>CM040404.1:122200389-122800389 GCA_022702515.1 Ilyophis sp. 1 JC-2022 | reverse complement strand
ATTTTGTTTTAGATTGGAATGTGCTGTTCCTCTGAGCATTCTCTCTCTTTCTCCCCCACTTTTTCTCTTTCTCTTACTCTATCTCTCTCTCTCACCCACCCCTCTTTCTTTTACACTTTCCGCAGTGGAACATCTCAGACTACTTCTTCCAGCGGGGGGAGATCATCGAACAGGAGCTGAACAGGGAGGAGGCTGTGATGGAGAAGCAGGCCAGGGAGAAGGGCGTGGCCCTGAACAGGCCCTTCCACCCTGCCCCGCCCTTTGACTGCCTGTGGCTGTGCCTGTACGCCAAGCTGGGGGAGATGTGCGTGGACCTCCGGCCTGCCGTCCGGAAGAGCGCCGGACAGACCCTCTTCTCCACTATCAGTGCTCACGGCACCCTACTGCAGCCAAGCACCTGGCACACTGTGGTCTGGAAGGTGCGTGCTGGTTACTACCATATTCACTGTAGTATTAGAGCTGATTATTATCATTACCATTATCATATTCACTGTAGTATTAGATCTAATTATTGTCATTATCCTATTCACTGTAGTATTAGAGCTGGGGTTATATCACAACCGTATTCACTGAGCCAAGGTTAATCTGTATTACCATATTCAACATTGCCTAGACTCTAGAGCAGCGGTTCTCAAACTGTGGTCCGCGGACCACTGGTGGTCCGCGAGGGTACTGCAGGTGGTCCGTAGAAAAAAAAATTAATGTACGTGAACGTCACTATTTTGCAATAGAGGCCTGTCACATCGAACTAGAACTGTCGTTACCAATGGTTACAGGGACGCGCCGTCAGTTTGGAGGACCAATCCTAACAGAGACGCTTAACGTTACCACAAGAGCCGAGAGCCGAGAGCCAGAGCCGAGAGTCGAGAGCCGTGGGTTAGCACGATTCCCTCGAACTGGCGAGTCGACTCAGACGACTCAGCATAAAGAGTCGACTCATAATACCGATTCGTTCGCGAACTGCACATCACTACACTGAACTCGTAGTGTTCGCTACTCCATGAAACGAGTTTCATGCTAACGCCTCTATGATTGTTGTCCTACAATGACGAACTTCTGCACTGCGTACTGATGTGCGAATAAAACTGGGGAAAGACGAAAATGTCCTTTTACATGATAATCTGAGTACTCACCATAGTAGCTAAACTACCAGGCAGGGTGACTGAACTAAATTTTACGACCGAAAGAAGAGACTGGTGGTTGAAAGCAGGAGTGAGCTGGATTTAGACAGCAACCGGGCTCGGATCGTTACAGCGTAGGCTCGGATCATTAATGGTAAATTACGTTTTATGAACAAATTATAAAGTTAGCCAGTTAATATATACATAACTAGCTGGCCTAATGTACATTTATGTGCATTATCTTAATGTTAGAAAGTTAAAAGTGAATTAATCTCTTGGTTTAGCTAACGTTAGTAGCTATATCATTTGTGTGATCGACTGCTACCCCTTCGAAACATTCATGTTAACCTAATGCGATACGTTAAGCATATTGTGAACATCAAAACAGTGTTCATTTGAACTATTATTACATTGCTAGGGGTGCTACGTTGTACGATGTCTCACAAATAGATTGGATAAACTGTAAACATTAGCTACCTGTGCTGGCCAGGGCAGGGTGAGCAATATGAGAATCCAAAAAGAAAATGTAACGTTACGATATTCAGCACCAAATAACAATGTATTTGAAAGTAATAATGAAAGTAACGGTAAATGTACTTTATGTGTTGAACTGATTTGCCTTTTATGGTGTCTACAACTGAAGTTCCCTATAGAAGTTATTATATTCTATCCATCGAGCTAAAATATTTTATTGCTGAAGTAGGCTACTGTAGCCTACCGTTACTACTTTAACATGTAACGTATCACTTTGCTCCCATATTAACTGCACAAGCACTTTACTTACCAAGGTGGTATACTACGAAGCAGGATTACTGAGTTAGTACTAGCTGGATAACTCAATAAAACCCAGAACAGCTCTTTTTTACTTCAGTCCATGCATGTTCCAGATTTGGGAGGGTTCCGGGGTTTACTCTGTAATTAATCTTACTTCGTACGTATACCCCCCAATACTCCTTATAATATTTGTTTATGTTGGTATTATTAGAATATAATATAATAACTTTTATTACAACTTCAGTTGTAGCCCCAGCAACAACAAAAAAGACATAGACAGTGGGACCCACAAACAAACATATCAAATAAAGACATCCAACAGAATCATTACATCAATAAAGTGAATGAAAGTGCAATACAGCCATGATTAAAAATAGCCCCCGCTGTCCAGTGTCACCAAGCAGTCCAACGCACAAACTCCACATCCACGAATTTCCTCCATACATGCAGTGCCGCGGTCTCTGTACACCGCCAAAATTGTTTTGTTATGTTGTGCACTGTATATTTTGTATATTGCTGAGCTACCTGTAAGCATTGCGCAAAGCAAATTCCGATGATGGCAATAAAGGGAAATTAAGCAACCTCCAGATTAAATGTAATCGCCTATTAGTTTGGTTTGGGGGGGGGGGGGAGCCTATTAGTTTGGTTTGGGGGGTGCAATCACCTTAGACTTTACAGCCGTGGGTTCGTAAAAATATATGTACTTATTTTTGCGGTTTGCATATGAGGTGGTCCGCGAAAATCCTTGATAATAAAAAGTGGTCCGCATAAACAAAAAGTTTGAGAACCCCTGCTCTAGAGCACTGTATCAATACTGCTGTACTGATGAATGCACTGCGTAAATGGAATTCAGAGGTCCAGTGAGGTCACTTTCTGTTTCTTCTTCTTCCTGTTCCAGGTGCTCTTCCTCCTGCTGGACTGCGTGAGGAAATCCTCCACCACAGCTGACAAGGAGAAGATTGAGTCTGGGGGCGGGAACATCCTGATCCACCACTCACGCGACACAGCTGAGAAGCAGTGGGCGGAGACCTGGGTGCTGACGCTGGCGGGCGTGGCCCGGATCTTCAATACCCGGAGATACCTGCTGCAGTCACTCGGTGGGTGGGGTCAGTGTTTGGGAAGAGTGGGGTGGGGTTAGGGGAGTCGACAGGTTGGGTCACTGCATGGGTGAGGTTGGAGAGTACTGCTGGGTCTTTTTTCTCAGAATCCTGTGTGACCTCTGATCCTACAGGCGACTTCTTCAAAGCCTGGGAGCTGCTGCTTGATCACATCCAATCAGCCGCCCTAAGCAAGAATAACGAGGTCTCATTGGCTGCGCTCAAGAGCTTCCAGGAGATCCTCCAGATCACCTTGCCCGCCCGCGACTTCGAAAAACCTGACGCACTCGCTGCCATGGGTGTGCCCGCCCTCGCTGACCCCCTCCCCGCCTCGGGACCCGGCAGACCCCTCCCCCTCTCCCTCCCCCTGCCGCGATCCGATTCGCTAACCGAGAGGCTGGGCCGCTACGAGGGGGAGGAGCAGCCGCCCTGCGGGTCGGTGGACGAGGCGGAAGACATGGCGCTGTGGTGGTCGGCTTGGAACACCTGGCACCGGACCGGCACGGAGTGCACCCGCCCCCCCGGCGTCTCCGACAAGCTGGCCTTCATCCCCAGCCAGCCCTTCCTCACCGCGCTCGTCCAGATCTTTCCGGCACTCTACCAGCACGTCAAGGCCAACTTCAGCATGGACGACCTTGGCAAGCTGGGCGTCATCCTCCATGGCGCGGTGTCTGTGCCCATCAGCTCCGACGCCTCGCCCTTCATCCTGCCGTCCTACACCGAGGCCGTCCTCACCAGCCTGCAGGAGGCCGTGCTCACCGCTTTGGACGTCCTGCAGAAGGTGAGTGTTCGGGCTGCTGCCCCTTGGTGGCCCGGAGGTGCTCAGCTAGCAGGAAATGCATTTGTAGATCTTATCATCAGTAAGTGATGTGTACCTCCCTGGGTTTTTTCTCTGGGGTATACACAGGCCATCTGTGTGGGCCCGGAGAACATGCAGGCCATGTTTCCTGCCATCTTGGATCAGCTGCTGCTGTTCGTGGAGTTCTCCTGCAAGCCCCCTCAGTACGGCAAGCTGGAGACCAAGCACATCGCCAATGCCAAGTATAACCAGGCAAGCTGAGCTGGGGTCGTCATGGGCGATGTGTGGGTGTATGCTGGGAAATGGGTCTGCTGTCCTTGACTCTGTCTGTCTGTCCACACACACTCACTTTAGAGGTTTAGGGTGAGTTTCTATTCCTCTTTAAGGTTCCTGTTGATTTTGTCATAGGGTGGGTTAGGGGCACTAGGAAAAAAATTTTTTGTGAAGAACTGTCCAGCTTCTCAAGCGGCTGAATTTAATCATCATGCCCAACAGCAACGGCGACAATGTTTCTGTGTTCGTTTTTTCAAAAACAAACGTCATGTTCAGTTTTATCTGATTCCGTTTTATCTCCTCACTCATAAAAAAGGCAGAAATAAAGGTCTGTCAGTTAATCGCTCTTTAGCTTCAGTTTAGAGGTAAATTCAGTCAGAAAGCTCTTCTCTTATCATGGTTTCAGATGCAGGACCATGCCAGGTCATGACCGCATCAGTAATTTAACTAAATTCCAACACAGTCATAGTCAGAAGTGCTGCATTTCCTGTTTTTGTTTTTTTTGCTGTTGTTTTTTTTTTTGTTTTTTTTTTTAAACAGAGAACTACAAGCAGGGTAATGGTGTGTGTGATCTTTTCTCCTCTTTATTTTTTGTTTTGTTTTTCATTTTATTTTTTCCTTATTTTTCTGATACTACAAAAACGGATCGTCTTTAATAGATCCAACTGTTTGCACCGGTGAGTTGCGCCTCCCTTCAGACTGGCTTTAGCTTTTATCTGGGGAAGTGTGAATGATGGCATGGAGCACCTCCTCATCCTCCTCTTCCTCACTCACAGTCCCTCTCAGTGGCCCGTCTCCTGTCCCTGGCTGATGACATCATGTTTGTGCTGTTCTGTGCCTGTGACTTCCTGTCTTGTGTTTAACCTTGTGTTTAACCTTGTGTTTTTGTGATTAATGCGTTGTTATGACCGCATGCTGTTTGCATTTTTTGTTGTTTGCATTTTTTGTTGTTTAACAAAGGTTTATGCTGCTTTTTTTTGATATGGGGCTCTCTCTTGCCCTTTCTGTCTCTCTGTCTCTCCCTCTCTCTCTTTCACTCACATGCTCACTTTATCTCTCTGTCAATCCATCTATCTGTTTCTCACTCACATTGCCTCTCTCTGGCTCTTTCTCTTTTTTATCTTTCCCTGTCTCTCTCTCTCTCTCTCTCTCTCTCTCCATCTTTCCCTCTCTTTCTCCCTCCCCCATGCCTCTCTCTGATTGGTCAATAGGCAGAGTGGGTGGCCTTAAACTACGTCCCCTTTGCGGAGCGGTCCTTAGAGGTGGTGGTGGATCTGTACCAGAAGACTGCCTGCCATAAAGCAGTGGTTAATGAGAAGGTTCTGCAGAACATCATAAAGGTATGGAATCTAGAACACCCACACGTTAACCTTCAGTTTTCATGGAGACCTGTGTGATGTCACACTGGCCAATATAGAGAACCAAAACGGGTAGACCAGACCCATACCTGACAAAAATCAACCCCTCCACTCCGCCACAAACTCAGGGCGTGGCTGTGAGCTGATATTGATGTTATATGGGGGTGGGCAGTGAATAGCCATTACACCCTCTCATTTCATGCAACTGTGGCTGTGTGCTGGACAGAACCCTGTTTTTTTTTCTCTCTCCTGAATGATATACACCATGACGGTAGAACTGGGTCCTGGGGGAGGCCCGTATTGTTCTGGAAGCAGAAACTTGCCTTCTCTCTTGTTATGGGTGCATTGGGGCTCGTTAAAAGCTCTGAAACCACAGATGTGGTTTTGGGTCCTGTCTTGGTCACGTATGATTTATTTTTAATGGTCTGCTTGTTTCAGTTAGATTTCCCATGTTTGACGCGCAAACAAACTCAGCGATGCCTTTGGCCAAGTTTTTATGTGCCATCTTGAAATTTGATTACAAACAGTCAAGACATGTTTATTTATGCGTGTACCATCTGCTGGCCTGGTAAGGACTGAATGCATTATCATTTTCTCTTTTAAACGCGTTTCATTTTCTCATAAGTTTTGCTTTTGTTTTTCGTACAAAAACCTTTTTGATTTTTTGATCTGTGGAATGGGGGATGACGTGATTCAGGGCAAGACCCTTTCTAGTCGTAACCACGCAGATATAGCCGCATGGGTTTATCCTGTTGTGAGAATGCCGGCACTGTGCCTGTAGAACGGCCATATTCACTCTTATCCTTGGAGAGCCATAGGAAGTGTTTTTATTATCACCTTTAAAGCAAACATTTTATACCCAAGAAACCAGGAGAGGTGTGGAGGTGAGGTAGCTGTGTATTCAGCCAAGAAGCCAGGTGAGGTGAGGAGGTGAGGTAGCTGTGTATTCAGCCAAGAAACCAGGCGAGGTAGCTGTGTATTCAGCCAAGAAACCAGGTGAGGTGATTAGGTGAGGTAGCTGTGTATTCAGCCAAGAAGCCAGGCCAGGCGAGGTGAGGAGGTGAGGTAGCTGTGTATTCAGCCAAGAAACCAGGCGAGGTGAGGAGGTGCGTAGCTGTGTCTTCAGCCAAGAAACCAGGTGAGGTAGCTGTGTATTCAGCCAAGAAACCAGTTGAGGAGGTGAGGTAGTTGTGTAGTCAGCTGCTTTAATGGATCGGTTAAGGACTGAGTAACATTACAAACCAGCAGGCTCCTTAACTCTGGTCCTAGAGAACTGCATGATCTGCTGCATTTTTTACGTAGGTGTGTGCGTGTGTGTGCGTGTCTGTCTATTTATGGCATGTTAAAATTCCGCTGCCTCTGGTTAAGACATTTAGGGCCTGAAAAATCTTTGCATTTAGAGACACATGATTACATCATATGCAATAGCAGGAACATAACCGCAGCACAGAACATCGGGTAGGCCGGTAATTTACCGGAAGCGGTTTTATAGCCCATTAGACTGCATACAGGAAGTGGCCCGGCTCCTCTGAGTTGCTTCTTGTGTACGACCCTCTCACCCCACAGACTCTGAGGGTCCCCCTGGGGCTGAAGTACGCCTGCCCGTCAGAGAGCACCTGGAAGCTGGCCGTCTCCTCCCTGCTCAGAGTGCTCTCCGTCGGCCTTCCCGTCGCCCGGCAACACGCCTCCTCCGGGAAGTTCGACACTATGTGGCCAGAGCTCGCAAACGCCTTCGAGGACTTTCTGTTCACTAAAAGGTGTCGTACCAGCCCGCTTTTACATTTGAAAAATGTTACCCGTCATATTTAGTGCTCTTAGAATGAGTCAGACTGCAGTCAGAACTGATAAGGGGTAGGTGGACAGATATGACTGAGCTTCAGGGTTAAACGGATTTCCATGTTTCAGAACTCAAGAATCATGTAGATCAGGGGTGGCCAATTCCAGGCCTCGCGGACCGGTGTGTATGCAGGTTTTTGCTGCCGCCAGTTAACAATTATTTAATTAGCCCAATCGTTTACACGATCTGATATTTTAATCTACATATCCGCGATATGAAAAGCAGCTGATGAATGTTCTTGTGCCGGTATGCGTCAATGCGTGTATTGTAGCATTTTATCGTTCTGTAATTTACAAGTGAATCGGTGATTGTGTGTATGACTAATTAGCTGATTGAACCGTGGTAACTGGTGGCAGTAAAAACCTGCATACACACCGGCCCGCGAGGCCTGGAATTGGCCACCCCTGATGTAGATTACATATTTGTTTATTTTTTGGGGGCAATTTACAATCACACACCCCCAAAAACAGCATTTATTAAATGGCTTAATGGCTTGGTGGACTGTCAATTAAGTGATTAGGCTTTTGATTTATTGTTTTATAGTCGCATATCGATAATCTCATAATTTCTGTCAGTTTTGTGAATGCTGCTATACAAAAACACTGATTGATTGGTTGATTGATTTAATGATGGGTTGATTGATTGGCTGTGGTGGAAGTTGACTCTGCACATGTTACAAAATGCTCATTATCAGTTTCACCTGAGAGAGAAAATAATTGATTTCAGTTTTTGCGTGCCTAATTTGCATGATTTCTGTTGTTCAAATTATAAAAATCTGCCTCTTTCTCCACAGCACACCCCCTGATAATCTGTCCATTCAGGAATTCCAGAGAAATGAAAGTGTAGATGTTGAGGTAAAAATGTTTTTGTTGACCTTTTTCGGGTTAATGTCATTAATGTTGCATTTCAAAAGAAAACTTAGTTTGTTGAAGATGTTTTTCTTTACATTTTTACATTAATTAATTTAGCAGACGCAACAGTGACATACTACAGTGTTAACAAAAAGAGTAGGCACAAGACAGAGAGTATACCTCTGAGTTTCACAGTGGGTAGTATTGGCCAATGCCTAAGCCTGCATTGAAACGCTAAGGGCCATGTTAAGTACAACAGGGAGATTTAGGATATAGAGCTTCAAGTAGAATAATGAATTGAGGGTGTAGTGTTGAATATAGTGTAAGTAGGGGTATTGAACCCAGAATAAATGTTAATATTTCTGACTGTCGTTTGCAGGTAGTTCAACTCATCAGCACGGAGATTTTGCCTTTCGCCAACTTCATCCCCAAAGAGTTTGTTGGGCAGATCATGGCGATGCTCAATAAGGGATCCATACACTCACAGTCCTCCTCATTCACAGGTCAGAAAATGGCTTCCCTGTAACTTCCCACATTAAAGTCTGTGAATCTCAGTTGTTATGATCACAGAGAAATCATTTATTGTTTTCATTTTTAGCTATCACTCCAAGCTTAAGACTCACCAAAAGCAAGGATCGTCACCATAGGCAACAACTGTAAAAAAATTATTGTTTGGATGATGGAGTTTAAGATCCCTGTTCTAATTGGTGGTTATTTTATTTTGAGATCCCTGCTCTAAACGGTAGTGATCATTTGATTTTGAGGTCCATCGTCTAATTGGTGGTGATTATTTTGTTTTGAGATCCCTGTTCTAAAGTGTGTTTAGATTTTTTTCTGTTTGTTCCTCTGTTCCCCGCAGAAGCGGAGATTGACGTGCGGATGCGGGAGGAGTTCTCCAAGGTGTGTTTCGAGACGCTGCTCCAGTTCTCCTTCAGCAATAAGGGCTCCACGCCGCAGGAGGGCTACATCTCCCGCATGGCGCTATCCGTCCTGCTAAAGCGCTCCCAGGATGTTCTGCGCCGCTACGTGGAGGACGAGAGGCTGAGCGGCCGCTGTCCACTCCCCAGGTGAGACCCCTGCCACCCTTAGCATCCTACCAAAGGGTGAGGTTGCCCACTCTGGCAACCTCTAGGTATGCACATGTAAGCATGGTAGACAGAGGGCGCGCTCGATTAGGGGCTCCCGGGCAATTAGGTGGTGTAGCGGCTGGGTGGAATTTTTACTCGATTTAAACTCCCGGCGGGAGGCTGCTACTGCTAACCTGCCCGCTCTAATGGAGCGGCGATGTCACGGCCTTCCCGGTCTCCTCCCGTCCATAAATGAGCACGCCCACTGCCTCTGTCACAGCCAGGTGTGAACAGATAATGATTTTAGGCTTTATCTGTTACATAGTCAAAGGTAAAATAGGTGTACAAAGGTAAATCTGTCACCTCAGGCACAGAAAGGTGTGCGTAGGTATACATTTTACTCACTGGCACAGTAACAAGGTGTATACAGGTAAGTTTGTCAGATGCTAGCTAGGGATGCAAATTTTAAGGAATTTCCTTAATCGATAGTTGTTAACCTTAACAAACAATCGTCGATTAATTGATAACATAGCTTATGATAGACAGAATACAAAATGCATGTTATATTCCTCAATAAAAGATTTATTGTAACATTTGAGAAACAGGCATTATTGTAGCACAACAAAAATAGAATATGAAGGCGTGTATAGGTTACTTTAACAGAAAAGAAATTGCGCTCCGTCTCATCTGTTGCAAGCGAAACCGTTGCTCCACTAGGCACTTGCAGCATTAACATAATCGCTCTTGAAATTGAAAGGCGACAGTTAAACTAGTAGACTTAGCCTAGAACAGGCAACTTAAAACATAGGCTATTATGTTTTGAATAGGCTCCTTATATGCATACTAGATAGACCTGCGTATTTTTATTCAAGAACATTTAAGCATATCTACATGGTCGGGAGTGAGTCGTGTGCGCAGCCTGTTTATTAGCTCTCGAAATCCCTCACCGTCAACGGTGCTTATTGCCATCATGTCCTTTTCAACCATGTTGCATACCCTTGAGTAATAGCCTACTCTCCACTCGTCTATCGTCACACACCCTCTTTGGCAACACTGAGGTGATGGTAGGTCGCGATCCACTTTGCCCTGGCAGCACGGTTGGATGTCCGCTTTTCAGGTGGTAGGCTACATTAACGAAGTAGTTATACTTCAAAACAGCACCACAGGTATTGCAATGTATTGCAAACCACAGGCGCTCTCGCGTGGAGACCTTAAATCACGATTACATTTCACACAAAAACTCCCGTTGAAACAAGACCGCAGATTGTTCAATTAATCGTTTAATTTGAAATCTTATCGATTAAATTCTTATTAGCAATTAATTGATAGTCGATTAATTGTTAACATCCCTAATGCTAGCACATCCAGGTGCATATGTCACCGTCTCTGCGACAGCTAGGTGTGCACAGGTGAGTATTTTACTCATTACCTATTGCATAGCCAGACGCACAGGTAAGTATGTTACCTACCGGCAAGTGTGCGCAAGTGCAGCTGTCATTCTCTCCACAGGCAAGTATGTTCAACATGCGCTGAATTCAGTCACAGTTGATTGAAAGCGCAAACCTCTGATTGTTGGATCGGTTTCTTTCTGAATGAATGCCTGCGTGTGGCTCTCTTACCCAGGCTTAGTGTAACAGTCTTTTCACTGTCTTACCCAGGCTTAGTGTAACAGTCTTTTCACTGTCTTACCCAGGCTTAGTGTAACAGTCTTTTCACTGTCTTACCCAGGCTTAGTGTAACAGTCTTTTCACTGTCTTACCCAGGCTTAGTGTAACAGTCTTTTCACTGTCTTACCCAGGCTTAGTGTAACAGTCTTTTCACTGTCTTACCCAGGCTTAGTGTAACAGTCTTTTCACTGTCTTACCCTGGCTTAGTGTAACAGTCTTTTCACTGTCTTACCCAGGCTTAGTGTAACAGTCTTTTCACTGTCTTACCCAGGCTTAGTGTAACAGTCTTTTCACTGTCTTACCCCGGCTTAGTGTAACAGTCTTTTCACTGTCTTACCCAGGCTTAGTGTAACAGTCTTTTCACTGTCTTACCCAGGCTTAGTGTAACAGTCTTTTCACTGTCTTACCCAGGCTTAGTGTAACAGTCTTTTCACTGTCTTACCCAGGCTTAGTGTAACAGTCTTTTCACTGTCTTACCCAGGCTTAGTGTAACAGTCTTTTCACTGTCTTACCCAGGCTTAGTGTAACAGTCTTTTCACTGTCTTACCCAGGCTTAGTGTAACAGTCTTTTCACTGTCTTACCCAGGCTTAGTGTAACAGTCTTTTCACTGTCTTACCCAGGCTTAGTGTAACAGTCTTTTCACTGTCTTACCCAGGCTTAGTGTAACAGTCTTTTCACTGTCTTACCCAGGCTTAGTGTAACAGTCTTTTCACTGTCTTACCCAGGCTTAGTGTAACAGTCTTTTCACTGTCTTACCCAGGCTTAGTGTAACAGTCTTTTCACTGTTTTACCCAGGCTTAGTGTAACAGTCTTTTCACTGTCTTACCCAGGCTTAGTGTAACAGTCTTTTCACTGTCTTACCCAGGCTTAGTGTAACAGTCTTTTCACTGTCTTACCCAGGCTTAGTGTAACAGTCTTTTCACTGTCTTACCCAGGCTTAGTGTAACAGTCTTTTCACTGTCTTACCCAGGCTTAGTGTAACAGTCTTTTCACTGTCTTACCCAGGCTTAGTGTAACAGTCTTTTCACTGTCTTCCTCAGTCGACAGAGGGTGAAGCTTGATTGCCATCAGCTCAGGTTAATGCCATTTGCATCTTTCAGATATTGATTGTTTTTTCGTTTTTACTTGTTTGTTATATTTGTTCCGGAAGGAAATCAACACTTGTTTCCTTTCTTCCCCCCTCTTTGTGAGTGAGTTCACTCCTCTCCACATTAACACAATGTCTGGGGTGTCTTGGGAGGGGGGGGGTGGAGGTGATTACCTGATCACCCTTCGGGGGAAAGAACAATTGTTCTTTCGTATGATTATGCGGGTTGGTAACGTGTTTTAGTTAAATTCTCAGGTATCCGCAGGATCGGTTTTCACACTTCACGAGCATCTAAAGCATTAAAGTCATTCAAATTCATATTTGACCCAGGTTTGATGAGAAATATGTGTATGCTTGTGCATGTATGAAGGTAAATTTGGTACATTTTTTTTGTTCCCCAGGCAACAAGTCACTGAGATCATATTTGTTCTAAAAGCAATCAGCACTCTTATGGACTCTCTTAAGAAGACTCAGCCTGAGAATGGTGAGCCTCCAGACTCCTGCCAGAAACACGCCACTGCTGCTTTTATTACCTGCTCAGTGTAGTATAATGGTTAAGGAAAAACCAGACAGAAAATATGAGATAACTGAAATATTCCCTCAGATCGTAATTCTAATAATGGTGACTCGCAATCATAGAGCAGGGTTCTCACGCTCATTTAAAATCGTTGCAAGATTAATAAATACATTCAAGGACCTGAAAGTTCAATTCAGAATGTTACTGTGGATGAAAGCATGTTGCTGTATGCCTAAATGTGAATGTTGCGTAATGGATGCCTGGTCGAGCTCAGTGCTGATTCCTCTGTATTTCTCTTCAGTGGACGGGAACACGTGGGCGCAGGTGATCACTTTGTACCCCACTCTTGTGGAGTGCATTACCTGTTCCTCCTCTGAGGTCAGCTCCGCCCTCAAAGAGGCCCTGGGGCCATTCAAAGACTTTATGCAGCCGCCGGTCAGCAAAGTCCAGAACGGAGAGTCGTGACCGTCCACGTACGTCACAGGAGTTTGGACAATTCTCACTTTTGTTTTTTGTTTTTTTGTTTTTTAGTAAATGTGGAAGACATTTTCTCTTCCCTTTTTCTTTCATTTACGGTTAACATGCGTGTGAACTCTGCTCACCGTGAGCCCACCTAACAGACCATAACCTCCCTCGACAACCGCACCACCCCCCCCACCCAGGGAGAACTGTGACGGTGACAGGCTGGACCTCGACAGCAAGTCTTGAATGATGTCAACGTGTGCTTTTGTTCACAGTGTGGGTGAGCCAGTCCGACTGGCTGGATTTTTGCATTAACCACTGCTTTAGTAAAACTGCAGTCTTCCTGTTCTGTTTTTGATTTCCTTTTTTCTTTTTCTTTTTCTTTTTTCCCTGAAGAGAAGGCAAATGTACAGTGTGTGGTGATTGTGTTAAGGATGTCATTCAGAAAAAAGTATTTGGGCTGTACTGACACTAAAAGCAAAAAAAAAAAAAGAAACATTAACAGATACTGCACTTTTTTTCCAACATCAAGGATTTTATGCAAGATCTTACTGGAACATTCCATACCATCATTCGCCAGCCTGAAAGGGGTGTGCTCCTGTGTGTAAAATAAATGGTACAGTTCTATTAAAAAAAACAAACAATCACATATTTTTCTGTCTTCATGCTCTGCTGTTTCTGTTTTTTCTTGGAGAGAGGGGACTTTAAGGAATCGTTTTCCATATCGTACACATTTCCAAAAATGAAAGCATTCGTGGATTTGAATGATTAAAAGTGCTCAGCTGTGAATATTGGCCATTTATTCTTCATAGAATACAGACCTATTTCTAACATAATCTGGCTTTAAAAGGGTAAATCTTTGAATAGTTTTGTATTTTTCAGTCGTATCCATTGTCAAATTGTGATACAATGGCCCTGATTTTTACTGGAGTATAGGCTATGTCTTATGGGAAAAACAAAAACTGTCACTCAATCTCAACTGTGCTGTGACCTAATCAAATTTTTAAATGGTGCCCAGTAAATCTATCTGATGCTTTGCCTTGCAGTTAGCATGTGCTTCTTGGCTGTAATATGATTTAAACAGATTTTAATCACAATTTAGACATTTTCTTGTATTAAGAGTAGAGGAAAGTGGAAAATGTTGTTTTCAAAATCAGTACAGCTTTTACTTTATCCAATCCCAGAAGGATGCGCAGAATTACTTCCTATAGCCTAATGTTTTCACGCTTTTATTGTGCAATCATGCTCTGCCGTCTCTGTTGTTGAAGGTTGAAATTTGATGTTAGAACATTAATACAATTAAGTAAATTTTACAATGACTAACAATTTCACTAATTTAAGACTAAGTAAATGTAAAGTTTGTTTACTGTCCAAACTACTAAAAGGAAAGACCAGCACCTATCTGAAGACTCATTTCTCCTGAAAGGGAAATCAAACCTGAGCTATCATAAATAAAACGTGTGTTATTGTTGAGATTTATCCGAAGAACATGAATGTATTTATATTCTGGGCAGAGGGCACTGTTCGCTGGATAATTTTAAATAATGATGGAATGTTTTGCGCATTTCCGTGACCAGATGAGGTTCGAAAACTCGGTTTCCCAGAATCCACCACGGATCCACTGACCACGTGGAAGTGTACGCCGAGTCTGACGTTTCCCGCGAATTTTATCCAGAGTGGATCAGAAATCTCGTACAGAAGAGTCGAGGTCCTGCGAGGTGACGAAGTAAGTGGTTTCTGTCTGGTCCTGCCTTTACGCCCGCTGTGTGCAGTGATCAGTTCCGAGGGATGTTTGAATGGAAGCCGCGGAGATAGCGTCCGTCCGAAATGTAAAGGAAGATCAGCGAAGACACAGCTTTGCACAAATTACGGGATTGCTTGGGGTATCTTGTGGTCAATGCTGCCCAACGCATTCTGGAGTGAAGGAAATAATTCGGGTGGTATCATCGCCTTGATCTTTTCGGCAGGCGGGCTTGGTAAAGCTAATTGAATGTAGCAAGCAGCAAATTATAGGCAATTAGTCGGATGGCTAATTAGCCGTACATGTAGCTAGTAATAATTCAGCCTTGTTTTATAAAGAAGGCCTGTGGGTAGAACAGAGAGCTGTTCTTTCAGCATTGTGTGGCTCCGGTTCATTTGGACAGATTTCAGGTAACGTTAACGTTAGTGAGCAAACGCAAGCAATAACTGGCCAACGTCAGCCACCTCGCTAATGGCATGAAATGCGATATTTAACATGCTACCCATGTAACGTTAGCAAGCAAGCTGCCATTCGCTTAGCACGATCGTAGCTTTTTTTTATTGTGAGATTCTGTCGTTTTAAAAAAAAAAAAAATGTATACGACGACATCGGTGGCTTATCTAACTTTGGTGGTTGTAACGTTAATGCAAAATTTACAGCCACAGAAAACTATTGTTCCTCCATTAAGGTAGCTGCAAGCAAGTAATTCAAACCAGCTAAGTTATCTAACCTGCTAACATTAGCTAACATAGTAGCACACGTGTCCATTAGCTGGCTGTCTAGCGTTAGCTAGACTGGGTAAAAGGTGACATTTAATATTTTCTTGCTGAACATGTATTTTTGTGAAAATGAGTGACCAGTCTTCTCGGATTGGACTGGACGGTAGCCGTTTTGTATTAAAATGTAGCTTTTGAAATATGCATTTACCCATTGGGGATCTGGCTTGACCGATTTTATTAACCGCGACCAGATTGCCAGCTTGCTAGCCAGTCTAGCTAGCTGCTGCATTGGGTAACGTCGGTGGTCAGAGCTACAATTTAAAATGTATAAAGTTTTTAACCTCGTGTAAGATACCAGGCTAATATGTAAACATTGTCAAGATCCTCGTATTTTAACCCTAGAAATTATTTCCGTTATTAAAGGGGGAGGGTAGCAGCCTAATTTTTAATTCACGCACTGTAGACTATTGTTCGTACTAGGCGGACAGTGTGCTTTACGCGAATTAAAAAACGAGGCATGACACGCCAGTTGCAGGTCATGCAAGGGAATGGGCCCTGTATTGCGGGGGGGCTCTGAATGCTGGATGGGTGGAGAAGAGGAGGAGGGGGGGTGTCCTGGGTGGGGTTTTCCCTGCTATTTCAGCACGCGCGCACACCGGCTGGAAATCGTCTGTGCGAAACCAGACGGAACCCGGGCGAGGCGTGATTGATCGGCTGCCAGCTGACGTTACCGTTTCACTTGCGCCTATAGACCGTCGGCGTGACCAGAGGACGCGAACCCCGCCGGCCCTCGGGTCCGCTCCTGCCGCACTATGCCCTGGGTGAGGTAGTAGTTTGTGCTGTTGGTTGGGTTGTGACAGTGCCCGCTATGGAGATGACTGCGCAAGCTACTGCCTTGCTAGTGCTGGTGATATGCTTCCGATGGACACGACGCCGCTCACGGCTGGGATTGAATTTACAGGTTCAAAAAGACATTCCAAGATAACGAGCATTTTTAAATTGCATTTATTTAACCTCTGGGATTAGCCCTTCGGTTTTGTTTTTGCTTTCGCGGTGCCTTTATGTCTACTTTGTCTATATTCAGATGGTATAATTGTCATGTTAGTTACAATAGGAATGTCTTGAGCATATGCATGAGTGTGCTTTGAATGTGTGTTTACTCATTCTTTAATGACTGAAATAAAATGATAGATTTTCTCTAATTATCAATGTCAGTTATTTTTAATGCATCAGGAAGTGCTTTAAAAAAAATAAAATAAAAACTAACATCAGTGTCATGCTACACAGCATAGTTTAAGACGGTACTGTAATGACTGAGGCAGAGTGAGACTTTAAAATGGTACTGTAATGACTGCTTGGGGTTCTGGTCTTGGAGAGCTGCAGGGTTCTGCTGGTTTTTGTTTTAACCTTGAAAGTGGCAACCTGCTCAGACCCAAGGAAACGGGCGAGGTGAGTCGGCTGTAATCGGCGGCTTTAGTTTATTAATTTGCTGAGTAACGAGAAAAACCAGCGGACCCTGCAGCTCTTCTGTAACACGGTTTCACATCTCTAGATGAGGCTGTGGCCAGTGATGGTATGTAATTGGGGTAAAGCCAGGTTGCTGTGGGAAGTTGCACTGGAGGGCCACTAGGGGGTAGTCTTCCCTGTGGCCCAAGCAGGAGACCAATATCCCTGGGGAGCAATGGGGACACTGGATTGGGAGGTGCCTGCCTGTCGGATGAGATGATAAATCAAGATTCTGGCTCACTGTACTCAATGACCCTGTGTTGCAGCAGAGAGCAGTTGGTTCCAAACTGCCCTAGTCAAATTCCCATTATTTCTCAATTTGACTGTCTAATCATTTTCAAATGAAATATGACACTGCTTTCTCTGAGCCTCAGGCGATTAGTGAAGGCTCTTTTGGCGCTAGATTGCTGCTATGCATTTCACAGATGGGTGTTACTTATTGGTGGCTGGAATGATCAGGTCTGTTTACCTTTACAGCCTTTTGAGATTGCGGGATGCACTATATCACCATCCATTCATCATTTTCTTTTAGCCTTCCAAATCAGCAGTGAAACGCCTTGATCAAAATGACCCATTTTTACAGACATGATTAATTTTTCCCCTGCATTAAAATGCTTTCCTTTCTCAACAATCTTGCCAAACTTAGTTTTCCAGTGGGGGAGGGGTGGGCTTGCAAGTTATTAATATTGGGCATTTGATTTCACCCCAAGGCACTGAATCTGCAACCTCCATCCATAAAAATTTAGATCACAGCAGTGCTGCTGTCTGCAGACCAATTACATGGTTTGTGAAGGGGGCTATGATATGGCAGTGTTACTCTGGGATGGGCTGAAATATGTTGGTATTTAGCTAATCTTTGTGTACATACAGTCTGGAATGTGTGATGCAGACAGAACCCTGAACCTCAGCTCTGATTAGAGCGGTGGCTGTGTTCATGTTGAGTTGTGTTGAGGTTCGACTGCAAACCAGAACCTGCATCGCCACATGGGACAGTTTTTTGTAGAATCTACACAGGTCACGCACACTCACACACTTCCCAGAAATCTGTGTCTTAATGCAGCTGGCATTTCTCAACCTACGACTGGATGTGCATAGTTCTTTCCCTGTTGTGGAATGTTTTCATAATTAAAAATATATATGTTGTTGGGTTTTGAAGGATAAATTCCATCCTTATCTTATAATGGAGGTAATCCAGTCAAGAAAACACATCACACTTGTTCTAATTATAAAGGTCTATTTCTGCAGAAAGGGCACACCTGCTGACAGTCAGCACCATACATACAACAACAAAAAAGTACGATTTACAGTGCTCCTTTATACCAGGGCTAGGCAACCCTGCCCCTGGAGTACCGGTGACGTTTCTAGTTTCTCATCTAGTCAGCTTGATCGTTGATGGATTCGAGTGTATTCTGAATTCTGAAATGCAGAGTGCCTCCAGCACATGGTCACCTGTGTTCATTACACCTGATTAATAAAAACTAATCCAGTTATGTAATTAAGAGGTTTGGGTGGAGCAAAAACCAGGACTCTCACACTCCAGGACCAGGTTAGCCTACCCCTGCTTTATACCTTCTAAGGCCACGGCCCCCAACCCTGTTCCTGGAGATCTACCATCACTCCAGCCCGAACGCAGCACACCATTCAACAGCTAGAGATCTCATTGAGCTGTTAATTAGCAGAATCAGGTGTGCAAAATGAAGGTTGAAATTAAAACCTACAGGACGGTAGATCTCCAGGTACACGGCTGGGGACTACTGTAAAGCAAGAGGGACTGCAAACATGTGCATGCCAGTATCAAGGACAACCACCTCATTAGGTAGAATGGTAAAAGTAGGTGATATTGGCTCGTACCAATTGCTCAGCCAGCCCTTATCAGAACTAACAAGTTTCAATCGGACAGAATACATAATTGAATATGACTTGTCATAATAATAAAATGTATAAAAACATGTTAAAGGTTTTTTTTTGTTTACTGTTGCTCAGGAATTCATGATGGGCGCATTCAAAACTCGGGGCTAAAGTTTGTTATAATTGGGTGGGTAGATTAATTTAAAGCACCAAAAGAAAGTTTGAAACGCTACACGTATCGCTGTATGACACGATACCTTTATTGATTCTTGCAGGCAAATTCTAAATGCACATAACTTATAACACTGTGATGGACGCCAGAAAAGCAGGTGGGGTTAAAAACAAGCGTCTTGAAAAAGGTTCTGTGAAATCTGAGAATATAGTGGCTGGTTATACTGGCACTCAGGTGTGAGTGGGGTGTTTTCACCTTGGCATGCTACCTGAAGCAGACTGGTAAGAATGTACTGTATGCACCTGAGTGCAGGAATAACCAGAGTATTGAAGTCAAATTTGATTGCCCATAAAAATAAAGAACATGGTCTGATTGCAGTTGTAAGTCTTCAGTGGTCAAAACAACCTGTTGGGTTTGATGTATGATGTATAATTTAGGGAAATTCACATCGTGTTTTCAAAAGCTGCTCAGATCAGCTGTTTTTTTTTAAGGATACACACATTGTTCAAAAAGGAAACATCGGAAGTCACCACTTCCTTTATGCTACCGTGAATAAGGCCTAAATCCGGGTCCTCGTCCACAGGAGTTGGCTGATTTCTCTTGTTAATTGATTATCGATTACACAGTTAACTCGGCTCACCTGGATTCTTGGGTCTGAACCGATTGCTGGTTTTAAGTGACATTAAACTGAAAAACCCAAGTGCACAAAAAAGACTCCAAATAAGGCAAGGTGCTCTAGAAAAAGAAGGACGACTGTTCAACAGGGAAAAAAGCTGAACACGGCTAGCTTTAGACGCGCTTGCACAGAGCAGGGGAGTAGGCTTTAGACACACTTGCACAGAGCAGGGGAGTAGGCTTTAGACACACTTGCACAGAGCAGGGGAGTAGGCTTTAGACACACTTGCACTGAGCAGGGGAGTAGGCTTTAGACACACTTGCACAGAGCAGGGGAGTAGGCTTTAGACACACTTGCACAGAGCAGGGGAGTAGGCTTTAGACGCACTTGCACTGAGCAGGGGAGTAGGCTTTAGACACACTTGCACAGAGCAGGGGAGTAGGCTTTAGACGCACTTGCACAGAGCAGGGGAGTAGGCTTTAGACGCACTTGCACTGAGCAGGGGAGTAGGCTTTAGACACACTTGCACAGAGCAGGGGAGTAGGCTTTAGACGCACTTGCACAGAGCAGGGGAGTAGGCTTTAGACGCACTTGCACTGAGCAGGGGAGTAGGCTTTAGACACATTTGCATAGAGCAGGGGAGTAGGCTTTAGACACATTTGCACAGAGCAGGGGAGTAGGCTTTAGACACACTTGCACAGAGCAGGGGAGTAGGCTTTAAACACACTTGCACAGAGCAGGGGAGTAGGCTTTAGACACATTTGCACAGAGCAGGGGAGTAGGCTTTAGACACACTTGCACTGAGCAGGGGAGTAGGCTTTAGACACACTTGCACAGAGCAGGGGAGTAGGCTTTAGACACACTTGCACAGAGCAGGGGAGTAGGCTTTAGACACACTTGCACAGAGCAGGGGAGTAGGCTTTAGACACACTTGCACAGAGCAGGGGAGTAGGCTTTAGACACACTTGCACAGAGCAGGGGAGTAGGCTTTAGACACACTTGCACAGAGCAGGGGAGTAGGCTTTAGACACACTTGCACAGAGCAGGGGAGTAGGCTTTAGACACACTTGCACAGAGCAGGGGAGTAGGCTTTAGACACACTTGCACAGAGCAGGGGAGTAGGCTTTAGACACACTTGCACTGAGCAGGGGAGTAGGCTTTAGACACACTTGCACTGAGCAGGGGAGTAGGCTTTAGACACACTTGCACTGAGCAGGGGAGTAGGCTTTAGACACACTTGCACTGAGCAGGGGAGTAGGCTTTAGACACACTTGCACAGAGCAGGGGAGTAGGCTTTAGACACACTTGCACAGAGCAGGGGAGTAGGCTTTAGACACACTTGCACTGAGCAGGGGCATATAGGTAAAAGCCTTTAATAATATACGGGCATATCAAAGATACAAATTAAAAAATAAGGAGACCTCAACCGGTTTCGACCACTAAGGGTCTTCATCAGGGCGTGGTGGAGAGAAGTTTTTAGCAAAAGACAGCAGACCCTGTATCTCTCCAGTATCAGGGTTACAGACCCCACTGACTGTTGGCTGTCATAGGTAAGTAAAACAAGGAGGAAAGAGGCCAGCTTGGGATTCAGTCTTTACTTTGGAGAACTGTAGGTTGTGAAGGGTTTCGTTTACTGAGTGTTCAAAGGATAAATTCAAAGCAGTTGTTTCTTGGGTCTGAATTAGGTGCTGATTTTAACAGCTAAACCCACAGCTTGGTCGGGCCAAACCTGATATCCCACATCAAAGCGTTATTGATCACATACTCGCATGAATACTGTATTAATCGCACAGCCCTGTGAGGAAGAGAGAGAACAAAGGCCGTAAAGTAGGGATGGGCTGAAGGGCTGTTTCATCACAGGGTTTTTAATGTAACCAATTACCACGGTAACGCTGTAAGGCTGTACACAACAGCCCTGATTAAGCTGTAGATTAGAAATTTAGATGAAACGTTTAATATACACTCAGGACCTGATTTACTAAGACCTTTTGCATGTGCAAAACCTTTTAGCACACACAAAACCAATAACATGGCTAATGATTTGTCATGGCATTTTTTTGCCCCAATCATTGACCTTGTTATTGGTTTTGCATGTGCTAAAAGGTTTTGCACCCGCTAAAGGTCGGAGTAAATCAGGCCCTCAGTGGCCACTTTAAATAGGTACACCTATCAAGGGGCTAAGGCCCCATTTTGCCTCCAGAACAGAGTTCAACAAAGTGCTAGATTTTGGTCCATGCTAACTATAGCATCCTGCAGTCTTGCAGATGTTTTGGCTACACATTCAAGCTGCAAACTTCCCGTTCCACCTCATCAAGGTGCTCTATTGGCTTGAGATCTGGGGACTGTGTTTGTGGATTTCGGTCATGTTCGTGGAACCTGCTTAAAATAATGTGACATGGCGCATTGTCCTGCTGGAAGTATCCATTTTAAAAAGGGTGGACTGTTGCTATGAAGGGATGCACATAGTCATCAACAATGCTTAGGCAGGCTACGGCATTTGAAGCTCAATAGGTATTGGGGGGCCTAATGTGTGACAAAACATTCCCCCATCATTACACCACCACACTAGCCTGCAACATGGACACAATGCAGGATGGATCCATAGATTCATGTTCTTTACGCCAAAGTCTGACCCTACTATTGGCATGTATCAGCAGAAATTGAGATTCGTCAGACCAGGCGATGTTTTTCCAGTGTTCAATCATCCCAGTTTTGGTGATCACGTGCCCACTGTAGCTTCATCCTCCTGTTCTTAGCTGACAGGAGTGGAACCCGGTGTGGTCTTCTGCTGATATAGCCCGTCCACTTCAAGGTTCCACGCGTTGTGTGTTCAGAGATACCCTTATGCACACCACAGCTGTTATTTGAGCATTTGTGGCATTTAGCATGAAGGAGACTGCCCATTATCCCCTGACCTCAATAACAAGGTGTTTTTGAACTGCCACTTACTGCACATTCTCTAAATTCTAGAGACTAGTGCATGAAAATCCCAAGAGAGCCGCTGTGTTTGAGATGCTGGAACCACCACGTCTGGCACCAGCAATCATACCACGGCCAAAGTCTCTTACATTATGCTTAGATCACCTATTCTAATGTTTGGACAACAACTAAACTAACTAACCTCTTCCCCATGTCTACATGCTTTATATATTGAGTTGCAGCCATGTGGTTCCCTTGTTTGGAGGAGCAGGCCATTTGCGTTAACGAGCGGCTGTACCTAATAAGGTGGCCAGTGAGTGTATATAGACTCAAGAACAGCCTTCAATCATCTTTCACAAACCTATCTTTAAAAAAAAAAAATTGGGCGAAAGGTGAGCACATAAATGATCTTCTTGATTACCTAAGCGCGGAAAAACGGCATAAAAGAAAGCGATCATCCGGCCTTCCCTGCCGTAAAATATCCGCACAGAATCGCAGAGCTGGATTGGTTGAGGAGAGTAATTGATTGGGTGCGTGCGTGTCCTTCTTTTTCTGGGCCGTGCGGACAGCATTCGGGGCCGAGAGGACCACGTTGGCGGCTGTGCCCTCCGCTAGCAGAGTGAATTATGGGGAGAGCGAGCAGGGAGACGCTGAGACTACCCAGTCCTGGCGATCTCTCTTCTTCTTGTGACATTCCCATTTCAGGCCAGGGCAAAAAGATAAATCAGTTTTGGGCTATTAAACCCCTGGGAGATAAATTGGGGCTCTCTCTCTCTCGTTCTCTCACTCTGTTTTTACAGCCCATGGAGGGAAGATCCGCAGCCTCAGATTAATATCACAGCTGTACACTGCCCTCTCACCCCCACATACGCGAACCTTGCATTTTTTCAGATGTTTTGAGATTTCCCAATTCTGGCCTTTAGTAACATGCTTCTCACAATGTCTATGAAGAAAAAGGGAGAGTGGGAGGCGGGGGATGTTGATACATGTCTTGGGTATGGGTACTGATTGCCAGATAATCATGAAAGTCCCCCAATTCTTCAATTAACTCCAATGCAAATTTTAAAGGCCCCCACCACATTCTGCATACCTCCCTTTAAAATCCGTCATTCATTATTGACTCCCATTGCTCTTTGCCTTCACCACATGATGGATAAGGTGTGGATATGGACAGGGGAAACCTGATCGTGGTTCAACAGATTTCCTTGACCCGTGCACACAACGTGGTCGTTAGGGCACACACTGGAGAAACTGTACTGAGTGACTTGGAGTGACTGCTGTAGAAAATGTTGAAATAAAAATCTTGTTCCACTGGCTGAATTTTTAATTTACTGTCTCATTAAGGATCCTCTCGCTCGGTTCGTTGGATGAGATGAGAGGCGGCTGGGATGTGTCTTGGCCGGGCGCCAAGCCCCTGTAATAGCCATCCAGAAGATGGACTGCCTGCCAATCTTTTTAACCTTTCAACTTTGACCTTTTCATCCCCCTGTATTAGTATGCAGGGGGAAAGAGACAAACCAGTGTAAGCAAATGCTAGTAGGATTCCCTTACCTCACTGTTGGCTAAAGCTTATTAGCACCTCACAAACAACCTAAATGGAACAGATACACATATAGAAACTCACCACATTCCTCAAGTCTAATTTGAAAGAAACAAAATCCTCAAATGATATGCTCCATAGATATTTTATGCAGCTTTAATCCAGCTTTCCCATCCTATAAAAAGTCATTTGTGTTCTATTCCCTTTAAAAAATATATTTTTGCATTGTATTTGTAGATTTTGTTATATTATCTAGTATATTAGAAGTTTCCTTTCACTTGGGTGTTGGATAGATTATGAAATAGTACATTTGCAGCACAAAGAATGAGCCTGATGTCTGGCAACTGTCTGTACATGAAGCAGAGCACCAGACTATCCTTGTTAATTTAACCAACGTTTGTGAAAAGAATTTGAAAAAGTGCTTAAAGTGCATTTATCAGGCCTTAGAGTTGTGGATGAGGCTTCAGAGAATTTACAGAATTGTACAGAAGCTCCCTTAGCCGATTCCTCCAGAGAACATTTGGTGACAGTGACAAGCTACACACACACACAATGGAACCCCCCCCCCCCCCCGCACAAACACACACACACACTTTTATAGTCACACTCACACAAACATACACATGCACAGTTGCACACACACACACCCACCCACCCACACAAACATACACATAGCACCCCCACCCACACACGCATACTCCACACACACACACACACACACACACACACACACACCACCCCGGCACTATCCAGCCTGTTGGCAGGTCGCTGTCGTTCGGCGCTGAGCAGATGGATGACTGAGCCTGAGCCCTGCCCTAGCTCTGGGCTTTTACCGCCTCCCACTGAAACATGTCACGATCCCCTCTCTGCAATTCAGGAGCCACAGGAGCAGAAAGCTGCAGTTAAACTGCCCTGCTACCGTTTCACATTACACTGTTTCCTTATTTATTGTTTTTAGGAGTTTTTTTAGATCAGCAAATTATACCCAGTCAAGTTCATGTACCTCTAGCTGATCTTTGCAATTGGATTTTTACTGAACCGATTCAGGTTGCGAGGGAAAATATCAAGCGTCCCTGTTTAGATTGAGTGTAGTGTTCAAGGGAAACTGTGGTGAATATTTTTGCATCTTGACAGATGCCCAGGAAATATTCCCAGGATGACTCCCCAGCTAGGACCTTGCCCCCTTCACCACTGGCATTCATTATTGAAAACCCACCACAGAAAAACAACGCCTTTTCAGGCCCGTCACAATTCATTAACCCAGCAGGTCTGATGGTGTTGGGTGTACTGTTCTGGGCAGAACTGGACCAGCCAATCCAGGGCAAGCAAAGGCCACGGATCTCAGCAAAATCCCTTTTTCTGGCAGGACTTCATCAAAGTTTTAGTTTTTTGTCTTTCTTTTTCTCAAATAAAAAGTGGGTTTTCCATCAAGGGAAATTTTTTCCAACAAGGGTTTTAAAAACCAGCTGCTGTAATTATTTCATGATTAAGCCCCAGCTGTGTTTATGCATTACACCTTAACAGCTTTTCTGATTGTTGTAAAAAAATAAAAAATAAGAAAAAAACAGACGAGGCAGGAGGGCTCAGTCCTCACAGGTGAAAAGGTGTTAACATCTGCCAGGCGGTTTGGGTTCCGGCTCCCCCGCCCCCCTCAGGACTCTAAACTCTATAATTGTGCCTCTTCTCTTATTTTCTCATTGTGTTTGTTCTTTATCCAGGTGGGTCCCACCAACAAAACCCTGAGCAGGAACTACACTCTTTCAAACATTTCAAACACCTGAAATTTTCACATTTAGATAAGTAGGAGAGTAGTCATTTTCAGAGATAATGAGGCAATCGGCCTCTTTAATGGCCTGCAAAACATGATAAAGCCAACTGTACAGTTTATGGAGGTCCGTGAGTTTGGCACGTTTTGACCTTGAAAAGCTCTGAAACAAACATGAATTGCTGGCATATGAAACGTCACAACCCTGTTACATTGTGCAAAGCAAGGCATTTCCTTTAGCTGAACCAAGAGTCCCCCGCCCTGGGTCCCGGGGAGCCACAGGGTTCTGCTGGTTTCCATAGTTATTCAGTATTTAGTTGTGATGGTTGCACTGGTAATGACTTACCAGGGTGATATTCCACAAAGTAGGATTATGGAGTTAGCTGGATAACTGCACTGAGTAAAACCTGGAACCCTCCCAAATTTGAAACATGGACTGAAGTAAAAAGCGCTGTACCGGATTTTACTCAGCGCAGTTATCCAGCTAACTCACTAATCCTGCTTTGTGGAATATCACCCTGGTTTCTTGGGTCTGAACTGGTTGCTGATGTGAAGGTGAAAACAAGAACTCAGCAGAACCCTAGTGCTCTCCAGGACCAGACTTGGTGATCCCAGAGCTATACAAATAGAACTTTATGAACAATGACTGAGATCCGTACAAATAAGAGCTACTACGGTGTTCTCCCATCTGAAAAAAACAGGTTCAGTCCCAGGTGTTCTGCTAAACAGAGCAGAAACATTTTACTCTAGATCTAGGAACAACCATTATAAAGATTATGTAATCAATAGGCTTTAAGAAGTTATGGCTTTGCAGTGGTTGAGGACACTGGGCCAACGCCCTGTATGTGACCGGGAACATTTGCTCATTAGATATTTCAGCTTGTATGTTTAAGTATGATTTATGAGCCGTAATAACGGTTAAAGGGTTTGAAACAGTCTCCTCCTGGGATATCAAATTTCGAATCCAACGGCGCTGCATAATTTTCTGTTGGCATTGGGCCATGTAACCTGCATCTAGCTCAGATGACTAGGTTGAATTTACGGTTCTGCGCCTTACATTGGTTTAACCTGCTCTGGAAGTTCTCTGCTGTGCCTGAGGTCATGCAGGCTAAAACATAATGGCTGAAGTTCACAAAAAGTTTTATGCTAAATAAATCTGCCAGAAAGCAAATTTAGAAAAGTCTTTTCTAAGACTTCTAATGACTTCTAATGACCTCCAGAGTGCTGAGTGTTTGAAAATAACAGCCTGCTGCAGGCTACGAACGACCGTAACAAGCTTGCAATTTCCAGAAACTTAAAAAGTCTAAAATGACAATAATGAACAGGAAGATGCCAATTAGATCGAATGGGGACTGTTGTTTGTGACAGATTTTAATTAGAGAGTCAATCACATGACCGACACAAAGACACGGCAACACTCTCAAATTAAGAGTCAGAACCCTCCGAGACTCAGCAAATCTTTTGTAATCCCAGTAGGGGGGGATTCATTTTTATATTGTCCCTAACTAAATGTATTTAGATTATTATTTTGGAACAGATGGTACATATGTATTTATAGAATAGCCCACATTTTACAGAGAACTCTAATGTCACACACACACACACACACACACACACACACACACACACACACAAAACGATATTTTGAGCTGTTCTGAGGGCTCTCAGCCAAAAAGGATAGTTATTGTCATAGTGAAGAAAGCTACAGTCTTTGCCATCATTGAGCAAAACGTCCCTCAAGAAACACAGCTTGCCTCCCAGGTTAGCTAATGCCCCAATCTCGAAATGTCCCCCATGAAACGCAGTTCACGTTCCAGATTAGCTACTGCCCCAACCTTGAAATGTCCAAAAAACACAGTTCACCATCCAGGTTAGCTACTGCCCCAACCTCGAAATGTCCCCCAAGAAACACAGCTTGCCTCCCAGGTTAGCTAATGCCCCAATCTCGAAATGTCCCCCATGAAACGCAGTTCACGTTCCACATTAGCTACTGCCCCAACCTTGAAATGTCCAAAAAACACAGTTCACCATCCAGGTTAGCTACTGCCCCAACCTCAAAATGTCCCCCAAGAAACACAGCTTGCCTCCCAAGTTAGCTACTGCCCCAAACTCGGAACTTCACTCAAGCTCTTTGGTTCTAGAGAAGAGGTTATGAGTGACCTTCTGTCAAGAACACTGTTGATTTTGGAAAAAATTTTTCAAATGGTTTACAAAACAATTTTAAGGACATTACATTTACACAATCACTTTGCAGACACTCTTATCCAGAGCGACATACAGTAGTGGAGAACATCAGTGTTACTCTCAGGACTACAAAAGTGCACTATCATCAAAAAGGTAAAGAGGCCCATTTACAATCAATAAGTGCAGCCTAATGTTAACCTAACAAACACATTTTTAATGTACCAAAATAAGTCACCTACAGAATGAACAGATCACACGTGTACTGTACAGAAGTATGTACACTAGACTTAAGCGCATAAAATTTGGCACAGATTCCGTTTTCAAGTTTCTATTTTTCATTTTTTTGTGAGAGATTTTCCTAGTTATTGAGTGCAGATGATATTTAATTGTTGATTTGTTTGTTTGTTTATTTATTGCGGAACCGCGTTTCTGAGAAGTTTTCTCCCCCTTACCGCTCCGAGTCGTAGATGGTAGATGTGCTGTAGCGACGCTTTAGCAATAGGCTTCTGCTGTACGGTTGTCTCATCACCTCTTACTTTCCAGGCTGAAGCTTCAGGCTTTCACTGTGGTTGTGAGGGCTGGGGATTCGGTTTCAGCTGTTAACTATATCGACTCATCTAGAGTGTTCAATCAATCGATCTTTATTTTTGTATAAAAAGCGCCATTTGCACACGTAGCGCTTCACAGTGGACATCTTACAGAGGCAGAATATGCCCCGATCCCCCCATAAATGATCGAATTAGGGAAATACCGGAATACAAAACCCTTGTTGCCTTAAAAAAATCGACCTCAATCTGAATTCCTGGAAAGGTCCGGGATGGGGAAAGCGATGGGCTCTATAAGAACACAAACGTACTTGAGGCGGGGTGCAAGAGGGATGGATTTTGGGGGTGAAAGTCAGACTCGGGAGTCTTGATGAGCACAGAAGAAACATCTTACCCTTGTGCTGGAAAAAGAAATTATTTTTTTTAAATGTTAAAAATATGAAAATAATGTTTTTTAGGGACCAAGCCCTGTCCAAGCCCTGTCCTCCTTATGTTTCAGTAAGATTTATGAGCATTAATAATTTTAAATAACAGTGACGGAGCAGAATTTTTCAGGTTGAGGTGCCACAGTGGGGTCCCCACCTCCCCCGGGTCCTACGAGTTCATATCCAACAGTTTGGGGGTCCCCAAATGGCATTAAATAGTCCCATGGGGAATATTTCAGCAGAATGTTAAACATATTTCTCGCTTATTTGTTTATGTTCACATATTCCGTAAATTAAATAGTTTAGATGTATCGGTGCACGTAGGTAACAGGAATTACTACAATAAACACATTCCGTGGCTTTTGTTTTTTTAATATAATTGAAAACCAAAAAACAAATTACATTGAAGGTGAACATTTTCTCAAGTTATTTACTTACAAAATGTCCATTTCACGTTCACAGAGAACTGACATTAATGTTGGTCCAAAATGATTGTCTGCCTGAATCTAAACATCTTTACATTTGGTAATACTTATTTAATATGTACGATATACTGAAAGGCAGCTTTATCCCTCAAGTACAGCTGTATCCTTTCCTCTCTCCCCCATCACTCCCTCTCTCCCTGTCTCTCCAAGCATTAGTCACAGAAAGGAAAGTGAGTGTTTATAACGGAAGGTGGGTATGTCAGATACGGGTGGCACAGGCGCGACTCGTCAATGCCGAACGCTCACTGACATGGCACAAAATCACACCAATTTCCCACCATCTGGCTTAATTAAAGTACGAGAACTTACAGCTCAAAAAACAGAAGATTTATTTTTTATCCCTGGGATAGGGCAGAGTTTACTGCATTATTTTATATTATTATTTTAAAGTACTGCTGCGTTTCCTAACTTACTGTAAAACTGACCAAGGACCCATTTATACAGTTATTTACATTTTTAAGCTGTTATCAAACAGATAGTTAGCATATGCTTCTAAGAGTACTTTTCTGTTTTTTAATGTTTTTGAAATTATTTGGCTTGAATAGATTCTTCTGTTTAAATAAAGTTTAGCAACTTCCTTGAGTAGTCTATCAAGAATGAAAATTTGCCAACAATAATAAGACACCCTTAGTTATTGTTACAGCATTAAATGTATTCAACAGTATAAACAGGTCCTTAAATAAACTGGGACCCTTTGGGGCATAGTGTGAATTACAACCATCTGACATATATAAATGACCTGACACATTTCTCATCTTGTTTTTCAAGGTTTTGGTGGCACAAAAATGACTAATAAGCACATTTCATGTTCTATGTGACCATATCAATTCCTTGTACACATTGACATAAACAAAAACAAAAACAAACATTGAATTGGAAAGTACATTTGTGCACCTGCATATCAGACCTGTGAATCTGAAAAAAACTTCTTCCTTTTTGCACCTCGATGCAAAAAAAAGAAATTCACTCCTTACTTCATGTTAACAATCTGCTCATTTAAAAAAAATAATAATATTTTTTACAACCAGATAATTATAATATCTGAGAAAAAGAATCTCAAGCTATAAATAAATATATAAATAAAGGCATGGGGTCAATAATGAGGTAGAGGACAGATATTGGGTTTGGGCTTGTAGAGTTCAAAAACCTTTCTAAATATATTTAGAGGCATTAGCATTTCTCTGGGGAAAAACCAGGAGAAGGTAGGATGAATGAGACGTGTAAAGACTGTGTGCTGGTACAAAATGTATTTTACATGAATGTACAACAAACACACAGAAACAACCATGCATTACAAGAACAGTGACAGGTAAGGCTGGTAATGTGGATTCACAGAAAAACACACATTTTTACCACCATGCATGAGTCACTTCCGTTACAACGATGGTTTACGACCATACATAAGCCACTTCCGTTATAACGATGGTTTACCACCATACATAAGCCACTTCCGTTACAACGATGGTTTACCACCATACATAAGCCACTTCCGTTACAACGATGGTTTACCACCATACATAAGCCACTTCCGTTACAACGATGGTTTACCACCATACATAAGCCACTTCCGTTACAACGATGGTTTACCACCTTACATAAGCCACTTCCGTTATAGTGATGGTTTGAGACCATACGTAAGCCACTTATGTTACAACGATGGTTTACCACCTTACATAAGCCACTTCCGTTACAACGATGGTTTACCACCTTACATAAGCCACTTCCGTTACAACGATGGCTTACCACCATACATAAGCCACTTCCGTTATAGTGATGGTTTGAGACCATACGTAAGCCACTTATGTTACAACGATGGTTTACCACCTTACATAAGCCACTTCCATTACAACGATGGTTTACCACCATACATAAGCCACTTCCGTTACAACGATGGTTTACCACCTTACATAAGCCACTTCCATTACAACGATGGTTTACCACCATACGTAAGCCACTTCCGTTACAACGATGGTTTACCACCTTACATAAGCCACTTCCATTACAACGATGGTTTACCACCATACATAAGCCACTTCCGTTATAGCGATGGTTTACCACCTTACATAAGCCACTTCTGTTATAGCGATAGCTTACCACCATACATAAGCCACTTCCGTTGCAACGATGGTTTACCACCTTACATAAGCCACTTCTGTTATAGCGATAGCTTACCACCATACATAAGCCACTTCCATTACAACGATGGTTTACCACCTTACATAAGCCACTTCTGTTATAGCGATAGCTTACCACCATACATAAGCCACTTCCATTACAACGATGGTTTACCACCTTACATAAGCCACTTCTGTTATAGCGATAGCTTACCACCATACATAAGCCACTTCCGTTACAACGATGGTTTACCACCATACATAAGCCACTTCCGTTACAACGATGGTTTACCACCATACATAAGCCACTTCCATTACAACGATGGTTTACCACCTTACATAAGCCACTTCTGTTATAGCGATAGCTTACCACCATACATAAGCCACTTCCATTACAACGATGGTTTACCACCATATATAAGCCACTTCCGTTACAACGATGGTTTACCACCATACGTAAGCCACTTCCGTTACAACGATGGTTTACCACCTTACATAAGCCACTTCCATTACAACGATGGTTTACCACCATACATAAGCCACTTCCATTACAACGATGGTTTACCACCATATATAAGCCACTTCCGTTATAGCGATGGCTTACCACCATACGTAAGCCACTTCCGTTATAGCGATGGCTTATCACCTTACATAAGCCACTTCTGTTATAGCGATAGCTTACCACCTTACATAAGCCACTTCCATTACAACGATGGTTTACCACCTTACATAAGCCACTTCTGTTACAACGATGGTTTACCACCTTACATAAGCCACTTCTGTTATAGCGATAGCTTACCACCATACATAAGCCACTTCCGTTGCAACGATGGTTTACCACCATACATAAGCCACTTCCGTTACAACGATGGCTTACCACCATACATAAGCCACTTCCGTTACAACGATGGTTTACCACCTTACATAAGCCACTTCCGTTACAACGATGGTTTACCACCTTACATAAGCCACTTCCGTTATAGCGATGGCTTACCACCATACGTAAGCCACTTCCGTTATAGCGATGGCTTATCACCTTACATAAGCCACTTCTGTTATAGCGATAGCTTACCACCTTACATAAGCCACTTCCATTACAACGATGGTTTACCACCTTACATAAGCCACTTCTGTTACAACGATGGTTTACCACCTTACATAAGCCACTTCTGTTATAGCGATAGCTTACCACCATACATAAGCCACTTCCGTTGCAACGATGGTTTACCACCATACATAAGCCACTTCCGTTACAACGATGGTTTACCACCATATATAAGCCACTTCCGTTATAACGATGGTTTACCACCATACATAAGCCACTTCCGTTATAGCGATGGCTTACCACCTTACATAAGCCACTTCTGTTATAGCGATAGCTTACCACCATACATAAGCCACTTCCGTTGCAACGATGGCTTACCACCATACATAAGCCACTTCCGTTACAACGATGGCTTACCACCATATATAAGCCACTTCCGTTATAGCGATGGTTTACCACCTTACATAAGCCACTTCCATTACAACGATAGCTTACCACCATACATAAGCCACTTCTGTTATAGCGATAGCTTACCACCTTACATAAGCCACTTCCATTACAACGATGGTTTACCACCTTACATAAGCCACTTCTGTTACAACGATGGTTTACCACCTTACATAAGCCACTTCTGTGATAGCGATAGCTTACCACCATACATAAGCCACTTCCGTTGCAACGATGGCTTACCACCATACATAAGCCACTTACGTTCCGATGGCCATGAGGGCTGCTATTATTTAGGAATATAAAACAATGATAATTATGTGAGGTAGATTAAGCGGGTTTGTTGATTGTTCATTACACAAATCCACATCATTAATTCAGAAATTCACCAGTAGTAACAAGTAAGGTTTACTCATCCACATAATCTGCTGTTCAAGCCCTGAGAAGATAATTCAGACCAAATAAATAATGTTTCCTTCACACAAGACGTAAGTCTTTACAGTTTATTTTCACGTACCACTACGTGAAATAAAATTATTATTTCAGTGTGTAAATTCAAGGCAATACAGAACAAAACAATTCATCAATCAAAGAAAACATGAGTAATCCTCATGATTATCAGGTGAAAGTATAAACAAGAAAATAATTCCTTAAAAGCTCACTATTCCCCCCATAGAAACACAGCTCAGGTAAAATAAATGAGCCAAAGGAAAATGGAATGAGAGAACTTGGAGGATTTTTGTTGAGAGCTGATTTGTGTTTGAGGAAGAAAGAGCCTCAGACCAGATGCTTCACCTCACGTCAACGTCATGACTAAGAGGTCAGAGGTCAGACCAGGGGCCACATGTATAAAACTCTGAGTAAAAGAATGCGAAAAAGAACGCTCTGCCTTTTTAAAAGTTTAGCATTTTCTACATTGCGTACGTATGGTGTCCATTGTGTGCAGCATGTACACAGATTCTCACAGCATGTGTTATTTTATACATCTGAATTTCTGCGGGGAAACTCGCTTACACTGCTTTCTGAGGGAATTTTTTCTACTCAGCATTGTTTATACATGTGGCCCCAGGACTGAAAGTGCAGAACACACACTATTTCAGCACGGGGCCAGGGGGAGAGAGAGAGATAGGGTTCATTCCAATCGCTTATTTTGACTCCTTGCATCCTATCCTCGCGTTCTTTCCAAGCAACGGAGGACGCGAAGAAAGGATGTAAAAATCTGATACGAGGCCAGAGGAATCGAGGCAACATGCATTAGGCAAATGTAACGTCCTTGCTCAATCAAGCGTCAGCGTCGTATTATGCTTATGTGCTTAACTATAATTCTTATTAGCTTATTTTTTCATGAATAAGCGTAGCTTTTGTTATTTATAAAGAATGAGTGTTATTATGGACTAGCGCTTTTTCAGGTGAGGACCGAGGAGAAGAGGACAAATAAAATAAGAGATTGGAATCCACCCATAGAGTCAGCCGACTCATACAGGTCAGCTAAGCAAATATCCTTCATCCTTCAGGTGAACTAAATAAATTAATAAAAATAATTAAGGATGCAGTTGGGAACTCAGAAATCATTCATAAGCAGTGCCTTTTATGGCAGACACAGGATGACTCTTTATTGGTTGGCTTGTCTTCTTCTGCAGCAGTGACTTAAATGCCAGCTTCCTGGACCACACCCAGGTGAAAGCACCAAAGCTCATTGGTCCAGGCACTGGTCCAGTGTCAAATGACAAGGAGATGACAAGGGGAAATCCTGAGATCTTTTCCTCGTTAGAGAGGCACCGCCATCACGCAGGGCATCTACGAGGACAGTCTTCAAATCGGTTCCTTTCCAAAGTGGGGTTTGTTATGGAAAAGAACAAACCTTTCCATAACAAGACCTGGGGGCGAGGGTAAGAATGAAGAAGGTGGGGCACATATTCTTTTAGTAGTCTCCTGGGAGCCCCCCCCCATTAGCAAGGGTTCCGGGTTGCCATGCAACAACAGAATGATAGAGACAGAGTTGAGGGTCCCTGTTGTTGTGGAACAGGGGGATGATGCAGACAAAGCTAGGGCTCCCTGTTGCCGTGGAAATGGGGGATGATGTAAACAGAGTTAGGGGTCCCTGTTGCCGTGGAAAAGGGTTGACGTGGACAGAGTTATGGCTCCCTGTTGCCATGCAACAGGGGGATGATGTAGACAGAAATGTCGTCTCCGGACCCTAGTCTCTCATTGGAGATGCACCAGCCCCTGTCCCTCAGTACACCCCGTGCCCGCATCACCAGGTCCTGAGCTGCCATGGTATACCTGAAAGACAGGTGCAGGAGAACGAGCAGGTTCACAAAGCTGTGGACAATCAAAACAAGCCAATGCGTCCTGGAGGGCCAGTGTCTGCAGGCTTAACTCCAGTCCTGGAGGGCCACAGTGTCTGCAGGTTTAGCTCCAGTCCTGGAGGGCCACAGTGTCTGCAGGTTTAACTCCAGTCCTGGAGGGCCACAGTGTCTGCAGGCTTAACTACAGTCCTGGAGGGCCACAGTGTCTGCAGGTTTAACTCCAGTCCTGGAGGGGGCGCTGTGTCTGCAGGTTTAACTCCAGTCCTGGAGGGCCGCAGTGTCTGCAGGCTTAACTCCAGTCCTGGAGGGGGCGCTGTTTCTGCAGGTTTAACTCCAGTCCTGGAGGGCCACGGTGTCTGCAGGCTTAACTCCTGTCCTGGAGGGCCACAATGTCTGCAGGCTTAACTCCAGTCCTGGAGGGGGCGCTGTGTCTGCAGGTTTAACTCCAGTTCTGGAGGGGGCGCTGTGTCTGCAGATTTAACTCCAGTTCTGGAGGGGGCGCTGTGTCTGCAGGTTTAACTCCAGTCCTGGAGGGTCGTTGTGTGTGCAGGCTTTTGGTGTTTTAGACAGACTTCAGTCAACACACCATTGGACTGGAGTTAAACCTGCAGACACAGCGCCCCCTCCAAGACTGGAGTTAAACCTGCAGGTACTGCAGCACTCCAGGGCTGCTAATCCAGAAGTGGTATCATTACAGTGAGGTGAGCAAGAATTTGGAGCATGGACTTGGAGCACTCTAGCACACTGCACTAGAATACACACACACTCACAACATGCTCGTACACATGAGAACACACAATAACACTAATACACAGAGCACACGCGCACTACAGCACACACAAACATGCTAAACACACAAACATGTTAGCAAACACAGACAAGAGAACATGCCTGTGCTGATCGTCGGGGTCGCAGTTTGCCAGGAAGCTGGTGACTGCTTCAGACACTTCGCCATTGGACAGAACGTCCCATAGACCATCAGTACCCATCACCAGAACATCGTCAGGTCCATGCTCATACTGGGACAGGTGGTACACCTTCACCTGTAGGGAGAGATGGAGGGAGAGACAGAGAGAAAGAGAGGGGGCGGGAGGGTTACTCTGTCAGGTCTTACACCTTCATCTGTTCATCTGTTCACCTTGGTTCACAAGCACAGGATGGCTTCTTATCGTAAGGCTTGTGTTTTTTTTTTTTTTCAGCTTTATTGGAAAGCACTCAGGAAGACAGACAGGAAGACTACGATCAAGAAAAAAGGAGAGACATGCAACATAGGTCATGCGGCAGGATTCAAACCCACAACGTTGCAGCTCGCAATGACCATGTGGACGGGGCTCTTACAGGCTACACCACCAAGCCACCCCTCCTTGCAGAGTTTTACACCACCGGCCGCTCGCGCGCTTTTACACCACCGGCTGCTCGCGCGCTTTTACACCACCGGCCGCTCGTGTGCATTTACACCACCGGACTCTCGCGCGGTTTTACACCACCGGACACTCGCGCGGTTTTACACCACCAGACACTCGCGCGGTTTTACACCACCGGACACTCGCGCGGTTTTACACCACCGGACACTCGCGCGGTTTTACACCACTGGCCACTTGCTCGGTATTTTCCAGGGGAGGAACGCGCGCACGTTATCCGACAACAGCTGTAACCATGGTGATGGAAACCATGTGCGTGCGAGGCGTGTGTGAAATCTCTGTAAGCAGCGGCAGCACACGCTGACCTTTCACCGCCCACACAGGTGAGCCATCAGTCAGAGAAAACACTCTGCTCTGTACAGCGTGATTTACAGCGTGCTGGATACTCAAATTCTGGAGCCATTTTTGTACTGGATGTTATTCCAGCAGGAATATCATTGTGGTTTCACTGTTTGCGTTTTACATATATAAGACTCAAAACACTGTACCTCAGGGCAGCAGGACAGGAAGGGCTTGATGTAGATGTTGGAGTCACGAACCTTCAGGTCATGGTCCCCAAGGCCTCGGGTGACTCCAATTGTAGCCATAACGCGGGCCTTTAGAGGAACACAGATCATTACATTCACTTATGTAAGAATCACAGACCATTACATTCAGTTATGTAAGGATCACAGAACATTACATTCACTTATGTAAGAATCACAGACCATTACATTCAGTTATGTAAGGATCACAGACCATTACATTCACTTATGTAAGAATCACAGACCATTGCATTCAGTTATGTAAGGATCATAGACCATTACATTCAGTTATGTAAGGATCACAGACCATTACATTACCTTATGTAAGGATCACAGACCATTACATTCACTTATGTAAGAATCACAGACCATTGCATTCAGTTATGTAAGGATCACAGACCATTACATTCAGTTATGTAAGGATCAAAGACCATTACATTCAGTTATGTAAGGATCACAGCCATTACATTATATAATAATAATAATAATAATAATAACTTTATTTGTATAGCACCTTTCATACAAAGAATGCAGCTCAAAGCGCTTCACACAAAATGACACATAAAAATAAAAATAAAAGAGAATAAAAGTAAGGCATAAGAAAATTTAAAACAGGAATATATGGAATACAGCCATTAAATTGTTACATATGGAACACAGACCATTGCATTCAGTTACAAATGTAATCATTACATTGCATTATGTTACATGCAGACCTGAATTATTTATATAGGTTTATACCCTTAATTTCCTTCCCACTGATATCAAAGAGCCAAAAGTATATCTACGGCAGGTTGCTTTTTTCAGTTTTCCTCTGTGAACGATCCCTCTTGACAGCCTTAGCATAACCAATCAAAACAATTCAACGTCAGCCAATCAAAGACCTCTTCTGCTGGGACACGCATGCTAAAACCGGTTCTCTCGCAGGTTCATCTGAGCAGAAAGAAACACAGGTTTCTGAATCTATAGCACATCTGAGCCGTTAAGGATCACGAGTGCTTTCCAATGACCCGACCGTGACCTCGGGCTGATTACGATCGCTCTGCTTCAGCACGATTGGACACAGCGAAGCCGTTATTACATCTGTATGAATAAACAGCGTTTTAACAAGCAAACATGTTCTTTGGAAGTGGTTTTTCAGGAGAGAATTATATATTTTATACACAATAACCCTCCCCGCCTTTCTCATTCATTTGAATTCCTAGCCCTCGTGGCTGCAGCATCCTGAGATTAATTGTTGAGGGGCCTTCAGCCCCTTCATAGGCCTTTAAAGTGCTCTGCCATTTGTCTCACCCCCTCTCCATCCATCTATCATCCATATCTCCATCTCCCCCGTCTCTCCATCCATCATCCTATCATGCATCTCATCATCATTCCTGCTTCAAAGCAAGATTTGCCCCTATCTTCTGGTCTGTGAGGCTGGCTGGCCCTTAAGCTGCTGTCTGTGTTTGTCAGTGTGGGATCAAACCGTTGCTCGCTCACAGTGAGAGAATGAGAGGAGAGAGGGAGGGCGAGGTAGAAGGAGAGGGAGAGAGAGCTGCAATGATGGCTTACTGCAGACTGACTCTTAACCAAGGGGCCAAAACCGGGCTTCTCTGTTGAAGCTCACTTCCTGGTCTTGCTGACAGCGTTGCTCTCTGGCGCCAGTATAGGTCTTTCAGGCCCATTTTTCAATGAAAGTCAATGGTATCAAACGCGGTCAAAATATGAAGTAAATAAAATGTTCCCACGAGAACATGTAGTCGCAATAGGTGCTTTTTCTTCATCTATTGTCTCCCCATGTGCCAATTTGTTTGGTCACATTTTGTGGACCAATCCATGAGTTTGCAGCGTCACTAGTATCTCATGTGTTTGGGGACGAATTGGACCCGATCCAGACTTAATGATCATGTAAGGGTCCCCCTGCTCCCTACTGCGTAGTCTCTGACTCCAATTTTTGTACGACATGGCAGTCGATGGGTGACCTCACAGTCACTTTGCCCATATTTTTCTACAGTCTATGCTCTTAACATTTGGCAAAATGAAACCTTCTAGAATGTAAGGGTGCTGCTTAAATACCTGTGATGTCATGCCATTATACAGCATCACCTGTGATATCATAATGCAAGATCACGTCTGATGTCACAATACTCACTATGTCAAGCCATTATACAGCAACGCCTGTGATGTCATAATGCAACACCACCTACAGTAGGTTTTTGTACTGCTGTTGTGGCTTTAGTCCTTTGTGGGTTCAGATCCAGAGCAATACTGAGCATGTCATCATAAGAAACATCATCTTCTAGGCTCCAGTGGCCAAACACAGCATTTTTTCTGTGGTCGTTAAGCACACAGGATCAGTTTGATCTCGTCTTTTCTCAATAAAGATTTCTATAGTTCTGGTCATCCTCATAGACAGCCAGGTGATCTCTGCTGTGCCACACAGGTCACAAAGTGCACCCATGTCCTATATCCTGCTCTACATGCTAAACATGCTACATAGACAGGAGACAGAATCTCATGGTACATGCTAACCACACAAGTTTGGTTTCCTAAACAAGGCAGAAGCTGAGGGAAGTGACTGGCTCTCCTTGGAGAACCCACAGAGTGACAGGCGCAGATGATTGGCTGTCACAGGGGCTGTGATAACTTGCATTCGCAGATGATTGGCTGTCACAGACGCTGTGATTACTTGTAGCTGCAGATGATTGGCTGTCACAGGGGCTGTGATTACTTGCATTCGCAGATGATTGGCTGTCACAGACGCTGTGATTACTTGTAGCTGCAGATGATTGGCTGTCACAGGGGCTGTGATTACTTGCATTCGCAGATGATTGGCTGTCACAGACGCTGTGATTACTTGTAGCTGCAGATGATTGGCTGTCACAGGGGCTGTGATTACTTGCATTCGCAGATGATTGGCTGTCACAGACGCTGTGATTACTTGTAGCTGCAGATGATTGGCTGTCACAGACGCTGTGATTACTTGTAGCTGCAGATGATTGGCTGTCACAGACGCTGTGATTACTTGTAGCTGCAGATGATTGGCTGTCACAGACGCTGTGATTACTTGTAGCTGCAGATGATTGGCTGTCACAGACGCTGTGATTACTTGTAGCTGCAGATGATTGGCTGTCACAGACGCTGTGATTACTTGTAGCTGCAGATGATTGGCTGTCACAGCGTGTTTGGCCTGTTGACTCGTACACACACCCACCTTCTTCCCTTCGCCGTATATGAGAGGAAACTTCAGGTCATCATCCTCGATGGTTTTATATGCCCTGCATAGAGAGGAAAGGGGGGAAAACTTGAATGTGTGTGTGCGCATGCATGTGTGTATGTTGTGTATCACCACTCCAGGGAAAAGGAGTGAAAGAAAGAAAGAAGGAGAGGGAGAAGAGGAAAGAGAAAGGATGGGGGGTGATTTTTCTTGTATACCTTGTGTAAATTTTTATCAGTAACAATGATCTCGGTAAACTCTGTAAAAGTTTTTGTGTAATGCATACATATGAATGCCATTCATATATGCATGTTACCCAGGTCAGTATTCATTGCATCAAAGGAAAAATGGCTCCAGTTTCAAACAAATAGAGAGAAAGCGAGAAATACAGAAAGAGTGGGCAGAAACAGTTTTAATGTTTTTTAATACCACCTAACAGACTTACATTTCCACAGCTTTTTCACTGGCCTATTTCCTAAATAAAAATGTGAGACAGCAATAACCAGTGATAATAGTAATGACAGCCTATGTAAAAGTCTAATGCCAGCCAGCGAGAAGGTTCATTTTAAGCCTTTTAACCCGTGTTCCTCTAAACTCTGTGGACCAGCTGAACCTGCTCCTGTACTGTTGAATAATGCACCACTGACAAACTGTCTGGGTACACTGGGAATTAGGACAATGTATTAATGAAGAAAAAGTCTAAAAGTGAGGGCTCATCTTTTAAAATATGTAATATATATATATTTTAAGCATATTTTATAATTTTACTCACTAAACCAGTAACTATAGAGATAGCTCCTGTTTTGACACAACTGTCAAGTTAATGTGCATATAGCTTGAAAACAGATTCATATTTAATCAGCACACCAATAATAAATGTAACAAAACAGTCTCGTCTGGTTCTTCCTGGGTCCAGACACGCCGGCTCCTCGTCCCTGTCAGCTGCCTTTAATTAATTCATCCTAGGCAAACACCGTATGCAAATCGCTCCAGATCAAACGGCATCATTAAAGTTCTCGCCAAGATCTCACTTGTATTAGCTTTTCCCTTCCTACCGTTGTTAGGAGGTAGTACGCGCTGTGAACCACGGAAGGTTTGCCCCAGCCTCCAGAGCTCTGCCTCCTTGTGGGAATTAATGCAATTAATTCATATAACCGAGTTCACACAAAAAGTTTAAACAAAGTGCAGGAGCAATACCAAATTGTTAGATTCAAATCATATAGTAGCTAGCCTATTATTACGCAAACTTACACAACATTACATGACGTAGTAGACACAAGAGAGTTGTAGTGCTAGTAAGTGGGCCCAAACTAGGGCTCAGTCTTAGGTAGGGGGGGGGGGGGGCATAATTAATTATGTATTGCATTTGTGCAACATTGGCACGTGGAGGTCACATACCATACCGATCACGGATGGGGGGATATTGTTGGCTCCAGAATTATTGGCACCCCTGACTGGAAATGCACTAAAAATACTTTTAACAAATAAACATTATAATTATTGAGTTACACTCAAAATGCCAAGATGTGAAAATTATTGTAGTTTAGTACTGTTTCAATGGAACCAACCAAAATCATACATTTATTTAATAAAAATTACATTTAGCAAAAATCAAGGTTTCATAATTATTGGCACCCCTGGTTTAGTACTTGGTGCAACCACCTCTGGCAAGGATAACAGCATGGAGTCTTTTCCTGTAATGTTTGACAAGGTTAAGGAACATACTTGGAGGGATTTTGGACCATTCCTCTATGCAGATCCATTCAAGGTCCTTCATATTCTTGGGTTTGCGCTTATCAACTTTCTTCAGATCAGCCCACAGGTCCTCGATTGGATTGAGGTCCGGCAACTGAGATGGCCATTGCAGAGCATTGATTTTGTTGTCTTTGAAGTACTTTGAATGGCCCCTGGGTTTGAATTGTGCTATATAAATAAATTTGCCTTGCCTTGCTTGGTCACGGAACCAGTTCTGTGTGGATTTTGAGTATGCTTTGAGTAATTGTCTTGCTGGAAAGTCCACTACAGCCAAGTCTCAGCCAGAGGCAACCAGATTGTCAGCCAAAATCGGCTGATACTCAGTATAATCCATTATGCCATTGATCTTAACCAGTGCCCCTGGACCTCTGGAATTAAAACAGCCCCAAAACATCAGTGACCCACCACCGTATTTCACCGTGGGTGCCTCTCCTTGTATGCATCTCTGTTTTGATGCCAAACATGCCGATGCTGTATCTCACCAAGAATAACAGTTGCATGATAGTTTATACCAACCCGGGGGCAGGCCAGTTTATTTAAACGCGTTACAATGAGGAAACCAGGATGCTTTTGTTTACTAAGTAAATAAGCATTGTTGGCAACGGAAGTATCTGCCTTTGCTTCGCCGTGTTACCATGGCGTTCTAAAACAGGAGATGGGACTGTGTAAAAATGTATTCCGCAAGACGGAACTAAAACCAGATGGGAATTCTCTAAACATCCATCATTTATAACAAGTATGAAAACACAAGGGGCGCACTGTATGGCCATGTTATAAATATAATCACTCTTTGAACAGTCTCAAGATCGAAGACAAAACAATGGGTATTTATTAAAAAAACAATAATAATAATAATAAAACGACGCTACTATTTGATTAAAGTCATTTCAAGAGCCATGTCTGAAGTCTGGAATGAGTTTTAAATAGATTGCAGCAGGTTAAACTCTCACCGTGACCATATGCTTTCAAGCTGTGTGGAGCACCAGAATCAGCAGTTTTACACCGTTAGAGCGCTAAGCATTGCAGGCTCTGGTCAGGAACTGGACCGGTCCCTGCTACACCAGACCACTCCCATTCAAGCTCGAATTCACTTTCCTGGCATGACCACACATCGGAACAGTGTCACCAAATCCACTCTTTACAATAATATATAAATTAAAAAAATCAACGATCACAATTTTTTTTCTGTGTTCCGTTTTCGTAAGAGCGGCAACTTTCAGTCGGTGCAGTTGTACTCCGAGGATCGGGGTTCACGCCCCGGTCCTGTCAGATCTGAGCATGGCCGTTGCCCTGTGGGAGGGCTCGAAGAGAATCGCTGCGCATATAGCGAGTGGGCGAGTTGGAATCACAGTCAGGAGCTCGAGGAGTCACGCCCTGAAGAGGACGTGGCACCCTCCTTCCTACTACCGGCTGACAAAAACTGCACAAGCACAAGCTTTGGTGGTGAAATGCTAGAATTTGCTGGAGGCATGCTCACAGCATATTGCATTTAACGCTCTAAAATTCAGCGCGCTCAGAGAGGTCTATTTACGGCTTGCGCCACGAGGCGAAAACGAATGGTGCAGAAGGGGCCGTGTAGGCTCTCTTCACAATGAAAACGCTGAAAATAACCCTTTGTACACACGCTATAAAGCAGCAGCTTTACATGCTATTAGTATGACATCGCGTCACACCTTCAGAAAATATAAATAACAACCAATCACAAGTCTCCTTGTAATTACAGAATGACAATGAAATGGCTGACTGGCTGACAAGGTTATCTGATATATGGAGGTCCTGTGAGAGACCTCTTAAGAGATGAAGGTCACCGGCCCGTCTCTCTCTCGCTCTCTGTCTCTCTCACACACACACGTCCACACAAACAACCCCCCCCCCCCACACACCCCCACACATAGGAAAGATTTATTGTGAAGCCATTCTGAACAGATTTGAAAGTGCAATGAAATTTCCTTAATTTATTCCATAAGGAGTAAGATCTGCAATCCTATAAAGGGGGCGTGAGTTATAACCGCCCTAAAAAAATAAATATTTCCAAAAACTTTTTCTTGTTTAACAACCTTTTAACAACAACATTTTTTCACTTGCACTGAGTGTACGTTTATCGATGTGCCGAATTTAATCCAGTGGTCTGGCCTAGTTCTGGTCCTTAGGGGGTGACCAGTTGTAGTGCCTGTTTAAAAATAAATCACAAGCTGGTCCAGATGTCTGAGGGCCAGCTCTTTATCACAGAGCTCTGGACTCCTGAACAAGCAGCAATGACCTACATCTCTAACACAGCATGTGATCCACAGGCTGCCAAGCCCTGAACACACTCTACAGACACTCATCACTGCTCACTGAACACACACTACAGACATTAATAACTGCTCACTGAACATGCACTACAGACACTCATCACTGAACACACACTACAGACACTCATTACTGCTCACTGAACACACACTACAGACACTCATCACTGTTCACTGAACACACTCTATAGACACTCATCACTGCTCACTGAACACACACTACACTCATCACTGCTCACTGAACACACTCTACAGACACTCATCACTGCTCACTGAACACACTACAGACACTCATCACTGCTCACTGAACACACACTACACTCATCACTGCTCACTGAACACACACTACACTCATCACTGCTCACTGAACACACTCTACAGACACTCATCACTGCTCACTGAACACACACTACACTCATCACTGCTCACTGAACACACTCTACATACACTCATCACTGCTCACTGAACACACACTACACTCATCACTGAACACACTCTATAGACACTCATTACTGCTCACTGAACACACTCTACAGACACTCATCACTGCTCACTGAACACACTACAGACACTCATCCCTGCTCACTGAACACACACTACAGACACTCATCACTGCTCACTGAACACACTCTACACACTCATCACTGCTCACTGAACACACTACAGATACTCATCACTGCTCACTGAACACACACTACAGACACTCATCACTGCTCACTGAACACACTCTACACACTCATCACTGCTCACTGAACACACTACAGATACTCATCACTGCTCACTGATACACACTACAGACACTCATCACTGCTCACTGAACACACACTACAGACACTCATCACTGCTCACCGAACACACTATATAGACACTCATTACTGCTCACTGAACACACTCTACAGACACTCATCACTGTTCACTGAACACACTCTACAGACACTCATCACTGCTCACTGAACACACTACAGACACTCATCACTGCTCACTGAACACACACTACACTCATCACTGCTCACTGAACACACTCTACAGACACTCATCACTGCTCACTGAACACACTCTACAGACACTCATCACTGCTCACTGAACACACACTACACTCATCACTGCTCACTGAACACACTCTATAGACACTCATTACTGCTCACTGAACACACTCTACAGACACTCATCACTGCTCACTGAACACACTCTACAGACACTCATCACTGCTCACTGAACACACTACAGACACTCATCCCTGCTCACTGAACACACTCTACACACTCATCACTGCTCACTGACACACACTACAGACACTCATCACTGCTCACTGAACACACACTACAGACACTCATCACTGCTCACCGAACACACTATATAGACACTCATTACTGCTCACTGAACACACTCTACAGACACTCATCACTGTTCACTGAACACACTCTACAGACACTCATCACTGCTCACTGAACACACTACAGACACTCATCACTGCTCACTGAACACACACTACAGACACTCATCACTGCTCACTGAACACACACTACACTCATCACTGCTCACTGAACACACTCTACAGACACTCATCACTGCTCACTGAACACACACTACACTCATCACTGCTCACTGAACACACTCTATAGACACTCATTACTGCTCACTGAACACACTCTACAGACACTCATCACTGCTCACTGAACACACTCTACAGACACTCATCACTGCTCACTGAACACACTACAGACACTCATCCCTGCTCACTGAACACACTACAGACACTCATCACTGTTCACTGAACACACACTACAGACACTCATCACTGCTCACTGAACACACTCTACACACTCATCACTGCTCACTGACACACACTACACTCATCACTGAACACACTCTATAGACACTCATTACTGCTCACTGAACACACTCTACAGACACTCATCACTGTTCACTGAACACACACTACAGACACTCATCACTGCTCACTGAACACACTCTACACACTCATCACTGCTCACTGACACACACTAGACACTCATCACTGCTCACTGAACACACACTACAGACACTCATCACTGTTCACTGAACACACACTACAGACACTCATCACTGCTCACCGAACACACTATATAGACACTCATCACTGCTCACTGAACACACTCTACAGACACTCATCACTGCTCACTGAACACACTCTACAGACACTCATCACTGCTCACTGAACACACACTACACTCATCACTGCTCACTGAACACACTCTACAGACACTCATCACTGCTCACTGAACACACTACAGACACTCATCACTGCTCACTGAACACACACTACACTCATCACTACTCACTGAACACACTCTATAGACACTCATTACTGCTCACTGAACACACTCTACAGACACTCATCACTGCTCACTGAACACACTCTACATACACTCATCACTGCTCACTGAACACACTCTACAGACACTCCTCACTGCTCACTGAACACACTCTACACTCATCACTGCTCACTGAACACACTACAGACACTCATCCCTGCTCACTGAACACACTACAGACACTCATCACTGCTCACTGAACACACACTACAGACACTCATCACTGCTCACTGAACACACTCTACACACTCATCACTGCTCACTGAACACACTACAGACACTCATCACTGCTCACTGAACACACACTACAGACACTCATCACTGCTCACTGAACACACACTAGACACTCATCACTGCTCACTGAACACACTACAGATACTCATCACTGCTCACTGACACACATTACAGGCACACATCACTGCTCACTGAACACACTACAGACACTCATCACTGCTCACTGAACACACTACAGATACTCATCACTGCTCACTGAACACACTACAGATACTCATCACTGCTCACTGAACACACACTACACTCATCACTGCTCACTGAACACACACTACAGACACTCATCACTGCTCACTGAACACACTACAGACACTCATCACTGCTCACTGAACACACTACAGATACTCATCACTGCTCACTGACACACATTACAGGCACTCATCACTGCTCACTGATCACACACTACAGACACTCATCACTGCTCACTGAACACACTCTACACACTCATCACTGCTCACTGACACACACTACAGACACTCATCACTGCTCACTGAACACACACTACAGACACTCATCACTGCTCACTGAACACACACTACAGACACTCATCACTGCTCACTGATCACACACTACAGACACTCATCACTGCTCACTGATCACACACTACAGACACTCATCACTGCTCACTGAACACACTCTACACACTCATCACTGCTCACTGACACACACTACAGACACTCATCACTGCTCACTGAACACACTACAGACACTCATCACTGCTCACTGAACACACTAGACACTCATCACTGCTCACTGACACACATTACAGGCACACATCACTGCTCACTGAACACACACTACAGATACTCATCACTGCTCACTGAACACACACTACAGACACTCATCACTGCTCACTGATCACACACTACAGACACTCATCACTGCTCACTGAACACACTCTACACACTCATCACTGCTCACTGACACACACTACAGACACTCATCACTGCTCACTGAACACACTACAGACACTCATCACTGCTCACTGAACACACTAGACACTCATCACTGCTCACTGACACACATTACAGGCACACATCACTGCTCACTGAACACACACTACAGACACTCATCACTGCTCACTGAACACACACTACAGACACTCATCACTGCTCACTGAACACACTACAGACACTCATCACTGCTCACTGAACACACATTACAGGCACACATCACTGGATATCGTGAGGATATTGTAATACAAATCACAGAATGCATGTCCAGACTGATTTGTGTCCTGTGATTTTGGGGGACAGAAAGTATAAAAAGGAAATGCGTACACAATTTTGTCACTATCGGCTGATATGGGTTTTTACTTCAGGAGTCCATGACATATTGAGGCAAAGTCAGCGCAGGCTAAGTACGCTATTTGCTAGCGCTAAAGCCACCACTGCACTCAGGACAGACTGTTCCGTACACACAGTAATGAGATGAATGATTCATAACTCAGACTGGAGAAGAGATTGAGGACTGTCCTATTATCTCCGCTACTCAGGGAGAGGGAAAGAGAGAGAGAGAGATGAAAGAGAGAGAGAGAGAGAGAGAGAGAGATGGAGCAAGGGAGGGGGGAAATAGAGACCAAAATAAATACTGAGAATGAGAGGAAAGAAAAAGAAGAGAGGTGGAATTTGGGGAGAGGAGAGAAAAAAGAAGAGATGGAAAGAGATAGACAAAGGTGAGAGGCAAAAAAGGAGTGAAACCGACCATGAGAGAGGGAGAGAGAGAGAGGGGAGGGGACGGAACGAGTACTAACCAGCCCATCATGGTAAAGTCACGGTACAGCATCCTCTTGCCGACCTCCTTCCGCTGCACTCTTCTGGGAAACTCCAGGTGTGTGAACTCGTCCCCCAGCAGGTGCGGCTGCATGTAGGCCTGTTACAGGAGAGCTCAGGTACTCAGCTCACCTGTCCTGGGGTGGGCAGGTGAGCCCACTGTACTGTGCCAATGCAAATCACTCCATTTTAATACTAATGCATGACCAACTATCAGAAACAAGTATGGGTACTTCACCACATAATAATAATTAAAATAACCACCATAATCATCGTCATCACTACATACAGAATATTATATTAATATATAGAATCCCTTTTTATCCGTCATCTCTGTAGATGAGGTCACTCGCATATGAAAGTTCAACGTCAGTAAACTGCAGAAGGAGTTACCATGGTAATAAAAGTGTATTTTTCATTTTCCTCACCAAAAATTGCAGCCTCTGTCGCTCTGATTCTGGAGTGAACTCTGTAGTCATGGGGATGACCTCTCCATTCCGAATGATGACAGCTCTGACCATGAACAACAGCAGAGCAAACAGCACCTTAAAAAAACTACTTTAATACATCTGGATAAAACCGCATTAATTTCTGTGTGCAAGAAACTATTTCGGGTTTTTCCAACTCAATTCCATATTTCATATTAATAACATATTCTAGACATCTGGATAAAATAAATAAAATAAATATAATAATGTCTGCTTTTCACATCCTAATGTGGTCATTGTAATTGTTCAAATATTTTTCTTTTTTGATAAAATAGCCTCATCTTATATCGATCCACAATATCCAAATGATCATCTAAACATGGTAACATGGGCTTGTGTTTTATACAACCACTGCATTACAGACTATCGAGGGTGTGGGCTAAAGGTGGCAGAGGTTAACTAAAGGTTAATATGATTTTATTTTATTATTGCAGGCATATCTGCAGACCCACTGGCCTGCGGTACAGGGAGCAGATTTGGTCTGAACCGAAGCCGCACAGGCTAGAGCGCCGTCGTGGAGGCCAAGTAAGCGTGGGGGTTGTTTGAATATCCCTGTTTTTTTAGGCATTGCTAACGGTTACTGTGAATTAGAACACAGCTTTTTGTCAGCTCGCTGTAACTATGTTTAAGGGCCTGTTTGCACCTGCAGGCTGAGTTTCATGACCACTCTTTAACACCTTTATGGGAGACATTTCATTACAAACATGGAAAAAGGGAAAATTGCTGTGGATGCTGCCTGGAAATAGTAATTCCAGTAACTTCAGTCATACAGGGATTGGGAACGCCCACTCCAAAACACAATAAATAATAATAATGGGATACAAAAAAAAACAAATAAAACAAGACATATTTGGTCAACCTGACCGCAGGTCATCCCCCACTCCAAAAACAAACTGTGATTGGTCAAACTGACTGCAGATTGACCCCACACTCCAAAAAAACAAGCTGGGACAGGATAGAGCAGCCCACTGAAGAGCTTATGGAGGGGGATTCTCACTGAAGAGCTTATGTAGGAGGATTTTCACTAAAGAGCTTATCTATGGGGATTCTCACTGAAGATTTTATGTAGGGGGATTCTCATTGAATAGCTTATGTAGGGGGATTCTCACTGAAGAGCTTATGTAGAGGGATTCTCATTGAAAAGCTTATGTAGGGGGATTCTCATTGAAGAGTTTACGTAGGGGGATTCTCATTGAATAGCTTATGTAGGGGGATTCTCACTGAAGAGCTTATGTAGGGGGATTCTCACTGAAGAGCTTATGTAGGGGGATTCTCACTGAAGAGCTTATGTAGGGGGATTCTCACTGAAGAGCTTATGTAGGGGGATTCTCATTGAAGAGTTTACGTAGGGGGATTCTCATTGAATAGCTTATGTAGGGGGATTCTCACTGAAGAGCTTATGTAGGGGGATTCTCACTGAAGAGCTTATGTAGGGGGATTCTCATTGAATAGCTTATGTAGGGGGATTCTCATTGAAAAGCTTATGTAGGGGGATTCTCACCAAAATGGGCTCAGCTGGGTTTGTCGGGGGCCAGCTGTCAAGGATCAGACACAAAAGCAGATGTTGCTCCTCATCTGTCTGTCTGGCCCACTCAACAGTATAAAGTAGAGGGGGGGGGGGGGGGGGACAGTGTGGTACCACCCTGTCTTTTAATCAGGGTCAAAATGAATATATAGTATATGGATGGTGCAAGCTGATTGGTCGCTGAAGGATGCAGGGATTTGTGTGTGTGTGTGTGTGTGTGTGTGAGGAGGAGGGGTCACCTGTACCTGCATGCTGTGTGTCTCACCTGCTGTCTCCAGCATTGGCCACATACATCTTTCCCAAAAGGAAGAGCACCACCAGCGCTGTGCAGCCTCCAGAAATACTGTACACAGCTCTCTCCCTCTCTAACTGTGTGTCCTGCAAACACACACACACACACAAAGGCATAAAAATACACACACATGCACACACAGACATACACATACATATACGCATGTACACACAGACATACACACACACACATACAAATGCATAAACATGCACACACATAGGCATAAACACACAGACATACAAGCACACACAGAGAGGCATAAACACACACACACACAGGCACACATATACGCATGTACACACAAACATACACACACATGTCTTGCAGTTAAGATGCTTATTTTCATAACCCCGCTTTTATGCTGAAGACATGATAAAATGTTTCAGGACCAAAAGGAGGACAGCTGTGTATTAAATGGTTTATTTTTACCACCTACACAGCTAAAAGAGAATAGAGGTTCACTGCACACCTATGACCAGGAGCACGGCTCCTCATCACACTGCTTAATTAAACAGATTAATTATACTAATTAAACCAAGGGATGATTAAAAAATCCATTATATTAATTAATGAGATGAATAATTAATTAATCACTAAATTAATTATAAAAGTAACACAAAATAGAAATCCAAAACTTACTTTTTTTTTGTAATCCACAAACTTCAATTGGAACTCTGGTGAAAACGTAAGTGTGTGTTGCAGGTTGAAACTAAAGTCACAACCTTTGACCTTTGACCTTTAAATGGACAGTCAGGCTGTGTCCGAATCAGAGTCCTATTTGCTGTGCCCTATCTACTGTGCCCTCCTGTTTACAGTGCACTGGCAGAAGTGTGCTGTTTAATGTGCACTGTTTAGCAGGACGTCCCACCCATGCGCGCAATGTCACGTTGTTTTTGTTGTATTTGAAGGAAAACATCAGCAAAGCAGCACCTCATTTTTTAAAACGAAGCTTCACATCTATGGGCTTTGTTGAAAAGTGTGCTCCCGAATATACTCAGTGAAACCCCGGAATAAGTGTATCATACAGCGGTTTAAAGTATACTACATTTAGAGAAAATTTTGAGAGTTCATTCATTTCATCTGTAACAGAGGGAGATGTGAGTGAGGAGGAGGGCACACATAAACTTCAGCTGAACTGTAAAAGCAGCCCCCTACAGAACGGACATCTTGTGCAACACAGAGGGCTGTGTACCAGAAATGGGAGTTGACGGGCTTCGTTGAAACACAGCGTGCTAGGGTGTGGACGCACCCCACAAGCCTGGTATCAAATCACGATCCAAATCATCACCGCTCTACCAAATCGGCAGAGGACGTTGATGAGAGATGCGCTTAGAAATAGCCAACGGCTGAGCATTCCACAAGTCAGATAAAATGGGAAAGGAAAAAACAACATCAGGGGTTTAAAAGCTGGTTTAAAGTAAAGAATGCTCTCAAACAAACCACTGAAATGAGCCACTCAGCAGCTAAACAGAGAACGGTTTCTCTTACTGCTTGACTGCTAATCGCCCATCTGATATTTTAAACGGGGAATCGAGATGCGTGATGTTTTATTTATTTATTTATTTTTTGGGGAGGGGCAGGTGTGACGCCCACGGCCCCTCTACGGGATCACGGACACGAGTGGACATATTTCAGCTGTCGCCTTGGAAGGAGAAGTCTTTTTAAAAAATGTTTAAAGGTTGAGGTGGGGGGTGGGGGGGGGGGTAATGATACCTAAAGCGCTCCCTTACAGCAATGAATAATGAGTCACCAGCACCGCGGGATTTATTTTGCCGGAAATAAAAATAACCACACAGCACCACCGCCGCTCTTCAAAGTCAGCCTGTGCTCAACCTTCATAAATGCGCCGTATCCCGCATTCAGCGAAGCGACAAACTGCAACGCCTAATTATACCGGGGTCTCCTGGCGCCACTGGCGAAAATACCCTGTGTGCAAACTGTAAAATTACTGATTTATATGTAAATGAAGCGCATGTGAATAGCGTGGAAATACTAATGGAGCGGAGTATGACGCAGTGTATAGCACTGAATTTTGCATGCGTCCACACCCGAGGAAACGGGTAACAGGAAGAATATGTTTCCAGTGTCTCAGAGCCTCCATTCCTTATCACAGCTCTCGCTACCGACTCTGCAATATTTGTCGCACGCGCCCATGTCTCCAGCAGCCTCCAACGATGGAAGGCCGCGAGACCGACGCTCGAGGAAATGTGATGTGACACGAACGACTGCACCGCGAAGGGGGTTGTTGCTGGACTGAGCAGCGCCAAATTAAAATTATTCGAATTCAACTCGCCAGCAAATACGTCGAGAGGAAACATGGACTAGTGTCCAGACGGCGATCACAGAGTCGAGCACTTTTGTTAAAAAGGTGAGGTGCGTAAAGCGGGCCAGAACGTGGGCTAATCGAGAAGGAAATCGATTGAGAAATCGACAGCCAGACGGACGGACTGACGTGATAATGAGTCACAGACACATTATCAGGTAATATCCACGAGGGTGAACAGTAAATTTGGCGGGATTTCGCTTGATGCGTGGTGCATGTGTGGGCCTCCCGATACCACCTCTAATGACAGGTGAGCAGAAAGAGAGAAAGAGCACACACGCTGATACCACCTCTAATGACAGGTGAGCAGAAAGAGAGAAAGAGCACACACGCTGATACCACCTCTAATGACAGGTGAGCAGAAAGAGAGAAAGAGCACACACGCTGATACCACCTCTAATGACAGGTGAGCAGAAAGAGAGAAAGAGCACACGCGCTGATACCACCTCTAATGACAGGTGAGCAGAAAGAGAGAAAGAGCACACATGCTGATACCACCTCTAATGACAGGTGAGCAGAAAGAGAGAAAGAGCACACGCGCTGATACCACCTCTAATGACAGGTGAGCAGAAAGAGAGAAAGAGCACACGCGCTGATACCACCTCTAATGACAGGTGAGCAGAAAGAGAGAAAGAGCACACGCGCTGATACCACCTCTAATGACAGGTTGAGCAGAAAGAGAGAAAGAGCACACGCGCTGATACCACCTCTAATGACAGGTGAGCAGAAAGAGAGAAAGAGCACACGCGCTGATACCACCTCTAATGACAGGTGATCAGAAAGAGAGAAAGAGCACACGCGCTGATATCACCTCTAATGACAGGTGAGCAGAAAGAGAGAAAGAGCACACGCGCTGATATCACCTCTAATGACAGGTGAGCAGAAAGAGAGAAAGAGCACACGCGCTGATACCACCTCTAATGACAGGTGAGCAGAAAGAGAGAAAGAGCACACGCGCTGATACCACCTCTAATGACCGGTGAGCAGAAGGAGAGAAAGAGCACACGCGCTGATACCACCTCTAATGACAGGTGAGCAGAAATAGAGAAAGAGCACACGCGCTGATACCACCTCTAATGACAGGTGAGCAGAAAGAGAGAAAGAGCACACGCGCTGATACCACCTCTAATGACAGGTGAGCAGAAAGAGAGAAAGAGCACACGCGCTGATATCACCTCTAATGACAGGTGAGCAGAAAGAGAGAAAGAGCACACACGCTGATATCACCTCTAATGACAGGTGAGCAGAAAGAGAGAAAGAGCACACGCGCTGATACCGCCTCTAATGACAGGTGAGCAGAAAGAGAGAAAGAGCACACACGCTGATACCACCTCTAATGACAGGTGAGCAGAAAGAGAGAAAGAGCACACGCGCTGATACCACCTCTAATGACAGGTGAGCAGAAAGAGAGAAAGAGCACACGCGCTGATACCACCTCTAATGACAGGTGAGCAGAAAGAGAGAAAGAGCACACGCGCTGATACCACCTCTAATGACAGGTGAGCAGAAAGAGAGAAAGAGCACACGCGCTGATACCACCTCTAATGACAGGTGAGCAGAAAGAGAGAAAGAGCACACGCGCTGATACCACCTCTAATGACAGGTGAGCAGAAAGAGAGAAAGAGCACACACGCTGATACCACCTCTAATGACAGGTGAGCAGAAAGAGAGAAAGAGCACACGCGCTGATACCACCTCTAATGACAGGTGAGCAGAAAGAGAGAAAGAGCACACGCGCTGATACCACCTCTAATGACAGGTGAGCAGAAAGAGAGAAAGAGCACACGCGCTGATACCACCTCTAATGACAGGTGAGCAGAAAGAGAGAAAGAGCACACGCGCTGATATCACCTCTAATGACAGGTTGAGCAGAAAGAGAGAAAGAGCACACGCGCTGATATCACCTCCAATGACAGGTGAGCAGAAAGAGAGAAAGAGCACACACGCTGATACCACCTCTAATGACAGGTGAGCAGAAAGAGAGAAAGAGCACACGCGCTGATACCACCTCTAATGACAGGTGAGCAGAAAGAGAGAAAGAGCACACGCGCTGATACCACCTCTAATGACAGGTGAGCAGAAAGAGAGAAAGAGCACACACGCTGATACCACCTCTAATGACAGGTGAGCAGAAAGAGAGAAAGAGCACACGCGCTGATACCACCTCTAATGACAGGTGAGCAGAAAGAGAGAAAGAGCACACGCGCTGATACCACCTCTAATGACAGGTGAGCAGAAAGAGAGAAAGAGCACACGCGCTGATATCACCTCTAATGACAGGTGAGCAGAAAGAGAGAAAGAGCACACACGCTGATATCACCTCTAATGACAGGTGAGCAGAAAGAGAGAAAGAGCACACGCGCTGATACCGCCTCTAATGACAGGTGAGCAGAAAGAGAGAAAGAGCACACACGCTGATACCACCTCTAATGACAGGTGAGCAGAAAGAGAGAAAGAGCACACGCGCTGATACCACCTCTAATGACAGGTGAGCAGAAAGAGAGAAAGAGCACACGCGCTGATACCACCTCTAATGACAGGTGAGCAGAAAGAGAGAAAGAGCACACGCGCTGATACCACCTCTAATGACAGGTGAGCAGAAAGAGAGAAAGAGCACACGCGCTGATATCACCTCTAATGACAGGTGAGCAGAAAGAGAGAAAGAGCACACGCGCTGATACCACCTCTAATGACAGGTGAGCAGAAGGAGAGAAAGAGCACACGCGCTGATACCACCTCTAATGACAGGTGAGCAGAAAGAGAGAAAGAGCACACGCGCTGATACCGCCTCTAATGACAGGTGAGCAGAAAGAGAGAAAGAGCACACGCGTTCACACCACAGGGGGCCGGCGCGCGGAGGTGGAATACAAACTACACACAAACCCCGCTTCCACGATTTTCTTATTATAGGCTGTGTCAGTGCATAAAGGGATCTGGGGGCCTGCATACGAGGCTTGTATCTTAACAAAATGACAAAGGACACATTGTTGCCTACGTGAGCTGGATTCTGTATTATTTCGGAGGAAGAAAGAGAAACAAATTGTGTTTTTGTGAGACAGATGGACCCCATTACCATCCTGACACGGTACAGTCAGGGGTTACACAGCAACCTAATAATAGAATTTGGATCTGAACAGAAAGCTAAACCGTAGTTATGATGGTGGTGACAGTTATGCTATATTATCTCATCTATATGACTGTTATTATTATTGACTTGCTGAGCAAACATCCTTTTCCAATGAAAAAGGGAACACCGGTCCCCTCCCTGTGCCTGCTGCTGCCGCATACCCTACAGTGGAAGAGGGAATTATGGGAAAACAAACAACACGATTGACGTATTTCGTTACCACACTTCAGAACATTTTGGACTGTGGTGCTGTGATGTGTCCTTCCATTGTTATAGTCATATGTCCTCTGCCAAAATAAGGGTTTATAGTGCATTAACATGAAGACGGTAGAATGTGTTAAAGAACACCGCCATCTAGTGGCCAGAGAGCACTTTTATCTAGTACAACACAGGATCTAATAATAGTACCAGGACCAGTAAACTGATGCTTTGATTGATTGATTTGATTAATTTAGTCAAACAGATGTTGCCGAACTGATAATGCTGATTTAAGCTCCTTGATGTCTGTCCTGTAAGCATTAGGCCACATGACACTAAGACACTAAGAAAATGTAACATCTGCTTTAAATCATAACTAGCAGTGCTCCCCCCATCCACAACAGTGACCTTGTAACTGCAGGCAAGGCAACCAGGATCAGGATGAGAGCAGTGTCAGTTATGATCTTAAGTAAGGAAACAATTGAATGACAATAGGATTGAAGTGCACTCCAACATGGATATGGTTTTATTGTAATTTAGATTTCATGAGTAGAAAACGAGATCTGGTTCTTGAAGCCCAGCCATTAGCGTAAGTGGCTGGGCCGCTCCGGCGGTGGTGGCGGCAACGTTGTCCTTTCAGCACTGAAAGCGAGCACTCCCGTCGAAGCCAGATGGCCGCGCCGTTATCCATCTGGGCAAAAATAAATCCAATCTCATGCAATGGACGGAAACCATATGCTGCACGTTCTAATGGAGCGGTCTCAAGCGGTGGATTAGCGGGATGGAGGGGGTGTGGCCGCATGCCAGAGACAAATAAAAGCAAATAAAACTGTATCTGTGAAGCAAATTTTACCAAACACTTGTCACAATATGCTTATCACACCATAGAAGCAATCTCACAGTGACATTGGTGAGGAGATACCCCCAAATAGGCAGGTTCCTTTGGAGGACCCAGACTCAATAAGGGGAGCCCATCCTCTGACTGACTGTGTGATAGATTTAGTAGCGGATAATAAAGCATGGAGGTAGGGAGATCAGAACCAGTCACTCACACAAGTGAGGACCAATAAGGAAGTACTTCATATAAATCTAAAGAAAGAAAAGACAAAAAAAGAATTCCTTGTAGCTAAACAGCCCAACAACAAAAAAATCAACCCACGAAAATAGGGCGAACTCGAATATACGAGTGAGAAAACAAACGAAATCTCCCAAGCTCAATACTGGAGAAACCGGGAAACTTGGAAAAGAAAAGAACACCTTCGGCACGTAAGCTAAGACGGCCAGAAGAAGGTAAAACCAAAACGAAACCGCAAAAAAAAAACTGCCTCAGTGAGAACAGCAAAGGAAAAAATAAATAGCGCTGAAACGCTAACAGGAGGAACAAATCCCATACCTGAGAATAACGCTATAAAACAAAGTTTAATATCACGAGGTCGCTTGTACCTGGCTATACCTGGCTCAATGTAATATAGAATGACAAAGAAGCACCGGGGAACCGGGAGTGAGGAACTTAAATACCCCGCAGGTAAAAGCACAGATGAAAAAAATAACGAGTAAGATGAAGCAAAACCCCGGAATGGAACGTGGAAAAAATCCTCTCAATCGGGAAAAGATTCTCAATCGGGAAACCAGGACGAGAACCGCAACGGAAAAGAAAACAATAACCCACAAACCATGACAGGACCCCCCCTCTAAGGGGCGATCCCAGACAATCCCTCAGACCGATTACTGCGGAAATCTTGATTAGATCGGGATCCAAAATATTTCTGGCAGGAATCCAACACCGTTCCTCTGGACTATATCCCTTCCAGTCCACTAAAAACTGCCACCCCCTACCTACCCGTCTCTCCGCTAAAATGCAGCGGACAGTATACACTGGACCTTCATCCACTATCCGAGGAAGAAGAAGGGGTCTCTGAGCAGGAGACAAAGGACTGATCAGCAGCGGCTTCAATTGTGACACGTGAAACGGAGAATGAATCCACATAGAGCATGGAAATTGAAGAACCCTCAAAGGCAGATCTCATGACAAGAGCCAGACTCGCTGACTAACCCGATAAGAGGGGACTGTCCGGCGATGCCTGTCGGCCGAAATTTTTTGGGACGCCGAAGCTCGCAAAAGTGATGCGCAAACTTATTTCCACACCGAACGACACCTCTGAACAAAAGAGCCAGCAGAGGGAACCTCCACATTCTTTTCCAGTTCAGGGAAGAGTGGGGGCAGATAACCTACTTGGGCCTCAACGGAAGAGAGGCCAGTGGAGGCATTGCGAAGCGTATTATGGGCATACTCAGCCCAGGGAAAATAATGACTCCACGATGTAGGATTAGTAGCTGCCAAGCAGCGAAAGGTGTTTTCCATAGGCTGGTTAGTACGCTCCGTTTGTCCGTTAGTCTGAGGATGAAACCCGGATGACAGACTAACCGACATGCCCAACTGTGTGCAAAAATTGGGGACCATGGTCCGATACTACATCCTGCGGTAATCCGTGTATGCGGAACACGTGACTGATCACCAAATGAGCAGTCTCCGGCGCCGACGGTAATTTAGCCAGAGCGAGAAAATGAGCCGCCTTAGAAAACCTATCCACAATGACTAAAATAACCGTATTACCTTGCGAATCGGGCAATCCGGTTACGAAATCTTAGGCAATATGGCTCCAAGTTCGTCTGGGCATGGGTAAAGGGCGTAACAACCTCGAGGGTGGGAGTCGAAAACCCTTGCTTCGAACGCAAACAGAACAAGCAACTGCAGAACGCGGCTGCTCGGCTTGTGTTCAACCTCCCGAAGTTCTCACACGTCACCCCCCTGCTGAGGTCACTCCACTGGCTGCCAGTTGTGGCCAGGATCAGGTTCAAAGTTCTGACCCTGGCCTACACTGCAGCCAAAAGGACAGACCCCTCCTACCTACAGGACTTAATCCAGCACTACGCTCCTGCTCGACCACTTCGCTCTGTTGCTGCGACTTGCACTTCCCTCCCTCCGTGATAACGGCTTTCGCTCGTCCCGACTGCTTTTCCACCCTAGCTCACCACTGGTGGAACGAACTCCCCACTTCGCTGCACTCAACTGAGACACTGTCTGTTTTCTGTTGTGGTCTGAAAATGCACTTTTTCAGACTTCACCTTGACTAAACTACCGATATAGGGCCAATTCTACAGTACTTACTCCCTGTTTTTTTTGTGTTTTTTTGCTTTTCTATTAGTGTTTTTTTGCTATTTTATAGTTAAGAATGTATAGCTAACTGTACTCTATGTTCATTACTAGGGATAGCCTCTACATTGTGAGAAAGTTGTGCTTTGTCGGATTTGCTTTGTAGTTGCATCAAAGACCTTCAATATGCACTTATCGTAGGTTGCTTTGGATAAAAGCGTCTGCCAAATAATTGTAATGTAATGTAATTGATGTTCTGCGAATGGTCTTCTAACCTGGATGGGGTTTGTGACCAGCTTGCCATTGTTTTGAATACTGCCACCCAGTGCAAAAGGGAGAGAACCAAGGCTTAACAAGCTGTTAATATCTCTTAATTAGGTGTTTTTAATGTTTAGAGCAGTGGTCCCCAACCCTGTTCCTGGAAATCTACCATCCTGTAAGTTTTCACTCCAACCCTAAGAAAGCACACCTCATTCAAAAGCTTGACATCTCGATGAGCTGTTAATTAGTGGAATCAGGTGTGTCAAAATAGGGCTGAAATTAAAGCCTACAGGACGGTAGATCTCCAGAAACAGGGTTGGGGACCACTGTCCAGAAGGTCAGATGTAATAGAGGTGAAGTAATCACCTCAGATCTCTTACACAGTGCCACACTCACCATCTCTTTGAAGGCGTTCTCTATGGCTCCTATTACCAGACTCTCGTGCTGGACCTTCTTCTCGGTGAAGAAGCGCGTTGGGGGTGTCCCGGGCGATCCGGGGGCTCCCGCCGCGACCCTCAGGGAGGCGGCCCGGGTAAGAACACGGTGGGACCCCGGCGTGTTGTTAGGCTCCTCCCCCAGGCAGGTGGGGGGCAGGAGGGCGGAGTTTTGCAGGATTTCCATGATGTCTCGTAGCTGTTCTACGATGTGATGGTGCAACAGCTTGCAGGCCACGACCGCCGCTCCTGAACCAGCATGTCCATCAAACAGAGCCCAGTAATGGAGCAGCACCCCCTCCGAGTCCTTTATGCGCACACACACACACACACACACACACACACAGTCCGGTAATGGAACAGCAGCCCTGAGCATGCTGGGATAGCAGTAGCAGAGCATGCTGAGATAGCATGAGCAAAGAATTCTGGGATAGCAGGAGCACAGAATGCTGGGATACCAGCAGAGCATGCTGGGATAGCATACACTAAACACATTTATGGGACTCACAGAGTTCTCCCTCAGGCTCAGCCCCTCCCCGTTGGGCAGGGAGGACCTCTTCTGGGTGGTGGGAGTTTTATCGGGGGTGCAGGTGCCCCCCACCCTCCTCTTCACACACAGAACCTCACAGCAGGCCTGATCCTCATTAAGAGTGCTCTTCCCCCCATTAATCACTCTGCACAACACAACAGGAAAACCAGGTACATCCTTCATTCATTTGTTCATTCAAACACAACCAAGGTGTGCAAGTGCCTGTCCCCCTCTACATGCCCTAAAACTGAAAGACAACTGGGGATAGGTGCAAGCCCCTCTGTTTCATTGGAGAGAAAGGCACGTGTTATCAGCATATCAAGATTTCTTTAACTAACACGTTCATATTTTGCAACCTTTTATAAGAAATGTCCACTATCCACCAATGCAGAGGAACTTAAAATTTGACATATTTTATGAATAGTTGTTTAGTAATGAAATATAATAAGTTAATTATATATATATTTTATCTCATTTTATTTTTAAAATAACATCTAAATTTACTTGAATGGTTGATATATTTATTCACCGTTGGAGAGAGATAAATGGAGAGAGAGAGAGAGAGAGAACTAAATGAGTACCTACTATGGGAGCTTTTGGTAGTTCAAGGAAGAGGGGATTGGCTATTTAGGGGATTGTCTATTTTGATGGTTTCTGAATTATCCACTGAGAGTTAGGACATCCTACAAAAAGACTGATTCACTAAATAGTACACTATAAAGTGTATAGAAAGCCATTCCCAATTCAGCCAGTGTTGACAAAATGAGATAATGACTTGCCAATGAGATAATCTTCCTTGACAGACTAGCCAATGAGATTGTGCTACTTGACTGGCCAGCTAATGAGAAAGAGTTCCTTAACTAAACAATGACAAATGTTTCTTGAATATGGCCTGGCAAAAGATATGGCTGGCAACTGAAATATAGACAACCTCACAGCTTGTCTATATTTCCTGGGTTTTCAAAAAAAGGGGGGGGGGGTATGGTCCTTGAAGATACTGTAGGGTCCCTGGCCAGACTTGATATAGATTTTGGAAAATATTCTAAAATGTAAACCGTTTTGAAAACATAAACCTTTAAAAAAAGTCCCCTGTATGCTTTTGAGCCTGGGTGGGGGTTCCTGTATCAGAAAAGGTTGAAAACCCCTGATGGAATTACTATACTCTAGTGCAACTGATGAAACGGTTACACTGGGAATTCGTCTATTATTATTGCTTAGTGAGCTTTTCGACTGTAAAATAAATAAATTAATATAGAAGACTTCCCACTCATGCTGGTGAGCCAGCAGGGATGATTTGAGCATGTTGCACAAAACTACCATCTGCTGACTCACAAGCACATGGGCACAGATTAACAAAACAAACTGCTGCCATTTAGAAAAGCTATTGCAAGCCTGGTAACGTATTTAGTACAAACTGATTGTGAACGCAGTTTCCAAATGGCTTTCTTGACACTCTCTTAATCCTATTTTTAAAAGCCTGCTAGCAGCACAGACCATGTGTGTTTCTTGTTTCCATGCATATGTGTGTGTGTGTGTGTGTCTTTCCATCATAAACAGGCAAATGAAAATGAAGAAAATTATTATTAATTTCAGTTTCAGTTTTATTTTATTGACAAGGTGTTAGGGGTGGGACGATACACTCAACTCACGATACGATACACGATATTGGTTTCACAATACGATATGGTCACGATATAAAAAATGTAATTCAGATGAGGTAGCTTGGCTATCTTGCTTTCACGGCTACAAAACTAATGCATTGGGTTGCATCTGATTTTACTCAAAAAAATGTCTTGGCTTTCATGATATGCGTGTGTTAATGTCTAATACTGGAGTTCGTTCCAGAAACGTTAACACATAGCTATCAACTTTCGCGGCTGAACTTTGAATCGTTTTTCTCAAAAACATGGTTTGATGGCATTCCAAATGTAACGCGAGGTAACACGCTTGATATTTAGAGTAGAGAGAATATTTGGTATCATTACAAAGCTTACATTTTCCTCTTTCAGGTATTATAAAGCCCAAAATGTGTTTGGAGGTCACAAATAATGTAAGGTACTTGAGTAATTTTAGAATTATACATTTACAAATTCACACAACCCATTTAAAATAAATAAGCCGACCTGATTCTGTTGCAAGTCTGCAGTTTTCTCAGCTAGCTGGGCATAACAGTCTTGCTTTCGGTGTGCGTGCGTGTTGTGCGTCAAAGTAACTTTACCAACATAAATTGTTGATGGCGCCCTCTTGTGCACAAAGTGTGTGATAGAATATTAAAATATGTGGTTATGTTAATTTGTGAATTACCGGTAGTCATGCTTGTTTCGCGATACATTTTTAAGCTCCACGATGCATATCTTTAGGTTACTGTCGTAACCCCGGTTCTCTGAAACATCGAGTGGAGAGATCCACCTATGGGAATGACGTCCGGTCATGACCACCACAGAAGCATCCAATTGCACCACGTCTGGCCCTGACAGACAGTAGCGTGTCAAATGCGAAGGAGGCTCCGCCCTCCTTGTACGAGCATATATGACACTGCAACGCTACTACTCTTCAGTGAACATATTCGCTTCTCGTGCACAGCAAGCAGGGCAATGTTGGTGGATCTCTCCACTCAATGTTTCAGAGAACCGGGGTTACGACAGTAACCTAAAGTTCTCTTTCATCATCTCGTTTCGAGATCCACCTATGGGAGATTTGGCCAACTCCCGGATTGCCATATGCTCACAGCTGAGACGCTGTCAAGCCAGCAAGGGAGGCCTCCCTCCCTAGCGGGAGGGTGGTGCCTAGCGCATCCCCTGTAGGCAAGTACAAAACACAATCCACTGTCCAGTGTAGTAACGGGTCCGGGAACAGTGTGAAGTACTACACCCATAGTGAGATGTGTGTGGCTCACACAGAGCTCACCCCCAATACTGAGTGGGCTACCGGTGTCCTGGTAACATCCAGACGGTAAAACCTCACAAAAGTATGTGGAGAAGCCCAGCCTGCGGCTGAACAAATTTCCTGCATGGAGACCCCACGAAATAGGGCCCATGATGCAGCCACGCCCCTCGTAGAATGAGCCCTCAGACCCAAGGGAGGCGATACCCCCTTTGAACCATATGCCATAACAATAGCTTCCACAAGCCAATGGGACAGCCGCTGCTTAGAGATGGCTTTCCCTTTGCAGGCGGGGGCCCAGGCCACAAAGAGCTGGTTGCTCTTTCTGAAAGCCCTAGTCCTTGTTATATACGTGTGGAGAACACGCACAGGACACAGCATATGTAGCCTTTGCTCTTCCTCAGAAGAAAACGGCGGTGGGTGAAAAGCGGAAAGCTCCAACACCTCACATGTGAAAGCTGGGAAGCTTTTAGGCATAAAGGCAGGATTAGGTTTGAGGAAAAACTTATCCATATTAGGGGAGAATATTGTGCACGAGGGATGCACTGAGAGCGCATGGAGATCGCTGACCCGCTTAGCAGAGGCTAATGCGAGCAGCAGTGCTGTCTTCAGAGACAGTAATTTTAACTCTATTCCGTGTATAGGCTCGAATGGCCGTTGGGACAGAGCCTCCAGCACCAGTGATAAATCCCATGAGGGAATGAGCTTTTTAACAACAGGCAGAGAACGGCGAGCCCCCTTCATGAACCTGCGCACGAGGGGATGCTGCCCCACTGTATTGTCATTGAAACCCATATGACAAGCAGTGATAGCTGCCAGGTAGACCTTAATGGTAGAAAAGGATTTCCCTTCATCCATCAGGTTTTGTAAAAAACTCAGCACATCAGAAACAGAGCACTGATAGGGCACTGACTGACGGGAGGCACACCACCTTTCAAATACCTGCCACTTATTGTCATAAAGTGATCTGGTAGAAGACGCTCTCGCGCTCTGAATGGTTGCCACCACGCGAGGGGGGAGCCCTAAAGCGTCGAGGTTGTGCCTTTCACGGGCCAAGCCCAAAGAGCTATTCGCTCTGGGCAGGGGTGATATATTTCCCCGTTCGCCTGAGACAGCAGGTCCGTGCGTAACGGGAGCGCGCACGGCTGTGCATAAAGGAGAGGAATTATCTCCGCCAGCCACGGCGATTTCGCCCCATTCCCTGTACAGTGGGTTTCCCCTTGACAGCAGATCTGCGCCCGTGTTCAGAATGCCTGGAACATGGGTCGCACGTAACGACAGAAAGTGATGGCTGCCCCATACCAGCAGTCTGTGGGCTAGACTGTGGAGATGGAGAGAGCGCATGCCCCCCTGGCGATTGATGTATGCTACAGCAGTCGTATTGTCGCAGCGTACTAGCACATGCCGTCGCCTTAAGCGGGGTAGAAAATATCTGAGAGCTATCCATATAGTCAGGAGCTCCAGATAATTGATGTGAGCTGAGCGCAGCTGGATTGGCCACATCCCATTCACTACACGCCCTTCCTGAGTGGCCCCCCACCCAGAGAGGGATGCATCTGTCGTTACGACTTTTCTCATGAGAACGATCCCGAGAGGGGTTCCCTGAGTATAAAAGTCTGTGTTCTCCCAATGACGTAGAGCTGCCGCGCACTCGTGCGTCACTGTGAGACGGCGATGGAGATCGCGTACGGGGCTGAGGTGTAGTGATGAAACCCACCTCATAAAGCCCCTCATCCTCAGTAACCCCAGCGGTAAAACCTGCGAGGCTGAGGCCAGAACTAACTGCGTGTCTTTCACGACTCTGACTCTCGAATTGGCAATGATTAGCCAATCGTTCATATAAGTCAGTATTCTGATCCCCGTTAGTCTTAACGGGGCCAGGCCCGCCTCCACACAGACACAGAACACCCGTGGGCTTAGGGAGAGGCCGAATGGTAGAACTGTGTATTCGTAGCAAACACCGCGGTGGGCGAAGCGAAGGAATTTCGTGTGGGGAGGATAGATGCCTATGTGGAAGAAAGCATCTTTCAGATCGATTGATGTGAACCAATCGCTCTGACGTATTGAACGTGAAAGAGTATTGTAAGTTAGCATTTTGAAGTTGTACCGCCTCAAATGCTTGTTCAACACTCTGAGATCCAAGATCGGACGGAGGGAACCGTCCTTCTTTGGGACCAGGAAATAGCGAGAATAAAAGCCGTGTTGGGCTTGATCTCTGGGAACCACACGTATCGCCCCCTTTTGTAATAGAGAGGAAATTTCCTCCTCTAAAACATGGGCCGAACTCCTCTCGGTTTGAGAGTAAATGACTCCGTTGAAACATGGGGGTTTCCCTGCAAACTGGAGTCTGTAGCCCTTGGCTATTGTGCGTAGTACCCACTCGGGGGCAAACGTAGCCTGCCAGGCTTGTATGTGGCTCGTGAGCGCCCCTGCTGGTGCGGAGGACCGCAGAGGGGAACGGCCGAGTGCGGCCGTGCTGAATGGGGCTGGCGCTCCACCTAGTGGTGAAACCAGGGGAGGCCTTATGTGATAAGAAGGGGTTTTTCTTAACACATTTTTTGTTTTTTTGGCCTTTCAGGGCGGGAGCCTTTATTAGGAATGGCCTGGTGTTCGCTTGTACACTGAATGTGGGTAACACTCCTTGAGTACTGGAACAGAGACTGGAGCTGGGGGGCACGTGAACTCCAACAGGTGCCCTGACCGCAGCGAACAGAGGAGGGCTGTCCTCCTGAATTGGGAGTCTCCTTCTCTTCATGGGGGGGGAAGAGAGGAGATGAACCTGTGTCCTCTGCCCCAGAACATGGACTTAGCCCCCCAATAGCGGTAGTGTCAGGCTGGCCGCTTCCGTTTCTGGTCGGCGGGGGTGGGAGAGGGTTTCTTTGCCGCGGCTGCGGCAAAGGACATATTCCCCCAAGGCTTAGCAGGGGGGTTGCCCTGCTGGCCTGGGGCTCTGCCCTGGGGCTTGCTCCTGCCCTGTCCTGGCTGGACACGGCGGTTCACCGCTGGGGGCTGTGGAGGCCGCATGGGTGGCGGCGAGTGAGGCGTCACTCTGCGGGGGAGGCAGAGTTTGAAGGCTTCATCCTCTTTCCTTTTGTCATCGCACCGCTGCTGCATGAGGCTCAGTGCAGGGCCGAAAAGAGCCTGGCCTGGCTCAACAGGGGCGCCGGCTATGCGCCTTTTCTCACTGTCGGGCAGACCAGAGAGATTAAGCCAGAGCGCCCGCTCGCCGGCTACGGAGAGAGCCACGGAGCGGCCGCAGGCTTGGACACACTGGCGAGAGTTGCGCAGAACCAAGTCGTTCACAGTGACAATCTCTTGCCACAGTATAGGGGAAGGGGTCCCCTTTTGTAATTGTTTCCCCATCTCCTCTGTGAGCTCAGCTTGGTAAGCTGAGAGGAGGGAGGAAACATTGAGGGCTCTAACCGCGAGGGCTGAGGCCCTGTAGGAAGCCTGGTGGATGGAGGCTGTGAAGCGTTCCATCTTAGTAGGGAGGGTAGGCCTGGGCGGCGCCAGGAGACCTCCCTGCGTGGGGTTAAGGTGTCGAGCTATGGAGGGCTCAACAGCTGGGGGTTCCCCCATGGCATGGGCGGCCATGTCCTTAACCTCCAGACCGGAGAAACCGTGCTTGAAATCAAGCGGGTCCTTCCAGTGGTGTTTCAAGTGTTTAGCGCAGGCGGGGAGAACTGGGAAAAGCTGTTTTCTGGGGCCTGGGGGGGGGGGCCCAGGAATTTCCCATCATAAACATCCCTCTCCTCGTCGGCCGGGTTCTGGAGGGCTGGCCATTCGATATTGAGACGGGCTGCGGCCCGCTCACATACCTCCAGAAGCACGGCATGGGGTTGGGCATTAGCTGTACCCATAGCCGGTGCTAACTGGGCCGGTGGAATGGCGTCCTCCTCACCCGAATAATCAGACGCAACCGCCATGTCGTCGTTATCCGCTGTCTCTCCTTCCAGTATGGGGGTACCGAGAGAGGGAACGCCAACATGTCTGGGTCGGAGCGGTCAGCCCAACTCAGAGAAGGAAGGTCTTGAGGCGGCCGAGAGGCCGTAGTGCTATCGTCCTCTTTGTCAGAGTCCTCGGGACACAGGTCGTTGCCGTGGGTAGCAGCAACTCTCTGCCTCCGTCGCCTGAGCTTTTTGGGCAGCGCGAGGCAGTGGCTGCAGCTCTCTGGGGAGTCAATGGCCTCCTGGGCATGTTTTAAGCCCAAGCACATGACACAGAGAGGGTGAGTGTCCCTGGCCGCGATGAGGGCACCGCATGCGGCCGGGCAGGCACGCGAGCGTAGCTCCTCAGACGGGCCGAGAGGAACGGGCTTAGAAAGAGCCATTAGCGGGGAGCTAGGCAGCTAAGCAGAGAAACAGGCAGCGTGGGCAGCTGGCTAGAGAGCAAAGAGACAAGCTAGCGTGGGTGGCTAGTTGTGAGACAGCACTGTCCTGTTCCACGTTAGCAGATGCAGGAAAAAATCGTGTCTTGGGCGGGTAGCCTGGCACGATACAAGGGCTAGCGCGCGGGGTAGCAGGCTAACACCGAGTGGAGCTACTCAGCACTGACGCACGTTCCCGAACCTTTCACGCCCGGCGGAGGCTGATCCGGAGATATATCCTCCTGCGGACAGTTAAGTGACAAGGCTCGTGTGGGATACACGGTCGAAGCTGTGAGTGGGGTACTCGGAAATTCGCGAGAAGCGAATGTCAACTGAAGAGTAGTAGCGTTGCAGTGTCATATATGCTCGTACAAGGAGGGCGGAGCCTCCTTCGCATTTGACACGCTACTGTCTGTCAGGGCCAGACGTGGTGCAATTGGATGCTTCTGTGGTGGTCATGACCGGACGTCATTCCCATAGGTGGATCTCGAAACGAGATGATGAAAGAGAACGTCACGTTTTCGTATCGCGCAATATTGCGTCAGGGTATTTCGTCACACCCCTACAAGGTGTGCTTTTCTCAGTATCGTTCAAAAGGAGTGGAACGTACTTCCATCACAGTTTGAAAGTCCTGTTAAAGAAATAATTTATTCCATAAGCTACATTTTAAACTAAACATATCTCATTTTATCTATAAGCTATCAATGGGTGAAACAAATCCATATTATACACTGTAACTATGTGACTTTACACAGCTGTTTTTGGTGAATTTCAACACACTATAGAAGAATAAAGACAAGCAAAAGCAAGAACACAGGAAACCTGATCACAAGTTCATATCTGTTTTCATCACTCAACGTCATCCACGTCAAATGAACTCATTTAACAGTTTAAATTGTATTTGAATAACCCTGCTGTTGTGAAGCAGTCATTCTCAAAGCATTCAAATTTAAAGTGCTCTTGGGGGCAGACTGGTGAGAGAAACAATGATTGTATAGGTTAGAGGCTCCCAAACATTCTGGCCCATTTCTGTGATCCACCCATTATTAAAATGTAGCCTGATGTCATGTATTTCAAATATAGAATTATTATCTTGTTTACGAGACAACTGCGTGGCATTCACGTAACAGCTGTAGCATTTAATTTGACCGATTTGAACATTAATAAAATGTGTATTAGATCCAGTATTTTTTAAATTCAGGATGTACCTCGTGACAAACCTCAACCCTTCCCAACCATTTTCCCTGCGTCCCCGTCCCCAAGTCCAATGAAACCGGATAGCGAATAGTAACGATGATGACGTAACCAAATACGCACAATAAACTAACATATCTTGTAGTTAATACTGACTGGGAGGTATCGTAGCCTACTTTTGTAAACTCAAGGGTAGAGAAAGTGCACTGTAGTAACTCGTAATGACGTAGTAGGCCTATGACTTAAACACAAATATTTGTCATTGACCTAAATATTTATAATGTAGGCAAACGATTGTCAATTAAAACTATATTTAGCGGTGTTGACTAATTGTAAATGTACTGCCAACCAGTTTGTTTTCTTGATTGCATGGGAATATTTAGGCTACATACGGTAGCCTATTGGGTTACGTAATGCAGATGACGCGACATTAATTTTCAGCGTACAGATATTTGCAAAACACATGGTAAGATGATGACACAGTAACTTAACATGCATCTATGAAATGCAGTTGATCTCCATGGAAAACCGGCATTAATGTTGAATCCTTAGGTTTAGGCTCATAGCATCAATTCCAAAATGTATTTATAACCATATTAAATATTCAGAAATATAGGATTTTCCTCAACCCTCGCTGGCTAACCGCATTTAAAATCGCGATCTCGAAGATAATATTCATCTTGCACCTTTGAAATATGAAAATTGGAAACCCAATTAAACCGAATTGCAAATGCAATACGTTCACTTTCTACGCCAGCTGTCGAAGGACCACAGTTTTGTTATTAGTTTAAGATATACGCAGCACTTACTCTGCATAACCCGTGGACCACGGCAGCCTATTCGTCTCTTTGAGGATGAAAATCGGTCTCGCTATATGATCCGTGGAGCACTCTATCTCCTCCTGAGACAGTCCCAGAAACTCTGGTCTCTTGTAAGGGAATTTCAGTGGCAAGTCACAGCCACTGTACTGATCCTCATTTGAACCGCCAGCCACGATACCGCCGACAAAAGTAGCCATCGCAGATTTGACCCGTGTGATCATGTTATTGCCGCAGCGTGTGTGTTTGTGGATAGCTGCGCGAGTTCCTCTGTCTACCCAGATTCCCACCCCCGGATCAGCGATGTGTTCCAAACGACAGCGCGGTGCAAAACGATTACACAGTTTAGGATTTCATTTAGTTGCGCGAGATCCCTGCGAACACGGAAATAAACTCCAGAATGATCACGGTCATGTGACAACTCGGTTGCAGGAGAAGCTTTGAGAACCTTATTGCCCGTACCGTAGCAGGTGGTCAGACTCAGCAATAGTAGCCACCATTCTTGGTCGGACTTTGCTAGCAACATGTGTACGGACACCACTCAGGGGTGTTGTAGGTAACACTGGGGCTGTGTCCGAATCAGCACCCTTCCATACTACTACTACTAATAGCTTTAATTTAAGAGCGCCTTTCAAGGTACCCAAGGCACTTTACAACAAAAAAGAAAGGGGGAGAAAAGAAAAAAGAAGGCTAGGCAAAACAAGGAAGAGCTATAGGCTATAACGCACAACTAAGACAGACTAAGTGAGAGAAACAGGGCAACAGAGACTGAATAGGTAGGTCTTCAGCTGGTTTTTAAAATGTACACTGGACTCCGCGTTGTGGATCTCCACAGGGAGGGAGTTCCAGTGGGTTGCGGCAGGCTCTGACTGAAGGCTCTGTCCCCAAAAGTCCACAATCTGGTTTGGGGGGTGGTGAGCAGATTCCGGGAGGGGGTGTAGATGTGGAGGAGGTCTGATAAATAACGGGGGGCAAGGGCGTGGAGGTAAGGTGGAGGATTTTTAAGGCAACCTGAGACTTGACCGGGAGCCAGTGGAGGTGGATGCGGCTGGGGGTGATGTGAGGGTGGGGTTAGGTAGGCTGGTTGAGTAGACAGGACGAAAAAGTCGTTAAGCAGGCAAAACATTTTTTTAAGACTGTGTCCGAACTTCTGGGGTTTGCTGAGTATATTCGGGGTGCTTCCCGATACCCGAAAAATGCACCCTCCTTTCCTCCACTAACACCTCCTCTTCTCTGTGCCCCGGAAAACGATCTTTGTGTCATAATCTAATGTTGCCGATTAGGCTACATATTAATTACAAATGGTTACAAATTGATGTAATTAATTGATTTCAAACCACAATGTCAGGTACATTGTATACTGTACATGCAACTATTTGTACTGAAAACGTTCAGGCAGTTTTGCATACTTCCGGGTAGGAGACGAGTGGTAGTGGAGGAAAGGAGGAGAGGAGTGATGAATATTGGGACGCACTCTGGGAGCACACTTTTCAAGAAGTACACAAACATTTTGGCTTCGTTTTAAAAAATGTGGTGCAGCTTCGCTGACGTTTTTTTTCAATAACAACAAAAACAACACGACATGGTGGGACGTTTTACGACACTTCTACAGTACGGTTAGAAAATAGTATGGCGGATATTATTTGCGTACTGCATGTCGCGTGCTAAACAGTACACATTAAACAGCACACTTCTGCCAGTGCACTGTAGCCTTTGCAGGAGACGGCACAGTAGGCTCTGATTCAGACACAGCCCAGATTAATAAAATGCTTAGTTTCTCAGCATGCGTTTCAGAAAAGGTGAGTTTAGGGAGGTGCTGAATTCCTCACGAGTAGTCTACCCCTTTTGAGGTGGAATGATGCGTTCACGACGTATGGGAGAGATGGTGACTACGATTTCCTACTTGGAACTAGGCCTACCGCTCATGTCAGCTTTCAAGTCGTAAATATTACTTCTCTGGATCTCTGGATTTTTTTTGTAGCCTACTCCCGATTTATCCCACTTGACATCACCAGTGTGACTGTGGACTATGACGGCCTACCAAGCATGGTGGAAAATTCTGTGGTGAAACGCAACAAAGAAGCATATGTTCAACAAATAATCTGAAAAAATTACCAGCAAAATTTAAAATTAAAATTTTAAAAACAATAAAATAGTTCAGCAAAGTTTGGCAAAATGAGCCAAAATGGCGATAGTTAACAAAACAAAGGTTTCTGGCAAACCTCCATCTTTTCAGTTATTGCAGAGAACCTCCCCAAATGTCTGGTGATCTTGGCTTTAAACAGGTTTATCCGAGGTTAATGGATGAACGCTTCAAAATTGTTGTCACTAGCAAGCAAGTCGTTCAAACTGTAATTCCCATATGTCTTGCATACAGCCTAAGCACTGTTTATGAAGTCATATTAAAGTGCCAGGTTCGTGTTGTGGGATCATTTTCTGGTACTCATACAAGCAATACTATAACTTCTCTGCATTTGAATGGATCTCTATGGGAATTTGGGCGTGGGACTAGATTTAGCTGTAAATGACACTGGAACAGTATGGAACACATGGTTAGCTAAAAGTCATCAGGGGTCTGACGTATCAAACAAGTTAAACCATCACTCTACTGCCAGATATGCAGTAGATATGGATGGATAGCTTGAAGGGTTTCTTCTTCTTCTCTAGAGTTCAATAGAAAAATTTGTCAGGAGAAACAACACTTAAAGTGATCCATCCATATCTACTGCATGTCTGGCAGCAGGGTGATGGTTTGAGGCTCGTTTGATACCTCAGATCCTTGATGACTTACAGCCATTTCACCAACCATGTATTCCATACTGTTCCAGCATAATTTACATCTAGTCCCACCCTCCAATTCCCATAGAGATCCATTCAAATGCAGAGAAGTTATAGCATCACTTGTAAGAGTACCAGAAAATAAGATACCAAGAGTTTTTTGATGTTGATGGATCACAAACATCAGGAGGTCATTGCATGCAAAGAATATGTGACCAAATATTTAAAAAAAATGTATTCTACATTATGTTAAACTGTGCAATATTGTTTGATGGCCGAAAATGGGGGGGACTATGTACAAAATGTTCTATAATTTCTAAACGCTTCAACCAATATGGATGAAAATACCCTCAAATTAAAGCGGACAGTCTGCACTTCAACCTCATTGTCATTGTATCCTTTCAAACTCAACGTGCTAGAGTACAGAATCAAAATAACAAAAAATGTGTCACTGTCCAATGAATTATGTGCTCACTGTAGATAAAATAAGTCCTCCATGCAGGTAATTGACTCAAAAGATGAGGGTTAAACATGAATGCAACCTGTGGCTGAAGGCAGGTTAGAGGCAAGAACTGATTGGGCTATTTGTAGATCTCTGACAGTATTTAGAAACTGGTCAGGTACTTGTCTCCTTCATATATTGATGAGCATGCTACTTTTTGCTGTTGCATAACATTTGCAAAAGTGTTTGAAATGTAAAACAAAGTAATTAGGCCAATTACGTCAGATGTGTGATAAAGTAAAGGCATTGTGGGAGAATTGACAGCCTTGTTTTTGGTTTTATAACATACCTTGGTTTTGTTTTCTCAGTAGTGTTCAATCTGAGGATTTGTGCTCCACACCTGTAGGGCTCCCAAACCCTGGTTCTGGAGAGCCGCAGGGTCTGCTGGGGACCCCAACCATGGTCCTGGAGAGCCGCCGTGTCTGCTGGAGTCCCCAACCCTGGTCCTGGAGAGCCGCAGGGTCTGCTCGGGTCCCCAACCCTGGTCCTGGAGAGCCGCAGGGTCTGCTGGGGTCCCCTGGTATAAACGTTTGACTGTTTACCAGAGGTACTCTGGGCCCACATAATCTCTGTATGGTCCGTTTGTTGTATCTTTGTAGTGCTGGGTCTTCCTTTTTTAAAAGCATCAAATCTAATCCCGGGAGGGGGAGCTGTGTGCACACAACTGTGAGAACGACTCCAGCCCCCCATAGACACTAAGAGCAAGACACATACAGGGACTGAAGCCTCATCCCCCTGTGACACTCCTCCAGCTGATCCTCAAACTGCCATTACAGTTATAATGGTTTGTGTTTGACTGACAGGTGTTTGAGCTAAAGCCCTTATTGTTTATGAACACAAAACCGTTCTGTCCCAATGGCAGAAATGCAGTGCGTGTCGCCGCTTGACTACGGTCTGCCAAGACCCCAGTGTGGTTATCTTAAACCTTTCAAAAGCATGAAAGTCGCAGATGTCTCAAGAGTTCAGAGAGATAAGGGTTTTACAGACCTTAAAGTGAAAATATTGTCACTGAACAAAAGCACAGAGGGCTGTGCTGCTGTTTATCAAACACATTGGTATTCGGCTTTATTGAGATCCACTGTTGAGATGGCCTTCCTTTGAAAATCTGGTCATTGATTAGTTATATTGTGCTCCATAATTGCTGCATATAGTATTTATTTGATAGTAACCAGGATGTTAAACTTATTTATTTCTAAATTATCTGAGGAATGACTCATGATGCCATGAATTGAACTAAAGATGTAACCGGTCAGAGAAATATGGACAAAAGCCTAATTTCAGTTGCAAGGGAATTGGCCTTTGTGAGAATTAATGAACTCAGGAATTCAATGAAGCCAAACTGGCAGAATATCTGCATCTATAATTCATGAATGTGTTTGTGATGAGAATTCATTGACCTCATTAGAGCCAGAAGTTGTGATACTGTTCCTTTAAATCTGCAGTATGCTTATTAGTAATACATTCATTTAAGACCTTCAATTGTTGACATTTAGAAAGAAAGAAGATTCAGAACTAGCTTGACATTGATGTTAAAAATATTTAATACCTGCTGTTGTTTTTAAAAGAAAATCAAGATTGCCGCCTGCATTTCTGCCTGTCCCAACCCTGGTCCTGGAGAGCCGCAGGGTCTGTTGGTGTCCCCAACCCATGTTCATGTCCACAAGATGCAGAAATATTTGCTTTTGTAGAGCTTGATGCCAAGGTTGCACATGGTAAGCTGTGGTACTCCTGGCCTGGATTCAATCAATTTTTCAAACTTGATTCATGAGTAATTGCATTTGTTTGTGTTTCTCCAGAACAGACACAGTTTGGTGAGTTTGAGAGCAGCCAAAATGTAATTAATTGCCATGACAACAGAGTAAATAGAGCCCTTCGCTGTTATCTCTTGGGGCCGCTATCATTTAATTCAGCTTCTACATAGACTCTTCTGCACTTCTTCCTAGCCTTTGAATGAGTGGTAAGAGTTGTCATGACGATGGTGGTCCTAGACGGTATGGAATGCTGGGGCCACTATGTTCCGATAGAATAGCAGCAATGTGTTACCAGTCCAGTATGATGTGGAAAATTACTTTTGAGCAGAATTGCAGATGCATAATGCATGTCATCTGTGTTGTGCCATGGCTAAATTATGGCTGAATTAGCCTACTGTTCTACTGTACCACTAGGTGTCCCTATATCACAAGTGGAGCAGTAGACACTCACACTGTGCACAACAAGGGTAGATCTATTTAGGGATTTCATAGCCACTTCTGTTCTTAATTATTAGCCCAATCATTAATGGATCTCATATTTCTGATAGAGTTGTCATAAGCCACAGCTACAGACTGCACTTGTGCGCTTTGTGAAAATAAACTTTTTACTGAAGCAGTGCCGGTGTATTCAGCCAGGATGGTTGGAACAAAAACCTGGATACCCATTGGCCCTTCGGGAATGGAGATGTGCACTTGATATAGAGCAGTGATTCCCACACCTCTACTCGGGTGCCCCCAGCCATATCCAGGTATTTGACGCGTTCCATCTCAAGCACACCTGATGCAACTAATCAAGCGCTTCATTAGATGTATCAGGTGTGCGTGAGGTGATAAACATCAAATACCTGGAACCCCCTGGGGGAACCCAGGAAAGGTTTGGGAACCACTGATATAGAGCATCGGCAGCAATTTCCTTCATTATTTGTCAAGCTATTTATTCCTGTTTTCCCCGTATTTTTCAGTATTCCTAATCACAAATGTATGACCTTCTCTGCTGGGGTTCCCAACCCTGGTCCTGGAGAGCCGCAGAGTCTGCTGGGGTCCCCAACCCTGGACCTGGAGGTTGGTCTTCCCTCAGTTGGTGAGGGTGAATGCTAGAGTGGGCGTGGCCTCCTAAAGACACAGTGCCAGTCAGTCTGCAGAATGAACTGACGAGCCGAGGACTGTGTATCCTGTCCACACCGCAGGAACCCAAATCACCAGAGGAGGCGCTATTGGAAACATTATTGGATAGCAAATCACACTGGGACTCCCGGACCCAGTCTGCATTGACCAGGTCAGGATTTAGCTGGACAGGCTGACCTAGAGCCACCAGTATTACTGTTTAAGGTAAATTTCAGTCCTGGGCCAGATTACATATGGCGACTAACGGGAGTGCTGATCAAGCATCAGTTTTCCTTTTAGCTCATAATGAATAAAGTTAGGATATGGTCAGAGGAAACCTGATCCTGGATCAGCACTGACAGGCTTTATAAACATGGAGTTGGAGCTCTGTTTGGGGTCTCAGATATTATTCAAAGTATTTGACAGTGGTTGGAATCCGGACTGTTCCAGTGCCAGCTGTGGCCAGTAGCTCCATAGGGTGATGCGCAACTGGCGATTGGGTCGCTCAGGGAATGAGAAGGTTCTGTCTAATAGGGTTCCACGTGCATCTCAATCTAGCAGTCTCCAAATTTCTGAATGCGAAACAATATGATTGGAGACTGGAGAGTTTGTTTTGGGGAAGGCTATGAATGTTTGGTGGGTTTAAATTCTAAACGTATGTTTATAAATCTACTTCAAATTGAATCTTGGGTCAATTCTAATTTTGATTAATCATTTTTTAATGCAGGTGCAATTTGTTCTGTTCCGTGCCTTTTTTAATTTAGAGGCCAAAACAAACTTGCCCTCTAAATTAAGACTGAAACTACACGGACGTACTTTATTTGTTTACTTTGAAATGACAGCCTCTCCAAATGCTCAGAATAAAAAACTATTTGTTTTTATTATTTTCATTAAAACTGGAGATGCATAACTGAATACAAATAGCAGAATGTTGTGCACTGTCATTTTTCCCTGTTAATCCAGAATCACAGAATGTTGGAGGCAAATCAAGAAAGTGACCTGCTATACCAGCAGCCAGCCACTAGGTGTCAATGTAGGGCTAGATCACTGCATGACTAGCATCCATGTGAGTGAAGCGATGACATTTTTATGAAACCAGGTTTAATCTGGTTGCTTTGTAATTGTATAGCTGTATATATTTAAGCAGCTTATTGCATTTCAAGTCAACAGGCAGACAGAGGCTTTATTATTATTGTTATTTTTTTACTTCTTTTATTGTTTACGTTGGCTAAGATTTAATTTATTGTGGAAGAGACAAATTTACCAAAATGACCATATTTGGCAAAGGCTTGTTCTATGTCTATCAGAGAGAGAGAGAAAGAGAGACAGACAGATAGACAGACATGGTTTTCTGTTTGTGGGGTAAATGGTAATTAATTATTCTTAATAACCCACCCACGCAAAAATTGAGGGAAAAGAAAGGACATTGCATAGACCAGAGCTTGTTGGGTAATGGCATGCTAATTCACAGTAAATTTCTGATTGGTTACAGGTTCTCAAACTGTTTGACTAAGGGCATGACATACCTTGCAACACCACTGAAAGCAGAGGAAGAAAGATGGAGGAGGAAGGGTGGGCGGGAGGGAGCGAGAGAAAGAGCGAGAGACAGAGAGATATGTTTGTCCCCTGAGGTCGCAGAGAGCGACATTATTTTGTGAGAATGCAGATTCTAAATGTCACAGCTTGAGACTCTAGTCTTTTCCCCCTCATTATGGCTGAGATTTATGCAAAATGCAGTTACATTCCCCCACAAGTGTATTTGACCTAAGAGTAGCAGTTAAACAAAGATCACTGTGAAAGAAATGAGACACACAGACAATGATACGGTACAGAGCTCCTCACTGTCATGCAAAGTAAAAACCTTTTAAAAGGGTACGTTGGGACTATGATTATACTGTGAGTTCTTGCTTCTCTTTGTCAGTAGTATCTGTGTACAAGTAATGGAAAACCCTGTCTAGACAGTTATCCGGAAATGAGTAAGCCTTGCCGGTGTGCAGGAAAAGGCCTGAATGTCAATCAAAACTATTGAGACTATCATCAATTAAAAAGTCAATCACAGAACTAGAATTTCTTCTGATTGCAAACTTTGGTTTATGATCCTGGCTGCGGTGCATTTTTGTGAATGACAACCGAGACAGAAAGGAAAACACAAGCGCTTCATTTTCCCAGAAGCCCTGAGTGTGCAAGCGCAGATGGAAGGTCTGTCGTTTTTTTCAGTTCTACCCATTCCTAATCAGGGCACTGTTATAATTACATAAAAAAGCATCAATTATTGAATTAACTTGGATAAATAATGATGATTTCACTATTGTGAATGAATACCTCATTATTTCTGAAGCGTATTGCCCCGTGCATCAACTTAATTTTTTGACGTTCATTATTAATCATTGCTAAAGATATCCCTGACAGTTGTGTGTGTATAGCATTGAACAAAGCAAGACATTTTTCAGTCTACAGTACGATAAGTATGAGAAGATACTGCATTGAGTTTAATGTTAGCTTGTTTTTTTCATACTCAGCTATTTTGTATATCATCTTGTTGTGTAAGGGTGGTCAACTCCAGTCCTGGAGGGCTGTATGTATGTGTTTCCATTTCTACCAATTACCCTGGCTCATTTAGCTAATTAGCTCTTTACTGAAATGCCAGAATAGACCAGAATACATTATTTCATGTAGGGACACAGTCTTCAGCTGTCAATAATGAGCTATAGCATTTAGATAAACTATCTGATTGTGGATATGGCTGAGCTAGTCAAACAATGTATAGCAGAAGGCATGCAATCCAGAAACAGAAATGTGTTTATGTGTGTTAGGTGATATAATGTGTACCTGTATGTATGCTTGATAGGTTGGATAACTACATTAAACTTCATGCGTCATGTTTTGTTTAGTACAGATCATGTTCAGTCATATTTTGCAAACGTTGAACTGCCCTCATAAATATTAACAATACCCGAGGCTGTATTGCCTCTTATTAGAAATATGTGTATTAGTTGGCCCCCTTGTTACAAAACATTGTTAAATCAATAATTAACATTCAGTAAGTCTTGGTAATGACGCAATGTCTGTTTTAATAGTCGGATTCCTGCTATTCTGACTCACCCCACTTTAATTCAGAGAATCATTACAGGCTGGTGGAAAGCAAAATAAACATTTTCTCTGGTTTTATTGAATCAACTTTATGTTGATTATTCCGGAAGTGAAATGGTGGGTTGGGCAGGAGAACAAATCATACATTTAATTCAGTTCAGTATTTCCCTATGCCACATCAACATGATCTTATAAAAATGTTTTCACTAAAATTGAATTTGAAATATGTAGGCTGTTCTTAACCGAGAGGTTTTGTTTCAAATGATGATTTACACTCTTGTTGAAGCAATATCTTGTTAGATTTATTTTCTTTGGTTTTTTTTCCGGAACTTTCTTACGCACTGTCTTTCAGTTGTGCTCCTTTAGTACATGGAAGATCGGTGTCCTTCAGAAAAATAAAGAGGAAAGTTTTTGATCTAATGCCATACTGTCACCCTGCGCCCGCTCTGGAGATTAATTTATTTCGCTCAATGTTTTGATCTTTCTTTTTGATCCTACTATGCTGAAAGGCATAATAATTATGCAACAAATTAATTTGACTCCCCTGGTTTGCACAGAACGTGTATATTTGTAGAAAACATACAGTTTAAAAACAAAATTATTTTCTCGTCATCCTCATTTCATGCACATCTACTCGCTGTCAGCCAAGAACACAGATCAACTTCAAGCTGCAGTTTCTCAACAAAATAGTTTTTCTTCTCCTCATTCACATTTGCATCTTTGTACCATTCGGACATAGTTTACCCCTGATCATAGACATTAGATGTGTTCCGCTGTTGCTTTTGGTACGGCATGTATCCAATTATGATTCAATGGCCCAGATGCTCTCATGTGTCTGACGCCTATAATATGAGCGATGATAAGTGTACTTTTTACAGCTTGTACAAGCTGCGGTTTATTTCCTGGCAAGTTTTACTTTACTTTATTTTTTTTCTTTTCTTGTACTGTAATGGCTGTTGGGTTTTATTGGCTGGGCTTATGAGGACTCTAAACAGCTTGTAAAAATGGACCATTCAGCAATATTGGCACAATGAGTCATGTTGGACCAAATACACACACACACACACACACACACACACACACACACACATGCACACACATGAACACACACACACTCCACAAACACATATACAAGCACTCACACACACACACACACACACACACTCCCAGAACAGTTGCCCTAGCCATGAGCTGAAATTTTGGCCTACAAGCTGCTGAAAAGAACAACCACTTTCAGCACGGAACAGTGAGTTGTTTAGGTTTGGGGCACAGCTAAGAGCATGAGACCCCTTGCTATTGTTGATGGGACCCCTTTCATCTCTTAATATTGAGAGACCCTCACCCCCGGAGCTAGGGTCACAGCTGCCCCCATTGGGGTAACTGGCAGGAAATGGGGCCTCTTGCTTTTGAGTCTTTGTTTTGTGTAGGGGCATTAAACCGGCATGTCAATTAACACTGAGCGATTTACTGTCGAGCACGGCAGAAGAAAAAACAAATATGTTTTGAAAAAAGGAAAGAAAAGATTGAATGTAGTGAGAAGTAGGCAACAACAATTTTGCTGGACTCCCATAAGTTTTAATTTAGGATAAGTTGAACTAAGCTGAAATTGTTATGTGTATTGGAGTGGCAGCGTGAGAGGGAGCAGTAAGCTTTTTCTCAATCAGCTAATGGAGGCTGCAAATGTGTTCACTGAAGTCTGTCTCACAGGAATTAATCCATCTCATGTCATGGTTCGTGGGTTATTTTTTCCTTTTCCGCTGCGGTTCTCGTCTTTCGGTTGAGAATCTATCTGATTTTTTCCGCGTTCCGTTCCGGGGTTTTGATTCACCTCACCTATTATTTTTTTCACCTGTGCTACGGCCTGCAGGGTATTTAAGCTCCTCACTTCTGCTTCCCCGGTGCTTCTTTGTCATTCTGTATTACATTGAGCCAGGTATAGCCAGGTACAAGTGACCTTATTAAACTTGTTTTATGTTCACGAGGGACTTGCTTCTTGCTTTATTATTTAGGTATAGGATTATTTTTCCTCTTGTTATCTTCACTGTGCTATTTTTTCCGTGCTGTTCTCGCTGAGACAGTTTTTCTTTGGTGGTTTCACTTTTGTTTCACCTTCTACCAGCCGTCTTTGTGTTATGTGCCGAAGGTGTTTTTTTATTTTTTCTAGTTTCCCGTGTTAGCTCTATTATTGAGTTTGGGAGATGTAGTTTTGTGCTCTCACTCGTGTTTTCGAGTTTGCCCTATTTTTCTGGGTTGATTATTATTTGGCTGTTTAGCTACTAGGATTTATTACTTTTTTTTCTACTTATTAGTAGTTTTTACTTTCTTTGTGGTACTCACCTGTGTGGGTGACTTGTTCTGAACCCTCGTACCTTTGCATTTGCTTCACCGCTACGAAACCCATCACCCATCTCATCAGGGAAGCTACTTGATTCTGGGGCAAAATCAACAATTGTCAATTAAAAAAGCTTACTTTGCAATCATTATTTACATTTTCTGTGACTTTTAAACATTTAAATAAGCACTCCTGTGGAGTGATTATGCTGGGTCAAACTAACTGTCAGACAGACATGATTGTAGGATAGAGATAATCTATTTATCTTTGTACTTAAAACTACTTCTTTTTTTGAAAATTATGATTATTTTTGTCAATACCATTTGTTTTTAAATTGACAAGTCTTGTAATTTTCTGCTGTTCCCGGAGTTCTGACCGATAAATGCTGTGACATTGGGAGGTTTTCACACTGAACAGAAACTAGCCCGCTGTGTCAGGAAATTGGCATTCTCATTTGCAGATGTAGCCAGGGGGTAATTTGCGAGGCAAGATCGATTAGCATCACCTGAAGATTAACTCCATTGTTCCAGTAATTGGGCCAGTGGCGTTTTGTAGCACACACTGTAGCAGGCAGGTTCTATAGCTGAGTGGGGAATAGCAGCAACAGGCAGGTTCTATAGCTGAGTGGGGAATAGCAGCAACAGGCAGGTTCTATAGCTGAGTGGGGAATAGCAGCAACAGGCAGGTTCTATAGCTGAGTGGGGAATAGCAGCAGCAGGCAGGTTCTATAGCTGAGTGGGGAATAGCAGCAGCAGGCAGGTTCTATAGCTGAGTGGGGAATAGCAGCAACAGGCAGGTTCTATAGCTGAGTGGGGAATAGCAGCAGCAGGCAGGTTCTATAGCTGAGTGGGGAATAGCAGCAACAGGCAGGTTCTATAGCTGAGTGGGGAATAGCAGCAACAGGCAGGTTCTATAGCTGAGTGGGGAATAGCAGCAGCAGGCAGGTTCTATAGCTGAGTGGGGAATAGCAGCAGCAGGCAGGTTCTATAGCTGAGTGGGGAATAGCAGCAACAGGCAGGTTCTATAGCTGAGTGGGGAATAGCAGCAACAGGCAGGTTCTATAGTTGAGTGGGGAATAGCAGCAGCAGGCAGGTTCTATAGCTGAATGGGGAATAGGAGCAGCAGGCAGGTTCTATAGCTGAGTGGGGAATAGCAGCAACAGGCAGGTTCTATAGCTGAGTGGGGAATAGCAGCAGCAGGCAGGTTCTATAGCTGAATGGGGAATAGGAGCAGCAGGCAGGTTCTACAGCTGAGTGTGGAATAGCAGGAACAGGTGGAATGAATGAATGCTGGTCAGAGGAATAACACGGCAAGGGTGCCGTCCTGCGGACCTGAAAGGAAACGTTTGCAGAACAGGACATGCAAGCTGTAAAACCATAACAGGTTCTCTCTTGTAAAAGATTTTAATCTCAATGAGACTTTTACCTGGTTAAATAAAAGTTAAATAAAATATATGACAGGTATGTTAAGATCCCTGTGAGTTTACACAGCAAAAACGTTTAACACCCTAGGGTGTTAAATGTACACCAGCAGTGTTAGATTTACACCAGAATTTTTGCTGTGGGTGAAGTATATATTTTCCTGCTCCAGGTCTTTTTAAAATGTATTTGTTTGCAGAGACCCACCAAAAAGGAGTTTTTTCCCCACATGTGTGTGCAGTAAAGCTGAATCTGCTTTGGGTTAAACACAGGGCTGTACGCCAGCACTTACACATTTCTAATAAACTCGCAGTAAAGCACCATCGTTCTATCCTCCATGGCATAATGCTGTTCGATACCATATGAGGACATTGATTGTGATTAGCGCCAATGATTATTTTCTCCAAAATGACTCAATCTCTCCTTGGGTAGCACTTCTTAGCAGCAAAACCTAGGGAACTCTACCTAGTGAGATTGATTTCTGAGAGAGCTTTGGAGGGAAATGTTTGGGATCTTTTTTTATTTTGTCTGTGTGTGTGTGTAGGTGGGGTGGGAGAGTGCACATTGAAATACTGTCAGAGTACAGGTGGTGGGGGGAGGGGGTTATTTGGGGGGGGGGGGGGATACATGATGGAATTTTTCAAATTCTCATTATAGCCAACTGCACAGAATGCTAACAGGAGGAATAATACCTATACCTGAACTAAAAGCAAATAGCAAGTCCCCCGTAAACATAAACAGCGTTTACTATCACGAGGTCCCTAGTACCTGGCTATACCTGGCTCAATGCAATGTCGAATGACAAAGAAGCACCGGGGAAGCGGATGTGAGGAACTTAAATACCCCGCAGGTAGAAGCACAGGTGAAAACAATGATGAGGGAAAGCAAACCCCGGAATGGAACGTGGAAAAAAAAGATAGATTCTCAATCGGAAAACAAGACGAGAATGGCAACGAAAAAAAAAAAAACCCACGAACCATGATAATTTGGGCTGCCTGAAAACCAGACACAGACTGTTTCTGGTAGCCCAGTTCCAGGCCTGTATTCAGAAAGCATCTCGGATCAGAAGTCCTGATCACGTGGACACTGTAATACGATGTAATGCTGCTATTATATTGCCTTTTAGATAGCCTTGATAGTCACTCGTGGATGAGAGTATCGTTGTAATAGCATTGATAGCAGAGCTGAAAATTGTTCAGTTCAGGAGTTGTAGTTTTATGAATTTATTGTATTGAAATGGAATCGACCCGAACCCCACAGCAACAATGCCGGTGTAAATCTAACACTGCTGGTGTACATTTAACACCCTAGAGTGCTTATGTGAAACCACCTAGGGTGTTAAATATACACCAACATTTTTCCTGTGCCTGATTAGTAGATTGGCTTGGACAGTACCTGTGATGGTAGTAGTAATATACATGACCTAGTTTTTATTTATACCTGTAAGCGTTAATGTATTCAACAGTATTCAAAATTTTCTGCGTCCTGTGGAAACTAGGAATGCTAAAATTATATTAGTCTGTGTGTTCATATACTCATGAATAAACTAATTGGAAAGGTACAGTACTTGTTATATTTCCATAAAAGGATAAATGTTGCAGGGTATTACAGCTAAACCTGCTGCTGTGCTGTTGCTTGTGACTTCAAGAAAATTTAAACAACGGGATTTTTAAAAAACATTTTCACGTATCATTTAATTTTTATGTGTTCAAGCGAAAGAGGGAACGAAAAACCTCAAAACATCATCCTCATACATTGTCTGTAACTTCATAACATTCTTGATAAATTTTGCAATGTATTAATATGCATTTAATTTGGTGTTATTTGTGCCTGTTATTTACAAATGAATTTACGGGTATGACTCATCCAAGCTTTTATTAGCATTTTCCATCCCATGTTTTAAAAACCTAGAATCACAACAAAAAGAGTGCAGAATTTAAAAGAGAACAGGATAGTGTGCCTGCAATAATGCTTAATAAACTCACTAAAATGGCTCATTCTGCAATAAAAATACAAAGTATGACTACACACAGGCAGTACATATAATCCCACCCGAGACACACATGCACACACACACACACACACACACAGAAATACACACACACAAACACTGAATTTCTTAATAAGTAGGTTTTAACAGCATATGAGGTCTTGTTTTTTGTCTACAGCTGATTACTGATGTTCTGTTCTAGTATTCATAAAGCGCTTCAGAGTAGGAGTGCTGATCTAGGATCAGTTTAGCCTGTTCATTTCCTAACCTTATCAGTTATGAGCTGAAAGGTTAAACTGATCCTAGATCAGCACTTCTACTCTGAGACGCTTTATGAATACAGAAGGAGACACATACTGTGTCTCACAGGTAAGGCTGTGACATTGGGTGCTTGTGCTAACTATAAATGATTCTGATGAATCTGAATATCTAAACAAAGTATATATATTTACTTAAACTTAGGACTTAAAATGTAATGTGCCATTTCTTACATATAGGGCCTAAAGTATACTGTATGTGGATATTAACAATTATGTTCAGAATGGACAGTGCGTCATGTAGACACACATCAACAGCTATGTGGAATTACGTTTTATGGAATCATAACAAACATTTCTTCTATTAAATTTTTCCACACAAATACCATGATATATTTGTACATGCAACACTTAACTTTGAAACTCTCAACATTGAGATATGTTACTATACATGTGTTTGCAGCATATCGGGGTCCTTTATAATTGTTTTTACACATGTTTTTTTTTTTTTTTTAAGTCAAAGGTAATACAACTTGACCTCTCGCATCAAAATTTCTGAGTTCCCAGTGAGCATAAACATATTACTTCCCAAACGTCCTAACCGGTTCTGTAACCTGCCCAGTAATGTTGTTTTTGTAAACAATCATGACGCAATAATTTCTCAGCTCCACAATGCAACAGAAGTATGAATTTGAACAGGAAAAACAGCCGCATGCTCATAAAAAGTGCACGTTCAAATTATGTGAAACAATAAAAATTCTAAATATTAATTCAGTTACATTACAAAACAGGCAATCTAACATATTTGAAGCACATAAAGATTGCTTTAAATCTTGCTCCTCGTAGCATGTACAAATCTTGTCACATTTTATCAAAAATATATCCGATCACGTATTTACATCTCATTACTTCAGCTTTAAAAGTCAACAGCATGTGGTTGTAGGTCTATGGGTTCAGACCCATAAAGAAAACTTAATAAAACTTCATTATAGGCTTTCTGGATGTGAGTTTATATACAACACGCATGGAATGATCAATTGGCAGTGTAATGTATGCATTGCTGCACTTTTATATTGAATCACAAATTATCATGTTATGAATAGGCTACTAACCTCGCTCACCAAAAATGACGGTGTAAATCTAACACTGCTGATACATTTAACACCCTAGGGTGTTAATTCAGACCACAGTATCATATGAACACCCTAGGATGTTAAATGTACACCGCAATTTTTTCGGTGATTATTAGAATGCATTACTGAATTGTAAAAAAAGGGGTAAAAAAGCCTCACCCAATTTAAACGAATAATAAAAATTACTGAGAGCTGTAGTGTTGTTTCACTTGTATGTACCGACAATAAACTTATTTCTATTTTCAACGAGACTACTGTTCTAAAACATTCTTCAACTGTATTTCAGCTCTGTCCATATTTGGCTTATAATTTGTAACATTCAGTGAAAATCTATTGTATTAAGTTCAGAATGCGATATATTGGTACAGAGCACGAGCTGTCAAATTCAAGCTTTCTGAAAAGAGACGTGTATTTACACAACAATCTCGCTTGCAGGTTACTACTCAGGACTCTGCCGGTATGAAGGTGCCTGATTTGGACGAGTTATCGAAATCTTTCCAGGTGCCGGAACTGCAGGTGGGACTCCTGTTTGTCATTTTGGTAAGGAGCGTGGTTCTCCGGATGCTGCTGTCCGAGTCCTCCTTCTTGAATTTGTGTTGTATTTTGTGACAGCAGGGGAAACAGTGCGCGAAGTCCTGGAGAAGGTGACCGCTAAAAATCATGTAGATCCAGGGGTTGCAACAGCTGTTGAGGCTAGCGAGCAGCGCGGAGAGCGTGACTGCGGTGCTCTCCGAATCTGAAAGGAGCAAAGAAATATGCAGCGGGAAAAACACACAAGATCATGTTAACTGTTCCACTTAAATGGCAGCATTCATAACATCTGGCCTGCAGTTGGAGTCCGTTGGTGGGTGGAGTGGGTGGGAGTTCACTACCGTCACTGAGAATGAAGTAAGCGTTTCAGGTCCGACTGTTCAATGGTGTTTCATAGCATGCCATTTTAACATAAAAAAACAAATATTTGAAACATAATGAAATGCCTATTTTTTAAAATAAATTCGAAGAGAAATCATATGCTACATTAGTTATTTAAAAGAAGATGTCGTTAATACCTCTTTATTTGTTTAAGTCACGTACACATCGTTGCAGCTATGGTGCGTAAACTAATTTGGTACTCTGTAATTTAGGTGGCAGTGGACGCGCTTGTTTTCAACTCTTTCCAATGTAATACACATAAACAACGACGTAATCCTTTAATATATATATATATTTGTATGTAATACAAGCTGAAAACAAGTGCGTAACAGCTGCGCAAAGTGGTTGAAAATGTGAAGAGCCGTGTTTTATTCTGTCTCAGGATTTTTTCAGGATTAGCCACGTTCACACGTTGCACGTTTGTGCATTTCAACAACTCTCTCTCACACACACACAAAGTAGATAAGATATGTTCATGTTGGTATTTCCTTAGTTATGCTTTCAAACAAGTTAAACTGCACTTTCGGAGAAACTAATTGGATTTAATAAGTCATATACATACCGTCCCATAAAAAGTTCTCGTCCCAAACCGACCACATCTGCACGAGAAAAAAAGGAGCCCAGCAGACAACGTACGCCAGGACTATCACAAAAGTCATTTTGACAGTTCTCAGCTTCGCTCTGGATATCGTGGTGACACTGCTTACGGTGGACTTCCCTATCAGGTGGTTTTCAGACGCGGCTCCCGGTGCGCTCTTTTTGGTTTTGTACTTGATGTTCTTCCAGATGCTGTGGCAGATGAAACCATAACAGATCACCAGAATGGCGACCGGAATGAGAAAAATACCGACGGTTATCCAGGTTATGTACGCCCGAACGCCCCACGGCTCGACGAAGTGCCCCCAGCAGTCGTACACGTCGGACCCGTTCTTGATTTCGCTCAGTGAAAATATGAAGTACTGCGGAGAGCTTAGCACCAGACTGCACACCCATGTACTCACAATCATGATATATGATCTTTGAGTGGGTTGCTGAAGTGTTTTCAGAGGGTGGCAAATGGCGATGTATCGGTCCAGAGTCATCATGACCATCATGTAGGTTGAGGCAAACATGCCCAGCACCTGCAGGTGTTTAACTATTCTGCAAAGAAAGTCGGGTCCGTAAAAGCGAAAGGTGATTTTCCAACAAAGCTGCGGCAATACCTGGAAGAAAGCAACCACCAAATCGGCCAGGCTCAGATGTTTGATGAACAGGTGCATACGAGATGTCTTTTTCTTTGTGTTGTACATGGCTAACAGAACGCTCAGGTTACCGATAACGGCCACAACAAAGGTGATGCTCAGAACTGCGATCTCTATTTTCGCCACCTCTTCGTTCCTTCCAAATGGGTCGCTGTCGTTTCTCGCGGCGCTGCCATTATCGGCGTTCCTCATTACTGGGTCTTCCATGGGGGCAAGTCCTAGTGATTGGTTATCATCGGTGAAATTCCGCATGGTTTCGGAGTAGAAGAGCACGCCGACAGGAAAGTGCATGGCAAAACTGCGCTGCAGAGCGCGTGCCTTTCCCCTCCAGCGCGCTACTGTTTCTCCACGCGACTCCTGCAAGCAGCCACGCCAGAACTTCTGACCGCTGGTTGCGCAGGAAACCCGCGGGCTTTTAAGTACTGCTGAAATTTCAATGACTGTGTACAGTTTGCCATCAGCCACGCCCACTATGTCCAAGCCAGCAGCCAGTCTTATATTGCATAACTGAACACACAGCCCCACACAGGGGGGTTATGTACAATTGAGAAAAATGTGCTTTTCTGTAAATTATAATTTTATGATTTTTCAATAATGGGCTATTAGCCATTTTTAAACGTATATGTCTGCATTACATTTATGCATAACCGACATTTCACAATACACAATAAAACATTGTGTGAAACATCTATGTGCTGTGTTGTTGGAGCCATTTTTAGGTCGTATAAAATGGTGCATTTCTTTTTTTTAGTTCTTTTTTAGACGGTCAGGATTGTAACACCCTTTCGTTTATTTTGTTTAAAATCTTCCTGATGCAAACGGATTACGCTTAAGATACTATTTCCCTTCTCCCATTAATTTTAATAGTACAAACGTAATTTCAGGTGTATGAATTTTTCACAGATATGTGTATTTTTTGAAAATGGCCCAAATTATTCTCTCATGTCATGTAACCTATTTTGCTTGCTCGCGCTGACTTGTCATTCGAATTCTTCGTGTCGGTTTTCCGTACACCCACAGACTGCTCTCCTCCCGCGTGACTTAAGTTCTTAAAGAGTAGCTGTGTACGAAAACAGATGAGCGAACTTTTTTTTTGGTGGTGGGGGGATTTTCTCAGCAAGCCCAAGAAACCTAAAGTCGTCTTGCATCTGTGCAGTTCCAAGCTTGTCCTTCAGCTCCTATAGAGTTTTGAGGATGAAGGGTAGAAATTCACTTATTTTACTTATCCTGTTGATCATGCCAAAATGAACGATTTACCTCAGCCATTTCCTGAATACGCCAGATGAATCTTTGTGTAGCACAAATGTTAACTTCACTTTTTTATCTAAGAAAATCAAGCCCAACATGATCCAAGCTATAAAAAACATTATTTTACAGTTTCTGTTATTAAAAGTTCTGGTTCACACACACAAACAAACAAACACACACACACACACACACGCGCGCGCACACCAGCATTTAGTATAAGAAGACTATTGTTTATTGTTTATTGAATGGATCCCCATTAGCTGACGCCGTGGCGACAGCTAGTCTTCCTGGGGTCCATATAAAATGCATACAAATATAAAAACATTAAAAATACATAATTCAGTTCAATTCAATACAACATAAGATTGAGATTCTTGTTATGAAAAAACATGATTACAATACATTGATTGCAATATGAAAATACATGATTACAATATATTATACAAAAATTAAATACAACATAAAATTAAGATTCCGGTCAAGCGGTCAGCTGCAACAAGTGTGTCTTTAAGGCTATTTTGAATGATGATTTATTTTGTGTGAGATGTATATGAGATGGTAACACGTTCCAGAAAGATAAAGATCTGTAAATAACTGTGTGTTTGAGGAGATTAGTTCTTGGAGCAGGAAGTGTTAAATGACCACGGCTGGCATTCCTGGTGTGATAATTGTGTGTGTTGGTTGATTTTAAATACTCTTTGTAAAAATAATCTGGTGTTTGATTTGAAATAATGTTTCTGAAGAACGTGAGGAGACTACAAAGCAGTTTTTGTTCAACAGTTAACCAGGACAGACGTGCATGCATATATGCAATACTAGTGCGTGTTGAACAATGAAGTGCCAGTCTGGCAGCTCTGTTCTGAACAAGTTGCAATTTGTTCAGGTCCGACTTAGTTGCCGCTGACCATACTACAGGACAGTAATAAAGGTGACAAAAAACCAAGGACTGAATGACTTGACCCATAATTAAGGATGTCAAGTAGGTGGAGCACTTCCTGACCATGGCTATTCCTCTTCCCATTTTCATTAAAATACCATCAATATGATCAGACCATGACAGTTGACTGTCAAGTAAAACACCAAGCAGTTTAGTTGTTTTAACCTGTTCTATAGGCATTCCTAACATAGATAGATGCAGCTGAGGGTCACCAATAAGCATATGCTTGGAGCCAAAAACAATACTTTTTGTTTTGGTGACATTCAGGGCTAGTTTGTTATCTTTCACCCAGTTGGACACCCTTTCTAGATCCTGATTTAAAGTGGTTACCAACTCATTCAATGTAGAAGCAGTGCTGTACAAAGTAGTGTCATCAGCATACATTACCATATTGGTGTTTGTTGTTATACATGGAAGATCATTTGTAAAAATAATAAAAAGTAAAGGACCTAAGCAGCTCCCTTGAGGAACCCCGCAGTTATTGTAATTACGTTCTGATAGGCTACCATTAAAAAACACTCTCTGCGATCTCTCTGACAAGTAGCTCATCATCCAACCAAGTGCCATACTGCTAAATCCATATTTTCTTAATTTAGATATCATTATGTCATGGTCTATGACATCAAATGCTGCACTAAAATCAAGCAAGACAGTACCAACCAACTGCTTGATGTCCATTTGTGACAACCAGTCATCCGTTAACTGAGCAAGAGCAGTTGATGTGGAATGACCCTGCCTATAAGCATGCTGGGAACTAGTGATCAGTTTGTTATTGATAAAATAATCTTGAATTTGTTTAAAAACTACTTTTTCCATTAATTTACTCAGCACAGGAAGTATGCTAATTGGCCGACTGTTAGTACCAGTGAATTCTTTCTTTTTGTCCTTAGGTAAAGGAATGACCTTTGCCTCCTTCCAAACCTTAGGACAAACTCCATGTGTTAAACACATATTGAAGATGTGACAAATTGGATTACATACATAGCATGATGCAATTCTTAACAGTTTGCTGTCTAGCATGTCAGTACCAGCAGGTTTCTCACATGGTAATGATGATAGCAAGTTCTCAATGTCAGTTATACTAACTTGCACAAAATCAAACTGACAGCCTTTATCTTTCATTATATAGTTTTCAATTAATGAGCACGAGGAGGATCCATCAGATGGTGTCATTTTTCCTCTCAGATTTTCAACCTTAGTTGTGAAGTAGTTGTTAAAGTACGTGGCAATCTCCACTGGTTTAGTCAGAAAAGCTCCATTTATTTCTATAAATGAATTAGTCTGGTATGATGATCTTCCCATTATTTGATTCAATATTTTCCATAATTGTTTACCATTATTTTTAGAGTCATAGATTTTATTCTGATAGTATTCTTTTTTATTACTTCTATTTATTTTAGTTACATGATTTCTTAATTTACGGTAGATCATCGTGTCAGACAGTAAACCAGATGAGTCAGCCAACTTTTTAGCCTGGTTACGTTCCTTCATAAGAGCTTTAAGCTCATTGCCAATCCAGGGGGCGCCATTAGCCCTGACAGTTGTTTTCCTGACAGGAGCATGTTTATCAGCAATCTGCAAAAATAATCTCATGAATATACCCAAAGCAACTTCTGGATCCTCCTCAAGACACACAGTTGACCAGTTAACATTTTTCACATCATCTATAAACATTTCTTGATTAAAATGTTTATATGACCTCTTATGTATAATCAAGCTAGGTGCTTTAGGGACCTTAGATTTCCTTTTAAGTGCAATTAAGTTGTGATCACTGAAACCAAGAGCTATTGATACTGTTTTTGTGCATTTTTCAGGAACATTTGTGAATAGGTGGTCAATACATTTGGATGATTTTACCCCATTTTTATTTATAGTGGTTCTAGTTGGTAGAGTACTTGTCTGTGTAAGGTTGCAGGCATTCGCTACAGCAGTCAGTTTCTTTTTAAGTGGACACATAGATAACCAGTCCACATTCATGTCCCCAGTAAAATATAATTCCCTATTTTCATCACTCGATTTGTCCAACATCTCACAGATAAAATCCAGGTATTTTATATCCGCACTAGGCGGCCTATAGCAACACCCTACAAGTATGGGTTTAGTCTGTGGCAGATGAACCTGAACCCACAGTGCCTCGATATCATCCAACATTAAATCATTTCGTATTTTAGCAGGAATATGATTTTGCACATACACAGCCACACCTCCACCATATCTATTTCGATCCTTCCTGAAAAGTGTGTATCCATCCACACCTAATACTGTGTCGTCAAAAGAGGAGTCAAGATGTGTTTCCGATATTGCCAGGATATGAATATTATTCGTCTTCATTACCTCACATAAATCTGGGATTTTATTTCTTAAGCTACATATGTTTAAGTGAGCTATCAACAGGCCTTTGCCTGGTAAATTAAAACTGGATGAACCCATAATGAAGTGAGAAACATTTAGATAAAATATATTGCCTTTCAGCAGTTACACAGAAACCCAGTACAAACGGAAAACAAACATAAAACCGTTCCTCAGTCAGCATAAAGTGGTAATAACTCCCAAAAAGTACAGAAGCATTAAACCTTTTTTCCATAATTATAAAGTTATCAAAACCGCACCAAGGTAGAAAAAAATAGAACCTTTTGTAAGTAATTATAGAAATATAAAAACTACAGCAAGGTACACGAAAAAAATAATGTATGTCCGTCATTATATGTGTGTAAATGTCCATCATAATAGACACAGCGGTCCTACCTCACAGCAGGTCTTTCAACCACCGAATCTGTCCAGATCGCTGATGTCATTAACGACCATAACTTTTGCGTCCTCTGCTGTCGTTCCATTTAGTTTGATAAACACTTTGCAGCTCGCTGTCCATGTAGACTGAATCTTATTTTGTTTTCTCAAAATGCGTGCTCGCCTGGCAATCTCACCATTCCTCTTGGTAAGGTGTTCATTGATGTACACCTCAGACCCTTTTAATTTACGACCCTGTTTTAGGATCGAGATCTTGTTCTTTCTGTTAGTGAATCGAATGATTATTGCTGGCGTTGCTCCTTTGGTTCTAGTAGGCAGGGTGTGACAGGCTTCGATGTCGCTCCTGTCCATGGAGATCCCCCAACTTTCCATGAAGCCAACCACCTGTTGCTCTAGCGATTCCATCTCGGACTCAGAGGGCTCCCCTCCGCGCTCTGCGGTGCCGCTCTCCGGGGCTGCCACTCTGGCATAGGACCGGTGTCTGGTCTTCAGCCCGCTGACGATTACATTGTTCATACGGGAGTATTGCTCCAAGTCTGCTACACGATACCCCATCCCTAGCATCCCTGAGGAGAAAATCAAAATAGCTTTGCGGTTTTTGTTGCACCAAACTGGGCAAACACAAGTAAACAAGACTCACATCGCATGTCAAACCTGATTAATCTCCAGCTTTGAAATGTCAAACTGTCAAAGTCCCTGCGGTGGCATTTTCATGTATGCTTCAAAATACACAATGTTTTAAACTTGACATTCTACCACTGTACTCGCACGCACACACACACACACACAGACACACACACAAGCTTTATGGAGATGCTGATTTCATTTTCCAGCAGGACTTGGCACCTGCCCACACTGCCAAAAGTACCAAAAGCTGGTTCAATGACCATGGCATTACTGTGCTTGATTGGCCAGCAAACTCGCCTGACCTAAACCCCATGGAGAATCTATGGGGTATTGTCAAGAGGAAGATGAGAGACACCAGACCCAACAATGCAGACGACCTGAAGGCCGCTATCAAAGCAACCTGGGCTTCCATTACACCTCAGCAGTGCCACAGGTTGATCGCCTCCATGCCACACCGCATTGATGCAGTAATTCATGCAAAAAGAGCCCCAACCAAGTATTGAGTGCATAGAAATTAACATACTTTTCAGAAGGCTGACATTTCTGTTTAAAATATCATTTTTTATTGATCTTATGTAATATTCAAATTTTCTGAGACACTGAATTTGGTACCCCTGGTAAAAATGAGTAAAAAAGGTGAATTAAATGTTTGGTAAAATTCATTTTTAATATTTGGTCACATATACTTTGCATGCCATGACTTCCTGATGTCTGTGACCCAACATCAAAAAACTTTTTTCTGGTACTCTTACAAGCGATACTAAATGTCTTAAATGCATTTGAATGGATCTCTATGGGAATTAGCTGTAAATGACACTGGAACAGTATGGAGTACATGGTTGGCTAAATGGCTGTAAGTCATCAAGGGTCTGACGTATCAAACAAGCCTCAAACTATCACTCTGCTGCCAGATATGCAGTAGATATGGATGGATCACTTTAAGGGTTGTTTCTCCTGACAAATTTTCCTATTGAACTCTATGGAAAAACAAGTCAGGAGAAGAAACCATTCAAGTTATCCATCCATATCTACTGTATCTTTGGCAGCAGAGTGATGGTTTAAGGCTTGTTTGATATGTCAGACCCTTGATGACATAGAGCCATTTTTTTTTTTTTTTTTATTTGTTTCTGATTTTTTCCCGTTTTCTCCCAATTTAGTAGCCAATTGAACCCCTATTCTACTTCAATTCCCCCCGTGTAGCAACCGCTAGAGAACCACCGCTATACAACCCCGTCAGCCGGTAGTAGGAAAGAGGCCGTCACGTCCTCTACAGGGCGCGACTCCCCAAGCTCCTGACCATGATTCCAACTCGCCCGGGGCCTTATTTTGCGTAGCGATTCTCATCCGAGCCCTCCCCCCACCCGGAAGCAGCCGCCAATTGCTGCTCCCACAGGGCGCTGGCCATGCTCGGAAAATGGCAGGACCGGGGCGCGAACCCCGATCCTCGGAGTACAACTGCGCTGACTGAAAGTCAGCGCTTTTTACCGCTGTACTACCGCAGCGGCCATAGAGCCATTTTTTATAGTATATTTTCAAAACTCATTATTTTTCCACCATTGTCAGAAGAAGCACAAAGTTTATTTCTCACTTAGCAGAAGCAATATGAACCTTATGACAAATGAGCACAGGTTTGCTGTGCAATAAAGATAAAGCTTTTCTCTCTCTCTCTCTCTCTCTCTCTCTCTCTCTCTCTCTCTCTCTCTCTCTCTCTCTCTCTCTTGTTACAGCCAATATAAGCATTTCACGGCAAGGGGACAATGGCCTCAGGGACCTTGCAAGGAAGCATCCCTGTTATTTCTGTTCTGGGGGGATAATGTCTTCAAATAAAGACCCAAGCTTTTCCCATCATTTAATGTCAATCTGGTGTTACGATGTCTTTCCATGAAATGGTGGATTTTGTGCATCTTTATTTGGAAACACTCTTTTCGAGGTATTTTGTCTCTGATGTTGTTCACTTTATAAAGATGTGAGACAGCCCATTATGACCAATTTCGGCAGAAATATTTTCACAACATTTATTTATTCATAGTTGTAGAAGACATTGGCATTTGGATTATTTTTATTTTGTATTTTTTGGACATTATTTAGGGACAGAGGAGAGGTTTGCTTTGTCCTTTGGGATATATGCTTAAAAATGTTCATAGCAGATATTTGCCATAATGGCACTGTTAATGTCACATACAATTACTAAAAAACATTTTCAGATTCAGGACTTTTTCCAGAGGGATTAGTACATTGAATATTCACATGGGTGGGGGGGGCTGCTTGGTGGTCCACTCATCACAGAAGAGGTTCTGCCCTTTTGTTTTCATCCACAAGCACTGCCCTACACCCCAAAACAACAATACCCCCCCCCCCCCCCCCCCCCACCCCCCTCCTCTCCTGGTGTAGCACATGTTAAGGCTGCACAGGATCCCCTCCGACATAGTCGCTGACCGTGGGCCCCAGTTTTCTTCCCAGGTCTGGAAGGCATTCTGCCACTCTCTGGGGGCCTCTGCCTGTCATTTAACATTCTATTAAATTAAAAGGTAACAATTGGTTGAATTTGCAACAGTTCTAATCCTGACACAATTCTACATTTTCAAGTTCTTCACTTGTACTGAGGGTCTTTTTTTGTTGTTAACTTGCTCCCTTAATTATACTTACATAATCTAAAACTGATTCATTGTGAAATATTTTCTACTGTGTTGCAGATATGAAAATGCATAAAATAGGCATTCCTGAGAAGATGGAGGAAAGTTTAATGTGTCATTTATACCAAGAGTGCTTGGCACCTCAAATTCAGGGCTATAAGAAAATATGTTTTGCGTGGTGAGTGGAAAATCTGTGATTGATCCCACAGAGCCACAAGTAGATCATTTAACTACAGGGTGTAAAAGTTTAGAAATGTAGAGTTGTGCAGTGAGATTTGTAATGTGCGTTCAGCTTCAGTTTCCTCATCTGTTTAGATGTCAGCACACCATGATCACGGTCAGGTTTTAGTCCACATCCAGGGCAGGCTCATAATTTCCCAACAGAAGAGAGAGTATCTAGCATTGCATCAAAATGAGACTAGAACACCCTGAGGGTCTCAGCCTTTAGATGACCTGGCAAGCTCCACAGATGAACAACTGTTTTTGTTAAAAATATGTATGCTGTGCAGAATTGACCTTTATCTAATTTTGACCAGTATCCCTTCCTATCTGACTGACAGAGCCCAGCTCAAAATGCCTACTGCAGTCCAGTTTGTAATCCCTTTAATGAGTTTAGAAACCTCACAATGTAAAAGCTGTTGCAGAATGAGAAGAAAGCTTTGCAGGGAGGCTCGTGGTGAGTTTGGGCCAGCAGTCAGTCCATTTCACCGGAAATCCAGCGGTTCTGTTCAGTTAGTGTGGTAAATGTCAAGGGCTGCGTTTCTGCTCAGGGGGGAAGGAGTCACGCTCCTTTGAGCAGATGAAAAGTTAAGGAAGAAGTTAAGTTATGTTAAGCAAGGGGTAGGGGTGACATCAGTTTTAATAAGAAAGAACCATTTGCTTAAATACTACTAGCCTACTTAGACTGCTGATTTTGTGCTGTTACGCCTCGAGATGGAATCCACACTCGACGTCTTCCGTTAACGGAGTCACAGAGACAAATAGGAGACGATATGGAAAGCGTTATCTTGACGAGGTAGTTTTTTTCATGAAGCTCATTACGTCTTTAAAGCTCACAAACCCCTCCTCAGTCCACCCTCATACTGGAAATTCAATTTACTTTTTTATGGGTTGGTAGACGAGATAGTTCCAAAGCGGACTGCACTTGGATCTTGTAACAGCAATCTATAAATTACGTGTTATGTAATTTTTACACTGTAACATCGTGTGCACTGTCTGCATAGGTGCTGTGTGGAAAGGTAACCAAACAGAACAGAAGGTTCTCCAACTACTGAGAGACATTTCTGCATTATTACTAGTTATGCAATGTGTATTCCATTGACATGATAAACGGGATAGGTGATATTTATTTAAATCCTCTCGTAATTTTATGATTAACATTTTCAAAGGTTATGTTTGAAACACTTAGTTTCCGATGTGCTCAATGCAAATATTTTTTTAAATGCTATTTCTGAGTAATGACATATCGACTCAAAGCACACACCATGACGTCACGTGGCGCTGTAATGGCGACATGTAGTCCAGCTGTCTTTCGTGTTTGCATTTGTTCATTTTAATGTGTTTTGTTGTGTCTGGCACTCCTGCTGCTCGTTTTTATAATATTGACGGATCGTCTAGCCGGGATGATTTTGTTTGTTATTGTCACCATGGCAACGCATTTGCTCGGGAAGGTCCGTTGGATCTGCAGCCACGGAGTTTACCATCGCTCTTCACCGAAGTTGAAGATGTCGGGACTGCGGGAAGGCCTCCAGGGAAGGTGAAGATAATGTGGAGGAGTGATGTGGCGACTGGGAAGGCTGAGCTCCATTTCGACAGTGGACAGAGACCGCAACACTGCGTATATGAAGGAAAGTCGAGGAAAGTGTGTTGGATTGCTTATGACACTGGACATCTCGGGACAGCGGGGGATATTTTTAATCGTGGCTATATTTCACTTTAATGCACCTGATTAATGCAATAATTCTATTGAATGTCTTTATTTGATATGTTTGTTTTGGGTCTGGCCCACTGTCTATGTCTTTTTGTTTTTGTTGCTGAGGCTACAACTGAAATTCTTTAAAGGGAAATAAAAGTTATTCTATTCTATGACTGTAACCTTTCACAAACAGTAAGAGGACCATATTTTTCTTAGTCAATGATGTTTGCTCATCTTCGTGGGCATTATTCGTAATGTAGATTGTTTGGAATGGTAAATATTTGTGTGTCGTAGCCTACTGCTCAAAAAACATTATTATATATTACTATTAAAGCAGGAAGTAAAAGAAAGCTAAATATGTATTTTCACAATTTAATCATAGTTACTTTGATATTTTTACCTTGATGTGGTGATTTCATAAATCATAATTCTATAAGTCTTTATACCATTGGGAGTTCCAGGAAAATCTTTAGGTGGTTTCTAATGGAAGGTCCCTGCATATTAATTGTCTTTGCTAATACTTGCAAACTTTTTTTCTTATGTAAAATAAATATACAAACACAGAACGCAGGCTACACAAGACTGTAAAATGATGTTCATTCTAGTTTGTAGAACTTGTCTGGAAACTTCAACGCACTTCAAATTTGCACAGAACATCAGTAGTAAATATATATAACCAAGCTGACCGAGGAAGGCTTTTTAAGTCCAGTCACTGGGTGTTATCCATTGGATTTGGGTTTAGAAGTCTATATTTAAGTTCCTCACTTCCACTTCCCTGGTGCTTTTTTGTCATTCCGTATTACTTTGAGCCAGGTAGAGCCAGGTACAAGCGACCTTGTGATATTAAACTTGTTTTATGTTCACGAGGGATTTGCTTCTTAGCATTATTATTTAGGTATAGGATTATCTCCTCCACCTTTGTGGGTGACTTGTTCTGATTCCCATTCCCGTTGCATTTGATTCTCCGCCACTGGAAACCATTACACGAACTAAATTTTGCTCACTGGTAGCTGAACCGTGCCAGAAAGCATTTGGCTGGAGTTTTATGATTATTTACAATTATAATATGCGATATAATTTCACAGCCATGACTTTAGGATTTGCGTCTTCTATGAATTTATGCTTTCATAAGGAACATTCCTTCTAACCTGCAGGCTTCTTAAAGTGTGTTTTAGTATTGCTGGCCCTAATAAATTATTTTAGCACTTCATTTGACCTGCTTTTATTTTTTTTGAAATATCACAGAAAACAAAAAATACCGTTTAGTCTTCTCTTGGGAACTTTTTCTCTAAATTACTAAAGTGCTGACAGAACCTCAGAAAGGCCATAGTTTATACATTTTGGACATTAAGTGTAAGTAAAAATAATAGTTATTTGGATTTATTGAACCATTCCAGTCAATCGCTTTCAGAAGGGTGTAATTTTAGGATTCAAACTGGTGAGAATATTACTTTCAGCGTAGTTGTCATAGCGATGTTATGTATATCCATTAGCAATCAGAAACTATCAGACAAAATATACTGCAATGAAAGCAACTTACTTGCGTTCTAAATTCTTGCTTTATGGGCCTTCAACAGTAGTCAGTGTTTCAGAGCTGGCGATGCGAGAGGCACCGTGGCTGACTGTAAAAACATAGCTGTTGCTCTGTTTTACTCAGCATGTTTGCCCCCATGACCTTCTGACCTCATACAGTCCCTCTTGACTAATCAAAACAGTGCACCCTTTGTGCTTAACTTAAGGGAGACCAGAGGGGCTTGTATTTTAAGAAGCAAAATGCTGGTATCCCTAGGTGATGCTACAGTCAATCTTTCGTTGCCATGCAGGGGGGGGGGTCTTTGAAGTGACCGATCCAGCATTGCAGAGGAGTCCCTTTGGAAGAAAACGACAGTCCTATGCATCTGTACTGTGTAATTTGAAGTTATTTATAAATTTATCCCGTTGAGTCCTATTGAAATAAAATATCTCTTTCCAGGGAATATCTTGTTCAATATTGGCCAATATAAGCTAATACTGAACAGATAATATTGTGTTATCTGCTGTATATTTTTGATTTATTGATTCACAAATGTTTTTTCTGTGTAAAGACCACAATGAAGAGTAAAAATGAAAGCATATTTGTGGAAATACAGAGGCGAATAGAACAGCAGCGGCCACTTTCTCTAAGAAGATAAGTTTGCTCAATGGGAGACGTTCCACCAGAGTATTTATGTGTCAAATGAACTCGTATCATCTGAACACATGGGAAACTGCAAGCCACTCCTACAACTTCTCATTTGTCCTTATCATAGAAATTAATGCACTCCTGGGGTTGCCGGTTCAAGGCCAGACTATTTATTCTCAAGCCTCCCACCACTGGCTGTCAGCCTCTGAACTCTACTGATAAACACTGTGTTACGACCCCGTATATGAACTGGACTCAAATGCACGACTCAGACAAAGGAAGTTCAATAATCAGGGGTAGTTGGCGTAGACAGCACCTCAGCAGCAACCGCGACACTGGCAGGGATAGCAATGACTGCAGGTAGGCAGATTGAAGCAGACAAGGTTAGCATAGTAAGACAGGCACTGAACAGCTGGTAGTTCCGTTCCTGAAGCGAGTTGACTTAAACATTCAACCAGGAGGCAGGGCGAGTAAACGCTTACACAGACCTAGACTTTAGATACTATAACTTAGTTTTGCAATGCAGACTTTGACGATACGACCAGAGGTTTCAGACGATGAGCGTTAACGAACTGGTACAGGACAGAGAGCGCCGGGTGACTAAATACCCACTTTAATTGATGTAAATTAGCACCTGCGTGCGAATGTGGCTAACAGAGCGAAACGTGCAGAATGCACGAAACACAGGGAATCGGGATAGGCTGAGGGACAAGTAAAGAATCAGGGTGAAACGGATGGAAAACACGGTTTAACAACAGGACGGGAGTGAGATCATCACACACTGCAGGGTTTACACTGCTTTGATATTTACCATCCCATAATAGGAAGTACATTTGTTTACATTCTCTCCTTTCCCACCAACCCCCTGCCTTCCCTCCTAAACTACTGTTAGCGAGGGCACATCTGGCCAGATACACCCACACTTTGGGAAACCCCTTTCTCCTGCGGAGCTCAACCCACAGTGGAACATGATCAACCCCCATGGTTACTGCTGACATGGCAACCCCCATTTTATTTTTTCCCACTACTGTTCCCCCCTCCCACTTTAGAAGAAAGGTTTTTTTTCATTACAGTATTAAATGATTAACTAAAATCAAGTGTGATTCTTATATTTAAAAAAAAAAGTTTTTATTGATAATATGGTAATGATGAAATTAACAAAGAAAACGACTTAAGAAGGAGGCAAGAAAATCAAATTAGTAAAAAATGCTAAATATTATTCAGTGCCGTGGTCATACTGTGGCCACAATGTGTGTGATCATATTGTCATACTGTGACCATACTGCTGGTCACACTGTGGTCATATCATAGTAATACAGGGTCATATCGTGGTCATACCATGGTCACACTGTGGTCATATCATAGTAATACAGGGTCATATCGTGGTCATACCATGGTCACACTGTGGTCATACTATTGACATATCTTGTTGTTTTATTTCCAAATGAGGCCAATAGTGCATTTAGGATAACAGCAGAGGCGCTGTCCAAAATGCCCGCTCACTCTCTGCTTTGTCATGCTCAGCATCGATTCTCCCCGCATGCACCATTCGGTTGCCATAGTACCAAGCTGGACATTTTTTTTATTGGTTAATTTCAATCAATACCTAATTGTGGTCTGGGTCTGTGTGTGTGTGTGGGAGGACACAATATCAAACACAAAAATTAAGACCGGCATTATTATTTATCATAAAGAATTCATGGCTCTGTACATTTTTCGCACTTCAAATGGAGCACTAGACTGCAAATTTCTCATTTTAAATCCCCCCTTCCCAGCTCAGATATAAACGCTTTGAGGAATATAATTTCACAGCCACCTCCAATAATAGTGAAGGATTCGCAGGACATGAGCACAGCAAGTAGCACTAAGCAGTAAGTTTGAGTGCTATCGATTCCCTGCCTTTCCACCTGGTAGCCCTGAGAGTACATTAAAGGTGGAGTGTGCAGCTTGCTTTCCTACCCTCTCTGCTTGGCATTACTCAGCTTGTTTCACAACTGGTGCACAAGTGAGTGACAGGTTTGATTGCATTTTTGGGGGGTGGGGGGGGAGGTGTGTGGGGTGGGGGCTGTTTCATATTCATTCCCCTGATATGAAATGTCACCAGAAGGCAGGAAGATCATGCGGAATTATCTGTGTGCCGAGTGAAAGAGGAAGTTTCGCCTGGTGTATTCCGGAATCTCCAGTCGTTCAATCTGAAGTTATAAGAACACTGGCCTTTCTGCTGCATGTGCTGTTCTCTAATGGATACTATATAAAGCATGGCCCTACAGGACATAATTCAGCACTACATGTCTTAGGCATAGCTTACTGTGTCAACTACTGATGTACAGATAGCAGCTACTTTATCTCTAGTTGCTTCAATGACTGTTGGTATGAACCTATTGTACTTCGCTTTGGATAAAAACGAATGTAATGTAATATGCAAAAGTCCACAGAAATTTTCTAAATATACCTCTCATATAAATGTATCTGCTACAATCAAAATGGTGGAGGTATAGCCCGCTTTGCAGGTGGCACAGAGAGACAGGCTACCCATTCTACATGTGAAAAAACATACATGTGCTACATTTGGACACATCTGTTAAAATACTGCATCTCTGGCTCTTAGACCTCTCCAGGAGGCCAGGTCACCAGCCAATGGGATTGGCTGAGATGGACATGATTTGATTGGTTTAAGATCAGAGATATGAATCATATAATTATGAGTCATATTAAAGTTGCCCTCCTCCTGTAATTCGGATTAAGAATGGAGACAGGAACTCGGGCACTAGGCGCCCCTTACTCTTCAGATACGAGGGTTAAAAGTTTAACCTTCCTTTTGTAGGCTTTGTAGCTTATCGGTGTGTAACCCATTTACCAGCCGGCGGCTTGTAATGGACACACAGCTGCGTGTGGCTCCTTACCTGAGTATAAATACACCCCAGAGCAAAAACATATCTAATGATGGGGATGAGTAACTGCTGGAAAAGCTGTTTAAGAGACGTTATATAAGCGTTATTCCATTGCTTTCTCATTCTGCAGCTGAACTAATCATTTATAAAAATCAGAAGAACAGAAGTCAGTAGAGAGGTAATATTAAGACATATGTTACAATTAAATAACTAAAAATATTTTTCTTCAAATCTAAAGTGTTCACGCTTGCCTCGTTGGACCGCTCAAAGCCTTTGACCGGGCTGTCTGTCCATAAGAGAGGAGGGCGATTGTTGGGGTTCAGTGTTTCGACCGGGCCGTCTGTCCATAAGAGAAGAGAGCGATTGTTGGGGTTCAGTGTTTCGACCGGGCCGTCTGTCCATAAGAGAAGAGAGCGATTGTTGGGGTTCAGTGTTTCGACCGGGCCGTCTGTCCATAAGAGAAGAGAGCGATTGTTGGGGTTCAGTGTTTCGAGCAGGCCGTCTGTCCATAAGAGAGTAGGGCGATTGTTGGGGTTCAGTGTTTCGACCGGGCCGTCTGTCCATAAGAGAAGAGAGCGATTGTTGGGGTTCAGTGTTTCGACCGGGCCGTCTGTCCAAAAGAGAGTAGGGTGATTGTTGGGGTTCAGTGTTTCGACCGGGCCGTCTGTCCATAAGAGAGCAGGGGCAGAGTTTCTGCACCTCGGCAGCACACTGGTGATGTATGGTGTTATTGTGACCCCAGCCCTAATGTTCCCTCGCTTGTCTGTCTGCGTTAGTTACTGCGTCTCCTTGGCAATTATGGATAAACAGACTCTGCATCAAAATGATTGGTCTCATTGTGACAAATAAATATTATATTAGGCTGCTATTGTTCACAAAAATGGATAAACACAGTGTGCAAAACAAGTAATGTTTTTTTCAGTCAACCATTCAGTATGCACAGTTCCTTCAAGCTGCTTTCAATAAGAAATAATAAACAGGACAAGTGAACCCTTCAAATTTGTCAGTTTTCTGAGCTTATATTTAGTAGCTGTTTGCCTTCTGTTTTCTTTTTTCCACTCTAACAATATTAAAGAGTGCCATTTATTTTGTTGTCATTGATGATACGGACATCAATCCTATTTTCATCAGACAGGTTATGGTTATGTATGCTTTTTCAAATGAGTAATTGTTGCCTGACAAATGGCTTCAGCATTAACATCACACAGATATATAATCCAGTCTGGAGGTTGTTTTAGGTTTAGAGATGAGGAAAAAAACCAGAACATCCATGAAACCCGATTCAGCCTGCCACCGATTCAGCTTGTGCCCTGATCCAACCTGTGCTCAAATTCTGCCTTCTCTCAATTCAGCCTTCAACCCAATTCAGCCTGAGCCCGATTTAGCCTGCGTCTTGATTCAGCCTGCCCCCCCATTCTGCCTGTGCTCCAGTTAATATCACCAGTCAAATGCCAGGTACATGTAGCCACGTAACCAACCTGCTGAAAAAGATAGAGTTCATTACCCAAGAGGAAGAAGCCAGTCTGCCAGCTGTGGTGTATTGTAACCATGAACGTGAACATGAAGGTGTAAGCCCGAGTCTTATAGCCATACATCCCCCCGTCAATATCTGCATCATAGGTACTTAGCACCACTCGTGTCAGCAGACATGCCCCGCCGTGGTGGCGACGGTATGTTATCACTGCGATTGTCACGCTGATGGATTACAGACATAAACACTCCAGCTTCAAGCCCCGAGTCTCAGACCTGATGAAGGGCACAAGGTTAAAATTCTTTAAAGATGACAGTAGTTTCTGCATTAGTTACTGCAAAAAGCACATTTATGGTCTCGAATTGAATTGGGCCTGTGCCAGTGCCGACTGTGGCTGCTAGCCCTGCAGGGGCGGCGCACAAGGCTTCGCATCATCCAGGGGTTTTATGGGGGGAAGATTCAGTCAGCGGGAATAGCGAGTCTTCATTGCTCGAGCGACCCCTGTTGGCCGTCCGGGCGCCCGTGGCTTGCTCTCCGTGCAGGATCTCCTCTGCCCCCACTCTGCGCGTGTTTTAGCAGGTTCATTGTGCAATGAATTCTAATTGACCCAATAAGTATAAGGATGTTCTATGCTGATGCAGAACTTCTTCTGCTCTTAATATTCAGTTGTGTATTGTCTATAATGCAAACAGAAGTGTCTGTGACACTTTTAATGTGCAAAATCTTTTAGCACACGCAAAACCAATAACATAACCAATGATCATGCTATTGGTTTTGTGAGCGCTAAAAGGTTTTGCACATGCTAAAGGTCTTAGTAAATTAGGCTCTAAATGTACACTAGCCCCACTGAAAAGAAAATTGTTTGTGCTCTAAGGTCAATGTGATAGACCCAGAAAGCATGATGACATATTCTGCCTATATTTCATATTCCACTTATATTTTATGTATATTTTAAAGACTTTCAAACCAGATTTGGCTTTGTAGACCCGCTGGTCCTGCTGCCAGTGTTGCCCAGTGTACCTAGTGATGAACGTGACTTCAGGCAAATGCTTTTTGGAAAGTTGTTGTGTAAAATGAGGAGTCACTCTGGTTTTTGGGGGTGTTTTAAAGACTCCGCTGCTTATTTGTCCCGGGGGAGTGGGCTGCAACGCTCCCGACTGCTTAAACTCATTTAGAGAACAAAGAAAACCCATCTCTGATTTTGAATAAAAAGCAAGTATTTGTTTTTGTCTTCATGAGTGAAGTTTTGTGAGTTAATTTTGATGATTGCTGAGGTGGGTTTTTGTATATGGAAACGAAGGCCTCTTCATTTATAAGCGAGCCAAAGTTAAAGACAACTGGGTGAACAAATCCAGTGCCTGGCCACATAAATCTTTATTCAGGAATATGGTAAACCGATTCCCAGGAGGTAAAATTAAGAAGCACTTCTTAGCTGTTGCATTAAAGGTCACAGACTGTGGAATGCCACTGGATGTGGCATGCTCCAAACGACTCGACGTGTGCCACTCAGTATAGCACATTATTTAACAACCACCGGGTTTTCTTTTGGCTTGTAAAACATTTATTATCAGTGGAGTACATGGGGTGGCTTTGGATCAGATGTGAGGATAATGCGCTTTATTTTTATCGCTTGACGACCAAAAGCTTGCCACAGACCTGGCAATTATACTGACATAAGCTGCTCATCTGGGCTTTCGATATCAGTTGATCATACCAACAGCCGGCTTTTCCACCCTAATGAAAACAGAGCAGCGCATAAACTGCCTGGCCCCGCAGTAAAAATAGGTCTGCGTGCGGACATGTTTGAATGGTGTTTCACAGCGGGGGCCTCCCTGGAGAGGAAGGTAAAGACTCACGGACAACGGCCACATCTCTCAGCCGCGAAACATCTCGGTCGCTAATCTGCATCCGTCATGGTTGTCTACGGTCTACCATGAATGCCCTCCCCCCTCCACCCAACAAAGCGTGTGTAATCTGATTAAATATTTTGACAGCCGCCCCTCCATTTCAGACCTGTGAGTCAGTGCGAGGAGACAGGTTTACGGCGTGGTATGAGGTACACCTTCCTTGAACCTGCACCCCCGGCCCTTTTCGGGGTGTCAGATCGCCTGATCGGAGGCGGAAACCCCACTAAAAACCAAATCAAATCTCAGTACAGCTCTCGTGAGGCTGAGATGACCAGCATCCTGACCAATCCCAGCCTGTTTGAGTGACAGCATCACGTCAGATGGGCTGCACAGTGTGAATCTTCTTAAACTGCAGGATAAAACCACAGAAAGAACAAAGAACACAGAAAACTGCAGAGAAAGTGCAACGCAGGGCGCGGTAAGTAATACCTGGCATGTATTTAAGGCTCGCAGTTTCTCACATCAGTTTCATACAGAACATCCTTACAATCTGCACAGAAGTTCACCTGGGAACAGAGGCTGGAAATGAACTAGACCCCGCAGTTAATTTACCTCTAACATGCGTTTATATACACTATCAGTGTAAAAAGTTAAAATTTTCTGCAGTCAATTTAACAATAAAAATGTTTTTGTGCCGTTTTTAACCATGTACTAATGTCTGAATGCGCATTCCACAGCAACTAAAAAAATATATACAAATAAATAAAGGAAGTGAAGCACTTGAAGCATTAACATAATTTTACTCATATTATTTTATATTAAGTACCGCTTCCACAAACATGACATGAAATTCTTTTAATGTGTGGATAAGCGTGTTTTTCTAAAACTAATTGCAATTATGTAAATGATCTAGATTTTCATATGTTAATTAGCTGTCAATCCCACTCTCACAGATGGAAATTCATGGTGTCTCTTCAGCTATTTGATGACTGGTCAGTCAGCTGTGCTCCTCTGTCAGCCTTGTGTAGTAGAGAAGTAGAGAAAGTTTTTTTCACAAGCTTTTTAAAATCAATCAATCAAATTGTATTTATACAGCACATTTCATGCAAAAATTGAAACTCAATGTGCTTCACATAAAATGAGAGAAAAAACGGAAACTGAAAGAGTACTGTATCAAATGTCTGGCTTCAGAAATGTGTTACTATGGCTGCTGATAAACTGATTGTGTGTGTGGTCCTGTGTGTGAGAACGGGCTCTCTCATTGGCTGGTCCGGTTCTGATTGTGAGAGAGTGGGCCCTCTCATTGGCTGGTCCGGTGTGTGAGAACGGACCCTCTCATTGGCTGGCCCGGTTATGATTGTGAGAGAGTGAGCCCTCTCATTGGCTGGTCCGGTTCTGATTGTGTGAGAGTGAGCCCTCTCATTGGCTGGTCCGGTTCTGATTGTGTGAGAGTGAGCCCTCTCATTGGCTGGTCCGGTTCTGATTGTGTGAGAGTGAGCCCTCTCATTGGCTGGTCCTGTGCGTGAGAACGGGCTCTCTCATTAGCTGGTCCGGTTCTGATTGTGAGAGAGTGGGCCCTCTCATTGGCTGGTCCGGTGTGTGAGAACGGACCCTCTCATTGGCTGGCCCTGTTATGATTGTGAGAGAGTGAGCCCTCTCATTGGCTGGTCCGGTGTGTGAGAGTTTGCACTCTCATAGGGACGATGAACTTGATGATCTGCTCCGTTCACAGACACACAGACAGTGTGGATATGCCTCTCTTAACATAAGAATGTTGCTGAAGGCCAGTGGAATGTGGCCCGCAGACAGACTGGTAATACTGGACTCCAACAGGGCACATGGTCACACACCCCCCACCTACAGAAAATGGACATAGACATAACATGTGTGGTAACAATTAACATAGTTTTAAGAACCCCCCTAAAAAGAGCAGATGGTCCACTGCAGTAATACACAGCATGTTTGGTCCAGTTTTTAAAATTGGTTTAACATGTCGTAGCAATACGTCTTTAAGGAATAGTTTATATAATACAATTAGCTAATTATTAATATTTTCTTATATGGCTGTCAGTAAGCACTGTAATGGGTCCAAGACTAAACCACAGTGTGCATAATTGTCTCAGGGGCATGGAAAAACCTGAGAATCTTCAGCAAAAGCTGTTACGAAGCCAACACTCTACAATAATGTCAAAGAACAATTTTACTCATAATACAAGTGAAAATAGATTTGAAAATAAACTTTCATCTTTCCATTTCGTCGGTAATCTACAGGGATTGTAAAAATATAAGTAGTTATTTGACCCAGGTATGGTAAGCAGCTTTCAATATTGTGTTTGTTGTTAATGATAATAAGATCCTATTCGAGAGCACTGCCGATTAATCCTGTTCTAATCTCTCCCCTTTTGGAACAGAACAATGACTGAATGTAACTACGCTGGTGTGTAAGAGAATTAACACAGCTATTTAAAATGTTAAGCTTTTTTCCCATTATTAGGAAATGTTGCAGGTGGCTTTAACATGTGCACATGCTTACATACCGTGACTATTTTTCAATTGAACTGGCGGGGGAAAAAACAACAACAAAAAAACATAAACGTTTTCGTAATTTTGCTTATCCTCTGGAATCTATGGGCCTCATTCATGAAACGTGAGCGGAATGAATTTGTACGTTAATCGTTTGTATCTGCATTTTTGCCTGTATTTTGGTATTCATCAATATTTTCGTATCTGAGATTTGGTAGTATACCTCCGAACAAAAATTACACCTGCTCCAGAGCACACGTACCTCGTTCGTAAATTCAGAATGCCGGTAAATATAGCTTCTGAGTGATAATTAGACTATTCATTTATTTTTATTTTCAGTTAAATTCACAAGACTAAATGTAGCCTTTGAAATACACATTGCAAATGTAATAAATTATGATTGTAAAAAGCAAACACTTTAGATTACGCCTATTAATCAATTGTAGGCTATGAAGCTGTTTAATTATACACATAACGTGGGCTAATGAACACTCCCAGTAGCCTACTATTTTTTCTAAATAGCTGAAAATTTCAATTCTATATGACCTTACATAGGCTATGCTAATTAAAACACACACATTTAGCCAATGAACAAAATTTGCTTTAAAGTGGCTTACATGTCTGTAGCCAGGGTTGCAATTGTGGTCAGCAGCTTAATCCAGCTAATGCCAGCATACATCCAGTTCCCCTACAAGATGCAAAGCCAAGTGGAGGTAAAGTGGAGTTTTTATGAAATTGCCAACCTGTCCAATGTTATCAGTGCCATAGACTGCACACCCCAGTTCATGTTTTTGTTGAAAAGTCAGTGAAACGCTGTCACAAGTTCAGGGGGAAAACCAGATAAACTTTATTTAAAACAGTTTTTTTAACCAGTTAGAATGTAGCCAGCAGGCTATATCCCGGTAAAACCTGAGCTGTCTGGGACATGCTCATCAATGTGACCACAATTAGAACGTGCCAGAGAGATTCTAAAATAAGGTAGCCCATGTGATTACCCGATTTCAAACCACAACTCACATGCACAGAACCCCAACAGAATTACAAAATGAATAACGTTTAATTTATTTCCAGGCTGCGATAATGCAATGCGCTCGTATTGATGGTACGTCTCCTGCTAGGCCTTTACTTTACCAGTTCATGATGCCGGTACTGACAATATTAAAATATTTTTTTTCTTTGATTGAACATCTACTAATAAAACTTTGATTTCAGTGTCAGAAGAATTTTTTTCTTTGCTTTTTCTGGGCCATTCTGTCTATATATATACCTATAAATGGAAGTGACAGCCTCCATATAAGGCAATTTATGGGCGTGGATTTATGCTAATTACAAAATAACGTGAACGCACATCGTACATGAATACAAAAAATATTTTCCACACGGTTTGATGAATCCGGCATAAATTTTTTGTAACTCCCTTCGGACATAAATGTACACGTATATTTAGGAACGCTTCATGAATGAGGCCCATTGAGTTTATTTATTCCTGCCAAACTGTCAGAGAGAAGACACAAACCCCTGTGGAAATGACTATTTGAAAGTAAACTTTCTTATAACATGACATTCTTTTAATGCGTGGATAAGCGCAATGAATGTGCATCCATGTTTTTCTAAAAACGAATTGCAATTATGTAAATGATCTTGATTTTCATATGTTAATTAGCTGTCAATCCCACTTTCACAGATACAAATTCATAGTGTCTCTTCAGCTATTTGATCACTGGTCAGTCAGCTGTGCTCCTCTGTCAGCCTTGTGTTAAGAAGTAGAGAAAGAGAGTCGCAAGCTTTTTAAAATCAATCAGTCAAATTTGATTTATATAACACATTTCATGCATCAATTGAAACTCAATGTGCTTCACATAAAATGAGCAGGCTGATCTCATTCGCAAGGTGATGCTTGGGCAGCAGCCTACAGCGTCATCCTTTGGACGCAGAAGGAGGCCTTTTGCGTCCGCATGTTGACGCACTCGATTGCCAATTTAGGAATCCTACTATGGCAAAGGCTTTGCTCATGAATATTCATGTGGTTGCTCGGGAGCATGCCCGCTCAGTCTTCGCCGTGTGCGCATTGATTTGTGTGAGTTTGTGATTCCCGTACTCCACTCCCAACCCCTAAACATAACCTCACAGGAGTTCACGTAACTCGGGCTCATGCCCAAACTGTTGAGATAGTGGGCGAGCCTGACCACAGGAGTTCACGTAACTCTCTACTGGAGGAAGAAAAGAAAAGGTAAATATTGAAGTGCCACAACAAAAGAAAAGTTATGTGGCCACAAGTGTCAATATATGACGCAAAAAGGCTATCTTTGGCGTCAGAGGCAGAAGCGTCGCGACGAGTATGGGTGATACCACGTTGCAGAAAATGAGAGAAAAAATGGAAACTGAAAGAGTGCTGTCAAATGTCTTGCTTCAGAAATGTGTTACTATGGCTGCTGATAAACTACTTGTGTGTGGTGTGAGAGTGAGCCCTCTCATTGGCTGGTCCGGTTCTGATTGTGTGAGAGTGAGCCCTCTCATTGGCTGGTCCGGTTCTGATTGTGTGAGAGTGAGCCCTCTCACTGGCTGGTCTGGTTCTGATTGTGTGAGAGTGAGCCCTCTCATTGGCTGGTCCGGTTCTGATTGTGTGAGAGTGAGCCCTCTCATTGGCTGGTCCGGTTCTGATTGTGTGAGAGTGAGCCCTCTCATTGGCTGGTCCGGTTCTAATTGTGTGAGAGTGAGCCCTCTCATTGGCTGGTCCGGTTCTGATTGTGTGAGAGTGAGCCCTCTCATTGGCTGGTCCGGTTCTGATTGTGTGAGAGTGAGCCCTCTCATTGGCTGGTCCGGTTCTGATTGTGTGAGAGTGAGCCCTCTCATTGGCTGGTCCGGTTCTGATTTTGTGAGAACGGGCCCTCTCATTGGCTTTCTCAACTGGAAGAGAAAGCCTAACAAAAATGTTTACAAGGAAGAAGTATTGCATAGCACACAAACAATTTGTGAGGTAATGATCGCAATTTTGTAATGGTGTTCTTAGAGCAGACAAAGCCAAGTCAAACAAAATGTCAAGCCTCACAAAATCACACAATGCAGCTCCAATATCTTCTATGTGAAATGTCACAAAATTTGTGCTAGAAGTTGAAATGGCAGATTCAGTAAAGTATCTATTAAATAAATTGTGTTAAATTCTTAAAAACTTCTACTTTGTTTAGTTCACTTTTTAAAGATTTCTACAGTGTGTTTAGTTTATGGCCGGTGGCCAGTAACCCTTCCAGCACTGTGGTTCATGGCATTTCACAGATTAATTTCCTGAATGATTTTACTGAATCTACAGCAGTAAAGTCATCACATATTGCATTTTACAGTCCATATCCGGTTCCGACAGAATGGTTTTCTTATGCTAGACAAAATATAACAGAGGGGAAAAGTCAACATTCGGGGCCATATTAGGGAGAGCAGGGCAGATAAGAACATGCGGTATTGAAATGTTATACAACAATACACGCGCACTCACACACACACGCACGTACACACACACACACACACACACACACACACACTCTTTACTGTGTGTGTGTCAGCCAGTGTGTGTGACAGAGCATTGGGGGGTGAGCGCCACACAGATATCCATGTGTTTCAGATGCATTTTCACAAACATGCTTTTAGACTGTGAGTATAATTAAGCACAACACAGCTGCGCTTTTATGGGCTTGCTCCTCTTATTCTGAAGTTTTTATATGTTCTGATTTATACATGCTGTTTTACAGGCTGCTCTCCATAAAGAGAGTAAAGGTTTGTAGATAAGGGGGACATTCGACGGGGCTTGGGGTGCGTTAGAGGGCTAGGGGGGTATTAGACCCGTAGAGGTGGCAGGTCGGGGTTGTGGAGGTGCAAGTTGAAGTGCTGACACCATGCTGTAATGCGCCAGTCAACATCACACACAGTTTGTGGGCATGGCCTTAATGCGCCCATCAACACAAAACAGTTTGTGGGCGTGGCCTTAATGCGCCCATCAACACAAAACAGTTTGTGGGCGTGGCCTTAATGCGCCCGTCAACACGAAACAGTTTGTGGGCGTGGCCTTAATGCGCCCGTCAACACATCATAGTAGGACTGCCACTTATTTGTTCAATAATCAAATGTAAAATTTTGAATATAATGTAAGGGTCTGAATGTGTAATGCTGTTGCCTAGGCGTAATGTAAGGGTCTGAATGTGTAATGCTGTTGCCTAGGCATAATGTAAGGGTCTGAATGTGTAATGCTGTTGCCTAGGAGACATAAGGAGCCCAGCTGTGTTCTGCTCTCATCTGTGTTTTGCTCGTGGTAACGCTCAATATCAAAGAGACACATAAACAACAAGCCATGTTATTGCTTTGTCTGGAGGGTATACCATTAGGTTGCATAAATAAAGTTAATGTGTGGGTCATGCTATCTGCGTAGCCTGTAGGCTATACATTCGAAATGGAGGAGCCAAGAAAAATTGTAACTCCACCTCACCCCAGGAGTGCCATTTTGAAATGTTACGGGTTCTATGCCATTGGAGACAAAATAATAACCAAGGAGAAAGTCGCCTGCAAGGTAAACAAGCGGTACCTGCCCTACTAACCCTCCAAAGGCACTCTGACCTTTTCCAGCACCAAACCAAAAAGTGCTTACAGGTGTCACAGGTGCAGCTCGGCTTTGAGTTTCTCAGGATTTCTGTGACGTTTTGCCTCTGGAACGTCGTTTCCGTGAGCGTGCTGAAAATGATCTCCGCTTAGTTGGGCTGCGGTTTACATCCCTGCAGCTCGAGAGTTGGCGGGGCCACCTCGTCTTGCTGTCGCAGGTCAGTTTTTAAAATGAGAGCAGTTTGAATTCAATAATCCGTCTGCTTTTATTTTTTTTCAGAACTCTGGAGAGGGAAAATATTTATGAAGTATTATCCTGGTGTTTAAAATGAACCTGATTTCTGTTGGCTGCAACATGACTTTGTACTATTTTCACTATTCATGAGAATTATACAAGTACAGCCCTCATCCTGAATGTTCTCCCAGCCAAAAGTATGCTCAAAATGTGCCAGTGCTTCTCTATGATTTTGCGTACCTGATTACTTAGAGGAGTAAATGTAGTGGCACAAACACATTCATATTTTTTTGTATTTCTTACTTTCTGTGGCCCTGTATCTGAATCATAATGACATACTTTGGTCAGAGCATCTTCAAGCCATTTATTAAGATAAAATCTGCCCTTGAAATTATTGTACATAATGTCAATCGCCTTCTCAAAATCTGATTGGCTGGTGCAAATTTGTTTCAATCTAAGGAATTGAGAATATGGAAGGCCCTTCGTAAGAAAAAAAGGATGTGCAGTAGTATGTAAAAGGCTGTTCTTATCTGTTGGTTTGGTGTATAAAGTAGTGGACAGTAGACCTTCGTTAAATCGCACCCGAGTGTCCAGAAAAGGGATCTCTTTACGATCAAATTCCATGTTGAATTTGAGGGTAGGGACGAGGTTATTCATATATGACATACATTTATTGAGATCATCTTCAGTGCCTTGCCAAATTGAAATGACGTCATCAATGTATCTAAGACCCAATATACATGGTGACCATGTGGTACGCTGAAATGACTACTGCCAGGGGAAGTTGAAGTCCTGCGTGAGTTTGTGAGCCCACTAACATACTGTTCATCCAGAGAAATGTTTAGAGAGAAAATATAAATGTCTTTTTCAGAGCATGTCACCGACAAACACGCACACCAACACACAACTGCTTTCGCCTTTCAGTTACACACACACATGCATGCACACACACACACACACACCAACACACAACTGCTTTTGCCTTTCAGTTACACACACACACACACGCACGCACACACACACGCACGCACACACACACACACACACACACACACACACCAACACACAACTGCTTTTGCCTTTCAGTTACACACACACACACACGCACACACACACACACACACACACACACACACACACCAACACACAACTGCTTTTGCCTTTCAGTTACACACACACACGCACACACACACACACACACACACACACACACACACACACACACACACATGCATGCAAATTGCTGACAGTATAACAGAACATATCTAGTTCCTACGTGTTGTGTGCGCAGTCTGCGCACCTGTTCCAGGTATAATAACAGCTTCAATCGCGCAACCTTTAGTTTTTAACATGTTCCTTTTTCAGAGCAGAGACACTATATTCCATTCTTAGTCAGATTTTGGTCTTGTAAATTTGTGTTTTTTTGGCTGTGGGACAAGCAGTGAGCTGTTCATAGTGTTTTCTAAACTGTGAAAAGTAAAGTAATTAGCTGTAATTTTCTGTACTTACCTGTTCAATTGATACAAACCTCCATCGGTTTGTTTTTCTGGTACTACGTACAAAAATTATTCACACACCAACAAAGCAGTATCTTTGCCTTAACAACAGCTCCTGATTTTTAACTTCTGCCCTGAGAGAGAGAGAGAATCAAAACATAATGTGTTACATTATAACTCAGCAAAAGGCACTCTTCTCCCGAAATAACACACCCCTGTGTTTTACTTTGATTGGAATGAGCTGTTGCAAGTGTTGCTCCGGATTTGTCTGATTTGTGATTTAAAAAAAGAAATCAAAAAAGTAAAGTCCATCAGTCCATTTTGTTTGGGATGTGAGTGGTTGTCACAATCGTAGTCATATACATTCTCCAGTGATGACATGTCTCTCTCTCGCTCTTTTTTCCTTTTCCCTTTCCCACTTCCTTTCTCCTCTTTCTATCCCTTTCTCTCTCCCCCTCTTTTTCTGTCTATCTCTTGCTTTCCATTGTTTTCCGTTTTCCGCATATTCACCACTGTGATCTGCCCAAGCTCTCCTCCACCCAATAACCCAATTTTATTAAATTGTAGTTGGATTGCTGCTGTTTATTAAGTGATTCATTAAGTTGCATGTAAAGCAGGAGTGGGCAGTTTTACCTGCACATGGGTCTGCAGAAACAGGTTTTTGTTTCCACCGATTACGCAGGCTAAAACGAGCTAATTACCTTCCATGTTTTATATGCTATAATACCAACGTGTTTATTTGTAAATCATTTATAAATGTGATTAAAAAAACGCATAACAGAATCTAATGTGATAAAATACAATCATCATCATTTTTCAGAAGCTTCCAGGCTCTGTATATGAATATGAATATGAATATCAGTTTAATATTCAGTTTGTCTTCAGGCCTTTGGACTGACTGAGGGTGGAGGCAGGTCCTCTGCTCTCTTGAAGTTGGAGGCAGGTCCTCTGCTCTTCTGAGGGTGGAGGCAGGTTCTCTGCTCTCCTGAGGCTGTAGGAAATAGAGGCCTGACTACACCGGGGAGAGGTTGCCCCCGTGTTGCTGAGCGATCCACAGAAGGAAGTGACAGGCACAATGAGGATGATTAGGTTCATAATAATAACCTTTACAATAATCAGTGCAGAAGCTGTTTAGCAGAGCCAGCACTTAATGAATCCTCTTTACCTGCCTCTCACTGATTAATGCACTCAGTATCTCACCTGGCTGAAAGGATGACTTCATAATGGATGTGTTCACAATCTGTCTTTTATTTTTATTATAGCTTTGTAGCTATAATATATGGAAATGGATTCCCTGCTCATAATGCCAGTTTTCAGAGTATGATTGATTGATTGTTGATTATCCAGTTGTTTACTCCTCAAGTCTAATGACATTATTGGCCTTCACCATATTGACTATTGTTCAGGTGGAAAAACCTTTCCTCTGCCGTTAGCATGGGATAGAGGTTCACTTCTATGAATGCAAACAATAAGAATTGATGATCAAATTCAATGTATTCTAAATTCTGAAACTTGACAGAGTATATGCTGGAATACTGTGAAGAAACATGTTGTACAGTCACATACCTGTTTTCATTCCTTAACGTCTGTATTATTGATGCCACTGAGGACCGGTTCAGATTAGGCTGCAGCCTCTGACAAGCTTCTATCATGGTTAGGCCATGGTTGATAACGTGGTCCACAATTGTGCCCCGTATTTCATCGGATTTCACTGCATGTTTTTGCCTTTATTGTCCCCTGCCTCTTCTGATTTAATCGATTGTTTTGCACCTGCAAGTTGACAGCATGTGTGAATGGTTGCTTTGAACTGTGAGCAAATTAACTCATTAGTGTAAGTGTAAGATTTACCTGACTTTTGGGTCAATTTCAGACATTCGTATTTTCATAAGAGAATCATTGAGTGCCAGTGTATTGATTGTTGTTTGTACTGTTTTGCATGCAAGGATTTGTACAATGAACATACATACCTATGTATAAATGCACATGGGAGTGATGGCATTCAAATAAAAAATGGTATAATTTGATTAGGAAGATGTACTTAATTCATTTTTGTGTTGACATTTGTGCTTACTAGTTTGTAAAAATGTGCCTTACATTAGCATTTTGTGTGAAAGCAATCATAAATGATGTAGTGTTTGGGATAAAAGAGTTCATCCTCTGGGGTTTTCACACACGGTTTCATGAATGTAGATAGTTATTTGATTATTGTGTTTAAGCCATTGAAAAAAACTGCAAGGTCTTGAAATCAGAAAAGGCCCACTCGTTTCATCTCCCCACACAGGGAATGAACTCTTTCTATGAATCACCTTGGCTTACTTAAAGTTGATTTATCTGTACAAGCCTCAATGGCACTGTTGTCTGTGGGTCATTGGCACCTACCATAATTAATCAAAACTATAACAAGGCAGCTCTAGGATAAGCGTTAAGTGAGAAGGTTTGAGACTAATTAACCAGTTTAAAGTACAGTAGTCTAAGTATATTACATTTTATACTTTATTTAGTAAAACATTTTATTTATTTGGGTAAACCAACTTGGGCCTTTTCACTTCTACAAATGTTTTAATTCTGAAAACAAAGATATAAGGCTCTCGCCTTAAAAACACAAAATGTGTTATTTTTATTTAGTTTCTTTCATCTCAGGAAATGTTTTCATGTTCATCAGTATTATGTTGTGATCAGGTCCAGGCTTGACACAGTGCTGGATAGTCTTTAATCAAGTTAAATTCTGCCCTTCAGTGGGCTGTGTCCTATTCCCTTCATTATGTACTCCACGTTTTTAAATAATTTAATACTGGCTAAATTAATTTGGCCAGTATTCAATGGCTGCTGTTTTGTGTTATTTTGGCTATTGAATGATGGTATTGTGGATATGTGCCTGTGGATTCATCGATGGTGTATGCAGTGTTGACAATGCACTTATCAGATATCTCAATTTACTATCTGCATGGGATAAGAGACTTGATTTGGTGCACTGCATCAATTCAAAAGGTTTTTTTATTTTTTATTTCCCAGCTTCCCTTAATAGCTTCAAATTATAAAGAAATGTCAACAGCGTGGTCTTCCAGAGGGTTAGAAAGCTCATATTGATTTCAGTTTGCTTCAAACTCTTCATTTGGTGACATTTAATGAAAAGGACACCGGATTAATTACCTGCTGAAAATAACAACCAACTGTCATTCCCTTATCCTGACTGCTTTTTAAGCTGTAAATAAACTTTCATTCAGCCTCTGAAGCCTTGGATTTACCAGAGAGAGCTGAAAGCCATCTCTTTAAATAATTATTTTTTCTTTTGACGACATTTTAATGGAACGGGCTAAAACCATTAGGTGTTGAGAAAGAGGTGTTCAGTGATTGCCAGGTCTGGACAAAGAGACTCAACCTCATTAGTCTTCACCGTGTTTAAAAGTCATGTTCTTTGTGTTTGATTCCACTGTTTAATTCTCCAGTTATTGTAAGTGTTAAATCCAGACTTGTGCTTGTATTGCTGGTATTTTTGAGTGGCAGTGGCTACAAAGGCCCCCTTTCCAGCAGGCAGTGCGTTCCACTGATTCACCAATAGATGGTCAAATAATAATAATAATTTTTATTTATTTTTTATTTATTTTTTATTATTATTATTATTATTATTTCTATGGCATCTTTCCAGCTATAGAACACAAAGTGCTTCACAATTTAATATAATACAAGAGAGATTAAAACACTGAGAAGAGGGGTTTGCGATATCGGCCTCATTCATTCCTGTGTTTGAATGAGCATTTGCTTAGCTACTGGGTGACAAAGCACATCATAGAACCCAAGCTAAAACAGGTTCCCAAACTTCCTGAACCCACTTAATGAGCGAATGCATTTAATGTGACCTCTTTATTAAAATGCAGACTGAAGAGGTTAAACGTGGAATTCATATGTTTTTAGTACTACAAGGGCCAGATCTACTAAGTGCATCTAGTGCTCTAGAAGCTGCTGCTTTATGGGAAGGATGTGCTTTGTCTTATCTGTTCTGTAGTTACTTCGATGACGTTTCTGTATACACTTACTGTATGTCGCTTTGGATAAAAGCGTCTGCTAAATGACTGTAATGTAATGTACTAAGACCTTTTGCGTGTGCTAAAACTTTTAGCACACGCAAAACCAATAACACAACCATTAATTGGTGCAAAACAAATACTGTGACCAATCATTGGCCTTGTTTTTGGTTTTACAAGTGCTAAAATGTTTTGCATGTGCTAAAGGTCTTAGTAAATTAAGCCCCAAGTGTGTACAGTCAATCAGCCAGTGTTAAATTAGCTCTGATTACTATGCATGTACACTGAAGTTCTTTTAGATTCCCAAAATTACTTTTGCATTGATACAACCCAGTGGCTGTTTCTCAGCCCTGCGAATTTCTTCACTAAAGAATCTCCCCTTGATCTGCTTGCAACTACCCCCTTTCTAAGAAAGGCTTATTTCAGGTTCCTCGGGGGGCTCCCTGAGATGTTCAGCCCCCCTCCTTCGGACGGCTCGGAGAAGGCGAGCTGGAATGTGGGGACACAGAAAACCCGCTTATCTTCCCCTCTTTTTTAATTTGCTGGCAATGAATGGCTTGCCTGCTTATCCTGACACATCTTTCCTGTAAATGAGCATTAATGGGCGTGGTACTCAGCACAGTTTGTCAAATGAACAGGAAACACACCACAGGGGTGGAATGTAAGTCTTGTTCCTTGCCTCCAACTTACCTCTGATTACCATCTGTAACATCTATAATCTCTCTCTGTAATTCATCCCATAATATGTTTCCACATCAAGCCAATTATATACATTGCCCTCCATCCTCCATAACGTTTATATTCATCATACAAGTCAAATAGAAAAACTAGTTCCATGCTTAAAATTCAGGCTTGGGTATGGCTTTTGGGCAACTTAACGGTGATGTAGATAACCAAATGTATACGCTAAACAGGGTCATCCTTTTGTATATACGGGGCGGCAGTGTAGTACAGTGGTTAAGGAACTGGGTTTGTAACCGAAAGGTCGCAGGTTCGAGTCCCACGTAGGACACTGCCGTTGTACCCCTGAGCAAGGTACTTCACCTGAATTGCTTCAGTATATATCCAGCTGTAAATGGATACTATGTATAAATGCAAAAATGCTGTGTAAGTCGCTCTGGATAAGAGCGTCTGCTAAATGCCTATAATGTAATGTAATGTAATATACAGGTGCAGCTCAAAAAAATTTAATATTGTGAAAAAGTTCAATATTTTTTGTCACTCATGTCAGAAAGTGAAACTCATATATTATATAGATTCGTTACACATAGAGTGAAATATTTCAAGCCTTTATTTCTTGTAATTTTGATGATTATTGCTTACAGCTAATGAAAACCCAAATTCAGTGTCTCAGAAAATTAGAATATTACATAAGATCAATAAAAAAAGATATTTTAAACAGAAATGTCAGCCTTCAGAAAAGTATGTTCATTTCTATGCACTCAATACTTGGTTGGGTCTCCTTTTGCATGAATTACTGCATAAATGCGGCGTGGCATGGAGGCGATCAGCCTGTGGCACTGCTGAGGTGTAATGGAAGCCCAGGTTGCTTTGATAGCGGCCTTCAGGTCGTCTGCATTGTTGGGTCAGGTGTCTCTCATCTTCCTCTTGACAGGTCAGGCGAGTTTGCTGGCCAATCAAGCACAGTAATACCATGGTCATTGAACCAGCTTTTGGTACTTTTGGCAGTGTGGGCAGGTACCAAGTCATGCTGGAAAATGAAATCAGCACCTCCATAAAGCTTGTCAGCAGAAGGAAGCATGAAGTGCTCTAAAATTTCCTGGTAGATGGCTGCATTGACATTTTTGCACGTGTTTTGAGTTGAGCTGATTAAAGTGTGACACCATGAGTTTCCAATATTGAACTTTTTCACAATATTCTAATTTTCTGAGACACTGAATTTGGGTTTTCATTAGCTGTAAGCCATAATCATCAAAATTACAAGAAATAAAGGCTTGAAATATTTCACTCTATGTGTAATGAATCTATATAATATATGAGTTTCACTTTCTGAAATGAGTGACAAAAAATATTGAACTTTTTCACGATATTTACATTTTTTTGAACTGCACCTGTAAATAAATCTAACACCCTAAACTCACCCTAAACTAAAGTCATGTCGTTCTTAAGCTCGACGCACACAGCCCAACTGAAGAAATCCTAGACTCATCTAAACTGAACTGGTAAAATTCTAGAACAGTTTTGCTCAGATTTTCTCCGATTTTTTCTGGCAACGGGGGGTCGCACACTGGAGCAGCTGGAAAAAACTGAGAAATTCTAACTGCCAATTAGCTGACTATGGGTTCTCTCGCCGAATTCCAATGGGGTTTTAACATGGGGTTTTCGGATTCATGCCGAATATAAGGTCTGTGGTTAATATAAGCCTAAGAGAGTTTTCACGTTTTGTTAAGAAAAATAATCTCCACAAATAATATAATTAAATATTTATACTTGACTAAATATTTGTTTCTGAAACAAAGATTTAAGATATAAGCTAAATATATATATATTTAATAATATATATATTTAAGTTATATATTTAGGACATGCTTATTTGAGATTTATCAATTAAATCTGAAATATGAACTAGAAGGTTTATTTAGCATGTCAGTTAAATCTTGGAAAAAAACCCTCATATTTAGCATAAATCTTCAGGAAAATGCCACACTTATGCTAAATCCGAGAAAAAAACACAAAAACAATGTGTACATTTGGCACCCCGTAGGAAATCGTTCTTCCAGTTTTTGTCAGTTTTAAACTGACTGACTGAGATCCAACATGCTCAATCTTCAAACCTGTAGGAACCACAATGACTGTGGTGTGTGACTTGTTCATAGGTTGTGCTACATAAAACAACCAAGTTTTTATGCTAGAAAAGCTTCTATTGACTGACTGATTGATTGGTTGACTGATCGATTTCTTAAGAAATCGGTGAATTGACATTGCTGCAAAATCAAATGGTAAATAATGACTTTGAATCAAGAAAAATTTGCCTGAAGTGTAAGAACTCCATCTTTGCCATTGCAAACACATTTTTAGTGATTGCCAAACTGTTTGCGAAGAAACTTCATTTACATGCAAGTAAGAGCTAAAGGCAAATATTGATTGATTTTGGCTTGAGTGTGATTGGCATTAGAATGGCAGTGAGCTAAAGTTCAAGAATCAGAACATCAGAATACATAATGAGAAAAAGAGGCTATCAAGCCTGTTAAGAACATAAAACTACATAATGAGGAGGACAGGCCATTCAGTCCATCTATAATATAAGAACATAATAATACTTATACAATCACTTGGGTGAATACTCAATTGAGTCAATTCTGATTGGCTGTGGATTATTTTTCCATAAATGCCTCGTTATGAAGCAGCGCCATAATCACCATTGTAAATTAATGTGCATCAATGGTCTGACTTGATAAAACAGACATGGACAATGATGATTTTTTTCTGGTCATAAATTTTAATATATTTGGAAAGGGCATTGATTATGAGAGAGTAGCTAGTCTAGTTGTATCTTGACTACATTTAGGGCTGGATTCAGAGTTGGCCAACTTAAGTCATGCCTCTCCTGCGTGGATTTAACATGCATAACTTATTCTAACATGCGCTACGCGGGTGTATTTCTCAAAATGTGGGTGGTACACGCGTCTGCAAGATACTCATATTTAGATTTTAAAGTTAATCATTTTTTTCCGCGCAACTTTGTTCGGAAAAAAAAGGTTGTTTATGTCTAGTGCCACCAATAGATGATTATAAAAAATACAGCATCTTTCACAAAAATGGATATTAGAAGAACGAGTGTATGTTCTTTGAAAAGAATATTGGTGTTTTGTTTTTTTGCCTAGCCTACTTACAATTATCAAAAAAAAAGCTGTCATAAAAAAAAATAAGCAAAAAAAATATACAGCTCATGAACAGAACTCTGAATATGTTCATACAGCTCATGAGCAGAACTCTGAATATGTTCATACAGCTCATGAGCAGAACTCTGAATATGTTCATACAGCTCATGAGCAGAACTCTGAATATGTTCATACAGCTCATGAGCAGTACTCTGAATATGTTCATACAGCTCATGAGCAGAACTCTGAATATGTTCATACAGCTCATGAGCAGAACTCTGAATATGTTCATACAGCTCATGAGCAGAACTCTGAATATGTTCATACAGCTCATGAGCAGAACTCTGAATATGTTCATACAGCTCATGAGCAGAACTCTGAATATGTTCATACAGCTCATGAGCAGAACTCTGAATATGCTCATACAGCTCATGAGCAGAACTCTGAATATGCTCATACAGCTCATGAGCAGAACTCTGAATATGTTCATACAGCTCATGAGCAGAACTCTGAATATGCTCATACAGCTCATGAGCAGAACTCTGAATATGCTCATACAGCTCATGAGCAGAACTCTGAATATGTTCATACAGCTCATGAGCAGAACTCTGAATATGTTCATACAGCTCATGAGCAGAACTCTGAATATGTCCAGCTCATGATCTGAACATGTTCATACAGCATTTATCTGAATATCCCGCCACAAGCTGTAAGCGGAGATCACGGCATTATTGGAAAACCTCTCCTGGCTCCATCCCTGAATGGTAGGCCCCATTTCCTGTTGACGTTTTCTTTAAACCCACTATAATCTGGGAAACTCATTCAGAGAACAGAGCCATTTGTATAGGTAAGAGAGCCCCAATAAGCAGGAGAGTCTGTGGTAAGAAAAACAGCTGGGGTTATGCTATTGGCAGGATAGATAGACAGATTTGGAGTCCAACTACAGCAAAATACTCCAGCCTCTTTCTGAGAAGGATTGATACTCTATTATTTCTGGCCACATAGACATTATAGGAAATATCTTAGAATTATAGCATTTCAGACATATTATTGTCTGGAAAAGTCCCTAAAGTGGCTGACAGCCCCATTTCTTGACAGAAGTTGTGGCAGCCATCTTGTTTCTGTTTCACTTCCAAACATTGGCCCAGGAAAAACCTGATTAGATTACTTCCCGTAGTCTGGAACCACTGAAAAAATGGCTTCCAGACTAGTAAGGGTTGTTTCTCCTGACTTTTCTATAGAGTTCAATAGGAAAATGGGTCAGGAGAAACAACCCTTAAAGTGATATCTACTGCATCTATATCTACTGCATATCTGGCAGCAGAGTGATGATTTAAGGCTTGTTTGACGCTTCAGACTTTTGATGACTCATATCCATTTATCCAACCATGTGTTCCACACTATTCCCATGTAATTTACAGCTTAATCTAGCTCCACCCCCAATTTTTATAGAGATTCATTCAAATGCAGAGAGGTTGTAGGATCTCTTGTAAGAGTACCAGAAAATAAGATATCAAGAGTCTTTTGATGTTGTTGGGTCACAGACATCAGGATGTCATGGCATGTCAAAGAATATGCAACCAAATATTAGATATGATGACTTTATTTAAGTTTATGTTAATTTGTCCAATTACCTTTGGTCCCTTAAAATGGGGACTATGTATAAAAATGGCTACAATTGCTACACGGTTCACATTCATATGGATGTAAAAACTTGAATTAAAGCTGAAAGTCTGCACTTTAACCTCATAGTCACTGTTCTATTTTGAATCCAATGTGCTGGAGTACAGAGCCAAAACAACAACAATTGTGTCACTGTCCAAATACTTACGAACTGCACTGGATATTTGAAACTTTTTTTCTGGGATAACATTTTGGTCTGACTTGTAATGTTGTCGATGTAGAATCAGTATTAAATATGAATATCAATGCTTCATTCACAACAAGTTTGTTTTTCCTTCTCCCGCTAGACGTCACGATAGCCTCTCTGTCAAGCCACTTTTCAAACAATTATTCCATTTGCACCACTACAATCATCTAAGTTGATGATTAGTTTTTAAATGTCGGCCTATTGTTGATAAGTGTAAATGTATGATAAGTGAGATGTTGGTTTTTATCCATAGAGATCCAGTGGTGTTGATTGCATTGCCTTGGAGTAGCTAGTTAAGTGGCTACATTGAGCAGATGGCAACTTCTATAACAACGTATTTTGAATGATTCTCGTAAATTTGTTGGTGTAACACCAGATTAGTTGTAGCTTGTCATTTAACATAAACCTCTGAGGAATTTGCTGTTTTCTTTTATATTTTTAGGTTGCAGTTGTATATATAAGTAGCTGGAAGCCAAATGCATTGAGTTTCACACTGAAATTCCCAATAGAGTCGTCGTGCTGACGCTGCCCCCATTGGGAGCATGTTTTAATTTGAAAAAAGTATATCATTTGTTTTAAATGGTTTTATAAACTTCTTGTATTTAAAGATATATAGCGCTTAGTGTTATTTCTGTTCACAGGATCAAGCCCCAATTACCATTTACTTGGGAATTTTGTTTGTGTCTTTGGTTGGTTTCGATTCGTGTTCGTATGTCACTTAAATAGGCTATAACCACAAAACGAGGGTATTATTATTGTTGTTTTTATAGTCTGACATTCTTTGATTCTCTTATTCTTCTAGTTGCTACCAAACCAAGCTTTTTCACCACGGCAGGCTACAGCCTTGGAGCACCGAAGGTGGGCAATGGTGAGGTGGGTGGTATGTGATGTGCTTAATCGAAGTGTGTTTCACCTCTCTTGCAGTGTTGCCTTAGTTGGTCTATGATAGTGGTGTCTTGTGTGTTTCACAGTCCACCCTCTCTTTTCTCCTACCTTGTAGTGTCTGAGAACTGTAGCCCGCTTTCTCTCCCTCCTTTTCTGTCTCAACTTTGTACGCTTTGATTGTAATCAGCAATTGATTCACGTCCCCGCTGGTTTCCTGATTTGTTAAAGAAAAATATTTGTATGAATTGGTTTGCCCTGAGCTGCAGAGGTTCCTCCCCTCAGTAAACAGAAGGTGGCGTAGTCCAATTAGGCCCACCATAGTGAAGGCCTACACATCCCAATTAGAAACTCAATTGTATGATTTGTCACTTGACTTGGCTGTTGGAGTGCCTATGGGTACCCCTGGAGAATAACCATTAAAAGTTTCAAATTTCTGCAGGTCACGTGGTGGAAACAAACTGGTGGCCTTAGTTTTCATATGTGATTATACCATGTCATGAGATCCATAAATCACCTAGTCTTGAACATATGAGTTGTACATCTCTCTTCTCCAAACTTCAATGTACCTTTATTCTCTCTAGAATGTCAGCTGCATACATCCAAAATGAGGAATCAAAGAGGACAGTGAAAATGCCACACAACCCAAAACCCCCTCCTCGTACCACAGCAGAAGCCGCCCATATCAGCCCTCTGTCAACAGAAAGCATCCACGGGTGCCTTCGGTGTAAGGCGCTCTTTTTATCTTTTCTGTGATTAGATTAGGGCCGACTGCTCTCACAGTAACATACATGCACACGCACACGCACACGCACACGCACACACACACACACCTCCCCATCAGCGTGTCAGCCTTTGTGAAGCTGGGCTGATGGGTTGATTCAGGGGTGAGATTACCAGCTGACTAAACACTTCCAACAATCTTTTCCTCTCTGGGTTCATCTTTGAAATGAAAGGGCTGTTAATTCAGTTTGGAATGAGATACGTTTCCCTTTCTCTCGCTTTTTCTCGGTGTTAAAGAGCCACGGTGAGTCAGAACAAGGAGGACTGCCACAGGGTATTATCAATGCGCTCACGTTCATGTTTATTTTTCCAGATGGGCTTTAAGTCATGCATACATAGAGGAGGAATTTCGTACATGTGCTGGGAGTTACAAGCAGCAGGTTCAGATCGATAATTCATCAGTTCACTTTTAGGACATCTTTCCAACAAATTCCATACTAACGAGTTTTAGAACGTTTGCTGATGGCTGCTTTGTCAACATGTCAAATCTTACATTTTAAGATGAGACCTGTTCAAACCAACTCATAACTTGCTGTTATGGAAATAGTCATTTAATTTGTTACTCATCATTCTGAAAGTGTAGTCTTTACTCAGGTTTTTTTTTTTCAGAAAACTTGTTCATCTCATCTTCAACTTCTCATCTCATCTGCTGTCATTGTTTTGATCTGAACGGGGCTTTGGGTTGATGATGCTGTTTGAATACATGTGACAACTGTCTAGGTTGCGCCTGAATACACTGCCCACACCCCGACCCATTCCAACAAGCACACTAACCTGATATCACAATAATTAAACCCATATCCATCGCATTTAAAGTGACAGTACCCCATAAATTGGTTGTTACAACAGTGTGAGACAAAGTGGTCCTGATGCTGGAAGGCGGCTGACTCTGTCTCCCGGTAACAGAGCGTGCAGCACCCAGAATCAACATGGTTCCCGAGGGAGCATCATGAGCAGTCGAGTTGGCCCACATTACGTGCACAATTAAATAATGGGGGCCCATAAAATATTTTCTGATGTGATATAGCTGTGTAATGGCTGAATGACACAGAGATATATTGAACAAACCTAATAAAATATAAAAATAAAAAAGGGTGAGAGGGGATTAGCCACAGTGGTTGGAGACACACAGTCCTGGTTCTGACACACACCACTCCTCAGGCTGTGTATAATATTAATATATCCTGTATATACATCCCACTGACTTTACACATATATTTTTTAAAGAGCCGCAGGCTACACTACACTAGCTGTTCTGCTGTTTGCCCTGTGAATGTGTCACTCTTTAAGGAGAGAGACCTCTGTCTGCTGCCTGATCCCACGGAGATCCCTGTGTGATGCTGCGCTCTAAAGCCCTCAATGTGGCCTTTTCAATCGGATCTGTCCTATAGCCAGGGGTTCAACTGGGCCAGAACCATCTGAATTTTTTTAAAATGAGTTTTACTTGAATTTGACCACCAGTTTTCACAAATAGGAATGACAGTAATGTCCAGAGGGTGTGCAAATCATGCATGCAAGCATCACAGTAATTTTCACAGTAATTTTGGGTAATTACCGTGGGTAGTTTAGAAAGGGCACAGTAAGTGTGATTGTTGTCTAATCTCAAGTCGCTTTGATCAGAACAGCACAATTCATTGAGGACAAAATAACACATACACACACACACTCACACACACACACTCACACACACACCCACATGCACACGCACACACACACACACACAACTGCACGGGGAAACTCTCACAGGAGAAACATGTTTGGTTGCCTCTTCCTGCCATAATGTATAAACCAAAGAAAAAAGGTTTGCTGGAAAGCGGAAGAAGCCAGATATTGAAATGGAGCCGTGAGGCAGACGTGTGCTGACCACGTCTCCCTCACAAGGATTTAAAAAACACATCTGACAAACCAGATTATTTTTTAAATCTTTGCTCTGTCTTGGACCAAAAGTGCTGCGTAGGTTTTCCGAGGGATTCTCTCCATGATGGTGATTTTTAAAAAGAGCTAAATGAACGTGTCGCGTAGATCTGCGTGCACAGAAGAATCTGCCATGATGGAAGCTGCTGCTCCTTTTGGGGGCATGGCCTTAATCGGGGCGCGGCTCCTGAGGTACATTTGGCACGACTCGGAGGTCCCAGGCCAGGCTGGCTTCTCGTCATTAGTGCTTAAATTTTAGATATAGAATTTGTTTTGTTTCAGACAGTTAAATGTGAAAGAAGAAAATATTCAGTTCAATTATATGTACATATATATGTTAAATATATTTTAGATAAATATTATACAAAATATGAATTTTCTGGGTATATATTTTGGGGCATATATTATAATCAATTAAACAAACAATAATGGACAAATCCAGAGTGAGGTGCACTGGGAAACAGACTGTGGCCCAGAATAAAGCAACATCTGTACTTAACTCATTCAAAATTGCTTGCATGTTTCAATTTTTTCCCCCACAAACACAGTTTAGAGAGTTCAGATATCATCAAAAAGAAACTCAAAATGAGCAAACTGTGTTTCTGAACAAAAGTAAGTTAACACTTGATTAGTGTATAAGTGCAGTTTTATTTGTGATACAAGTCAAAATTAGGGGCAAAGGTTGATTAAATTCAGCTATTAGTTCTGATGACTCAAGTTTTTATATTCTTGCCTTGCACACTGATTGCAGCCATTGTATACAGAAATCAAGAACAGAAAGAACAAGCAGAGTGTTTTATTGAGTATATGCTGGGGATTCAAGTTCACAAGTAGGCCGGTTTAAAGGTTTAAAACCGGCCTAAAGTTTAAAGTTCATTATTGAAGCATGGCTTTTTAAAAATCCCTTTGACTTTTAAAGGGCGATTTAATCACTATTGAAAATGTCATGGTGTGCTTCGTGTAATCCAGCCCAGAAGTAGGAGAAGGGCACAATTGGCCAGGTCCATACGAACAGAGGATAGGGCTTGGTCTTGCTGTCGGTAAGCAGTTTCTGGAATGCAGGTATACCAGCATAGTTCACTGTGTCAGTGTTACACACCCCTGTTTCTCTGACCACACCCCTGTTTCTCTGACCACACCCCTGTTTCTCTGACAGTCATTGTGAGTGTCAGGGTGCAGTAGGGACTCAAGCGCAGACGGGACTTGAAAAATAAACCGAAGTTTATTAGTGGCAAAAGCCATGAGGAAAAGGCAGAATTGTAATCAGGAACAAAAGTTAAAAAGTACAAAAACACAATCCAAAAAGTGTCGAGAAACAAAATCAAAAAGTCAGGAGAACAGAAATCAGGCACATAAAGAAACTAGCAAAACACGGGTCAGAAAAGGCTTGTTGCAAAGCAGGCAACTGTGACAAACTCACAGAGAACACAAGACTGAGTGGAACTTAAATACACAGACTAACGAGCAAACGAGAGACAGGTGAACAGCAGGGCAGGTGAGACACATAAGTAATCAGGAGCTGACACATAAGGTGGGCGGACACAATAGGGAAGTAAACACAAGAGCACATGGCTGGGAGACGGCCAATGAAAACAATAACACACAAACAAAAACGGACATGACTGAAACAGATATAATAGAAAAACATAACACAGACTCGAATACTGACAGTGAGAGACGTTTCATAAAGCCTGTAGATACTCTGGTACTTGGTGTGTGTGCTGCGACGTAGAGTCAGAGAGTCTACCAGGCTGAGTGGAACCAGAGAACCAACCTGGAGAAATTATGCATTTACACAGACAAAGGCACCATTGAAATTAACAGTAATAAATTGTATTTTTCCGGAGATTGATGGTAAAACAGCCGTACAGGATGTTGACAAACTGGCTTAGCGGGTAATAAATTGTTAAAGTACTTGCTAGTTGGTGCTCAGGCATTTGGTTTTCAGGTTTTCCAGCATCAGTGCTACCTTTGATTTTTTCATGCTTATTAATCTTTTAATATAGAAAAGCTGTGCACCCATTTACTTTCAAAGCAGATATGTGTGTGTTTAGATAGACTGTAATTAAGATGGTAATTAGTACTCCCCCAGATGCAGGGTTTGGAATGACTAATAGGGAACAGCTTTGGTGGATTTGGGGGTCTGCAGCTTGTTCTCTCTCAGCTGCTACCTCTGCAATGTTTGGTGAAAATGCTTGTGGTCGTGCGATGGAGAGCTGAGGTGTCATACAGGCACTGTATAAGTCATTAAAACTGATTATGGCTTGTAGCCAATACTTCAGTATTGAGAAAGGCTGAGATGCATGAATGCCAGCATTAGTGATGGCCACTTTAGCCAGTCGCTTAGAATTTATGGTCTAATGGCATTGCAGACACGTCTTGTCCTCGCAAAGCAAAATGGTTCCTAATCTTCAAAATGTGAATTTGTAAAAACACATCATGCAGTCAGTATGGATTTAATGGTTTTGGGACATTTCTGAAAATTAATCCATTCGTTTTTACTTTCAACTTTTAAGTTGGTATCAACCAACACTGACAATGTTGTCCAGGAATAATGCTGTAAGTTTGACAATGGAAGTCCTGAAAAAATGGGTTCCATTACTCAGCTGTTGGGTTCAATCCAGCAGACAGCACAACAGGAAGGCAAGCAGCTGGCAGCCATTCCACCCAGAGACAGCTGCTGGATTTCAGATTCCTCCATTTATTTCCAGAAGTTAGAAGAAAATATTAAACTTAGTGTCTCTCTGGGAAAATAGTTTGTGATTTTGCAACGTGAAGAATGACAAAAAAAAGAGCATGAAATCCCTCTCATCAGAAACATTGGCTTGAACAACCAAAGGATTACCTACAGCTCAATAGAGACAGAGTGCAACACAGAACACAGGCAGATCATAAATCTGTTCTGAGTAAAGCAACCGCTCTTACTTTATAGGATTACAGCATACGAGTGTGATAAGAAAGTATAGTGGATTTAAAAATGCCGGTGCAAATCTAACACTGTTGGTGTACATTTAACACCTATAGGGTGTTTATATGAGAAATGGGAGGGTCCAGTCGGATTGGGGTCCATGTACACTGCTATCTAGCGAGCCCCGCCGATTGGCCTTAGATTTCAGTCGCATATGAAAGGTCACTTCTCTGACTCCTCTGGTCTGTGTGAGTTTAGCTGTAGTTTGAAGCAGCTGGCAATGGGAGAAGGAGATCTATGGTGGTCTACACTTTCCCGAATAGGCTGTGGGGTTCGCGCAATGTATACATCTGCGGTTGCAAACGATTGGCCATTCCAAATTGGGAATAGTGTCATACTATGGCGCTACCAGCCACAATCGGCACTGGAACACTCAATCCCAAGCCAGGAGGCTCAGCCATGCATTACAATGTGATGCTTTAACCGAATGAGCCATCCAGCAGCCCAGGAAAAGACATCTGGACTGCTGGATGTTTTTTCTGGAAAGACATCTTTCAGCACAGAAGAGTGAAAAACAAACTGTTATGAAACCCAAAGGTTATTTTCACCTCCCCTGGTGATGTGACATATTGAACTTCCTCACAACCCAGGAAATGACCTCAATAGGACAGCCACTGTTTAGCACTGTTTTCTCTCCAGCCCACAGCCTTTGTAATAATATGTGTTTCTAGAAGCTTCTGTTTCTCCCGGGCGAAGGGTTATGTTATTCATCTGAAAACGGGAAGAGAAAAAAAATTCCATTTGAACATCTCACACCTCTGATATTATTCCGGCATCAGTTTAAGTAGCATTCTATTATGAAACTTTCATTTCTTAGAAGGCTTTGAAGAGGTTTCTTGGATGTGAATTGGTAACTGAAAACAAAAACTTGTGTTTCTCCAAGCCCAGGGCTCGGGAACACTGATCTAAAGAATATCAGCACAGAGCCAAGCAAGAGCGAAAGTTGTCGATCTGAGATGTTAGATGTGAGATAGAAGTTGTTAATTGATAGATTGAAAATGTGAAATATGTGATGTGTGATTTATTCATCTCAAATCACTACAGATATGTGTTTGGCTGTACATGGTTTGTTTTTATGACCAATTTAGAGTTTTATACATTACTTTAAAGATGTGAGTCTCTTTCTGGCGATACAAGTTTTTATCTTTCTACTCAAAATATTAAGCTAGATATGTTCATTTAAATCCGTGTTTTCGATTTATTCAAATACATTAGAACTGTAGCAATCAGCCGAGTTTGTTACAGATTGTTCATTCAGACATAAATTAACATTCACAGTCAGTCCACACTGTGGGCCAGCATCAGAGTTGAGATAAGCATGCGCAAATGGGACTTACTCCAAAATTCCACGTAGCTTAAGCTATTTGTGATTCAGACATTTGATTTATCCGCTGTTTTAAAAGTCTCTCCAGTATATTTATCCAGCATTACGCACGGGGTGGAGATTTGGTGAAAATGAGGCGTGTCTGCAAGTTGTGCAAGATGCGCATATTCAGAGTTTTCACTGAATCATTTTTTTCCGTGCAACTTTGTTCAGAAAAAAAAGGTAGTTATAGCCGCCAATAGATGTTTATGAAAAATACAGCATCTTTCGCAAAAATGGATATTAGAATGAGTGCATGTTTTTTGAAAATAATATTGGTCTTATTTTCCTTTGACTAGCCTATCTACAATTATCAAAGAGCTGTCATAAAAAGTAAAAATATGTAAAAGTAGGCTATGATTGACCATCTGGTATATCATACCAGACCAATATTAGATGGATTTATTGATAGACAGTGTCTGGATCATATTCGCTTTGACAGACGATTTGCGTTAGCACAGCTCCAAAATTAGTTGAAGACGTTGCATATAGGCTATCATGTTCAACCACCATAGGCTACATTACTTTATTAGGTAAAGAAAAAGAAAAGATTAGATTTAAAAATATTTTTTTTTTTCAGTAAATCCAACGATTTATTTGTTTATTTAATAATATTGTGTGCAACCACTGTCCAGCGATAATTTTTTTTGATTGTGTGATGGGTATATCCAAGTCATCAATAGGAACTATAATCATTTTATCAATGCGAGTGTTAAGGTTCTGGATCAGAACTGGACTCAAATGCACAACTCAGAGACAGAACTCAAAATAAGCTCACAGGGAGAATTTATTTGTACAATCAAGCTCTCAAAGGAGAGAGAGGGGAAAGGACTGGGTAGGGCAGAACCGGAGGGCAGAGCAGGAGAGGGAAGCAGACAAGGTGCTGGATGGTGACTGAATCCTGGGTTGGGCGAAGCAGGGGAAGAGCGGATGCGGGAAGCAGGGTAGTGTGGATGAAACAGGCAGGAAACTGCAGGACAACTAGAAAAGCAGGATAAGCGTTAATATCAGCAAGACAAGACTTAGACCGAGTTCCAGAATAGACATGAACGAGGTAAACAATGCACAAGACTTAACAAATTGGCCACAAGACAAAGAACAACAGGATAATATATAGTGTGGTAAATGAGATAATGAGTGATTGCAGCGTGAGAATGTATGCGAGCGTGATTGAGCGGTAACAAGGGCGTGAGGAATGCAAACGGGGAAGGAATGTAATTAGCTGGGGAATTAGAGAGGGCGAAATGGGAAAACAGGCCAAAAACATGACAAGAGACGTGAGAAAAAGGGAAAAACACAGAGCACAAACAGGGAAGGGGACTGAGAGGGAACAGAGTGTAACAGCGAGGAATTAATACGTTCACTGCCTTCCCCATCACGCAAGAGCAACTACGATGCACAAAGGTAGGTTCACTGAAACCTTGAAAATGTATACGCATTTTTTTAGTAGAAAGCTGGCAACCCAGGGGGCAGGTACAAGAAACAGGTCATTAGAATATCATGCCCTGTGCCATCCACATTTTGAGAAGTGCACCTGCGTAGCGCAGGTTAGAATACGACGTATCTCATCTTGCGTTAAATCCGCGCAGGAAAGGTGTCACGTCTCGTGCCTCCACGTCTTAATTCTGGTTTTTCCGTTTATTTGTATATTTGGTAGTCCGTTCTATGTTTTCCCTCTCTCCCTCCATTTTGTGTCTCCACTTCCTCACACCTGAATTTTCTCATTTTGTTTCGTCTCACCAGTTCCTCGTTGTTTCTTAGTTAGTTTGGTATTTAGTCTCCTCTGTGTTCTCTGCCACATCGTCTTGTGCTCGTCTCAGTACTTTCCAGCGTTTTTGATTCCTGCCTTTTCCCTGCCTGTTCCCTGCCTGCTCCTCGTTCCTGTGTCCAGTTCTGTGTTCCGTCCAGTTTCTGTTCTCCTGCCTGTCCAGTCTGCTCCAGTCCTGTCTGTTTCTGCCCAGTCCTGCCCCAGCCCTGCTCATCCTCTGCTCTGACGGATTCTCCGGTTCTGACCCCTGTCTGCTCCTGGACTTCACTTTGGCCCATCCTGCTTTGCCCTGTTCACTGGAACTGACCTTGAGCCTGCCTTACCTGCATTGTTGTGTTTACCTGGACATTGACTTGTTTCTGTTGACCATGATTAAAACCTATTCCTATTACTTCTGGTGTCTGCGATTGGTTCCAACAGTTCTAACCCCCGTCAATTGTTCTCTATCTTCTCCTCCCTCCTCAGCAAACCCCCTCCTGCTCCTCATTCCTCGTTCACTGCAGACGACTTTGCAGATTCCTTCGATGAGAAGATCGCAGACATCCGCAGCTCCTTCAGCCCCACTCCCCCTCCCCTCACAGACACTGTTTCCCACTCTCTTCCTCTCTCTACCCCTTCTGTGTCCCCCCCCTGTTTCTCCACCTTTTCTCCCCTTTCTCAGACCGATGTGTCCCATCTCCTACTCTCCCATCGCCCCACTACTTGTGCCCTCGACCCTATCCCTTCATCTCTCCTCCAGGCAATCACCCCAGATATCCTCCCGTTTGTGACCTCCCTGGTGAACTCCTCCCTGACCTCTGGCTGTTTCCCCTCATCCTTCAAAAGAGCCCACATCACCCCGATCCTGAAAAAACCTACGCTCTGTGCCAGGAACCTCGGAGTCGTGATGGACAACAGGCTGTCCCTCTCCGAGAACATCGCAGCAGTAACCCGGGCATGCAGGTTCTTCCTGTACAACATCAGGAGAATCCGCCCCTTCCTCACCACCCACTCAACCCAGCTCCTGGTCCAAGCAATGGTGCTGTCCCGCCTGGACTATTGCAACTCTCTCCTGGCTGGCCTGCCAGCATCGGCCATTAGACTCCTTCAGCTTATCCAGAACGCAGCAGCGCACCTGGTCTTCAACCTCCCCCGACACTCCCATGTCACCCCCCTGCTCATTGACCTCCACTGGCTACCGGTCATGGCTCGCATCAAATTCAAAACATTGGTGCTCGCCTTCCAGGCAGTCCGAGGATCTGTCCCTCCATACCTCCAAAAACTAATCAGACCCTACACACCTGCCAGATCCCTGCGTTCCGCCTCCTCAGGACAACTGGTACCCCCCCCTCTTCATACTAGCACCCGGTCTCTACGTCTGTCTGTCCTGGCCCCACGGTGGTGGAATGACCTCCCCGTGGAGGTCAGAACAGCAGAAAGTCTGACCGCCTTCAAGCGCAGATTGAAGACTCACCTCTTCAAGCTGCACCTCTCTCCACCCCTCCCTACCTCCCTGTGACTATTGTTATTAATGTTGTGTAATTACCCCCCACCCCCCCCCCAAAAAAAATAAAAATAAACCCCAATCATACTGACTGCGCCTAGTACTTAGATTCGTATTTGCCTTTTTAGGGTTGTTTTTAAACGCTCTTGTTCCTAGTTTGAAAATGCACTATGTACGTCGCTCTAGATAAGAGCGTCTGCTAAATGTCTCTAATGTAATGTAATGTAATGTTCCGATCCGTTCTTGTGATATAGAGGCACTTAAGCACATGACCTATGTTGGCTTATATCTCTGAATCTGGCCCTATGTGCCTATGGGATGATGTGCAGAATTTGTTACTGTTAGGTACTGTTAGATGAACGTAAGTAAATGCTTTGAATTGGATAGCTGTTCCACAATAATATATACCACAATTCCAATTTTTAATAATATTTACACAGTATTGAAGAGAAGGGTGTTTTAAAAACTTATATAACATTTTTCAGTCTGCAGAGACAGAGGTAGCAGCCTCGCTTATCTGGAAGGTCTCTGTGTTTATCTCTCAGCCAAGCGAACCAGAGACAAAATATATAGCGTATAGCTTGTGTGTATGTGCATCTTTCTGTTTCTCTCTTTCTCCTTTCTGTCTATCTTCTCTCTATGAAACTGCAGGCCTGTGGCCTCTGACCCATTTACATCACAGGTGCAATGCCCATCTTATCGTTGGAGAGCCAGAAGAGACATGAAACTGAAAACAAGATGACTCTGGAAGACCAAATAGAATTGAAAACTGTTTGGGTGACGGCTCATCCAATATGCATGATCTAACCAATCATTGACTTTGTATATTCCACTCTATGTCTATTAACTGTGCACCAATCAGAGATAGGATAATCTATGTACAGGTATTAGCTTTTTGGTAGTGCCTGGTCATTATTAGAAGATAAATTCCTCTCCTCAAAGCCAACTTTATTTAATCAAAAAGAAATAAAACCCCAATCCAGCCAAAATTAAAATCGAGTTTGATATAAAATCTGTCTTCGTCACTGATGACTTCTTCACCGTGACTTCCGACTCAAAACTATAGAACGCGTCACACACCTCCGCCTCAGAGAGTGACTCTGTCAGACACTCCCTATCTCCCTCTCTGCTCCCCCTTTCATATGGAGGGAGGGGAGGTAACCTCGCTTCTCTTCTGCAGACAGGGGTTTGGCGGCCACTGCCGCACTGCAGGACATGCCACAGTTAGCTTTCCCTCACACCCCCCAAGCCCTGTGCACTGATGGGCTGTGATTGGAAGCTGGATTTGGGGATTGGGTCTACCCTTTTTAAAAGCATCCCGGATGAGCCACACAGGGGCATCAGGGGACGGGAGGAAAGTCTTTCATCTCACAGAGGATTTTTTGGGAAAGGCTGGTTTTATTTGCCCTGTGCTGTTCGTCATAATGTACAGGGCTACCCGACATCTTTATCCGTCATTGAAAAAACCACATATGTCATCATATACTGAATCGGGTATACATATACAGGTGCAGCTCAAAAAATTAGAATATCGTGAAAAAGTTCAATATTTTTTGTCACTCATTTCAGAAAGTGAAACTCATATATTATATAGATTCATTACACATAGTGAAATATTTCAAGCCTTTATTTCTTGTAATTTTGATGATTATGGCTTACAGCTAATGAAACCCAAAATTCAGTGTCTCAGAAAATTAGAATATTTTGCTTTAACATATTTTTAAAGTATCATATTTAATATTTGGTCGCATATCCTTTGCATGCTGTTACTCCCTGAAGTCTGTGACCAATCAACATCAAAATACTCTCGATATCTTATTTTCAGGTACTGTTACAAGCGATACTATAACCTCTCTGCATTTGAACTGATCTCTATGGGAATTGGGGGGTGAGACTAGATTCAGCTGTAAATTACACTGGTACAGTATGGAACACATGGCTGGCTAAATGGCTGTAAGTCATGAAGGGTCTGAGCTATCGAACGAGCCCCAAACCATCACTCTGTTGCCAGATATGGAGTAGATGTGGATGGATCACTGCAAGGGTTATTTCTCCTGACTCATTTTCCTATAGAACTCTATGGGGAAAAAAGTCAGGAGAAACAACCCTTAAAGGGATCCATCCACATCTACTCCATATCTGGCCGCAGAATGATGGTTTGGGGCTCGTTTGATACCTTAGACCCTTGATGACGTACAGCCATTTAGCCAGCCATGTGTTCCATACTTACTGTACCAGTGTAATTTACAGCTGAATCTAGTCTCACCCCCAAATTCCCATAGAGATCAGTTCAAATGCAGAGAGGTTATAGTACCACTTGTAACAGTACCTGAAAATAAGATATTGAAAGTCTTTTGATGTTGATTGGTCACAGACTTCAGGAAGTAACAGCATGCAAAAGATATGCGACCAAATATTAAATATGATACTTTAAAAATATGTTAAAGCAAAATATTCTAATTTTCTGAGACACTGAATTTTGGGTTTCATTAGCTGTAAGCCATAATCATCAAAATTACAAGAAATAAAGGCTTGAAATATTTCACTCTATGTGTAATGAATCTATATAATATATGAGTTTCACTTTCTGAAATGAGTGACAAAAAATATAGAAGTTTTTCACGATATTCAAATTTTTTGAGCTGCACCTGTATATACAGGGTTATGTATTATCATATGTCTCAGTTGGTGTGCATATCTTCCGTTTTTAGGCTGGTGCTAACCTGCACTGTCATCATTATGTGTACAGTGCATATACAGCTCTGGAGTAGGGTTGGTTAAAAATAACCATGCTAATACCATACCCTCTTAACTCACACTAATATGCTCTTTTCAGATGTTGCCTCTGTGTGTGTGTGTGTGTGTGTGTGTGTGTGTGTGTGTGCTTGTCTGTGTGTGTGTGTGTGTGTTTGGGGTGAAGAAAATCAGTGTGAAATTCCTGAAAAACTGTGTCATTCAGTCTGGGAAGATGGATCAGAGCCAGTTCATATCTCACAGTGCATCCCTGTGCTTTCTCATCTATATCACACAGTGTGTGGATTTGTGGAGCGGGCTCGACACTCCCTTCTTTTCCATTATTTCTGGAGCGGTTTCGCCCCTGCTTCTGGAATTGTTTCTCTGCTGTATCTCTGGAATATGAATTGAGATCAAGATGAAAGCTGTTTAGGGTTAGGGTTAGGGTTCTCTTTGTGTGTGTGCATACATGTATGTGTGTTGTCCTAGAATTCAGTCAAAAACTGATTTTGTAAGTTATTAATTTGCTAAATATGCTTTGCAGATTACATTCTCATTGCTATGTTTGAGATTTCTATCACAGTGTGTGTGTGTGTGTGTGTGTGTGTGTGTGTGTGTGTGTGTGTGTGTGTGTGTGTACGTGTGTGTGTATGTGTGTATGTATGTTGCAGTATAATTTCGTTAATTATGTGTGCAGTAGCTATGTTATATTTTTTGTAGGATGTCTGTGTGCACATTCTTACTCAGAACTCTGGGATACTCTCTCCCCTCCCTCGCTGCCTTCATTGATCGGCCAGACGACGGAATTGGAATACCAGAATTCCCAGACTGAAATTCCTGGTGACATGCATTGAGCAGGTTTAAGCCGTGTTGGGATTGCCTGGAGTGGAAAAGTGAGCTGTAAACCAAATCTTCTCTGTCACAGCTCTGAAATAACCCCTCAGCCTCTGAGTTCTCCAGTTTTCAGCTTTTTAAAAAAATTATTTTTCAGTGGGTTGATCCTCAGGTCAGTCTGACACCTGCAGTCTCCTCGCTCGGTCTTCTGCGCAGGGAGTCCAGTTTTCTGTCTGGCTGCGCAGCTGGGCTGCTGGGCTGCTGAACTGCACAGTGATAAGCAGTAGCAATGTGTTCTTGTCTGCACTCTCTTACATTAATGAAGAAGGTGTTTGTTATGAATTAATATGTCTATGAATAAGATATTTAATTACAAACTGTGTAGCTCTATACACTTTGCCTCTAGTGGTTGAGACGTATCCGTCTCAATTACAGTATTCATGTTTGTCTGAAGTTATAAATTGCAGCTTTAAGAAAATCCCGTTCATTTTGATGCAGTATTTTTTAAAATGGTAGCTGCTTGTGAAAACCTCAGCTTCTCTAGTACACTGCAGTGCCATAAAATAGGAGGGTGTTATCAATAGCCCAAAGTACTTACGACCCTCCTCTCGCCACAGCCACAGACTGTAAAATCCATAAAATGCAGCATTTATACACGCTAAGAAAATCATGTTCACGTATAGATGTCATGGTTTGTGGGTTTTTGTTTTCTTTTTTGCTGCGATTCTCGTCCTGTTTCCCGATTGAGAATCTATCTGATTTTTTTTCACGTTCCAGTCCGGGGTTTTGCTTTTCCGAGCTCATTATTAGTTTCACCTGTGCTTCTACCTGCGGGGTATTTAAGCTCCTTACTTTCGCTTCCCTGGTGCTTCTTTGTCATTCATTTGTACATTGAGCCAGGTATAGCCAGGTTTAAACGACCTCGTGATATTAACTTTGTTATGTTCACGAGGGACTTGCTTTTAGCTTATTCAGGTATAAGATTGTTTTCCCCCTGTTAGCATTCTGTGCTATTTATTTCTGGGCTGTTTTCTATGAGACAGTGTTTTTTTTTGGTTTCACCTTTTATCGGACGTTGTAGAGTTACGTTCTGAATGGTGTGTTTTTTTGCCTATCTAGTTTCTTGTTTGGGCTCTAGTATTGAGTTCGGGAGATTTAGATTTGTGTTTTATTCGTTCTATTCGAGTTCGCCCTATTTTCCTGGGTAGATTTAATTTAGCTGTTTAGCTGTCAGGAATTAGTTCCTGTTTTTCTTTTCTTCCATTCGTGTTACATCTCCCTCACCTCTGCGTTTGATTCTCCGTTACTAAATCCATGACAATAGAAACAATAATATTTTTAAAAACGTTGTACAAATGAGCATTCGCCTTTTTACATGACATTACATTACAGTCATTTAGCAGACGCTTTTTATCCAAAGCATTTTTTCCTTGCTTACTGTAATATATACAGTAGGCTACCTGATGCACTTTTGGTTTAGAAGACACCTATTTTTTTTCCCCAAAATATTTAGTATAAATATGTTTAGGACTATGTTTACTTACCAATATATTCAGACTAAAAAGTTTATCTTGTTACATTTCGCCAAAGTCCTGTACAGTAAACATTTCTACTGTGACCACCCATCGCACTTAGAACTGAAATATGTTGCTGTTCTTGCGTAAATGCATGCTTTTGTATTTATATTAAACATATTTAAATACATTCAGTGATGTATGTTATGGTTATTATATATATATATATGTATATATACTGTATGTGACTATTCTGAAATAAATGTATTCTATTGCAAATTTCTGAATGATACAGCTGTAAACCATGGATGTGCAAGGAATATTTTTTGAGATATTGACATTTAAATAAAACTAGTATAAACCAGGTGGAAATTGCCTCTAGAGGGCCAAAGTAAATAGGGTTAAAAATGGAGTTCAGAAATCAGTGTAAAAAGAAGAGGACTGAATTATGAATGACTACAGACATCTGAGCGTTTATGACCAATTATTTTTTATAACACGCACACACACAGACACACATGCACTCACACATGCACACAGACAAGTGTGCGCACACACTCACGTGCGTACACACACACACACACATAAAAATTTTTTTTAAACCAACATCAAAATGCAGGTGTGGATATAACACAGACAATGAAATGTGAATGGTCAGGTCTTATCTTTAGCCTACACAGTCCTGAGTCTATGCAGTGGATAGCTCCGTACAGATAACATCAAGAAGAATATAAACCTAGCAATGCTTTGAGGGGAATCTGCTTGACCTTTCTGTGGATCGCAACGCTTGGCAAGGCCTGCGACTACTCCACCAATTTGAAGTGGAGGCCAGAGAGACAGACCAGTAACAGCATGCACACGTGTAAATGTCAGATTCTCCTCATTTGTCATGGCACAATACAAAGAAATTTGAGCGAGTTTGCAAACCTACCGTGACCACTGCAAAAATGCCCCGCAGTTTTTCTCTGAAAATGTTTTTTTTTTTTTTGGCAGATAATATATTTACATCCTTCAGGCAGAGTTTGTAGTCAAAACATAATTTTTTTTTGCACAGTCATGCTTTATTACAGGGCTACTGTAATGTCATTACATTTAATATTAGGCTCATGAAACTGTGACATTGCATTGTATTTCACTACAGTATATGTATATATTCCAGAGACACATATATACAGCATATCTCCCTCCTGCTAACCTTACTTTGTATGGAAGACAAACCCTCCAGTTCTGACATCCATCATCTGTAATGCCTCCCTGAAAAGAGAGATGCCTCAGTTTTGTGGATCAGTGCCCCCCATGCTAAGCAGCTTGAAGCTCAGGGTCAAAGGTCAGCAGTCAGCTAGAGGGGGTCGCACTAAATCAGACACAAGCGTGTGAATACCGCCTAATTCCGCATCGGTTAGCTCCTGCATGCTTATCTTTCCACCTGACTATCTCCCCCTCCCCCCCCCCCCCCCCTCCTCTTGCACAGCATGGATTAGCAGCCTGCTTTTCCTGTAGAAAAGTTTCATGGGAAAATCAATATTCTGCAGCGGTGTGGGGGGGGGGGTTATTGTTCTATGAATAGCCTGGTGTGAGTGTCACATCACCTGGCTTTCCAGGCTGTGTGCCATATGCTGTACGGATGCTGTGAAGCTTCTCATAATCATCCAGTGAGAAGCTAACAAGATTTTTTTTTATTGTTGCAGTAAATCACTGTTAGGATGCTGTCAGTTTTCCAGTCCAACTGATCGGAGCCGTCTTCCAAGTTTAGTCACAGCAGTACTTTTGGTAAAGTTTTCTGTGCAATATTTATTTGTTGGTGATCCTGTGTCTCGAGCTGAAATTGAAGCCGTTTGTTATCTGGAAATATCCAAGTGCCCTCAACACCGTTTCTCTCCTTTTCAAGTACAGTCTGGTCAGAACTTCCGAGTGGTGATTTTATTGTATTTCCCTGCCTCATACACTGCCATCCAAGATAAAATTGATCTCCTCCAAATTGCACTTTCTGAGTTACATCCAACGGAATCCCAGAATTTGATATTAACTTGCTCCATCACTGAAGAATGAAATAAGATTAGTTTGTTGTTCTCTGAAAAAACCTAAACTGTAACTTACGTAACGTTGCGAAAGGTGTTAAATCTCTCCAACACTATAAAATTCTGCCGCTATAAATCTACTGTATGATGAAAACCACAGGAGCGGTGTGTTTGAAATGGACGTGGAGAATGCTGGTATTGATCGTAATAATACCTGTAACTTTCATCCCCCCATTATGAACCTGTAAAAACTGCGTAATAATACCTGTAACTTTCATCCACCCATTATGAACCTGTAAAAACTGCGTAATAATACCTGTAACTTTCATCCCCCCATTATGAACCTGTAAAAACTGCGTAATAATACATGTAACTTTCATCCACCCATTATGAACCTGTAAAAACTGCGTAATAATACCTGTAACTTTCATCCACCCATTATGAACCTGTAAAAACTGTGGGTGTTTATTTGGAAATAAAACTAAATAATATTGTTTTTATTTTTGGGGCAGTTGTTTTATCCAGTATGCTATTCTTTTATTCTGGCTAATAACATTTGTTGGAGATCAGGGGCCTCGTGTATAAAAGGTACATATTCTCAGGCAGGTTGTAACTGTTCAAGTAGGCTAAGCTAGCAAAATAGAGGTAACGTCATAAAAAAAAATTCTTACTGTGAAAATGGAAAATATCACCACGGCGGCACTTTCACCACAAGTCAGCAATTATATTGAGAAATGCCCTCTTTCAAAAATTAAAATAAAAAATAAAAAAAAAAGCCAAGCTGTTTTTGCCAAAGCTGCATCATAAATAGGTTGTGAGTAGGTTATAATAAAATGTATATTGTTGTCCATGATTATGCATTTTTGTTTTGTTTAAAATTTTTGGACATGTATAATATAATATTTTCGTTTACAAAAAGACAGCAACAGCCAAATAAAGCTGTATTGAAAGCTCTGTGTGATGTTTTTAAACTCGAGTAGGCTTGTTCCCAGTAAATGTTTTGTTCCTTACAATCAATGTAGCTACTTCTTCAAATTAAAGCTGTATATTTGTCTTTTTTTTAAAAAGGACAACTACTCGCCTGTTTGAAGAACAATAAATCTCTTAACACATGTATATACAGATACATAACACATTAAAACAGGATTATTGTGGAACTGAAAATGTTAACTGTACTGGCATTAGTCTGTGCACATCAGATAATTAGTAACATTAACTGTAAAATAAGAAACCAAAGTATATCAGCATGCGATTCTTTAAGTCTTATTTTGACATAGTTTTCAACTAGCCTATATACTACAACAACATAATAGAATTCCTGAAATTCAGTTATGGCTTTTGGTTTTGGTGTGCCACCCCAAGATTTTCAGTGGCCCCATCTGGCCACCCCGCCACTGACATCAGCGAGGAGAGAATAGAGCTTGGTGTCACAGCCAGAGACAAATTCAAAGGGCCTTGCTTTTGACTTTAAGATAAACCGCCCCCGTGGGGTTGACAGGTGCTTTATAAATTTTAGGCTGACCCATCACAAGGCTGCATTACACTATATATCCTGGAGGAATTACCCAGGAAATGGTGCTGGGAATGGAATATAAAAGCAGAATGCTCTGCAGCCTGCTGGAAAGACTGAGTCTCTGTGTATTGTGCGCCTCCACAAATCTGAACTTCAGTGAGGAACAGACTGCTTAACTTGAACGTTGTCATGTAGGACCACCCTCTGGGACAGGGGTCCTCAGCTTTGGACCATCAATAATTTTGTCATGTAGTGTCAGGCAGAGATGAGGAATTTTAATTTAATGTGATGAACACAAAGAGTGTTGGCACCACAGTAGATGCAGCTAAATTACAATGATCAGCTGCTGAAGTGGTCCTCATCCACATTTGCATGGTTACACATTTAGGGCCTGATTTACTGAGACCTTTAGCACGTGCAAAACCTTTTAGCACACGCAAAACCAGTAACTTGACCAGTAATTGGTCATGGTGTTTATTTTGCACCAATCACTGGTTGTGTTAGTTTTGCTGAAAGGTTTTGCACACGTTAAAGGTCATAGTAAATCGACCCCTTAGTTCTTTAGCAGAGGTGATTATCCAGAACAGCTCTCAAAAATGTGTATGAGTTCAGCTGCTTGTTACCTCCACTATGTGACTGAGAGGCAGGCTCAGAATAATTAGTTTCATCTCTATGTTGTTTGTGACTCACTTTGAGCCTGTTACTCATGCAACTGTGCCAGGTGTTTACCTGGCTTTTCTGGCTCCCGTTGCCTCACCTGCCACCGCGGGAAAGGAGAATTCATACTACCACTTAAACAAAAACACCGTAACTTCATCTGCTTTTCAAATATGAAATACATAAAAGACAAAAGAGAAGCTTTTAAAGGTTTTAAAAAGTTGGTTGTGAGGAAAAAGGCATAGAAGAAGAGATGGTTGTGTCATACCTGCAATGTCTGCGAGCACACACTTGCTCTAAAGAGCCTGCGTACTGTTTGACTCCTCTCTGAGAAACTGAAGGCTCTGTTGCGTTTGTAAGGATGCTTCCAGCTGATAACTGTCTCTGTTCTAGTGTTTTTTTTCAAGAGTTTTTTTTTGTTGATAAGGTAAAACATCAAATATCTTTTCTTTGTACTGTTTTCAAGTAAATATATGTAAAAGAGAATTTACAAATTTACAAATAACTGCTTTTATGTGCATGTTTGTACCTTCCAGGATATCCAGGTGCAATTTAAACAGAGGGCCATTAAGGGAATTAACAGATTTCCATTTGTTGTCGTGCCGGGGGGGGGGCGCAACTGTGCCACAGCCGCCTGCCAAACCGCCAGATGCACTTTCACCATTGCACTCAGACTGGGAGGGGACCTGGAACCAGTGTCGCTAGAATAAAACAAAACGCCCAGGTCAGATTTAATTTACATGTTCATTATTATTTCATGAGCGATGCAGTTTGTACGATATATATAGGCTATATTTTATTTTATCGCGCTTTAAATATTAAGAGGGATGCGTCCCCCCGTCTCCCCTATAGATTACGCCTCTGAAATTAATTATTTGGCAAAAGTTTTAGTTGGCTGAAATTTCAGAGAAACATCTGGACTTTACAATTAGAGTAACATTCTGGAATCTGGAATGTTACTAATAAAGTAGCATTCTAGAATCTGCAATTTTATAAAGAAAGTAGCATTTTGGAATCTGGAATGTTACAAATAGAGAAGCATTCTGGAATGTGGAATGTTACAAATAGAGCAGCATTCTGGAATGTGGAATGTTACAAATAGAGTTGAGACTCATCCTCATGCTTCTATCACAGGGATGGCAAAGTTTCTTCTTTCCTGGCTGGGGGGACGGTGTTAATGCCACTTCCTGTTCCAGCCAATTATTCAGTCTGAATTTCTAACGAAATGTATGCACCCATGTTTTTCTCAAGTTATAAACTAATTTAGCAGGGTGTTTTAATAACATATTTTACTTTTAAATACTGGTAGCCTCATAGATATTTTCATAAGAATAAGAACCCTGTGTAACCACAGGGGTGTTGGTGTTAATGTACAATAGTCCGGAGCTGTAGATTTGAATTATGTGTTTGTATTAAGACACAGTTGGAGAGAGAAATTTATTATTTTAAAAAAGTGTGCTGGTATTATACCTTTCTGGGGTCCATTTCATAGGAGAGAGTAGTTTTTGGGCTTAAAAAAGTTTTTATAAAAAGGAGAGAAGAAAAATAAGCTCCTGTGTGTCTGGTCTATATAATCAAAGATAAACAATCAATCTGATATTTGCATGAAATGTGAATTACAATCGTGCTTAATCATCCTTTTTCTTCGGCAATGCTCAATTTGTTTTCAAACCACTTCTGGTTAGTTATCCAATTTTACATGGTTGTGTCTTTTCCAAAACAATATAAAGCTGTTGTCCGATTGGCTCAGACCTATGGAACCTCATTATGTGGTGGCACGTCTCAGCACATCTTTAATTGCCAGTGACTCATGAGTCTGCACTCTTGGGGCGTGGGGCTGTGGGGGGGTTGTTTGTCACTCCATGGAAATGAAATGGCAAATGGATGTGAGAAAATAGCGCTCTCTTATATCCTGCCTGTATTATAATCCATTAGCCACAATGTCACAGGTTCTTTTAGATCAGAAATAGGCAGAGCCACCATACACTATTAGTGTCTCATTAGTTTAAACTGATCATTTTGTTTTGTGGCGAGCAATGGTTCAAAATATGGTTCAAATTAATAAAGAACAACTCATTGTGGCTCCACCATTATTTGGTCTCTCTCTCTCTCTCTCTCTCTCTACGTTTGCTACGTAAGACTTTTTTTAAATTCGACAACTCTAATCGCTAAAGTTGACATAGTGATATGAGGAGAGTTTTCTTAAACTTTTATTTACAAATAAAAAATGAATATGAATCACACTATGATCTCAACAGGAAACATCTAGTGCCGCAAAGTGTTCGGCATGCTTGGCTGTGCTGACCTCCCAGCTGTCTGTCTGTCTGTCTGTCTGTGTAACTGTGGCGTAAGAGATAATGATAGATAGTGAAGTAGCAAAAAGCAAAAAGTTCAAATTTATTTATTAAAGTTCCTCTCCAAGTGCAGCAGTGCTAATCTCCAGGGGTAGTACAGACCACTGCATGGTCTCACCACTCAGCTCTATAAAAATGATCTGGTTTCACCGACTCCTTATCAACACCATTCCCAATTCTGGTCAGATTACAGTCGATCAGTATACTTTATCTGAATTGAAAATAAATAAACTGTGCACTGGCCTATAATTGCTTGTGGTCAGCTGGGACATCTGTGATCCGTTATACAGAGTAAACGTTGTTCTGTCCTTTTTTAACCTTATTTTTGTATTTTTGTTGATTTTATGCAACTGACAATATTATTCTGTTATTCAAGCCAGGAGATGTGTTGATAAATCAGCTGGAATATAAATCAGGTGGAATATACTGCCCATACACTGAAATACAATCTCACGATAAATCAGCTGGAATATACTGCCCATACACTGAAATACAATCTCACGATAAATCAGATGGAATATACTTCCCATACACTGAAATACAATCTCACGATAAATCAGCTGGAATATACTGCCCATACACTGAAATACAATCTCACGATAAATCAGCTGGAATATATTGCCCATACACTGAAATACAATCTCACGATAAATCAGGTGGAATATACTGCCCATACACTGAAATACAATCTCACGATAAATCAGCATTTCAAAACATATGGAAAAATATACAATTTACTACATCTTTAAAGAGCAAGTTGCAATATTTTTTTAAATACACTGACTTGTGACTTATGTTTTCCAAAAAGTACACATATTTATAATATGTTGCAGTATATATAATTTCTGTAAGGGATATTAATTCCAGATGTTATGTCGACATATTACACCAGTTCTAGCCTCATTGCACTGGCTCTCTGTAATGTTGAGGATTGATTTAAAAATAATTTTACTTGTTTATAAGGCTTTAGATGGTTTAGCACCTTCATACCTCTGTGATTGCTTATCTAAGTATGTTCTAAACCGTTCCCTTAGATCGTCTAGTGCTGGCTTGCTCAATGCCCCAAAAATTAATTACAAAAAGTATGGTGAAGCAGCTTTCTGTTCTTATGCATGTTTCTGTTCTTATGAAGGTTTGGGACAAACTCCCATTACAAATAAGACAAGCAACCTCGGTTGATAGTTTTAAAAAACAGCTCAAACCCCATTTTTATGATTTTGCCACCTTTTTATTTTAACACCATTGTTATTTAATATTTTTTATATATTTCGTATACTTGTTCAATCTTAGGATTGTTTTTATCATTATCAATTTATTTTATTACTATTATTATTTTATTTTATTTATCTTTATTTTTAACATTTTTTTAATTATAATTTTTATTAATTTATTTCATTTCTACTATTATCATTATCAACTTATTTATTACTATTGTTATCTTATCTTAATACCTGTGTTATTGGTTTTTATTGTTTCTCTTGTAAAGCACTTTGAGCAAGGTATATAATTCTATTTAAAGAGCTGTGAGGTATCATGCTTAAAATATCTGGATCAAATATTTGGCTGAAATCCTTTCACACTTTACACTGGCTGAGATGGGCATCTCTGGAACTGCTCTTTTTTGGTTTACATCTTATCTCACAGATAGATCCTACCAAGTCTCCTGGAAGGGCTCTATCTCTGTACCTCATCTTCTTTCTACAGGAGTCCCGCAGGGATCTGTACTGGGTCCTCTGCTGTTCTCTATTTACACCAAGTCTCTTGGTTTGGTCATTAATTCACATGGCTTCTTTTACCATTGTTATGCTGATGAGCCCTCATGAGTTCATACGCACCCAGTATGACGGTCTGTGTCATTCTCACACACACCCAGCATTGAGGTCTGGGTAATTCTGAACCACACTCTGTATGGAGGTCTGTGTCATTCTCAAACACACTCTGTATGGAGGTGTGTCATTCTCAAACACACTCTGTATGGAGGTGTGTCATTCTCAAACACACTTTGTATGGCGGTGTGTCATTCTCAAACACATCCTTTATGGCGCTGTGTCATTCTCAAACACACTTTGTATGGCGGTGTGTCATTCTCAAACACACCCTTTATGGTGCTTTGTCATTCTCAAACACACGTATGGCAGTGTTTCATTCTCAAACACACTTTGTATGGCAGTGTGTCATACTCAATCACACTTTGTATGGGGATGTGTCATTCTCAATCACACTTTGTATGGGGATGTGTCATTCTCAAACACACTCTGTATGGCGGTGTGTCATTCTCAAACACACTCTGTCTGGAGGTGTGTCATTTTCAAATACACTTTGTATGGCGGTCTGTGTTACTTTAGTCTTTGTATGCATTGTGTTCCCTGGTTGATCTGTACTCAACTTGTATGTATTAGTTCTGTTATTATCTTTCAGCTGGTCATGTCTTCCTTGGTGTTCCAATGCAACAGGCCTCTGAACCGAGCCATAGTAGGTCTTCATTGATGCCCGATACTGTGTGTTTTTGTGCCAGGATCCCTGGCCAAGCTTTGTGCCGTCACCTGGATGACCGGCTGGACCACGGCCCTGGCGGTTTGTGCGTTTGGATGGACCCCAGCAGAAAGGTCAGAGACACTCTACCTGACTTCACATGGATGCTCCACACATCAGGAGAGGGAATACCAATATTTGGCTGTTTTACAGCATTAACCACTCCCTGTATCAATAAAAAGGGAGCGACACAGCTGTACTTATTTAGAAGCTTTGTTTAAGGTAAGCCTCTTGTTATTGAACACTCTCTGGGGTTTCTGAGACAGACAGTGACTCGCCACACCCTCTGGGGTTTCTGAAAGAGACAGTGACTCGCCACACACTCTGGGGTTTCTGAGACAGACAGTGACTCGCCACACCCTCTGGGGTTTCTGAGACAGACAGTGACTCGCCACACCCTCTGGGGTTTCTGAAAGAGACAGTGACTCGCCACACACTCTGGTGTTTCTGAGACAGACAGTGACTCGCCACACCCTCTGGGGTTTCTGAGAGAGACAGTGACTCGCCACACCCTCTGGTGTTTCTGAGACCGACAGTGACTCGCCACACCCTTTGGTGTTTCTGAGACAGACAGTGACTCGCCACACCCTCTGGGGTTTCTGAAACAGACAGTGACTCGCCACACACTCTGGTGTTTCTGAGACAGACAGTGACTCGCCACACCCTCTGGTGTTTCTGAGACAGACAGTGACTTGCCACACCCTCTGGGGTTTCTGAAACAGACAGTGACTCGCCACACACTCTGGTGTTTCTGAGACAGACAGTGACTCGCCACACCTTCTGGGGTTTCTGAGAGAGACAGTGACTCGCCACACCCTCTGGTGTTTCTGAGACCGACAGTGACTCGCCACACCCTTTGGTGTTTCTGAGACAGACAGTGACTCGCCACACCCTCTGGGGTTTCTGAAACAGACAGTGACTCGCCACACACTCTGGTGTTTCTGAGACAGACAGTGACTCGCCACACCCTCTGGGGTTTCTGAGAGAGACAGTGACTCGCCACACCCTCTGGTGTTTCTGAGACCGACAGTGACTCGCCACACCCTTTGGTGTTTCTGAGACAGACAGTGACTCGCCACACCCTCTGGTGTTTCTGAGAGAGACAGTGACTCACCACACCCTCTGGGGTTTCGGAGACGGACAGTGACTCGCCACACCCTCTGATGTTTCTGAGACAGACAGTGACTCGGCACAACCTTTGGTGTTTCTGAGACAGACAGTGACTCGCCACACCCTCTGGTGTTTCTGAGACCGACAGTGACTCGCCACACCCTCTGGTGTTTCTGAGAGAGACAGTGACTCACCACACCCTCTGGGGTTTCGGAGACGGACAGTGACTCGCCACACCCTCTGGTGTTTCTGAGACAGACAGTGACTCGGCACAACCTCTGGGGTTTCTGAGACAGTGACTCAGCACAGCCTCGGGATGTTGAAAAGATGCTCAGACAGGCAGCTGGGTGTGAATCTTAGGAACAGCAGAATGATTCGGTTGCTCAGGAGGGCTGATCAGCCCTACCTATCCCCAGAGCTTTTTCAACATGACTTATGTGCTTCTCTTGTTTCCAGTCATGGCTGGTTTCTGTTTGATGACCAGGACAAAAGAGATTTTAACACCTTTAGCATGTATTTTTCTTCAGATAATAACAAGAGAAATTACTTTGTTGATGTCGATGGCAGCCTTCAATTCCTGATCATCCCCTAAACAATGCTTAAGATTATTTCTAAACTAGACCTTTGGCTGTGCTGGGCATGCAAGAATAATTCATAATCTTACAAATGGACTTCATAATAAATTACTGTAATTGACCCAAAAACATGAACGTTTCCAATTCAATAAATACTTCAGTGTATCCTCTCTTGAAATGTTATTGGCTGGCGTTTTTATTGTCAGACTCTGGTTCTACTTTACACAAAAAGAAGAGAAATGAATCATTGCATTGGTGAGGATAACCATGTAAGGCTCAACAATAGCGATGGTGCACTGATGTGTAAAACCGAATACAAGGAGAAATTAAAAAAACAACTGTTGAAATATGCTTTATTAGAACAGATGTTATGGGCAAGAAAAGATAATGAATGCATTTCCCTTTATAAAGCCCAGTTTATCAAGGGACTGGATTCAATCAACATGTGTTTGTGTAGTTTTGTAATTACTGAAATAATCTTGCAAAAATATTTTAAGAAAAAAATTGCATTTCTTTGTAATTCAAAGCACAGGATGAAAGCTGATCAGGGCCTTTGTCTGAAATATGATAGAGCCAAATTGAAAATTTAGACCATTTTATTCTTCATAACAGAAATAGCAATAATAATTTGCATGATTATTTTGGATGTCCCAGAAGTTTTTATTTACAAAATACAATCTACAAATAAATCGGTATGCATCTTTTGAAAAGCAATAAAAACGTACTGCGGTGGATAATCTCCCCTTATACACCAGGCAAAACACAAATACAAATCCTGAAAGTATTTCCCGTGCTAAGTTCTTAGCGGTTAGTTTTTAGGGGTAAGACTCATATTGCTCTTAGAACGGCTCACAGCAGCATGTGGGCCTAAACCAAGTCTGTTTATCATTGTGCGTCTCAATAGGAAACGAAGCGTGTGGGCGGTTTGCTCAATATTATAGTATTTGTATTCTATATAGTATATCTCTATAGTAAGATCTATTGCTATCATTGGGTGAGTGGCACTGTCAACAAGACAACGGAATTGGGCTCCAACTGTGGAAACGATATGAAAAACCTGGTCTCAAACAACAGTGCTGAGAATAACAAGCAGGACTCTTTGTGCTTTAGAAAAGTTTGCCAACACTAGAACAGTCCTGCTGTTTTATTTTATCTGCTTCCTTTGACTAAATGTAAATGATAAAATGACTGCTATTGAAACAAGAAAGCAATCCAACACTTTGAGTCTGATTTACTAAGACCTTTATCATGTACAAAACATTTTAGCACATGCAAAGCTAATAATACAACCAATGATTGGTGCAAATCGAATACCATGACCAATCATTGGTCATGTCATTGGTTGTGCATGTGCTAAAAGGTTTTGCACCTAAAGTTCTTAGTAAATCAGGCCCTTTATGTGCAAAAACACAAAAAATCATACTGCAGAAAATTTAAAACTGTTTGCCACCTGGTTATCTTCACAGGCATGGAATATACTACAATATATGTAAATATATGGGCCATATTTGGAATATATAGAGCAGATAACTGTAGAAAGAGGATATTTACACGTTGCTTTTTTCATCCTGCATCTTACACGTTTTTACATACTTATCCCATAATACAGCTGGATATTTACTGAAACAACTCAGGTTACTGACCTTGCCTATGCCTTGCTTACAATGTCAACATGCCACCTGGGAATTCAACAGTTACATGCTCTACATGTTTCTTTCTCTACATGCTCTACATGTTTCTTATATGCCATTATATTTATTTGTTCATTTTTCGAAAACCAAGTAAATTATTGGGAACAAGTTTTGTTTTTAATATTGATCTGGTCAAGGCACATGGAAGAAGAGGTTAAATGATTACACTCGATAAATAAGGTGGGTTATTTCCTGTTAAACTGTGGTGTTTTGGGGGGCTTTGACAGTGTTCTTAGTGCTAAGTGTCACGGTTCCCTGTTGCTCCTCTTGTCCTGTTTTTGTTTCTCTCTCTCTCTCAGGTGATGTTCGTCGAGACCGAAGAGGCGTGAACTGCTAAGCGGAAGCACCTGTCCGCTGGAAAAAGGTTCTGGTTGTCTCCAGGAGGCTTCCTCCTCTCATCTCAGACTGGGTTTTACTCCATGTGGAACAGTACGGTAACAGTCAGGGTTCCCCTCCGTGTGGCATGGGGTAACAGTCAGAGTTCTACTCCATGTGGAACAGAGTTAACAGTCAGGGTTTCCCTCCATGTGGCATGGGGGTAACAGTCAGGGTTCTACTCCATGTGGAACAGAGTTAACAGTCAGGGTTTCCCTCCATGTGGCATGGGGGTAACAGTCAGGGTTCTACTCCATGTGGAACAGGGGTAACAGTCAGGGTTCACCTCTGTGTGGCATGGGGTAACGGTCAGGGTTCTACTCCACGTGGAACAGGAGTAACAGTCAGGTTTCCCCTCCGTGTGGCATGGGGGTAACAGTCAGGGTTCTACTCCATGTGGAACAGGAGTAACAGTCAGGGTTCCCCTCTGTGTGGCATGGGGTAACGGTCAGGGTTCTACTCCACGTGGAACAGGAGTAACAGTCAGGGTTCCCCTCCGTGTGGCATGAGGGTAACAGTCAGGGTTCTACTCCATGTGGAACAGGAGTAACAGTCAGGGTTCCCCTCTGTGTGGCATGGGGCTAACAGTCAGGGTTCTACTCTATGTGGAACAGGGGTAACAGTCAGGGTTCCCCTCCGTGTGGCATGGGGGTAACAGTCAGGGTTCTACTCCATGTGGAACAGGAGTAACAGTCAGGGTTCTACTCCATGTGGAACAGGGGTAACAGTCAGGGTTCCCCTCCGTGTGGCATGGGGGTAACAGTCAGGGTTCTACTCCATGTGGAACAGGAGTAACAGTCAGGGTTCCCCTCCGTGTGGCATGGGGGTAACAGTCAGGGTTCTACTCCATGTGGAACAGGGGTAACAGTCAGGGTTCCCCTCCGTGTGGCATGGGGGTAACAGTCAGGGTTCTACTCCATGTGGAACAGAGGTAACAGTCAGGGTTCTTCTCCGGTGGCATGGGGGTAACAGTCAGGGTTCTACTCCATGTGGAACAGGGGTAACCGTCAGGGTTCCTCTCAGTGTGGGAGATAAAGTGTAAAAACTTTGACTGAATCACACCACCGCACAAAGAAAAACAGCAAAAAATCAGCTTCTTCTTTTAGAATTTACTTAATAATTACTGGATAAGCTTTCCATCATCAACTGAAATAAAAACCTTGAAATCTCTGCCAATTTTGTTCTCGGACAGCTGCCTTAAAGGGATCTCCCACGAAATCTGAAACTGTTCGTCTGAACTTTTGCAGCTGAAATATAAATGTGTTGCAGAAGCAAAGTGGACACTCAAGAGATTGTTTCCCTCGAGACGTTCCCCCAATGCCGTGTGACAGAGGTGCTACAAACATTGTTGGGAGATGTTCTTGACTCACACACAGTAAACATTATCTTGTGCAGCGCTTGCCATAGAGATGGTTACTATGATTCACCACCAGGGTTGTAAACTTCCTGATTGTTTTTCTCTGTCTGTGTAGCTATGATAATGTCTAGGTTGGTATTTATTTCAGTAGTTCTGTTAAGAGTTCACATGAGGTTTCTTGGGCTGTGAGGAGAAAACCAAGCCTGACACACAAATTAATTTGATAATTGAAGTTTGTAATGCATAAATGATTTTCATAAGGTTAGGGGGAATTATATTATTGTTGTACACTCTTTGTTGACATTTAAATTGGTTAATTTTCTCTGGAGTATTTACAGAGGAAAATAGTTTAATTGCTGAATTTGGTTTCCTTTGTGTACTGTTAGCATGCAAGCACGTTCATGGAATGCAATTCAGGATAAATGATTGTTTGCCAACAGATAACACAAGGAAACTGTGCACTCGTACAAAGGAATGTATGTAGATTTTATACTTATTGATGAATGTGGTTACATATATAATGAATCTAAAGGAGGATAAGGTGTAGGGAGCTGTAAGACTGAAATTATTTTATTATGACTGATATTGTTACGGTTCTAACCGTTCCACGCCATGTTTTATGTTTATTGTTATGTCACGCCCTTATTTGTATTCACGTTCTGTCATAGTTTATTAGTTTGCATACATATTTCCATGTTTTTCCGCAGCCTTGCGTTCATGCTGTTTCTTCTCTTGCTGTCACTCACGCTTCCCTAATTGTTTCATTCTCCCTTGTCTAATTACTAATATACTAACATTAGATCAGGATTGGGTAATACTAACTATCTAACCATGTGTTCATGTTTACCTTACGTTTCTCGTACATGTTAATTACTAATTTACTAACGCTAGGTCAGGATAGGTTAACTACTAATGATTTACTAATTGCCTCGTTACGTGTCTCATTTTCTCAAGCTGTTGTGAATTTCCTGCTGCTCTCAAGCTAAGTGTCTGCACCTGTCTACACCTGCATATAAGATCAGTGTTCATGTCATGTCCTTGCGAAATTGTTGCCTCACTAGCACTCTTAAGCATTTGTCAAGTTTTCTGATTTCCTGTTTTGATCCAAGCCTGTTTTTTGACCACTGTTTACTGCCAGCCTTTTGTTTTCACTGCCTGTCCTGACCACGATTCCTGCTTGCTGATTTTGTACTTTTGCCACGCAGCGAGGACTCCGGTCTGACCCTGCTTGTTTTTTCGACTATTCTTTTGCCTTCTCCCTTTTGTACCTCTGCCACGCTGATTGCCTTCCTGGTTCCGAACTACTGCCTGGCTTACCGACGACGAGACTGCCTTCTCCCTCGGTACTTTTGTTTATTGGCTGGATCTTTTTTGTGTATGACCTTTGCTTGTGCTAAGACAACGATTACTGGACTTTCCTTAATAAAACCCTTGCGGGTATTTATTACATCTGTTGTTCTGAGTTGTGCTTCTCGGGTCCAACCCTCCACGCACTACGTCTCAGAACAATTTCGCCAACATGGACCCTGCCGACTCATCCGCAATGCACCACGCACTCGTGGAACAAGGTGCCATCGTGCAGGAGCACACCCAGGAGATCTCCTCTCTACGCCGGGAGATGAGAGAGCTGTGCCAGGAGATGAGGAGACTCATCATTGCTGTCCAGCCACGTCCCATAGAACAGCCTGTCAGCACGCCTGCATCACCCCTGTTCAACGCCACGGGAACCTGGCAATTCCGGGAGCCACAGCAACCCCCCCCGGAGAGGTTCGGCGGAGAACCGGAGAGATGCAGATCGTTCCTCCTCCAGTGTGACTTTGTGTTCTGGCAGCAACCACAGACCTACCAGGACGACGAGCGGCGGATTGGATACGTGATGGGATTGCTGAAGGGGAGAGCCCTGGACTGGGCCACAGCTGTATGGTCCAGTGGGTCACTTCCCTCTCGCTACGCGGCATTTTCCCAGGAGATTCGCAAAGTGTTCCAACACGCGTCTAGCGATCAAGAACCCTCTCAACGCCTGATCACCCTCCGCCAAGGCAAGAACAGCGCCGCGGATCATTCGATTGAGTTCCGCACCATCGCCGCTGCTACCCACTGGAACAAGGAGGCTCTTGCCGATCTGTTCCGGGCCAGTCTCAGTGAGACTCTGCAGGACGAGCTGGCACATCAAGAACCCATCACGCAACTTGATGAACTCGTTCGTGCCGCCATTCGCCTGGACAACCGCTCCAGACAACGCCACCACGAGAGGCAAGTTCCGGCCGGCCAGCCCTACCCCAGACGATGGTCAAGTCCTCGACCCAGAGAGGGCCCAGTGGAGGAGGCCGAGCTCATGGATCTCTCACGCACTGGGGTGAGAGTCTCGTCGGAGGAGCGGAAACGCCGTAAAGAGACTGGGTCATGCTTCTACTGCGGCAAGCTTGGGCATACTCAACAGCAGTGCAGACTTCGCTCCAAGAAGTCAGATGCCGACGCCCCAGTTCGGATTGGATTCCTGACCTACCCGGAGAAGACCAGCGGAGATGACTCTCGCCAGACCCTCATGGCCTTGATCATGTTGCCAGGGAGAGAGATCGAGGTCAGAACGCTGATGGACTCCGGAGCGGACCTTGATTTGATTGATGAGGTGATGGTCAAGGACATGAACATTCCCACCCTTCCATTGCCCCACCCCTTGAATGCTCGATCTCTTGATGGAAAGACATTCTGTCAAATGACCCACATCACCGAACCCATTCTACTGATTATCTCCGGCAATCACCAAGAAATAATCCAGTTTCATGTCATCCGCTCTCCCAACGATCCGCTCATTTTGGGGTTACCCTGGCTCAGGAAACACAACCCCATCATCGACTGGAAGACAGATCAGATCCAAGCTTGGACTCGCGATTGCCACCAACAATGCCTGCGATCCGCTCCTGCTCCAGCAGAGGACGTACCCACTCCACCCAAAGCCCCCAAGCCTTCACTGGAGACAGTGCCTGCGGTCTACCTGGACATGGAGACAGTCTTCTCCAAGACGCAGGCTCAGACTCTGCCCCCACACAGACCCTATGACTGCGCCATTGAGCTGTTGCCCGGCACACCACTACCATCAAGTCGTCTCTACAAGGTCTCCAGACCGGAGAGGGAGGCCATGGAGAGATACATCCGGGACTGCCTCACCAATGGGCTGATTCGTCCGTCCTCTTCACCCGTGGGGGCGGGGTTCTTCTTCGTCCAGAAGAAGGACGGTTCCCTACGCCCATGCATTGACTACAGAGAACTCAATAACATTACGATAAAGAATAAGTATCCTCTACCCCTCATTGACTCTGCTTTTCATCCTCTCCATGACGCCACCATCTTCACCAAGCTCGACCTACGCAACGCTTACCACCTGGTCCGTATTCGAGAGGGGGACGAGTGGAAGACGGCGTTCAACACCTCTCTCGGACACTTTGAATACCTGGTCATGCCTTTCAGACTCACCAACGCTCCTGCGGTGTTCCAAGCCCTGGTCAATGACGTGCTACGAGACCTATTGGGTCGACACGTATTTGTCTACCTCGACGACATCCTGGTTTACTCCAAGAACCCTCAGGAACATGAAGTCCACGTCAGACAAGTTCTCCAAAGACTGTTGGAGAACAAACTATTTGTCAAGGCGGAGAAGTGCGTTTTTCATTCGGACACAGTGGAGTTCCTGGGGTTTATTCTAGAGAGGGGACAGATCAGGGCGGATCCCAAGAAGATTCAGGCGGTCACTGACTGGCCCACGCCTGCCACGCGGAAACATTTACAGCGCTTCTTGGGATTCGCCAACTTTTATAGAAGATTCATCAGGGGCTATAGCCAAGTTGTCGCACCCCTCACCAAGCTCACGTCCACTGCCTTACCGTTCCGCTGGAGCCCCGAAGCGGAGGGGGCTTTTTGCAAGATTAAGAGACTGTTCGCTTCCGCCCCCATTCTCATTCACCCTGATCCCACTCGCCAGTTCGTGGTCGAGGCAGATGCCTCTGACACTGGGGTGGGAGCGGTGCTCTCCCAGGTCTCCGCCACTGACAACCGGCTGCACCCCTGTGCGTTTTTCTCCCGCAAACTTTCACCAGCGGAGAAAAACTATGATGTTGGCAACCGGGAACTTCTCGCCGTCAAAATGGCATTCGAGGAGTGGAGACACTGGCTGGAGGGGGCCCAAGTACCATTTGTGGTGTGGACGGACCACAAGAACTTAGCCTACCTCCAGACTGCCAAGAGACTCAACTCACGCCAGGCCAGGTGGTCCCTATTTTTTGGGAGATTTAATTTCTCTCTTACCTACTGCCCCGGCTCCAAAAACATTAAGCCTGATGCCCTTTCCAGGCAATTCGACTCGTGTTTGGAGAAAGAGAGACCTGAGAACATTCTGCACCATCGCCTCTGTCTCGTGGAAGATCGAGGCAGTCATACAGAGGGCGCTACGCAACGAGCTCGACCCCAGAGCCATCCCGGGGAATCGCCTGTATGTCCCCTCTACTGCTCGGACTCAGGTGCTTCATTGGGCCCACTCCTCTCCACTCTCTTGTCATCCCGGCTTCACCCGCACGATGGCAGTGCTCAAGCGGAAGTTCTGGTGGAGTTCCATGGCTTCCGACACCAGGATGTTCGTTAAGGCTTGTACCACCTGCGCCAGGAGTAAAGCTTCCCATCAAGCCCCGGCGGGACTTCTTCAGCCGCTGCCTGTGCCCGGCCGACCTTGGAGCCACATCGGTGTAGATTTCGTTACTGGACTTCCACCGTCCGAGGGTAACACCACGATTCTCACCGTTGTGGACCGCTTCAGCAAGGCGGCACACTTCATTCCCCTGCCAGGACTGCCCTCCGCCCAAGAGACCGCTGACGTTCTGGTCAAAGAGGTCTTCCGGATCCACGGCATCCCAGCAGACATCGTCTCCGACCGAGGACCCCAGTTCATCTCCCAGGTCTGGAAGGCATTCTGCTCAGCGCTCGGAGCTACGGTAAGCCTCACCTCAGGCTACCACCCTCAGTCTAATGGCCAGATGGAGAGGGCTAACCAAGACCTCGGAGCTGCATTACGCTGTGTCTCCGCCAAGAACCCGTCTGTCTGGAGCAAGATGCTCACCTGGGTGGAATATGCGCACAACGCATTGCCCTGTGCCTCCACGGGGAAATCCCCATTCGAGATCTCCCTAGGGTACCTCCCACCTTTGTTTCCCGACCAAGAGGCTGAGATTGCTGTCCCTTCCCTCGCCACCCACATGCGCCGGTGCCTCAAGCTATGGAAGGACACCAGGGCCGCGCTTTTGCGCACGGCTGACCGCAACCGGCGTGTCGCTGATCGCCACCGCACACCTGCACCCGCTTACAAGCCTGGCGACTCTGTGTGGCTTTCCACAAAGGACATTCCCCTTCAATGCACGTCACACAAGCTCCAACCCCGATTCATTGGCCCCTTCAAGATTGACTCCATCATCAACCCCTCTGCTGTTAGATTGTCACTCCCTGCTTCCCTTAAAATTCATCCCACATTTCATGTTTCTTGTATTAAGCCTGTGTCCACCCACCCTCTGTGTCCCCCGGATCCCCCTCCCCCCCGTATTATTGATAACCACCCTGCTTATACTGTGAAAAAGCTGTTGGACATTCGTAAACGAGGCCGGGGGTTCCAGTATCTGGTCGACTGGGAGGGCTACGGTCCAGAGGAGCGTTCCTGGATCGCTCCCAGCCTTATCTTGGACCGCAGCCTCATTAAGGACTTTCATCGACACCACCCTGATAAGCACCATGGACCGCCAGGAGTCGGTCGTTAAGAGGGGGGTACTGTTACGGTTCTAACCATTCCACGCCATGTTTTATGTTTATTGTTATGTCACGCCCTTATTTGTATTCACGTTCTGTCATAGTTTATTAGTTTGCATACATATTTCCATGTTTTTCCGCAGCCTTGCGTTCATGCTGTTTCTTCTCTTGCTGTCACTCACGCTTCCCTAATTGTTTCATTCTCCCTTGTCTAATTACTAATATACTAACATTAGATCAGGATTGGGTAATACTAACTATCTAACCATGTGTTCATGTTTACCTTACGTTTCTCGTACATGTTAATTACTAATTTACTAACGCTAGGTCAGGATAGGTTAACTACTAATGATTTACTAATTGCCTCGTTACGTGTCTCATTTTCTCAAGCTGTTGTGAATTTCCTGCTGCTCTCAAGCTAAGTGTCTGCACCTGTCTACACCTGCATATAAGATCAGTGTTCATGTCATGTCCTTGCGAAATTGTTGCCTCACTAGCACTCTTAAGCATTTGTCAAGTTTACGTTTTCTGATTTCCTGTTTTGATCCAAGCCTGTTTTTTGACCACTGTTTACTGCCAGCCTTTTGTTTTCACTGCCTGTCCTGACCAAGATTCCTGCTTGCTGATTTTGTAGTTTTGCCACGCGGCGAGGACTCCGGTCTGACCCTGCTTGTTTTTTCGACTATTCTTTTGCCTTCTCCCTTTTGTACCTCTGCCACGCTGATTGCCTTCCTGGTTCCGAACTACTGCCTGGCTTACCGACGACGAGACTGCCTTCTCCCTCGGTACTTTTGTTTATTGGCTGGATCTTTTTTGTGTATGACCTTTGCTTGTGCTAAGACAACGATTACTGGACTTTCCTTAATAAAACCCTTGCAGGTATTTATTACATCTGTTGTTCTGAGTTGTGCTTCTCGGGTCCAACCCTCCACGCACTACGTCTCAGATATTAAAACCTTTGTATTATCAGTCATAAACCCTCGGTTACGGAGCTGGTGGCGACTTCTTTGAGGGTGCAATAAAACAATTCACCAGGTGGCCTAAGCTATCCACCACGTTGCATCTTCCCACAGGACTTCCAACTCCACTGCTCTGCAACTTTGAGTCATAAAAAGCACAAGGTCATAAAGGACAGCTGGAATTGACCCTGGACATTAGAAGTAAACGGACATTAGAAGTAAACGGCATTCTGCAGGACATAGAGCAGTTTTGCGATGTTTGTTCCTCCTAATGATGCCGGGAACCCAGGCCTGTTCACAGCCATAAAAGACCTGTGAACGAGCACCCTATGTTAAATGTATTCTCGACTGAAACAAAGCTGTATATATATATTGCATCATATGTATGTGCATGTAAATAATTGTGGATAATATGATAAATGTGGTGAACTGGGATTAATACTAATTGAAGTGTGGGGTATGTGAAAGTATAGGAGGGACAAAATACATGAGAAGGAATAAAGAATGTGAAAGAAAGGAGGATTGTATAGGTTATCAGGGATGCACTTGTCCACATAAGTATCTGGAGCACAGATTGGCCATCACCTGGACCTCACCTGGTATCTAGATAAATGACAGGGAAAATCATAAGATCACACGCCGTCGTACAAAGAATATTATTACTATCAATAGATCAGGGGGAGTAGACTATGCAGTTTATCTTCCTGGAGGGGAGTCTCTGGGTGGTGAGGAGTTACATCTATCTTCCTGCCAGACCTTATTTGGACAAACAAAGGGAATTGTGGAATGTGGAAAGCCTGCTCAGGACTGTATTTAAGGGAAGTCCAAATGGACATTCGAGGAGAATCTGCTTAACAGGTCTCCTGGTGCTGTAGTGGCACCATAGTCACACCGTATGCTAGAATCTGCTTAACAGGTCTCCTGGTGCTGTAGTGGCACCATAGTCACACCGTATGGGAAAATTTGCTTAACAGGTCTCCTGGTGCTGTAGTGGCACCATAGTCACACCGTATGGGAGAATCTGCTTAACAATTATCCTGGCACCATAGTCACACTGTACAAATCATTTTGTTATATACTTTGTTGGTGAACCTGTTCATGTTTTTTTGTCTTAGCAGCATGTTATTCTGTGTTTAGCTATAGGTATTGAATGTGTTCATATTTGCTCTCACAGTCGTAACCAGTGATTATTGTCATTAATCCTGGTGCTGTAGTGGTTCCATAGTCATTCCAGTATGGGGAAGCTGTAGTCAGACTCTCCCGCACATCTCACCACCATGTTTTTGTGTGTAGCGACGGCCAGGTATGACAAAGTATTTAACTCTGTACTCTGTTTCCATATTTTGTATTTTATTCTGTAAATAACATTGATTAGTTTAAGTAAATGACCTGCTTGGCTAATAAATTGTTCTATTTCTAGACTTGATTTGTGTGGTCTCTTTGAATTGTGTCTCTATTACCGGGTTTCACACGGACTAATCTTGTTTGTGGTAATGTGATTGCTCTGCTAGGCCTTAGCCAGTACTAAGAGGATTCTATGTTCTAAAACAGAGTTTCTGTTTCCTAGTATTTGGTTGATCCTATGGTCAAAAACCTCTGCGATACGTTCCAAACCCTTTGAGTTTCTATGGGCTATGGTCTCTGAGCTTGTCAGTCCAATTCAGTGTGTCAGTCTGCACCCTGTATCCAGGGACTATCAGCGTCTCCGGTATAGATAGTTTCAACAGAACAGAATTCCACTTGCAATCAAGCATCAATTCTAATTGGAGTCAGATAAATGAGTAAATAAATGAGTGATATTTCACAATAACTTTTACCTTTTCCCACAGCAATAGCAGAATACATCACGCTTAAACCTTCACTCCGAGCTATTCCCTCATTGCTCTAGCTGCGTGGGATTTACAGAGCAAATAAGGTTTTGCTTTTATTTTTGGACGCTTAGTATTTCTCCAAAAAGACTTAGTGTTTCCACAGAATAATAAATGATCCACATCACACAGAGTTTTTCTGAAGGGTTATAAAAGCATTGTTTTCTGTCAGACTCAGGGGGCTGCTTCCTGACAGTACTCACAATGCCCTGAGAGACACTCGAGCACCAGACTCTGACCTGCGGATGTGGGTTAGCTTGACCCGGTTAATGGGGAATAACTGGAGAGGACGCTCGTGTGAGAACAAACAACATTCTCAAAACATAGCGGTATAAACGGGCAGAAGGGAATAAGTGAGGCTATCCCCAAATCGGAAAATTTGAAAGTGGCGATGTTAGGAACACTCCCCCAAGGCCAGCTTCTGTTTCTCATGTTCCCCTTGTCTGCAAACCCACCACCCCCCCCAAAAAAAAACACACACACACAAACTGTACACACATATACACAGAAATGTAAAGAAATACATGCTTTCACGCGCAGGCTACGCTTAAACACACACACACGCACACACACATACAGTGACCTCTATAACCCTTTTTACTCATATTTACCAGGGGTGCCAATAATTGTGGAGAGCACTGTATATACAGTCAGGCCCATAGGTATTTGGACAGTGACACAATTTTTGTTGTTTTGGTTCTGTAATCCAGCACATTGCATTTGAAATGGAACAGTGGCTATGAGGTTAAAGTGCAGACTTTCAGCTTAAATTTGAGGGTTTTTACATCCATATCGGGTGAACTGTGTAGCAATTGTAACCATTTCTATACATCCCCCCCCCCCCCCCCCCCCCCCCCCCCCCCACCATTTTAGGGGAGCAAAAGTAATTGGACCAATTAACATAAACTATAATACAGTTATCATATTTAATATTTGGTTGCATATCCTTTGCATGTCATGACTTGCTGATGCCTGTGACCCAACAACATAAAAAAACTCCTGATATATTATTTTCAGGTACTCTTAGAAGTGATACTATAATCTCTCTGCATTTGAATGGATCTATATGGGAATTGGGGGCTGGGTACATTGCATGGGAATAGTATGGAATACATGGTTGGTTAAATGGGTATAAGTCATTAAGGGTCTGAGGTATCAAACGAGCGTCACACAATCACTCTGCTGCCAGATATGCAGTAGATAGGGATGGATGACTTTAAGGGTTGTTTCGACTTACTTATTTTCCTATTGAACACTATGGAGAATAATTATTCTCAATTGGAAAGCTGACTGTGAGACAGGCCTAATCGCCCAACATCAGTGCCCCACCTCACTAATGCTCTTCTGGCTGAAATTAAGCAAATCCACCAAGCAATGTTCCAGCATCGAGTGGAAAGCCTTCCCAGGAGAGTGGAGGCTGCTATAGCAGCAAAGGGGGAACCAACTCCATATTAATGCCCACGATTTTGGAATGAGATGTTGGATGATCAGGTGCCCATATACTTTTGCCCATGTGCTGTATGTTCTCTTTCATTGTGAGCTGCTTCAGCTAAATTAATGTAATTGTAATGTTAATGTAAAGAAAACTAAAGCCACTCGACCCACAGCCATGATGCACAGCAATGGTGATCTGATCCCGCCATTCCAATCGAATGGTTTGCACATTATCAGTGTAAAATCAACACTGATAAGAGTACTTTTACCGGAGCCTGTTAGGACCAATTAGCAATGTTCCATGTTGGAAGCGTTCATGTCTTAGACACAAAAGTTGTGGAAACATTTTGTTGTACAAGTGAATTGACTTGTATGCAGTTTTTGTAAGTCTTGTGTTTTTATGCGCAGTGCCTTGATGCTCACAGAGAGCCGTAGGAGCAGCCCACTCTTTTGCCAAACCAAAGAGAGCCAAGGCAGAAACGTAGAGAAGTCACAAACAAGAAGAGCTATAAAAAAAAAAAAAACAGGTCGTTTGGTGTGCTTTTGAAAGCCAGAGGATGTACTGGTCACTCAGATCTGAAGGTGGCTTTAAACGGCTCACCTTCTGCCCTAGTCTGAAGGACCGCCGGTGGTATCAGCGCTACACAGGCGCTCTCGGGCCGCTGGGGTTCCGACCCGCCATTGTTTTCCCGTTGACCCTGAAGGTCAGGTGCTTTAAAGGCTTTATTTAATGCAGTTTTAGTGCAGTTTGTACTCTGCGTGTTTTTGTTGAACCCGGTTAAAAAGGAAACCGTGCTGATAAGTGCACCTTTCTGGTATTTATAAAAGTGCTGCATTTTGAGAAAATGCACATTTGGAGGGTTGCTGGTCGTCTCATCCTGTTGAATACACTGGGTTCCAGGGCATGGATAAAGGGCCCCTAGGGCATGAATGGGGAGTGTATCTATGTTCCCAGGGTCCTATGTTCCCCAGTTCAATATTCTGTTAACACACATTAACTCAAATTTGAGCCGTTTCAAGTTAAAATATTTCATAAATATTATCCAGTTTATAACCCTAACCCTAACCCACAATAGCCCATGTCATATTACGCAAATACAGAGCTGGGGAACATATTTTTCAGGTTCCCATTATGTGCTATATAGAGCTGGGGAACATAGGACCCTGGGAACATAGGAATGACCCCCATGAATGGCCCCTTAGAGATTTAGTCTATTGGAATGTCCGTGTTTGGTCACTTACCAGCGCCCCCTCTGTCTTGTGAGGGAACAGAAACGGCGGGATGCAGAAAGTGTTCCGTGGGAGAGTGTGCGCTTGCCCGCGCTCTCCTGCATTAATGGAGAAACACTGGGGTGAGGGCACCAACCCACAACTACAGCAAATACAACTGAAACTAAATCAATCTGGATTAAAAGATGCTTTAAAAATGAAATCCGTGTCAAGACATAACTCTCCCATCCAATATCTCATTATGTGTCCTGCGCCGTAATTATATTTAATTGTTTTTGTAATTAATTTTAGTGTTGTGTTGTTACGCGAGATGTTGCTGAATGAGCTGGGAAGGATTCGACCCTCTTCTATGAGTCATAGCTCCACAGTTAACAGTTTTCCCTTTTCTCTGTTGTTTTGAGAAGAGAAACTTTTTTTTTTCAAATCCTTCCCTCCTCCACAGTCCTTACAGAGGCACTGTGTCAATCAAATAAAGAAGCATATTTTCCACTGCATATATCCCAATATTAAACTTTTCCCACATTGTGTACAAGTCACTAAGTCACTTTAACAGGTTATATATCATTCTTAAGTGTGACACATATGTTGTATTTTTAAGGCCTTCGTGTTGAAATATGATGGTATGCGATATACAACCCAAACAAGCAGACACAGATCTTCCCAGGCTGGTTTCCGGAAGTTTTTGATGAGAATGTGGTCGCATGGCCCAGTCAGCGAGGAAAAACACAGCGACACCCTGGGCATGGAAGCAGGCTGGTTCCAATCATCCTCGCATGCTGTCAAAAACCACGTCCCCCAATTTCCTGCACCCCTAAACCCCAACAGACAAAAAAAAAAAAAAAAAAGTAACAAAGCCATCCCACGTGGGAGATCCCGGGCTTTGACAACCAAGCAAGAGACACTACAGGAATACTCTCCCATGGGACTCGGGAACAAAAGAACCAAAATGGGGGTTCAAAGTTTCCGAGCGGTTTCAAGCTAGCTTACGGCAGAGATTAAAACGGGCCCCCTTGGGTTACATGAGGGAAGCACGCATGCCAAGATTATTAATGGCACTTTAAATGTGTGGGGCATGTAACTGAGCAGAAAACAGCTGTACGGTCTCTCCTGGCCCTTTTAATACCCCTTGGTTCTGTAAAGATAAAGTGCTGTTTGTTTCCCTCAAAAGGAAGGAGTAGGACACAGACTCTGTAAATCCATATAAATTTGAGTCATTCCTATGTTCCCAGGGTTCTATGTTCCCCACATTTATATGGCACATAATGGGAACATGACAAACGTTTCTATGTTCCCTAGCTCTATATAGCACATAATGAGAACCTGAAAAAGATGTTCCCCAGCTTTGTATTCCTTTAATATTATGAAGGATCTCTATGTCAGAGACACGGAGGGAATATTGGAGGTCCAGATGCGATAGCTGGGAAATCTTAATGTTCCTAAGAACACCACTGGAACGGACAATGATCCGTAGTGGAAAAAAAATAAAAATAAAAGAACACAAACCTCGCAATAAAAACGAGGAGCTTGATCACCGAGCAAAAAAAAGAAATAAGCAATAACGCTTATCTAACTCCCGTTTGTGGAGTGAAGAAACAGAGAACTGAAAAGACCCCAAAAACTTTGGGTGAGACACTCGTAGGTTCGAGTAGAAAACAAAAGAAAACGAAAACCTCTGCTCTGAAATAAGAGCATTTAAAGAGAACTTGCTTTCTTTCTAAGGTTGTACTGCTAACAAGTCCCGCGTTGATAAGCAAAGCGGTCGATAGCAGTACAACTTCCTATACAATTTTATGCTCGAATGTTACGTGAAATAACATGGAAGCAACGAGAGAGGCAGGAAGCGGGGTATAAATAGTGAGCGGAAATAAATGACAGGTGAACTCACTAATGACGAGGCGAAAGCAAAACCCGTGGCTGACACAGGAAAATCCGATAGATTGCCGGCAAACGACAAAAAAGGAATAAAGAGACGCGGAGATAAGGGAAGAAAGGCAAGATCCATGACAAATATGACATAGGCTATTTTGGTTTAGGGTTAGGGTTATAAACTGGATAATATTTATGAAATATTTTAACTTGAAATGGGTCACATTTGACCCGAACACAATAGGAGGGTTAATGTGTGTTAACATAATATTGAACTGGGGAACATAGGACCATGGGAACATAGATACTCCCAATTCCACACCCTGATTTTAGAAAGAAGGTTGTGGTTCATAGTGAGCTCTTTTTGTACAATTATAAGCGTCTGAAACAGTGTAAACAGAAGCTTCACATTGATAAGCAGGATGTGACTGCGTATTAGCCAGCATGAACTCAGGGGAGTGTAAACATTCACAGGGGTGTTTTAGCAAATCTACTTGTTTGTTTTCAAGCACAACTGACAGACAACAAACACTGTACGTGTGCATCGTACATCACCTCTTTTTTATACAGAGATAAACAGACAGTCAAGAGCATGAATATCTCACCAGTATCATTCACAGAGCTAAAGTGGTGCATCTGGGTAGATATTTCCCATTGGTTTCTTCTGGTGGTCTGTCTTAGTAAGAAGAGCCATCATTGATGTGCATTGGATTTTCTAACAATAACATTACAAAAAAAGATGGTCTCTACACCCACAGACACTGATAGTAAACCTTGCTGGAATCGAGTTAGGCCTCAAACTGAGATCAACCCAATGGCAGAACGGTCCATTGGTGAGAATGACACATTGCAGAACATGTCACAAAATGCCCTTACTCTCAACCCGCTCCTCAGAGCCTTTACGCATATCAGCGTACCAATATAGAGCAGACATGATGTAACAGAGACACTGACAATCTTTTTCAGCAGATATTTCACCCGACTCTTCCTTCACCTAAGTGCTTTTACGACATAATTCCTCACCTACTGCCAACGCTATCGGCGCCATCAGTCCTTCGAGTACACACGCTTTTGTTCACTTCTCAATGAAGAGATATGTGTTCCTAAGCAAAATGGACTGAAAATGTGCTAATACAATTCATTTTAAATAAGGTGAGAAATCAGTTGCGAGGAATTCAAGGAGCAGTAAAGCATCTACTTTTCACACCGGGAAGCGAGGGGAATGATTTGCACAAATATTGTTGGGAGATTTGATTTGTCTTTTTTTGTATAGTTGCTTCTTCAAGTTCAGTTGCCTTGTGGCAAAACGTGTCTTTCATATATTAACACTTTAAAAAAGTAACTGATGAGAGTTCAGACAAACTTATAATGGAGGAACTCTCTTCAGTTTTCTCTGACTCAATATAAAGGGGGGAGGGGGGTTCCCATAATCCAAAACACTGCACCAGGACATTAGCGCTCTAAAGTGGGACAAAATGTGCTTAGCCATTGTAACAGAAAGCAATTTTAGAGCTGTTGTGATATAGCGGAAGAAAAATAGCTGATAGCGATTTATCTCTTCAGTCAAGTCACAGGCCCTGTGTCTGGTGAAATAAAAGAGATCTGACCACTCTAATCCATACTGGAGGACCAGCTTAGCCGGAAAAAAGCTATCTTTGCTGCGTCCCTTTTTCAATAATGCAATGCTGTACTTCACAGGGAACACTCTGTGCTTTTCAGAGATGAGAAGGTGTCGCTGGTCAGGGAATGTTGTTAGCTGGATCTGGCACTGGTGCTAAACTCAGGCGTCTGCAGTTATGCTCTGGTTCATTGCAAGTTGCCCTGGATAAGACCGCATCTGTGATGTAATATAATATGTTGAGTACCTACACTAAAGTGTTGAGTACCTACACTTCATCTTTTGTAATGCTTGTTCAATTTGGTATGTCCTATCCTAGTAACTGCTTCTTTTCACTCCACCTTCCAGTTGAGCTCACACAGATACAGTCTGAAGAGGATACTTCACGTGTAGCATGAGCAATTAGCCTCTTCCATGCTTTGTTGACCAGCAGGGGTCGCTGGTAAGCAACGAGTCACCCCAGCCGATTACTTCCTTTCCTCCCGGATGATGCTGGACCATGGGGCCCATTTTTAAAACCTCCAAGGTTGGATATTTTAGCTTCTGCAAGTAAATTCCATTCAAATGGTGAGGTTTCCCAGATGGGGTTTAGTGTTGGGGTGAGTGGAGTCCGGCTCTATTTACTGATCTGAGTGACATCACAGGACCCTTCATGGTAGAGAATATCAGAAAAAATAAAGAGTGAAAAAACAGGGGGGTCTTTGAACTGGCTTTCCTTTCTGCTGCCAAAGCAAACAGCGAGTCCTTTCTGTCAAACTGGTCATAAATCACACAGCTCATAAAAAACCTGTTTTCTTCTCTTCTTCATTTAACAGTGTCCAGCTTTAATTTGCCATGCAAATTGAACTATAAAAAGCACATCAAAAAGTGTGTTATGAAGGAGTCCCAGAGGGCTCTGTATTTGGCCAGTTGTGTGTGTGTGTGTGTGTGTGTGTGTGCGTTATTTCCATTTCATCAACAGAATGTGTGGTTTATAATAGCTGTTTAATGTGCAAATATGGGTCCCTTATGAAAAAAGGGGACTTTGAAAATAACAAAACAGAGGCATCCACGTGAGAAACCATTCATGTCACGATCAAACCTTATAATTCCAGGGATGGTCTCTTTCTATGTATCAGAACCTCATGACCCCCACAAATCCTCATCTCCCCTGCTATTTGGATCCTGTCAAGAAGATTACATCCTGCAAAAGTGATATGTGCTGTCAATCACTGAGAGACCTGCTTTTGCCATGGAGGTGGATCAGGAGGGGCGGAAATGACACCTGACAGTGATTCAAATACAGATCACTGGCAGTAACTTAGTGCCATCTTCTGGTAGAGGAGTGTGGCCCATCTTACATTACCATTCACCCAGTGCACTTTGTGTTTATTAAAATTATTTCTGTCAGAGCTCATTTGACCCACAGTGTAAAATGGGATTAACATTTTTGAGTGTTGACCAATTGCAACACAATTCACTGTTACATCAACATTGCAGCAAGAGTAAGTATTACACCATAGGGAGCGGGACAATATGTTATCTGAGGCAATGTTCTATAGAAGATCTCCTATATAAACTCTATAGGAGATCATTTAACACTGGTGATTTTATTGTCTGTGGGCCTACTCTCTGTGCATGTGTTCTGTGTCTACGGCCAAGGCAAGGTCGGGACACTCATTTATTAATGTGCTTCATCTTTCAGTACAGAGATTCATGAGCGTAGCAATGAGCATTATTGTCTGAGTTGCATTTATTTTACAGTCTAATTCAGTGGTTCTCAAACTCGGTCCTGGGGGGCCCTGCATATGCTGGTTTTCATTCCAACCACAATTGCAATCCCAGAATTTTAACAAGCTGTTCATTTTTCTTAATTAGTTGCTTTTCATGTTTAGAGGGATTATTTACCATCTTAAGACACATTATTTGAGAAATATGCATACCATGAATAATAAAAGTCCAATATTGACATTGTGCTATACTAAAAACAATTACAAAAAGAGAGGTAAAAATATTTTAACTGATCAAATGAAGACGTGCGGTGAATCAATAAGATCCCAATTGATGAAAGTGTGAACACATGGCCACTAAAACTGACCATTTGTTAATTACTGAAGAATTCAAAGACAAAGCAAATAATAACGAGCCAAACCTGCATTGTGTTAATAAGTTTAAAAAAATAAAAAATACCATGAATAATAAAAGTCCAATATTAACATAGTGCTATACTAAAAACAATTACAAAAAGAGAGGTAAAAATATTTTAACTGATCAAATGAAGACGTGCGGGGAATCAATAAGATCCTAATTGATGTGTGTGAACACATGGCCACTAAAACTGACCATTCGTTAATTAATGAAGAATTCAAAGACAAAGCAAATAATAACGAGCCAAACCTGCATTGTGTTAATAAGTTTAAAAAAATAAAAAAACACGTGTTCAACAACCTAATTAGGAGCCAATTGATTCACCTTTTTTCTTTAATTAGAAAAACAAAATAGTTAACTCTTCTTTTGTAATGGTTTGCAATACAGCACAATAAGCACAAAGTGAACATGGGACATTTATTCTTCATGGCATGCATAGCTATTTCTGACATAATGTGGCTTAAGAGGGTAAATAATCCCTCTAAAAATGAAAAGCACCCAATTAAGATAAATGAACAGCTTGTTAAAATTCTGGGATTGCATTTGTGGTTGGAACGAAAACCAGCATACACAGGGGTCTCCCATGATCGAGTTTGAGAACCACTGGTCTAATTAAAGATAAGATAAATGTTTCTTTATATTTTAAGCTTATTAATGTGAACTGACTTAAATGACAAATTATGACTAAAAATACTGTGTTTGCCATTTTGCTGCTAACCCTAACATTTATCTACTTATATTATTCTTATTATACTTCTACTTGGATCTGCACTTTTGGATAACTAGAATGCCACACAAACATAGTGTGTATGATGTGTTACACTTTTTTTTTGTCAGGATTCTGTATATTGTTTGTTTATCTGTGTATTTATATTTATGGTTTCGCTGTTCTGCGTTTTCATTACCGTCACACTTTTCGGGAGCCTTTTGTGTTGCGGTTTTTCTCTATATTTCCTCTGTCATGCACTTCCTTCTTAACTAACTACTACTAACAGCTTAGATTTAGGTTAATTAACTAACTCACTAACGAAAGATCATCTTTCTTTGATTTTCTCTTTTACTACAGCTGACTCTTGTTTCCGCTTTCCCTTCTCTAATTGTATGCACTTGTCTTTTACTCCCCAGTTCATGTTCAAGTCTATGGCTGCATTCCAATTCCTTATTTTAGCCGTCTTTCTCGCCTCGGTCCTCGTCTGACCTGGAAATCGATCGAGGTCCGCCATCTTTAAGGACATTCCAAACCGCTAAATGCTCCACCGAGGAGCGAGGAGCGAGGAGCGGGGAAAGAGGAGGCTCCCGGGGAATACTTCAGTGAGGAAACACGATTGCAGCCTTTGCGGAAATCTTTACTCGGAACGCGTGACGTGTTTGATCCACAACCACAACATCTGCCACGGTTTAAAAACATTGCGGGACCACTCCGACACAAATGTTAGTGCTTATCGTTCCTTTCTATGTATTTTATAAAGCGCTTTAATTTATAATGTCACTCGTTCTTTCGGACAAACGAAAGGCAAAAAAAAGAGACAACAAACATTATAGTTCAGCGTGTAAGCGTAACATTTCGGACGTTTTTTTTGTCCCATATAGTTGTTTGTTAGCTAATGTTACTGCATAGGAAACGCAAGCTTCAATGAACCCATGTCTTTTCAAAACTGTATACAATTTCCCTATATATGTAGGCTATGCAATAGGCTATGTCACGTTCAGCCTATATTCACACTGTTGAATGCATCCCGAAAGGTAGGCTAACTGAGAAATAGGCTCTACAGTCGCTGCTTGTTTTCCAGTGCAACAACTGAAACGTGAACACGCAGCTGCCTTGTGTTCTAAATATGATCTTCCTCACCCTTGTATGACTGAGAAATAATTATGTAATGTTTCTGCATTTGCTGTCTTTGACTGATGCAATTCATATTAGGGTAGCTTATTAGGATAGCCTACTATTTTGCATCATGTACTTATGTCATGTCTGAAATATGGGCTTGTGAAGCCCCTTGACACATGCCGTTGTGATTTAGAGCTATACCAGACATTACTAGCTGGTTTTTACTTTTACATGTTTGTTGTGTCATTTACAGCGACAGATGAGGCTGAGGTGTGAACATTCTATAATGTGTGATGTCACGTGTAACTAAAAGATGTTATACAGAAACCTTGGCAATAAGCCAAAAAAGTGTTCATTTCTTATTTTTTTGCAGGACCATGTTCACTGTCCATATTATATATGCTTGCCAATACTCATATTTACATTACATTACATTATAGGCATTTAGCAGACGCTCTTATCCAGAGCGACTTACATACTTATTACATTTATCCATTCATACAGCTGGATATATACTGAAGCAATGCAGGTTAAGTACCTTGCTCAGGGGTACAACGGCAGTGTCCTACCTGGGAATCAAACCTGCAACCTTTCAGTTACAAGTCCAGTTCCTTAACCATTATACTACACAGCCGCCTAGCATATTTAGCATGTGACTTGGTGTTCCCAATGTATGATAATCACTAAGATATCCATAAAGAGTTACATGAGGGTATCCCCTTACTTATTAGGCTGCTCTTAATAAAACCGTGATTGCTTTGTCATTTTAGTTACCGTTTTGTCATGTGAAGAACATTGTGAGATTGAGGGTGGGGTTAGTCTTTATTTACAGGGCACTGATGCTTCATTTGCAACCTTCTTTCTACATGTCATAGGCTAACGTTATCATTAACGGAATCACTCCTCTGCACCGTGATTCTTGTGTTGAAGTAGTCAATTTTATGCAAATGATAACTTCTGATGTCCCTAATGTAAGTGTGATAGCAAGAGGCATGCCTGCCCCTGTAAATGGACAACACGTGAACATGTTATGGCATGGCAGTAATTGTTGTAGGGCACTTGGGTATGGTATGGTAACATGTGTTGTTTTCCTCAGTGAAATTCTTCTGCGGTTGAGCCTACAGGGTCAGGTGAGCCCCACCAAAATTGCAAAGAAATGGGAAAACCTCAAGCGAAAATATAAGGTGAGGTTCAATTTATGATGTTTTTCCTTTGCAAATTTGTAGTTTCTTTTGCATACTGAAACAAAACTATGCCTGTGCAATAGGCTCAAGGCTCACCTTCACTCTTGTAGGCATCTTTTCTTGTAGGCACTCAGATGCCCTGTTACAGGGATGGGACAGACAGGGGAGAGGCCACAGCAGCCACATGGCCATGGTTTAATGCAACGCATGAGGCCATCGGGGGGAGGCCATCTATTGATCCTGGACTCAGGTGTTGCAGAAAACCTGGCACATGTGGCTGATGAGACCTCAGATGGCACTGGCTCATCTCTTCCTGGATTTGTGGCGGTCACTTGTAGCTGGGCGTGTGTGGAGGAGGAGAAAGAGGATGCACAGCCTGGCTAAAGGCTGTGCCTGTCCCCCACCCCCAAAAAGGAGAAGGACCAGTGAGTGAGGCGTTCTGCGGTTCCTGAAGGAAGATGCTGCCAGAGAAGAGGAGCGATCCAAGGCCACACTGGAAAGCTCAAACAGGTTACTGGATGTGTTTGAGAAAATGCTTAATAAAATGTAAATAGTTCACATAAGTGTTTGTCAATTTTCATTCAGTGCTACTGGACACACATTTGGAGCAGGCGGTTGCCCCGCCAGTCGGTCTCGCTGGCTATGTCCGCTTTGTTCCCCCCTCACTGGACGTGGTGGAGCCACGCCAGTATCACCAACATCCTCGACGGCCTCAAGGATGTCCCCCTTTGTCAGGCAGATGTTATGGAGCACGGTACATGTGGTGATGACCGTGGGTACAAAGGTGTGGTCCACCTCCAGAGCCTTGAAGAGCCGGCACCTCCTGGACCCTTAAGTGGTGTGCCTAGCCAACGCTCCCCCATGCGGCAGTCGCATTATCAATGCTTCCATGGAGCCATGGCTCAGATGGTAGTCTACCATGAGGTCCTGGTCCCCATTAAAGTAAAGCTGGAGCACTGACAGTGGCATTTTCTTGGGCATAATTCCCAGCTGTTGGATCGTCGACCTAAAAAAGAATGAAATGAAAAACATGAAGTGTGTACATGCAGCTTACAGTTCACACAAGTTGATTGATTAACACCAAACCACAGTAGCCAAATGTACAGTTTGTAGTCCTACGTGCAGGTAAATGTGTGGTATTATAGAACATGCAATTACTATGTGCACTGTGCGTGACATAACTCTGCTGTATATTTATCCAGGTGAATTCTACCCCACCCACTGTTAAAAGTGCTTCATGCTAATCAATGTCCATGTTTGATCAAGAGCACTGTCTTATGACTACTGTTGATAATACGTGATTCTTACCTCACTTAGGAACAGGACAGCGTGACCTCCTGAACTGGCAATGCCACCGTTCCCGCTGAAGCCGGTGCCATGCGTTTAGGGCGAACACTAGGTTCATTGTGGACATGTTGATTGCGTACAGTAGCAGAGCAGTATAGTAGCCTATTGAAGTGCGCAATCTAAGTTTTGAAATCAGTTTCGGTCGCTTATATACGATCAGATCATACGTGCTTGATTAATTAATTAAACGGCATCAGCTGGGTTATTGGCTGGAAGCTCTTTAATAATTGGATACCGCAGCTGATCTGATGGGACTGCATGATATGGAGCCAAATGACTTGTGTCATTTGTAATGTGCTCCGATTTTAACGAACAAACATGCATTCAAGTCCATTGATGAATTGGCCATTGAGTGTGTGGAATATAGGCGTAGCCTACTTACAATTTAAATTATGCTTTGTGTGATTTTTATTCACACAGTGACAAATAGCCGTTTGTTGTGGATGTGTTAATGGGACACTACGTCAAACACAAACACCTGTAATTCATCATCATCATCATCATCGGTTTAAAGTCCGCTTTCCAGGCACCGCTGGGTTGGACTGGATTCTCGATATGGCTTTCTTCCACCGGGAACGGTCCATGGCCATCTCGTGGTCGATGCTGAGTGCTCTCATGTCAGCCAGCACGGTCATCTGCCAGGTCTTCTTAGGTCGGCCACTGGGTCTTGTCCCCTCTAAGTTAATCGACATCACTTTCTTCACCCAGTCGTTCTCTTCCTTCCTTACTACATGTCCGTACCATCGCAGTCTGCCTCTCCTCACCACATCCACTATGGCCTCCACTCCCATCCTCTGTCTCAGCTCTGCACTGGTCTTTCTCTCCCTCAGAGACACACCGCACATCCATCTAATCATCCTCATCTCCGCTCTGTTCAGTTTCTCTTCATGCTCCACCCTCAGGGCCCATGTCTCACTTCCGTACGTCATGCCACTTCTGATGCAGGCAGAGTACACTTGCCCTTTCATCTTCAAGGACGGGGCCTTGGAAGTTAAAAAGGGCATGAGTTCCCTGAACTTCTTCCATCCACTTCTCACCCTTGTGGTCACCGCTAGGTCCACCCCCCCATCAGCGTTAAGCATGTCTCCGAGGTAGCAGAAACTGTCCACCATCTCATACGTCTCCCCGTCTACTACAAGCCCCTCTTGCTCGGCTGCGTCTGCTTGTGGGACTTCTCCCCTGCACCGCTTGCACTGGAATGTTTCACTTGCCGCTTGCAGGCTGCCTTTTACTCCACTACATCTCCGATGGACCCATTTCTGACAGCCCTTGCACTGGATAGAGTTAGCTTGTACTCCCTTCCCACAGACTCCACATGGCCATGCTCCTGACTGCGGTATCACTCCCAGGCCAGCACCACCAACCATGACCTTTGACTTCTCCGCGTTCACCTTCATCCCTTTCACTTCCAAGCATGTCTTCCAGGCCGCTAGCTTCTTTGCTAGGTCTTCTCTGCTGTGGGCCATCAGTACCAGGTCATCCGCATAAAGCAATTCCCATGGTAGTCCACCCCTTGCTTCCCTCGATACCACGTCCATCACAATAGCGAACAGCAGTGGGCTGAGTACTGATCCCTGATGCACACCAACCCTCACTTCAAACCCATCACTGTCACCTACTCCTGTTCTGACTACTGTGCATGCTCTGCTGTAGAGAGTCATTACCGCCTTGACCAGTCCCTCCTCCACACCAGACTTCCTTAGGGCCCACCTCACCACTTCTCTTGGAACCCTGTCGAATGCTTTCTCCAGGTCAACAAAAGCATAGTACAACCTCTTCCTCTTCTCCTGATGTTTCTCTTGTATCTGTCGGGTGACAAAGATTGCATCCGTTGTACCTTTACCGGGCATGAAGCCAAACTGCATCTCATCCACCTCTGCCTGTGTCCTCACCCTCCTTTCCAATACCCTCTCTAGCAGTTTCATTCCATGCTCCAGCAGCTTTATTGCCCTGTATGACCCGCATGCGAGTGGATCACCCTTCCCCTTGAATAGTGGCACCAGGATGCTTTTTGTCCAGTCTTCTGGAATGTGCCCCTCAGTAATGACACTGTTGCACAGGTCAGTCATCCACTGCACACCGACATCTCCTGCCGCCTTTAGCATCTCCGCCACCACTCCAGATGGTCCAGCTCCCTTTCCATCCTTCATGGCTTTCAGGGCTTTCACCACTTCTATTTGCATGATCGGGCAGCATTCACCTTCCACCTCCTCACATGCCACCTCTCCATCCCAGTCGTTCTCCACATTCAGCAACTTCTCCATGTACCTTCGCCATACTTCCTTCACCCCTCTGTTGTCTGTCACGATGTTGCCATCCTCGTCCTTCACACAGTTTGTACCGGTCACATCACGCCTCTCCTTCGCCATCTGCTTCGCTATCTTGAAGAAGCTCTTTTGCCCTCTCTCACTCTCCAACTCACTCGCAAATTCTTTCCTCTTGGTCTCTTGGGCCTCCCACACTGCTGCCCGTGACACCCTCTTTGCCTCTGCATACCGTGCTCGGTCTGCCTCGTCTCTAGATTTCTTCCATACTTTATGGCACCGCCTCTTCTCGTTCACTGCTCTTTCGACACTGTCATTCCACCACCACGTCTCTCTTTGTCTCGCTTCACCCCTTGACCACCCACACACCTCCTCTGTTACTTCAAGCAGGGCCTTCTTCATTGCCTCCCACTTGCCACCCACATCACCAGACCCCATCGCTTCCTCCACTTCCTCAGCTCTTTCCTCAATCTTCTCCCTAAACTCCTTTTGACTCTCTGCCTTCTGTAGCTTCCACACCTTCAGCTTGGGCAGATGCTTTTTAGACCCCACCCTCTTGATTCGCAGAGTTAGGTCTCCGATGACTGGGCGGTGTTGAGACACGCACTCTTCTCCAGGGATTGCCTTGACATTCCTGACCAGGACGCGGTCCTCCTTTCTGACCATGATGTAATCTATTGTGCTCTTGCAGCCGCCTGAACTGTATGTTACAAGTTTGGCTTCGTCCTTCTTGAAAAGCGTGTTGCACAACACCAGCTCCAATGCATCTCCAAACTCCAGAATCCTCTCTCCCTCCGCATTCCGTATGCCGTACCCCTGTCCACCATGTACTCCATCGAAGCCACCTGACTCCCTCCCCACATGTCCATTCAGGTCACCTCCAAGGATTATAGCCTCATCCTGGGGGATCCCTGACAACACCATGATGGCCTTGTCCCAGAACTCATCCTTCTCGTCCTGACATCTGCCAACTTGAGGGGCATAGATTGAAATTATATTTGTCAGGCGCTTCCCAATAATCATCTTCACAAAGAGGATCCGCTCATTTACCCTGCTAACACTTAGCACTTGATCTATCCACTTTTCAGCGATAAGTACTCCAACACCACCCGTCCCTTCATTGCAGCCTTGCCAAAAGAACTTGTACCTTCTGCCGATCATGCCCAGCATCCTTGCACTTCCACCCTTCCATCTCGACTCCTGAACACAACAGACATCTACTCTTCTCCTGTATAGAGCCTCTACCACCTCCCCTGATCGGCGCGACATGCTACCGATGTTCCATGTAGCCACCCTGACACACACCTCCTGCTCCTCTCTGTTCCGCTTCAGACCTCCCCGCAGTCCATCGGGCCGATGGCCGTCATCTCTTGGACGTAATCCGCCTGCGGTTTGGCCTCCTTCTTCATCATTCTTTTTGTCGTAGGCTGATGAAAATGCCCACGGAGTACTTAAGGCTGTACCCCGCCTCTTCTGTGTTTGTCTAGCCATATCAAAAATATTTTGGAGCAAACATTTTTACAGCCGGATGCCCTTCCTGACGCCAACCCTAAACGGGTGATTTTCTGTAGGGGTTAACTCCCTTAGCCTTTCCTTCTCCCAAAAGTGCCCACAAGGCAGTGGGGGGGTACTATTTGACCCATAGGTAATTGAGAGACAATATCCCTATTTCACATCTGTCAAATTGCATGGGAGAAAATAATTGCAAATAATTGTGACAACTTCACAGTGCAATATAGCGTAAAATAAAACAATAGCGTATACCATTTTTCATGCAAAACCAAGCTCAGAGATAAAATACGATAGGCTACAATACAATCCGTTAGCCTTCATGGCCACTGACAGGTGATACGGCTTTCTTTTTCTTTTTTTTTGACAGGCGATCCAGCTGTGCAACACGTCATTAGTAATTGACGTCACTTCAGCTGACGCTTGACTGAGCAAGGACGTTCCATTTGCCTAATTCATGTTGCCTCGGTTGCTGTGTCCTCGTATGTGATCCTTGGATCCTTTCCTTATGCCCTCCACTGGGTGGAGCTAATGAGCGAGGAAAGGACGCGAGGAAAGGATGCAAGGAGTAAAAATAAGGGATTGGAATGCAGCCTTTGTGTTATGCGTGTACCCGGTCCGTGTATTACGTGTTACCTTGTTAGTGTATCATCAGCTTCCCTCATTGTTTCATTACACTCACCTGTTTGTCATTTCCCTTCCCCGTTTCCACACACCTGATCCCCATTGTATCTCGTCACTCCCTGTGTATTTAAACGCTGCATTTCACTCTGTTCCTTGTCAGAATATTGATTGTATTTCCTAAGCCTGTGATTGTAAAGCCAGTGATTTATCGAGATTCCTGAGACACTTTTTGATTCTGCTTGCGTTATTTTGTGGTTTTGACTTTTTGATTGTTTTGTGACTTTGCCTTTGCCTGCTGTTTTTGCACTTCTGCCTGTGATTTTCTGGTTTTGATGTTTGGACTGACTATTCTCCTGCATTTTGATTTGGCACGGTCTCTGCATCTGATTACCTGGCTTTTGATCTGGACTGAAATAAACATTCCTTATTGCTACAACCTGGTCTGTGTTTGGGTCTCTGAGAACGATACCTCGCACCTTTCTTTGCTAAATCTGTTAAAGTCTGTATACCTTATGTAAAATGTACAATGGCCTTTCTGATTGTAAGGAAAGAGAACTGGCCTTTGTGTGTGTTATACTGACAGAGAAAGGTTAACATGGTATTACATCGACTGTTACTTCCAGTTTAAATTTTTTTAAATTTACATCTGAAAGGTCAAAAGATATTAAAAGGACCAAATTGTGGTTATCTTGTATAGTATTCAGAGAAGCCATTTCCCATATTGAATCGGTTGCATTATTTGTTGTATAACCATCATGCAACAGATATGAATTGCTGCCTGAGGAAAGAACATACATCAGCCATTAATAGCTAAATATGATTTATTCTGTAGGCAATTCTCTTAATTTAAGAGTAAATTATTCATAAAAAATAATGAAGGAAAATTGAGATTAATGGCTACAATTATATGTGAGACAATTATGATTTTAATTATCATAGGTAGGTGCTTTATAAGAAACCTTAACATCAATGCTCAAGATGGCCATAATGTTATGAAAGGAGGATAGAAATTAAGTTAAGCAGGAAATATGAATCTGTCAGTGGAAGTGCTGGTGCATGAAAAATGGTGATTACTGTTCATTATAATTGAAGATTTATGGAGCGCAATGCCACTTTAGACAAGGTTGTTGTCATAAGAAATAACCAGTTAAGGAAGGTAAAATAAGCAATAATTTTGCAAACAAGCAATCATTACTACTGTGGTAAATCCTGCAGTAAGGCCAAATAGTGCAAAGATGATACATTTCAAACACCTTGTACTGAACCTACAAAACCAACCGCAAACAGGACTAATTATATAATATGTATAAATAATTAATGGTGAGAGACACTGCCTGTTTGCTAGTGATGCTAGGTATGATACCGAAGCTCCGAGGCGTGTGTCGAGTACGTAGGGCAGTTTCTACTGAAGCCTCTGAGTTTGTTATTATTGCTATTGAGTATTTGGAGTATTTTTTTTTTTTTTTAAAGTTTTGTAGAAACACTCCCAGTCCCCACACTTTTACTGCTCAATTAAACCCCACATAAATGTTGTCCCTTTTTTATTTTAATCTTCCTGTTTTTTTATTTTAAAACTTAATATAATATTAGCCTATTACATACATTATTTTATAATATAGCTTCGTAGGAAACAAATCTAACCTAATAAATTTAGTTTATAATTTATGAGTAGCCTAACCTACTGCCAGAGCCGGGTTTCGTACTCACAATTCTCGCACCAATGGTTCTAAAGTCTAACACGTTCACAGTGAGCTAAAAGGTTTAAAAACAACAAATAATATATTAGTAAAATTAATAAAGAATAATAGATAATGTAACTGGTCATAAAGTGCGTTGCATGGGCCATGGCGATCCATGTATGTATCCTTGTAAACTGCAGCTAGCCAGCGCTTCACCGCAAAGGTAGTAGAGGGTTGAATTTCATTCTGTGCAGGCAGTTTCTAAGACGACTGAATGACATCATCGTTGTGTCAGGTCTTTGTGCCACTCGTCAGGTGTTGAGGAAAAATGGAAACGTTTGTGCTGTGGTCGGAGCAAAAATAAAATGAACTCCCGTGCAGAATGGTAACTTGAGAAGAAAAAAAACATGAAATTCGGCCGAAGAAAAATATGCTTTTTCATTGTTTTACTGTATCTGATATTTTCATTGTATGCTGCGTATAACGTCTTTTTCAACACGAAAGCTATATCTAGAGTCCACAGGGTGGTGAAAAAAATAACAGCCGCTGGTAAGAGGAGTGACTTACATGAGTAAAAATGACTTACTATACTCAACCTTGTTAAACAGTTCTTCTTTTCACTAAACACATTTAGCGAATTATATTTTACAAATTACTCATTTGCAGGTTTGATGAGATTGGAGTTAAAATGTTGCCATCTTTTCATTCCAAACAGTCTGGCATTCGAAAAACAGTTTTGCCTTCCCTCGATGTCAGCTAGCTACCCAGCTCTGCGAGTCCGCTACGTTCACTTACTGCTAAAACGGAAATAACTAACAACATTTATTTTCTTTATCTGTGTTTTCTAATAGTATCCCTTACATGTCTAGCTAACGTTACTGAACATAACTTCAACGTTGCCGTTTCAGTAGACTGTCTCTGTGTAATAGGCTATATAGTGTCTATACATCGCTTTGTTTTTTTTTTGTATATTCTTTTTGTAGAATATAATTGCTTTTTAAAATAAAAAAAATGACAACTTAATTTCAACAGATATATTTAAATCAGTTTTTATAAACCCTGGTCTTGAGGACCCACTGAAAATGTGTTTTACGTTCGACCATAATTGTGTGGTTAAACTTATTTTAACACAATGCAAATAGTAATTTGCTGTCAGTAAACTCCATTAATTTTACACAGATGGTTTTAGGTAGGTTTTCACACACTCAGAAAGTGGGAATCTCTTTCAATTTGCCGTATAGTACATACAGCACAGTAAATTAAAGCATAATTTTGTCTGACTGAAATTTCTGGTACGTGAATATGGGCCATTTCATTTTCTGGAGCATACATAGCTATTTCTGGAACAATGTGGTGTTAAGAGGGTAAATCGCCCTTTAAAAGGCTGTTAAAGTGTCTAATTAAGAATAAAGCTTGTTATTATGGTTGGAACTAAAACCAGCATACAGGAGGCGTGCGTCCCAAAAATGCACCCTCCCTTCCTCCACTACCACCTCTTCTCCATGCCCCGGAAACGGATCTTTGTGTTTTAATCTAATGTTGCTGATTACATCTTAATTACGTATTAATGGGTACATATTAATGAATGTCTTGATGCAAACCGCAATGTCAGGTGCGTTGTATACTGTACATGTAAATACTTGTACTCAAAACGTTCAGGCAGATTTGCATACTTCCGGGTAGGAGAGGAGGTGGGGAGTGGAGAATATTGGGACACACCCAGTGGGTCCCCAGGACCTGGGTCGAGGAACACTGATTTAGGTGCTACCATTATTGACTACCTCTAGGATCCATGGAAAATATCAAGCACTCGACCAGGCCAGAGTAGCTTTAAACAGCCTTTAGCCAGATCTGTAGTCCAATATGAGGAGTCTTGTGTAGCTACATATTGTGAAGAGCCATAGACGCTTTCGAAATTTAAAAAATAATTTCAAAAGAAGGAAACCATTTTAAAAAATGTAAAAAAAGGTCATTGTACATAGAGGCCAGGTGCTAGATCCATAATGCTGAAGAATGGTGAATGAGGTTTCATGAGGGCCCCAAAGTGAGTGCGACCTTCTTGAACCAATCAAAATGATGTGCCCCCCACAGCAAAATGCAATGATTGGTTTGTATCAGTGAGCCTATGATAACTCCACCCATTTTTTGTTTCATGAATTTTCTGTTTCCTGTCAGGCAGGACACACACACCTTTGACCAGGCAGATTTCATCTGCAAAAATGTGTCTCTGGTAAACCTTTTTACCCAGAGCCGTGTCTCAAAAATACTTGCTCTGCATCACAGTACCCCAAAGTTTTCAAATTGTTTGAGAAAGTATGTGCTCCCCTTCAAGATGAATAAAAGTAGATGTATCATCTTTCTCATTATAAAGTAGTTTTCAATGATATAATTATATATTTTTTTTTTTTTTGGGATGGGGGCAGGAGGCATTCTGCATACAGAATTTCACAATCCACTCAGACAGCAATTACTAATGGACATTATTGTGCACGTGCTTATGTTACTGAAGGGTTTAGTGCAGTCCCTGACCCCTGCTGTTTTTCAGACAGTGCGAAGGGTTTTGGGGGGAAGCTCAAAAGCGCCCCAGTCCTGTCGGAGGGTAACGGCTGGAACCCCTGGGAGGAGGATGAGCGGGCAGAGTTTCTCTCCGTCCTGCAGAGGAGACGCCTGGAGTTCAGAGCCTATCAGGCCCGAATCGCCAAGGACCAGCCCAGGAGACACAAAGTCCAGATCTGGGGAAAGGCCGCCATCGGTAAGAGAGAGCGACTGTTTTCCCCTCCACTGTTAGTTTGTCTGTCTGCTTCCTGCACCCTGCTCGCCGAGCACATATTTGATTGACAAGCGTATCTGCTGTCATTCAGTCTTCACCTTTCCTGTATTTAATAGCATGGGCGCATGGGGGCTGGGCGCATGGGGGCTGGGCGCATGGGGGCTGGGCGCATGGGGCCTGGGTGCATGGGGGCTGGGGGCGGGGCGCATGGGGGCTGGGCGCATGGGGCCTGGGCGCATGGGGGCTGGGCGCATGGGGGCTGGGCGCATGGGTCCTGGGCGCATGGGGGCTGGGCGCATGGGGGCTGGGCGCATGGGGGCTGGGCGCATGGGGGCTGGGCGCATGGGGGCTGGGTGCATGGGGCCTGGGTGCATGGGGGCTGGGCGCTCGCTGGGTTTCTGTACCCATCTACTGCAGATATTTACATTTAAAGAGGATGTTGGAAACAAAGTTTACCCCACCGAAGACCGAAGACAAGAGGTTTCTGGGTCAAAAGTCAAAAGAGTTGGCTTGAATCCCACTGTACCTCATTGTGATAAGTCCTATGGGTGTTTTGTAGCAGGGCAGATATTCAATAACAATGCAATCAACCTTTGGTGAAAAACACAATCCTATAAAAAAAACAAGGCTTTTTTATTCTCGACTCTGTGAGGTGCTGGAGTTAAGCTGGCTGACTAATACTGAGTCATTGCAATAAAATCGAAGACTGTAAGGTAGCCTTGTTTCTTATCTGTTGAAGACTCTGTTACTTGTGAGACTGCCTCTAAAGAGCAGAACCATTCAAACTGCCCCATAGCAGACTGCAGTGATGTAGTATAGATCTGTGACCTAATTAAAATTACCCAGCAGTCTGTTTTTCCTCCTAATTACATCTGACTGACATCCAATGAAAACAGAGGAGGACAGTCATGTGACTGGTTGATGACAAACAGATGTCCGTTAGTGATTACATGTCATGATACTGAGCCTCCGCTTTAACTCTTAGTGCAGACTACAAGTCTGCGATGGGACGAAATCACAGCATGAGAAATGAGCATAAAGGCATTAACATTTAGGAATGTATTAATGAGGAGTACAGGCCATTCAGCTCATCCAGGTTCATCATTTACCAACAGACTTGAGCAGGGGTGCCCGCTTTTATCCGAAAACAGCCGGTGTGGGTGCAGGCTTTTGTTTTAGCCCAGCACTAAGACATCTGATTGTACTTATCAGGGTCTTCATTGAAGTTGAATCATTGTTGAATCTTTTCGGATAAGATTAGACAGCCCCGGGACTACAGTACCCAGCACTGAATCTAGCCGGCACTGGAACCCCAGAGGGTCTCTGCTAGTTTTTCGGACTAATTCAGCCTCTTGTGTCTTATAGGCCTGTATTTGTGGGAGCATATTCTAGAAGGACCACTGAACCCAACAGACAGAAAGGCACAGTGGAGGGAAGGAGAGGTGCAATCAGGGACCATCACTTTCAGGTAAGGTTTCCACTACCTGCTGTGGCTACGGCAGCCATTTTATTACCATTCAGCCTGTGAATCTGCCTCTTGTCTTCTGAAGGCACTAATAGGCACCCTGTTGCATTGCCTTCTATTACTGTGTATCATTTAGAGGTGAAAACAGGCGTGCATGTGTACCGAAATAGAGTTGGTGAACTAGTCAGCTGAAAGGTTTTAGCTTCCAGTAACTTGGTGTTAAAGGCGCACTTAGTAATTTTGAAACCTGACAAGCTAATATACAGATGTGTACATTACGAGGCTGTTCTGTTACCTTGTTGTAAGAACACGGGAAACTGCAGGCCCAACATAAGCAGATCATCACCCGCTGTCTGCTGCTCTGTCTGTCACTCTGAAGTCTTAAAAACTATTGTGTGGGTAACAGAGCAAGTATTTCAACACCCCGCCCCACCCCACCCCCATCCTGTTGTGACTGGCTGCGGCTCCTGGCTTCTTTCTTTCATTTATTTCTCCTTCTGTAACCATTTCGGTGACCTAAGATGAGTTCTCATTTTGCAGTGACAATCTTGGGAAAGCACAGGGCCGTGCAGCCAATCAGATGTAGGGTGTGCTTAGCTGGCCAGATGTAGAGAGCCATTGTTCATGGGAATTTGGCCAGGGCAGCGGGGTTAGCACTCCTACTCCGTGACCTTATTGAGTCAGAAACTTGGTCAAAACATGTTATCTGAAGGACAGATCTACATCTCCTCATTTCAAAATCAGTAATTCAGACGGAACCGTTAGTCCCCACAGGCTAGGTCAGGCTCAGTGGGTTCTGCACATCCAGCTTTGTTTGAGACATGTCTTGGCCAGCCGGCTGAACCGGGTCACCTTTTGCCTGGTGAACTTTAGTGTCCTCATGCACAAGGCGGAATTGTTTTCCAGGATTAAATGCGGAATATGAGCACATTTTGCCGTCCCTCACCATGTGTTCCTCCCAAACTGTCCCAAAGGCTCTGAGAACATTCCCTCAGAAAGGAAAGGATGACAGCTTGTCTGTTTGGCCTACAACAGTTATAAAACTGCACGGAAGCTAACAGAATCTGACACTGTGTGAGACAAATCTTACGCATGACAATACTGGGTCTATGTGTAGAACTTGGATCGATTTCAGACTACGTTTTTGTCCCAGCAGAGCAAAAGTATGTGCCTTCTTCTTGTGACAAGATGACCCGGGGGGGGTTGGGTCCTTCGTAAGATGAATGGCTACGTGTCTGATGAGTAATCCGATTTTAGAGCACTCGTCATGGAGCGATCTCAAAATGGTAATTCAGCTGCCTATTGACATTAAGAGAGGAGATCAAAAGCACTCTGGCATTTCCTTTGGACTCGAGCAACCTGTCTTTATTCTTAACGCTCGTTATGTGTCCTCTATTGAGTAGAGACGGAGACAGAAAGCGAGTTTAGCAGGATGAGCCAAATCTCTGGACATTCTCTGAACATACAGCTGCATGTTTTACTGAAGCAATTCAGAGTACCATTGCTCCACCTGCGCACCTCAAACCCAGCTCTCTAACCATTATTCTCTGCTGCTAGCCCAACCCGAGGTTCCCTTAGCAGTCAAACCCTGCACCAGTTTAAACTTGTGTGTGCAGTGTAAGTGTCTTACTGTGCTAGCCCACTTCCAGCCTCTGGGTCAAGATTGAGCTCATACACTCCGGGTCAAAAAACCATCCAGAGATTTTATCTCACTCAAGGCTTCCTGTACCTCTGAGAAAGCCATTATGAGACAAAAAAATGACGGAAAATAGCAATAACGGCAACTACAACAACAGCAGAAACAACATCAGCAACAACATCAGCAACAGCAACAGCAACAACAGCGGCAACAACAGTGGCAACAACAGCAGCAACAACAGCAGGAACAAAGCAGCAGCAACAACAATTCCAACAGCAGCAACAATGACAGCAGCAACAACAACAAGGGTTTGATGAGAGAAGGAAATGCGGACGGAAATGTGGAGTTCACTGGGGGAAAATAAAGATGTATTTTTTCAAAAATGAGGAGAAATTGTGATCGTGGCAAATCAGAACCACTCTAACGACGCACTGCAGTATGGGGCAGGTGCTTTAACACCGGACCACCTGAACACAGGGACAACGGTTCGGTTCTGTGTCTGAGAGCTCTGCTCTCTTCAGTCTGTAGAACCAACTAGACGTTGGCCATCTTAACCAGGAAGCACGATTCTCCTCTCCTGGGACTAATTAAATAATTCAGCTGTTAATTAAATTTTTAATATGAATATAGGTTGCAGAAGGTCACTGAGTTACTGTTGTGAATAAACACCACACAGCGATATGGGGCTGGAAATTAAGCCCTGTAATTTCATCACCCAGAGGTAGCTGCTTTTCCTCTGTGAAAACACTTAAACTGTGTCATTTACTCAGGAGCTTGCTGTGTAGCACATTAAAGTTCCCCCAGAAGAATTTTTATGTGCTATTATATGCAATTTTAATGTGCCCCCTTCCACCTCCCATCCAATGAGATTCTATCTCCCCAAACCACCGAGTGTACCTGCGCATTTGTGTGACCTTATGTGTAACACATAATTATCCCCAGTGTATCAGAGCCCGTGTGCATTACAGAAAAATGTGTGTGGGATTATCCTCTCTGTGGTCCAGGTGGGCCACAGCCTTTTCCACTTCACCTGAATTGCTTTGTAAAATATCCAGCTGAACAAATAAATGATACGTAAAAAGTACCAATAATATAACCTGTGTAAGAAGCTCTGGATAAGAGCATCCGCTATGTGCCTGAAGTGTTACAATGTAACCTGTGATAGACCGTTTTCTGTTCTCTGCTGCCCCCTGCAGTTTCTACACAGGTCCTGCGGTAGTGCAGGGGCAGGTCCCGCTGGACACTGACAGCGTGGTTCTGGTGCTGAACGGCCGCGAGGAGCAGAAGATCGCCTACGCCACCAGGTGGCTGGAGCACGCCGGCGCGCTGGTCCGGACGCACGCCCTGGCCCACGTCGCCGTGGTGATGCTGGGCAGCGAGAGGTGCGCTAACGACTGGCTCCGCCCCTACCTGAGAGCGCACGGCGGATTTGTGGATCTGCTCTTCCTGGTGTACGACAGCCCCTGGGTCAACGAGCGGGACGTCCTACAGTGGCCTCTAGGGGTGGCAACGTACGCTTCTCTGGCATCGTATTTTACAGATACATTTACCAACAAATCACCGTTTCCTGTTTGAGCCCAGACTTACTTAACATCTGAAAAAAAGGAGAAATATCAGGTGGACAGGATAGGTACATTGGCAGATTGATTGTAATTTCTTTGCCTACCCAGAACAAAATTTCCCATTTGACTCCAAACTGACATTTGCCTGCCATATCTCAGTGTATATAGATCAATAGATAACAGGGTTAGGGGTGGATTTAATTTCAATTCAGAATCTCAGGAAAGTTGCCGTTCATTTTCTGAATTGAAGGAGCTGAAATATAATTTTACAAATCAGTTATTTTCACATCAGATTGCTGACCACAGACAAATCTTCGGTAGGAGAAAATATTAAAAGAAGCGATGTTTCCTCTCCTGTCCGTTTGTGTCTGTCTGTCTGTGTTTGAGGTACACAACACAGGCATGGAAAATCCAGGTTCAGAAAGTAAAGGTCCTCCCCAGTATTTTTTTCCAATCACCTGGATTCGCCCAACTCTTTAGCCAGGAGGTAGAACTAATTAGTGAAATCAGCTGGTTGGAAGAAACACATGGCAGGCCTTTTACTTTCTGACCCCTGGACTTTCCACCTCTGCAGGTACAGAGATTTTCCCATCGTCCTCCCCAGTGTGGAGATGGTGAGCTCGGAGAGGCCGTACCTCTGTAACTTCCTGGGGACGGTGTACAGGAACTCGTCACGGGAGACCCTGATGGAGATCCTCAAACAGCACAGGCTGGAGAGAGAGTGTGACATCACTGCCCGAGAACGGTACGTCACACGCCGGACTTTCACATCGCAGGGACCCCTAAAATGGCCCCCCTCTGGCTGAGGTTACGTTCTCCCTGTCCCCAGGTGGGTTCCCCAAGAGACGGCGGAAACGCTGTGGCGGTATCAGACGGCGCTGGCGCGGAGCGACCTCACGCTGTGCCCGGTGGGCGTGAACCCAGAGTGCTACCGCATCTACGAGGCCTGCTCCTACGGCTCCGTGCCCGTGGTGGAGGACGTGGGCACGGCGGGCGGGTGCGCGGACGGGGGCGGGGCTGGGCGTGGCTCCCCGCTCCGCCTGCTCAAGGCCTTGGGTGCGCCCTTCCTCTTCCTCAGAGACTGGGCGGAACTCCCCGCCCTGCTGGAGAGGGAGAGGAGGATGACTCAGGGGGAGAAGGTGGAGAGGAGGAGGAGACTGCTAGAGTGGTATGGAACATTCCGGACGAGGATGAGGGACCACTTCACCCAGGCCCTGGAGGAGACATTCTTCAGAACTGGCTGATGGGGGGATGGGAAACGGGGATCGGGATCGTCAGGTTTTTGGGGGGTTCGGAGTACTATGAATTAAGGGGAGCTCAGAGCTACAGGACAACTTCACCACAAAGTACTCCCCCACCACTGATACTGCAGTGACACTGTCAATGCTGATGGTTATTGCATGTATGACAGGGTCAAAGGTCAGTTACATTTCATGTTCAGTCAATTCAGGAAATGAATAGAAAGTCAGTTCATTATTTGATAAAAAAAGAAAATGAAAAATATTGGCATTTTTAGAAGCATGAATTGACTGATTTGAAATGGAGTTCACCCCGAAACCTGTGTGATTGGGTATCACTAACGAGCCGATTTGTCACTCACCATGAGGGGTATGGTCAGATGACATGGGTCAAATTATTACACTTGCCATCTAAACAAACAATTGTTTAGATGGCAGTAAGAATCCTACAGATAACTCACCATTTGAATAGTGTTTTATTTTCACATAATATTCAGAACAAAACCTTTCTTTCATCATGTGCGTTTTGGTCAGTAACGTTTCGTTGAAAATTCTCAATATTTTTCCAATTTTACCAGAATTTAAAGAGTTAAATTTGTCAAATGATCAGTTGACCCAGGTCTGTTAGTCAATGGTCAGTTTTTGACCAGTACTGACCTTTTTTGCAAGATGTTTATTTTCCAGTGGTAAATGTTGACTCTTTTAGACTTGCTGTTTCATGCAGTCAGTCTACCTGCTCTTCTCAGCTTCACGCCAATACAGTCCACAGCAGTGCTGTAGGGAAAGGGGGCATGACGTAGCATTACGTATTTATTCACTATGGAAACGGGCTCCAATCTGCCCACTAGCTACATTGCTGCATTATTTTTCTCATATTTTCAGTGAAACTGAAATCTGCACAGCTTTGTGTTGTCAGGAGTTTTGTGCATTAGGTAGCACTGGTATCACAGTGCATTTCCTTTCTAAGAATGTGTGAAATGTTTATTTTAATGTAAATAAAATGTATTTAATGTTGGATATTAAGTGCCAACAACCCTGAGTTTACCTCATGTTAATTTATCATCTCCATATGTTACCGATTCATACCACGAGGGGGAGCTACTGATTTTATATTTATGCGGAATCTGGAATTTTGTACAGTACATAGCAGGGGTGGGCAACTCCAGGCCTCGTGGGCCGGTGTGTATGCAGGTTTTTGCTGCCACCAGTTACCAATTATTTAATGAACCCAATCATTTACATAATCTGATATTTTATCTAAATCCCACGATATGAAAAGCAGCTGATGAATGTTCTTGTCTTGGTAAGCTTGTATTGTAGCGTGTTATCGTGGTGTCATTTACGAGTGAATCGGTGATGGTGCATACAACTAATTAGCTTATTTAGCAATGGTAACTGGTGGCAGTAAAAACCTGCACACACACAGGCCCGCGAGGCCTGGAGTTGCCCACCCCTGGTATATAGTATATTGTTAAAAGATGAAAGGCTATTTCCATTGTATTACGATGGCACTTCCATGCAGTTGTCAGAAAGTTTCCTCTACTTTAATTTTGAACTGAACAAAATAAATTGGTGTGGGGAATTTATGGGAAAAGGCTTTGTGTTCTAGTTCCATTAGAGATATTTATTTGCGATGTTGCACGCAACTCAGGGTGCAAATTACATTTGGCTGAGTTATATGTTTCCTATGCATGTCTTGCATGAACTAGTCAGAATTGCTCAAATGCAGTGGTTCCCAAACCTCTCCACAGGTACTTAATGTGTTCCATCTCAAGCACACCTGATGTAACTAATCAAGGGCTTAATTAGTATCAGGTGTGCTTGAGGTGGCACATATCAAATGGGTCTGGCTGAGGTCCCCATGGAGAGGTTTGGGAACCAATGCTCAAATGCAGGGACGGGCAACTCCAGGCCTCGCGCGTCAGTGTGTATGCAGGTTTTACTGCCACCAGTTACCCTGGCTCAATCAGCTCATTAGTTGTTTTCACTCGTAAATTAGACCACAATAAAATGTTACAATACACAGGTACAAGAACATTCATCAGCTGCTGTTCGTATTGCGGACTGTAGCTAAAATATCAGACCATGCAAATCATTGGGCTAATTAAATAACTGGTGGCAGCAAAAATCTGCATACACACTGGCCCACAAGGCCTGGAGTTGCCATCCCTGCTCTAATGCAGTGGTTCTCAAACTTGGTCCTGGGGGACACCTGTGTATGTTGGTTTTCGTTCCAACCGATTAAAATCTGGGACTGCAAGAATTTTAACAAAACTTAATTTTACTTAATTACACTTTTTATGTTTTGAGGGATTATTTACCCTCTTAAGCCACATTGCTAGAGAAAGAGCTATGCACACCATGAAGAATAAAAGTTCCGTATTCACATTCTACATTGCAAATTATTACAAAAAGAGAGGTAAAAAAAATAATTATCTGATCTAATTAAAGACTGAGGTCAACCAATAGGCTCCTAATTGGTTCAAGTGTAGACAAATGGACACTAAAACTCACCATTTGATAGAGTTTAAAGACAAATAAAATGATAATGACACAACCTGTATTGTGTTAAATTTAAGGAAACAATTATGAAAGAACTTAAACGTGTTCAATAACATAATAAATGTTATTACCACAATTTATCATTATTATTTGCAATATAGCAGAATAAGCACAATGTGAACATTTTATTAATTATGACATCCATAGCTTATTCTGGCATACTATGGTTTAAGAGGGTAAATAATCCCTCTACACATGAAAAAATATAATTAAGAAAAAATTACAGCTTGTTAAAATTATGGGGTTGCAATTGTGGTTGAAACGAAAACCAGCATACACCTGTACCCCAGGACCGAGTTTGAGAAATTCCAATTTATTGAGAAGTTCCCAAATTGGATTTAAAATGATATGTCTTGTCAATGAACGCTAGATGGCAGACAAGCACTACAGTGCGACCGTAATGCAGGCAAATGAGCGGAATTTTAATCACCTCGAGGATGTATAATTAACATTTTTATTTCTTCTAATAGTTTGAGAATAGTAATACGGGTTGGGACAGGACATTCCAAATGACTACTTTGCGACACTTTAGTTAAATGCAATTACATTATTTGAACATAATTGACATTTGAGAGACTTTAAAAGAAGATTAGTCAAATAATAGCGAAAACGTGAGGACGACCATATACTGCACGTGTTTAAGCGAATCATACCTGTATTAATAAGAGGCCAAATTGCATTATCAAAAGCAATGCTTTCGATGCTTGAAAACAAAACTGTTGTAGCCCAGATTGATGGAAATGCTGGTTTCTAAGGTAACGGTGAAGCAAATGCGTGCCTCCTGAGTTATGCGCTGAAACACAAAAGCGTTTTTATTTTTTTCTCATGTAGCCTAAATGTGATTCGATTGCATTCTATGGGTTTCGTGCTCAACTGGATTATAACCGAAACATGCACAACATTTAACCATGCATGGCCTACAATTAATTATTGACTATAAAGGCGAATGGAAAACAACATTCGAAACAGCCTTTCACGGGTTATCACGCAACTGGTGCGAAAACAAATAGTAGCTACATTATCACATTTAACCCCCTGGATCGGATAAGAGACGGTTTCTTTGGCCATTACTTTAACCGGGTTGGATAGAAAAACACACACTGATCGCGCGTTCATATAAACTCTCACTTTGTAACTGACAAATTGTATTTTTCAAAGAAAGAAAACCCTACACATTGGTTCGACTGGTCCGAGTAGTTGTCAATCCTGACCACGTTTCCGCTCGAAGCGCCTCTCCGATCCCACCCTCCACCCATTCCCAGTCACTCTCCGCCAGCTGCGCCGCGGTCGATCTGCGTCTGGGAAGCAACGAGGCTTCTATGTGTGGGGTTCAGTTACACCAGAGCGCCCGAGGAAGTGCATGTGGCTATACGACTGTCTTGTTCTCCATTTTTCCAACGTGCAATTGCAGAGAAACATTTGCTATTGAGATTGCTTGACCAGAAGGTCGTCCTGATCATTTTCAAACGTTAGCTTTGAGGTTTTCCCCGGGACTATCAGCTCCGCTGCACGTTTTCCAGCCGCTGCCTCTAACGTTATATTTGTCAGTGATTTAATTGGTAAGATTCTGTGGTGGCGTTTAGCTTAGTTTGCTTGAAAGCAGAGTAATGGGATCTCAAAACACGTTTTATATTTTGTTAAATCGATGATTGTTAAGTGGAAGTGAGAACTGGTAAATTTATCTAGCGAATTAAGCGAGCCTCCATGCCCGTAGGTTGGCTACCTTTTTCTTTTGTCACAGTTGTGAACACTTTTTGCTAAACCTGTAGGATGCAGTAGGCGTATAGCTACAGTAGGACTAAAACACATTTGTTGATTAAAACCTAAGAACTCCGAGAAAACTACCTGAGCGGATCGGAGATGTCTAATCCAACGAGGTTCAAAAAGGATAAAGAAATCATCGCCGAGTATGAGAGCCAAGTGAAGGGTAAGTTTTTACTTTATTTTAATTTTATAAAAATAAAAATTTAAAAAAGCATTTTAAGTCATATTCTTCCGTGTCAATTCTTTCACCTGACAACGTTGCCATTTTCTGCTAGCACTGGGAACGATGATTATGAGTTGCAAGATAAAAGCATAGCCAATGTTGCCTAACTGTCCAGCATAACATCAGTGAGGTTATAGCAGTGTTACGGTGTTAATGCTCTCTTTGTGTTTGGCGTTTTACTATTACAAGCGCTCAGCGTTTCTTCACATCCTTAAAGTATCGGAATCATTGCTTCACCATTCTCAGTTAATGGATAAGGTTTTTCGCGTGGATATTAGATTGTTACTTTAGGTAGGATTACAAACAGATCTGATGTTCAGTTTAATATCGATTAGGCTACATGCGGGCTCGATCTGGTCATTTTTCGTGGAACGGAATATTAAAAGCCTCGTGTATGTCGCTAACGGGCGAAATATTTCACATAGAAATCATAATATCAAGCTCTGCTTTCACCAGTTTGAGAGGATATTTTGGCCATTCAAAAGTTCTTCCTAGTTTCCTTGGCGTGTAATGTCAGCGTTGCTGGTCCTATAGCGTTGGTTGTGCACAAGATTCTCGTCCTTCAGTTCTGCAGACTTGGATAACTTGAAATGACGCTTGAAATTATGCTTCTTTTGTGGTCACTTCCATAACTAACGGATATTTCAATCACTTTTATTGTTTAATTTATCCGAGCATATAGGCTACTATTTTTGTTTGTTGCATTTGCATTGCACTTCGCCATTTTTGTACTTCTTTTCTATAGCTTTAGTTTAAAAAGAGATAGTTGTCGTTACTTGCTTCCTTGTGATTTATAAGTTATTAATAGACAATCAGCTGCCAGGCTCCCCTCCATCTCCAGTGTAGTGAATATCTCTTCGCATTTTAGATTATCCTGCCAATCAACCACTTTAAACTACCATCATTGGGCCTGTTTGTTTGTGGGAATCGCAGGGAATTGATCCTGGCAGTTGGTGGCATGTAGGCCTACAAGTTAATACAATATAACATTTTTTACCTATGATTCACAAGCGGTGTAGCCTAACTGCAACACAATGTAGGCTACCCTACATTTTCCAAGGCATATCTCATGAAACCCACTGATGCCTTTATAAATATTCTTTTAAAGCTTTGGGAACTTGTGTTTTTGGAATGTTTCGGGCTGAAATTCAGAAGACTGTGGGGATTCGGCCGGCCATGTGTGTGTGTTTGGGATCCCCGACTGGTGTTTCTGTGGAGAAAATGAAACCTCGTCGAACACGGCCGTCGGGCCAGCAAGGCACTTGGAGTTGGCCACCGTCTCAGCACGTTGGGTCTCCCACAAGCCGCTCTTCCCCTCCCGTGCCTCCGCGTGGAGCTGGGGAAAGAGGCCGTTGCTGCACGCTGGTAACCATGGGGATTTGGCCTGTAGCCAGGACCGGGGCTCTCCGGAGCAGTTAGCCGGCAGAAATGTCTCCTATCCGTCTGTCTAAAAGCAAGCCTTCAACATGGATAGGCTACACATTGGGGTAGAGAAAATATTGGTTCTTATGGAATTACCGGATTGAGTAGCTACGCCGGAGCAGAGGCGCTCCACTGTCGGGAATGTGCAGCCAGTAGCCAGCGTGCGATGACTCAGGCGTTTCATACTTTAATAGCGGCCTGATGCATTCATATGTGATTCGGCGGGAGCTGGCGCTGCTATTCTCATTTGTCACGCAAAGAGATAATAAGGACACGATGATACTGCTGGAATCAATGCCTAAAGCACAACGTCCGCATGTTTACTTGTAGCCTATGAGTAAATTTAACTGGCCGTGTTAACCGGCCAGGACGGGGATCGCGGGCGGCTGCTCTGTCCTTAACACGGCCAGTTAAATTTACTCATAGGCTACAAGTCAACATGCGGACGTTGTGCTTTAGTTCTCATTGAGTGGATAGGCTACCACTACCACAACAACTCCTCACCAAAATAATAAATAAGTAACGTGTGGTTTTCTTTCATAACTTAGACATCCCAGTACATACTGTAGTTTAATCAGTATCACGTGATTGCGACCCTAAATAATTGTCATTTTTGTGATTTGTCATCTGCAGTAGCCTATATAGTCTTAAATAGGCTTAATATAAACATATATATAATAATAATACATTTTTTATAACCTTTAATGGATTTAACATTAAACGTTTTCCTCCTCAATGTCTGGTCTTTGGAGTTAAACACTCACTTGTTTACTTGTGTTGCGACCTCCCGTGCTGTAGTTGTAATTTGCATCTCTGTGCGGTCTAGTTTGAGGTTATAGCTCATTTGCATTGCAAATGGAAGCTTTACTCAGTTATGATCTTAACTTACAGAACAGAGAGCTTTACTCAGTTATGATCTTAACTTACAGTACAGAGAGCTTTACTCAGTTATGATCGTAACTTACAGAACAGAGAGCTTTTTCTAGTAGTAACAGATGTTTGTGCCCTTTATTCAGTGGGGAGAATGGAGGAGGTTTTGTCAATGCATGTGAAAAAGGCTGACGTTACTTATGGGTTTATTAACAGCCAATAAATTAATAATAAATAAACAATAATAAAATCCCAATAAATCTCTATTCCATTCTGAAAACAGTCACAGTAATGCTGAAGTTTTCAGGCTAAGTTCTAAACCCACTTGCTGCTTCTAATAGCTTTCCCGAACCACATTTCTCAACTGTGGGTTTAGTTATTACTCTGTCGCCATGAAGAAACCAAATATATTTAGAAAAGAAACAGAAATTGGAAACGTTGACGGTAAATTGAAATTGGCCCCAGTTCCACCTGTTACAGTTGCGGTCCTAATATTCAAGGCCGTTGTTGCCGTGGGGCAAACGGTCGTGAGTCCTGTAGTCTGTTGGGGTTAGGAGACGGAAACGGAGAGCCCTGGGGCCAGATCAGAGGAGGAGGCGGTTGAAGTGTCACAGGAGAGACAGCAGCAGGTCGGAGCCGTTTGGGGTAAAGCTGGTGCTGTTTAACGGCTCGTCCAGGGCCAGAGATGAAAAAGAGAGGGAAGGTGGGCTGGGGAGAAAAAAAGAGAAGGCGACAGAGACTACAGAGCAGCTGTGGCTTTCAGTACGATCCGTCTTTATCTTACGTCTGGGGCACATTGGCAGTGTTGCCTGAGTACTTTACCAAATGACACATCGTGTTTGAGCCAGTTTGCTGTTTTTTTGTGTGGTATAATCGAGACTTCCACTGGTGAAAGTGTCCTCACTGTGAGAAAGGGGCAGGGTCTGAAATTAACACTCTACCCACCAAATGTGGGTAAATTGTTTGCTGTGGCGGGTAAATTTGTCCTATTTTTATTTTTAACCCTTTAATGCGTATCCTACAATCAAGCCTGTGTGATCCGTCTAGAGTGGTCCCTGGAGCATACGCTCAAACCAATGTGTTTCGACCTCTGCAGTAGAACATTCAGCCTTGTATATGACATCACAATGCCAGCAGACCATGATAACACTGTCCAAGCTATTCTATTATAAAATGAATCAAATTACTAGTCTTTACACCATCGTACCCTCAAATGAGGTTTATTTTTAAGATGAACATTCTGGCACTTACACACTTCTCAACACAGTGCTCCCTAGAGTACCGTCATGCTTGGGTTGAAACTGCTCGGATATACACGGTTGGTGTACTTCGGTAGAAAGTAATTTTTGAAAAAACTGCATTACAAGGTCTGTAAGATGTTCCTGCCTGACGGGGTCATATTTGTAAAGAGCTGTTGCTGTTGATATTTCTCAAATGTATAGTTTTGGCCCTTTGAGCGCACACTTGGAACTGTTGACGTCTGTTCTACCAGGGTGATGATGATGTCTATAAAACTAGTGGAAAAAGTGAACTGATGCATTTTAGATTGGAATTTTCAATTTGAATTCTAAAATGCTTATAATTAATGCTTGTAATGTTTTCCGCAGGGTTTTCCCCGAAGTGCCTAGTAGAAATCTACCTGTGACAGTGGCCGGTGGAGGAAAAAAAAAAGTGAATTTCAGACCCTGGGAAGGTGCTTTAGCTTCAGGAGTAGATACTGCAGAGGGTGCCATTAGAAAGCAGTGCCTCTTGGGTGGAAATTCAGACACTCACCGCCTGAATGTTGGGCATAGAGATGATGATAACATTCCAAGTACATGACTTCTTGTCACTCCAGATCTTTCTATTTAGCTGGCGAGTGAGTAGAATTCACCAGCAGACAGCTTCTACTCTGGGTGCACAGCTGCACGTTGTAAAACCTGCAACGGCTCAAGCTGCTCCACACTCTGAGGTGCAGTTTGAGATATTACATCCCAGAGTTATGATATTCCTGGCTCTCCGCTTTCTGCCGTCCAGACTGGTAGGGATGTGTGGAGAATGTAGATCTGCTCTGTTCAGGCTGGTAATGTGTGATCAGAATTCAGTGCGTGTAGCAGGTGCGGTCTCGTCTCGCGTAGAGGTGTCAGTCACTCGGGCAAGAGAGGGAGGAACAAAACTTCGGGTCGATCGCGTTCCACAACGGGCTCTTGATCTCCGTTATCAGGCCTGCTATGCTTGACTATTTTGGTTCTATTTCTGGTCCTAGTTCAGGTTCTGGATTTGATTTTGATCCTGGGCCCAGTTCAGGGTCTGCTTTTGGTTTTGATACTGGACCCGGTTCAGCTTCTGGATTTGGTTTTGATCAGGTTTTGGTTCTGGGTCTATATCTGGTTCTGATTCTGTGCGCGTAACGGGGCCCAGTGCAGGTGTGATTCTGAGGATCGGGTCTCTGACTCTGTATTTGGGCTGTATCTGTATCACACAAAAGCATTGACCCGAGTAAGACCCGGGTTTGCAAATCACAGGTTTGATACGGCTCAGCTTTTGGTATGAAAAGGCGGACATGGGTTACTCCACGCTGCACGGTTAGCTGACTGACTTGATCTTGTCATGTGTTTCACTGGCTCATTTCCTAAATCGACGCCCCAATGTGGTGCTCCCAAGTCTTTCAACTGCCCTCATGCAGAAACGATGTTCCGAAACTTTTATTTAAATGACGGAAACTGTATTAATGTAAATGTATATTAGAACTGAACTACTCATGAAACCTCTTAATTTTCACTAGCTAGATTTCAGTTAGATTAACGCAAGAAGAGGATTGCTCGGTTTTCACAGGTAAATATGTAACCGTGTCAGATCTGCTTTGTAGTCGCTTCAATGACCTTCAGTATGCACTTATTGTATGTCGCTTTGGATAAACGTGTCCCCCAAATGATTGTAATGTATTCACTAGCCAGCTGGCTACCAAACTAGCTGAAATAGCAAGAAGAAATGGAATGTGTAGAAGTAAACTTGCAGACCGATGGCCGTGACCGAATACGACCACTGTCCCCTGTCCGCTCAGACCCCTGTCCCTATGTGCCCTGTCCCTTCACTTTGCAAGCAGTGTGCGAAAAAAATCCTGCAAAACTCTTTCCTAACTAGTGAGGAAGTAGTTTGTAATATTTATTTTTTATAATTTTTTTATTGAGAATATCAATCAGTTAACATGACTGTTTTTACAAAGTGTAGATTATGAATGAAGATAGAATTAACAAAAAAAGGTTAATATTACAAAATACTCTTATCTTATACCATATATATATATATATATACATATATACATATATACATATATACATACATACATACATACATTAATTACTTGGAAGCAATTTCATCTGACAATTTCTGTAAGTAACCCGGAAGTAAAAGTGTAAAAGACAGAGCGTATATGTATATCTATAGTATAAGAGAGTATTTTGTAATATGAACCTGATTGATATTCTCAATAAAAAATAAAAACATTTAAAATAAATATTACAAACTACTTTTTTGTTTTGCGGGATTTCTTTTGCACACTGCTTGCAAAGTGAAGGGGCAGGGCACATAGGACAGGGGACAGTGGACAGGGAACAGGGGTCGTATTCGGTCGCGGCCCTGGTCTTGCGTGAATGGCTGTTCCCTGTACTTGCCCGTCACCATGGTGTGGTGTGGATGGGTCGAACGCGGGTTGAGTGTGTTTAGTAACCCGTGTCAACCCGATTTTGTGTGTGAAAGGGGTAGCCGATTAGCTGGACGCTCGCCTCACTCTGGTGCCCTGCTCAGCACAGCGGCATGCTGGGAAACTGACTGAGTATGACTGCTGGAGCTCTGGATCACTGAAGCATGGGCTGTTATTTCACTGCATCTCTGACCGTCTGTCAGCCCTTTTTTCTTTTCCTTCCGCCCTTCCGGCAGGTCTCGAGCGAAAGCGGGAGCTAGCTTACGTGTTTGTGACCGGTGGTTTCTGTATTTCTTTCTTACTTGCTTTAATTTGTTTATAAGTTTATTTATTTTCTCCTGTAACCTGACCGTTGTTCTGTGCATTTATGCTGCGGTGCTACGGCCTTTCAGCGCCATTCCCCTTGGTCTCTTCTGGGGACTGCATGGTGACGTGCCCGGCACCCGGCTTCCCAATGTTCATTTAGAACACGGTGATAACATCACTGGATTGTATTTATTTTCTGACAAGGACCATTATAGAGCATTTGTTTGTGGAGATAACTTCATTAACGGGCTCTGTCGTGTGCTTCATGCAGAAATGAGTCCTCATTGTTTGGTCATTAGACTTTATAAGGCCATGATAATGTCTTATTTTTAAGACTGTAAAAATTGTTGTGTTATAATGAACTTCCTTGAAGGTGAACAATGCCATTTTTCAATATTGTTTTCGGTTGTAAGGGCTAATTCATATGGTTTCTTTAGGATTTCTCTGACCTCATAAAGCCTCATATTCTTGGCAGGCAGGAAGAGAGAGGTACTGTGTTTGATCAGATGACTACACGTTCTGTTGATGGAATCCTTGCAAATCCTCCCAGAAGACTTACTCATGGCTAATAGTGTAGCACACAGTCCGAGCATGATTTAGTCATTCTGTAGGATTTACACTCCTGACGGCCAACAGAGAAATGAAATGGCTCATTTGATGACGGGAAGGTGCTAGTGACTTCAGTAAGGTAGCTCTTTAAAGGTTCACTTTTTGGAGTTATTCAATATTATTTCTGTTTTAGTGTATGTTTTCAATTGTGCTAGACAGTCTTTCTGTGGGATGAAGGATGTTTTAGATACAGACGTATCTGACAACTAGCTGGCATTAGCCTACATTTGAGCACATACATTTTATAGTGTTTGTCCCCAATTATAAACAGGAATAGCTGCTTTTTTAATATTGTGCTAGTACATCTTTCCTTGAGTGCCACGGTCTCAAGTTGCACGCGCCATTGGAAATTGTTCCAACCAAAAATTATAGTAAACATAATTATTATTTTTTTTTTTAAGAATAATTGGGTAAAATGTAGTCTCTGGAGGCAAGCTGCGATAGAGTTTCTTAAATCGTAAAGATAATACCCCTGTACCAGCTATTATAAAGGCAGCAGGGGTGGCCTTGAATTTGAGAGAATGGGACCTTGAAATGACAGTGAAAGCCATTGAATTGGTGGCAAAGGTGAGAGTGTGGGAACCCTGTCTCTGGAATGCTGTCTGTTCCATGGGGTCGCGGCCCCTTGAACCCCGGGGGTCTGTCCCATCAGAGCTGAGGGCTATCTCTTTATCCCTCCAGCCCATGTGTGAGGTCATGTTTGGTGCGATACCAGTTATTTTTCTTTATTTATGGCCTTGATCAGGCATAGTCATTGTGTCATGTTGTGGGGTCTCGCAGTACTGTGCTCCAGTACCCGGTGTTTTTAGTCTCAGATCTGAAGCGTCCCAAAGAAACGGAAGGTCTCCCGTCTTAACGTTTTTAAAAGGAGCTGTTTGCACGCGGTGAATGCTTTGAATGGCTGGCCTTCTCAGCTGGGATGTGCCGTTGTGTGAAGCCAAAGCATTTTGATCTGAGGCATTCACTCAGCTGCCAGGTCTTTATTTAGAAACATCAGTGCCCCCCCAACAGTACACAACCAACTGAACCTTTTATCTGGAGCATTATGACCGTACAATTCCAGGAAACAAATGTGTTGACACACAGAAGACCTGTGTATCTTTCTCCAGGAAAAGGCCAAGAAATTACATTGTTTTTCTCTCCAATGGGCATGGGCAAGTTTGATATGACTGGCAACAGCACAGTGTGGTTCATGTCTGTAGTTCTGGACTTTCCTTTTTTTAAATGTCTTGTAACCCTTGGGTTGTATCCTATCATTGGAATAACGATTGCAGAGAGGGCTAACAAGTTGAAATGAGGAAACTCTGCTTCCAAATGCAAATGGGTGAACCTGGATGCAGGCAGGATTGCTGAACACTTCCTGCGCAGAGAGCGTTTAATGTGGTGTGTCTACATGAGTCCCTCGGTCATAACACATTTATACAGAGAGAAATTTAGTCGGCTATATATAGTAACAGTAACTTTATTATGATAACTGACCTAATCAGTTGGGATCCTCACGTAACAGCAAGAAGACGGCCTCAGCGGAATCTTAGAGAACAGCTTCTAAGTAATTAAAGCGCTCGTTATATTGAGGTTTGTCGCCGTGCAGTGTGTATGTGTGTGTGGCTGTCCCATTTGGGCTGTTTAATAAACTCAGTTGAGTTTTAAAATGACCCTGTGTCCCTCTCCCCCTCCAACCCACACTGTTCTTTTCAGTCTTTTTGTCCACAAAAGCCATCGCGCAAAAAGAGAAAGAGGAGGGTCTACATTCCCAAGCCCCCTCTTGCTCCCCACCCCATCCTGAAGGTCAACAATAAGACTCTAACTCCGGCCGTATTGCTGCTAGAGAACAGTCACAAAAGAAGAGGCGTCTGGCCTTTGTCTGTGTCCGTAACTAATTCTGGCTAATTTTGGTTTTCCTCGCTGCATGCAGCCAGATTTGAAAACAGTCAACCCGCACAATCGGAGCCTCAAACCCGCCCAATCTTGGGGGAAAAATACACACACATGTAAGTTATAGTTATTTTCTCGTAATTAAACGTTGTTGTGGTCATTATGCAAGATCAGAGACGACAAGCACATGCACAAACTTCTGTCAGACTTTGGAGTCTAATCTAAAGACATAGAAGTCAATAACGCCTAGGCTGTGCATTCACTAATAGGCCTCCATCTTTTCCATGCTCAGTATTATGTGTTCAAAGACAGGGCTGTCTATCTAACAGTGAAATTTAGAGATGGCCACCAACATGATGACAAACGCAGTCACTAATTGACAGGCTTCAGGTACAATGACTACCCAGGAATAGGCGGAGGAGGGACAAACTGCAGCAGCACCAATGAGTGTGAATGATTATCTTAAAAAAACACCCAATGTCATAATGGCCCAGATTATGACAAGCTGCCCAATGCCATTATCCCTGCACAATAATAAATCGCCCAATTGGGCAGGAATCTGCCAAATCTCACATCATTGGTTGCGTGTCCTACCTGCATATTGCAAAGGCGAGCATCAAATTTAGACAGGTTTCAGCTATTTTTAAAACAATTTTAAAAATATATATTTTCTCGGTTCAGCTGGTTTTATTTTCCTCCCTGTTATGGAGCTGTTATTGTCAAAGCTGCAAATAGCGAAGGTGAGCCTCATTTCAGGTAGCTCTTGTTTAAGGAACAGGTCTTTTTCTGTGCTCGATTCAGTGCTCGTCTTGTTTGTGCGTTTGCCTGAGGGTTAGTCCTGGCTCCAGAGCTGTGGGCGGGCGATGGTGATTGCTTCTGTAATGAGGCTGGTGGGATTCATCAGGGAGAGTGCAGTGCTTTTACACAGGCTGATATAAGATATGCGGCGTTAATGAAATTAAACCGCGCAGCAGGCCGCTTGCGTTGGCAGTTATTTGCGTCTTAATGCCCCCTGCTGGCACAGATGAACAGACAAACAGACGGCCAGTCCGTATTGTACATTTGCATTTATGAAGTTGGAAGAAACTTTTATTGACCTTCACAGCATATTTTAAATACTGGCCAATTATAAAGTGTGTGGGGCCATTTTGATATGGAACATCCTAGAAGCCACTTCCTCAGTCTCCACTTTTGCCTTAAAGATGTGACGTCTTTTGGCTCACTACTTCTGCCTTCTTTATTTGAAAAGGATTCAGTACTCAGGGCAGTCGGTCTTCAAGCTGTTCTGTCCCGTCTGTCTCCCATGTGTTCTATCCAGCCGCAATGACTTGAAGAATTGCTCTGTTGAGCTTCCATTTCTAATACTTAAGCATTCACTCTTGATCTTCATTTAGGAAAACCTCTACCTCATGATTATTACTGTAAATATCTCCAATATGTGAGCTGTGAGCAAGCAAAATCTACGCTCACTGTGGTAGACTGCGAGCGTGCAAAATCTACGCTCACTGTGGTAGACTGCGAGCGTGCAAAATCTACGCTCACTGTGGTAGACTGCGAGCGTGCAAAATCTACGCTCACTGTGGTAGACTGCGAGCGTGCAAAATCTACGCTCACTGTGGTAGACTGCGAGCGTGCAAAATCTACGCTCACTGTGGTAGACTGCGAGCGTGCAAAATCTACGCTCACTGTGGTAGACTGCGAGCGTGCAAAATCTACGCTCACTGTGGTAGACTGCGAGCGTGCAAAATCTACGCTCACTGTGGTAGACTGCGAGCGTGCAAAATCTACGCTCACTGTGGTAGACTGCGAGCGTGCAAAATCTACGCTCACTGTGGTAGACTGCGAGCGTGCAAAATCTACGCTCACTGTGGTAGACTGCGAGCGTGCAAAATCTACGCTCACTGTGGTAGACTGCGAGCGTGCAAAATCTACGCTCACTGTGGTAGACTGCGAGCGTGCAAAATCTACGCTCACTGTGGTAGACTGCGAGCGTGCAAAATCTACGCTCACTGTGGTAGACTGCGAGCGTGCAAAATCTACGCTCACTGTGGTAGACTGCGAGCGTGCAAAATCTACGCTCACTGTGGTAGACTGCGAGCGTGCAAAATCTACGCTCACTGTGGTAGACTGCGAGCGTGCAAAATCTACGCTCACTGTGGTAGACTGCGAGCGTGCAAAATCTACGCTCACTGTGGTAGACTGCGAGCGTGCAAAATCTACGCTCACTGTGGTAGACTGCGAGCGTGCAATATCTACGCTCACTGTGGTAGACTGCGAGCTTGCAATATCTACGCTCACTGTGGTAGACTGCGAGCGTGCAATATCTACGCTCACTGTGGTAGACTGCGAGCATGCAAAATCTAACTACTGTGTCTGTGAGGACGCACAATCCTGTGTGTGCGCGCACAAATCCTGAAAAGTAAATTAGGGAGAAATCAGTGCCTTAATTTTATATTGGAATAAAAATCCCTCAATCTGTTCTCCTTCCTCTGCTCTCCTCATTCAGGCACCTGGCTGCCAGGTACAGGGGGAAACTACAGAGCGTTCTGTGATGCTGTTCTGACATCACAGGGTGAAATATCCCCTCGTTTATCCAAGTCGTTGCACAGGTTCTGAAATCTCTGCTGAGTGTTAGCAGTTAGTCAAATAGTGTTGCAAATGACTGATGTCACCGTTTGAAAAACATGGGGGTCAGTTGGAGAGCTTTTGAGTGCAGTTGTGAGCTAGCGTACAAAAGTGTCTAAATGGAATTAAATATTTAAGTGTGGAAAATAGCTGACCGGAGAGGCCAAATATGAGCTTCGGTACATAAAATAAAATCTGCAATTGATCTTTAAAAAAAAAAAATAATATATATAAAACGTGTTAGTAAAAATATAAGTATAATATTGAAAAAATACTTTTTTAAAGTAAATTTAATAACGCTATTAAAGTTCTAATCAAATTGTCAATTTTTTTCTCCACTGTGGGGGAGAAAACACAGCACTTCAGCTGAGGTTCTGCTCCATCTTAGAATGCTAAGGCAGCCCAACTCTGTACGCCCACTTCCTGTCCTGCTGAGCAGCCCCACTCTGTACGCCCACTTCCTGTCCTGCTGAGGCAGCCCGACTCTGCACGCCCACTTCCTGTCCTGCTGAGGCAGCCCGACTCTGTACGCCCACTTCCTGTCCTGCTGAGGCAGCCCTACTCTGTACGCCCACTTCCTGTCCTGCTGAGGCAGCCCTACTCTGTACACCCACTTCCTGTCCTGCTGAGGCAGCCCTACTCTGTACGCCCACTTCCTGTCCTGCTGAGGCAGCCCTACTCTGTACGCCCACTTCCTGCCCTGCTGAGGCAGCCCGACTCTGTACGCCCACTTCCTGCCCTACTGAGCAGCCCGACTCTGTACGCCCACTTCCTGTCCTGCTGACACAGCCCTACTCTGTACGTTAACCTGTTTTTTTTTAATGCTACTCCCACCTGCAAGTCTGCTGAGAAACTTGGGGCCCCTCCCTGCAGACAGGTGCAGGCAGTGGCCTGAGAGCCTCACCAGAGCCCCAAGCCCATGTGCTTTCTGTCGCAGGTCTGTCTACACAGAGGGGAAAAAAGAAATGACAGCAGAAATTTTGTCTTAAAACGTGGGCTGCTTCGTAGGTCCGGATCGACACAAAAAGCAGTAAACCTTGGGAAGATATTCTGCCTCCTGGATCGCTTAACTGGTTCCGGCTCAAGGTCGTAGTCATGGTGTTTTAAAAATTTTCTAATCCTTCTGCCTCAGGTGTGACTGGAGACTGACTGTGCTGTGAATTTCAGCAGGTGAGATTACTACAGGGTCTCATTACCACCCCTATGCAGTGAAAGTTCTATACACTGCTTTGTTCACGCTCACAGACCGATTCACTTATTCACACATTCTATAGGCTCACTACATACTCGGCTCCTGAATTACTTCCATCCTCTCTGCTTCTTAACTACAGGAGATTCTGGTTGTTACCGGGAGTTTCTGGTGCTCCGTTGGCGCAGGATTGCTCTTGGCTGCGGCCCTTAAAATAATCCACGTATGGGCCAAAAGGGATCGGTAGTGCACACTCATGGACTGCCTTGGTTAGGTTGTGCACGCTCACTGACTGCTTTCGTTAGGTTGTGCATGCTCACTGACTGCCTTGGTTAGGTTGTGCACGCTCACTGACTGCTTTCGTTAGGTTGTGCATGCTCACTGACTGCCTTGGTTAGGTTGTGCATTGTGCACGCTCATGTAATGCCTTGGTTAGGTCGTGCACACTTACTGACTGCCTTGGTTAGGTTGTGCAGGCTCACTGACTACCTTGGTTAGGTTGTGCATGCTCACTGACTACCTTGGTTAGGTTGTGCAGGCTCACATAATGCTTTGGTTAGGTTGTGCATTGCGCACGCTTACAGACTGCCTTGGTTAGGTTGTGCATTGTGCACGCTCATGTAATGCCTTGGTTAGGTCGTGCACAGTTACTGACTGCCTTGGTTAGGTTGTGCATTGTGCACGCTCATGTAATGCCTTGGTTAGGTCGTGCACACTTACTGACTGCCTTGGTTAGGTTGTGCATTGTGCACGCTCATGTAATGCCTTGGTTAGGTCGTGCACACTTACTGACTGCCTTGGTTAGGTTGTGCAGGCTCACTGACTACCTTGGTTAGGTTGTGCATGCTCACTGACTACCTTGGTTAGGTTGTGCAGGCTCACATAATGCTTTGGTTAGGTTGTGCATTGCGCACGCTTACAGACTGCCTTGGTTAGGTTGTGCATTGTGCACGCTCATGTAATGCCTTGGTTAGGTCGTGCACACTTACTGACTGCCTTGGTTAGGTTGTGCATGCTCACTGACTGCCTTGGTTAGGTTGTGCATTGTGCACGCTCATGTAATGCCTTGGTTAGGTTGTGCATTGTGCACGCTCATGTAATGCCTTGGTTAGGTCGTGCACACTTACTGACTGCTTTGGTTAGGTTGTGCATTGTGCACGCTCATGTAATGCCTTGGTTAGGTTGTGCACACTTACTGACTGCCTTGGTTAGGTTGTGCAGGCTCACTGACTACCTTGGTTAGGTTGTGCATGCTCACTGACTACCTTGGTTAGGTTGTGCAGGCTCACATAATGCTTTGGTTAGGTTGTGCATTGCGCACGCTTACAGACTGCCTTGGTTAGGTTGTGCATTGTGCACGCTCATGTAATGCCTTGGTTAGGTTGTGCACACTTACTGACTGCCTTGGTTAGGTTGTGCATTGTGCACGCTCATGTAATGCCTTGGTTAGGTCGTGCACACTTACTGACTGCCTTGGTTAGGTTGTGCATTGTGCACGCTCATGTAATGCCTTGGTTAGGTCGTGCACACTTACTGACTGCCTTGGTTAGGTTGTGCATTGTGCACGCTCATGTAATGCCTTGGTTAGGTCGTGCACACTTACGGACTGCCTTGTTTAGGTTGTGCATTGTGCATGCTCATGTAATGCCTTGGTTAGGTCGTGCACACTTACGGACTGCCTTGGTTAGGTTGTGCAAGCATGCTCATGTAATGCCTTGGTTAGGTCGTGCACGCTTACAGACTGCCTTGGTTAGGTTGTGCATTGTGCATGCTCTCAGATTGCCTTGGTTAGTTTGTGCACGCTCACGGACTGCCTTGGTTAGGTTGTGCACGCTCACCGATTGCCTTGGTTAGTTTGTGCATGCTCACAGATTGCCTTGGTTAGTTTGTGCATGCTCACAGATTGCCTTGGTTAGTTTGTGCATGCTCACAGATTGCCTTGGTTAGTTTGTGCATGCTCACAGATTGCCTTGGTTAGTTTGTGCACGCTCACGGACTGCCTTGGTTAGTTTGTGCACGCTCACAGATTGCCTTGGTTAGTTTGTGCACGCTCACAGATTGCCTTGGTTAGTTTGTGCACGCTCGCAGATTGCCTTGGTTAGTTTGTGCACGCTCACGGACTGCCTTGGTTAGTTTGTGCACGCTCACGGACTGCCTTGGTTAGTTTGTGCACGCTCACAGATTGCCTTGGTTAGTTTGTGCACGCTCACAGATTGCCTTGGTTAGTTTGTGCATGCTCGCAGATTGCCTTGGTTAGTTTGTGCACGCTCACGGACTGCCTTGGTTAGGTTGTGCACGCTCACAGACAGCTGGTCTGATCAGCCCTGCTGGCATCATCGCTGGCCACCCTGCTCTGCCACTCAGACTCTAATGAAACTCAACAAGGAACTGCTTCACAGCGACTGGAGCAAAGCAGGCTTATATTGTGCTGACAAATCAAACGGTCGGTATCTGCTGAAAAACATAATATTTCAGCAAGTCAACAAAGTAAAAATGCTGCACTGACACAAGGAAGTTCCTGTCCCCCACACAGCTTTATTAACGTATGGACTATGGAGTCAGTTACAAAGGTTCACAGTGGAAGCAGAGATCCTTTAATTGTTCAAGTTCAGGGTTAAAATAGCGCAGCAGTAATTGCACATTAGGCTATTTGAATATGATGCGTTTGGGCTTTTTATTTATTTATGCTTTTATTTATACAGGGAAACCTTATACCCTGTCAATCTCCTTTCCTGTAATGGTGTTGTGTGCACAACGGGTGCCTGTAATGGTGCTGCTCAGTGTGTAACAGGTGACTGTAATGGTGCTGTTTGTAACGGGTGCTTGTAATGGTGCTGCTCAGTGTGTAACAGGAGCCTCTAATGGTGCTGTTTGTAACGGGTGCTTGTAATGGTGCTGCTCAGTGTGTAACAGGAGCCTCTAATGGTGCTGCTCGGTGTGTAACGAGTGCCTGTAATGGTGTTGTGTGCAACGGGAGCCTGTAATGGTGCTGTGTGTAACAGGTGCCTGTAATGGTGCTTCTCAGTGTGTAACAGGTGCCTCTAATGGTGCTGCTCAGTGTGTAAAAGGAGCCTGTAATTGTGCTGCTCAGTGTGTAACGGGTGCCTGTAATGGTGTTGTGTGCAACAGGTGCCTGTAATGGTGCTGTGTGCAACAGGTGCCTATAATGGTGCTGTGTGCAACAGGTGCCTATAATGGTGCTGCTCAGTGTGTAACAGGTGCCTGTAATGGTGCTGCTCAGTGTGTGTAACAGGTGCCTGTAATGGTGCTTCTGTGTGTGTGTGTGTGTGTGTAATATGCACATTGCAGTGTTGAATTTAGCGTATACAATACCCGTCGTATAGTTAGTTTTTGTCATGTGTAATGTTTTGCAATCCCACCTCAACCCCTTCCCCGAACCACAGTTTGGGAAGCCCTGGATCAGAGTTTTTTGTGCCGAGCTGCTGTGAGGACCCCAATGGGGTGGCCATTGATGTGCCTTTTCCGTATGATTGATCCTTCTTTGATGCAGGAGGGATTCATTCACTGGCCGGTCCTGCCCCCTTTTTTACTCTGCCCTGACTTTCGACCTTTCCAGGGAGGTCTCCCAAGAGGGGTGCCATGGCGATAGAAGACTAAAGGCCACAGTTCTGGTGGGGGGTGCGGGGGGTGGTGAGGGTAGGAGTAGGAGGAGGCGGGTGCTAATCTTTAAAGGCAGCAGCCAATGTGATGCCAGCCCGGGACTGCTCTTTTGGATGCTCAGCACTCCATCCTGTTTGAGTAGATCCCTCTCTGTGGGCCTCTGGGCTCCTGCCATTCTTTTCCAGTTTATAAATATTATTTTATTTTTTTTGTTTTCTTGTTTACTAGGAATATTATTATTTTCCTCCCTCTGTGGTTTCACTGAAGTTTACTCCACATCTACAGGAGTGCTTACGAGGCCTACACTGAACCTCTACATCCATAAACTGCTCCTCTAAACTGCACCCCTTCATTTGGCCCTGCCTGTCTGGAAGAGAAGCTCCTGTTTTTTGTGTGAAATAAATACAACATTAAACCGTGTTTTTGTTTTAATAGCCTGACAGAGTTTTGTAATGGAGAGAGAAGTAAATGAGCAGTGGCTGGCGATTGGTGTTGCTTGTTTTTCAGAATTGACCATTTGTGCGAGCGCTGTGCATTTACATAGGTCCTGAGGCCATATTGTAGTTCTGTGTTTTAATTCTGTAATATGTTGCCTCATTGACCATGCAGTAGAGATAGATTTCTAATTTACATGAACGCTTTAAATGCTTTTAAACATCTAGTTTGTTTTGTTTTCGTGCTCCACCCCCCCCCCCCCCCCGTTCAAACACAGAACGAGAAAAATTGAAATTGCAGATTTGTGCCATTTTTTATCCAGAAGGAATCTGAATGAACATTTGATCTCCCTGGATTTCTTTCTGTGTCTCTCTTCTGTCATATTGTTCTCTGTACTCACTTTAATCAGAGACTAACAGGCTACAGCTCAGCGGCAGTTCACTAACTCACCTGTCTCATAGTGCTCAGGTACGCTGTTCCCCTCAGGAAGTCAACGCCTTACCGCCTGAACCACCTGGCTCCTCTTCCTCCTCTTCATCTTGTGCGTGTACGAGCGATGCTCCAGTTGTGCCTGGCTCCTCTTCCTCCTCTTCATCTTGTGCGTGTACGAGCGATGCTCCAGTTGTGCCTGGCTCCTCTTCCTCCTCTTCATCTTGTGCGTGTACGAGCGATGCTCCAGTTGTGCCTGGCTCCTCTTCCTCCTCTTCATCTTGTGCGTGTTCGAGCGATGCTCCAGTTGTGCCTGGCTCCTCTTCCTCCTCTTCATCTTGTGCGTGTACGAGCGATGCTCCAGTTGTGCCTGGCTCTGCAGACTCATCAGCTGTGTAGTGCTGCTTTTCAAAAGGAGCTGATTAGTGGCTGATGGCAGAGATGACCACATGGGGCGAGGAACAGGGACTGGGCCCAATCCTTTTATCCTGTCTGTAGCACCCCGGCTGTGAGCTTTTGAGCAGGTTCTGGCCGTAATCAGGTGACGGAAATGGGATTTGCGTGATTCGTTTGGTTAAATTACACGCAGAGGCCATGCTTAATATCTGCCACCTGGCCCACATGTGACGTGTGTGAACCACAAAGCAGGATGGGGCGGGGGGGGTCACTTTACATGTTTATAACTATGTAAATATTCTTCCAAAATGAAACGTTGCCTGTAATTTTTGCTCATAAATTACAACAAGTTAAAAGGAGCGAGCCACACTGTCACATTCTGTTGCCCTGGATGACACAGATGGCGCTGGACTGGTTGGGGTCCATTCCCTGGCGTTGTTTTGAAGAGGGGCTCCCCACCTTTCTCTGAAAAAAATGTGTGCTAATCCAAACACTGGTATCTTCCATAGTACAGCCCACAGAGCTTCACTCCAGTTTACCTAGAAGAGACAGGATTTCACACTTGTCTTCTGTTCAACGCAACATAGGGGGCAGCAACTTGAGACACGCATACGCACACACACCCTACTCTGTAGGACACCTGGAGCAGCGTTAACAGATCATGAACCATGGGAAAGAGGAAGGTTATGATTGGGGCGGGGGGGGGCTGCCCTGGGGGCTGCTGGGTATTTTATGTCAGTTACTGTGTTTATGGCTCTCTCCCTGTAATTGGAGCTTGGCAGTCCGGGCCTGGCAACGCCTGTGATGTGGTCTCTCTGTCCATCTCCTTTTGAAGCATTTTTTTTCTGGCAGGTGGGAGGGGCACAGTAACGGCCTCGTGTGCCCTGCAGGGACAGCCTTTGTGCTCGGGTCTTCGTACTTTGAGTCTCGGGTTTCTAAGCAGATGCCTGTCGGGAAATCAACCCGGGCTGCTCGGAACCCTGGAGGGGGTGGGGGTAAGGGTTGTAGGGGGTGGTGGGCGGGTGTCAGAAGTTAAATGACACCCCCCTCCCTTGGACTATAATTTATAGATTAAAGCAGGGCTGATAAACACAGGAAACTCCTGAAGCTCTGTAAAGTTCAAAAGTGTTTCTGTGTGTCTGTGTGTGTGTGTGTGTGTGTCTGTGTGGTGGGTGATAAACTACCAGAGCCATTTCAGGCATTGTCTGCCTTAACCTCTGGGTCTTAATGACATAGTGCTATTATCTGGCAACATTAAGACATGCTGATATTGTCAGTTAATACAATATCAGCAATATTCAAATCAGCTAGAGTCAGTCTGTGTTTCACAATCCGCAAGTGCATAACCAAGGATCTGTCTCCAGTCCTGGAGGGCCGCAATGCCTCCAGGTTTAAGTCCAGTCCTGGAGGGCCGTAGTGCCTGCAGGTTTAAGTCCAGTTCGATATGGCCGCAGTGTCTGCAGGTTTAACTCCAGTCCTCTATAGCCGCAGTGCCTGCAGGTTTAACTCCAGTCCTGGAGGGCCGCAGTGCCTGCAGGTTTAACTCCAGTCCTGGAGGGCCGCAGTGCCTGCAGGTTTAATTCCAGTCCTAAAGGGCCACATTATGTTTTCTTTTCTATCAGCAGCCAACTTAGGCCTGCAAACAAGGACTCTTTAGTCATTCAGTGTTTTAGATGAAAATTATTGAAGAGACTTCTTTTCTGAATGGAGTTATAGTCACAGTGCATGGCGGTGGGTGATTTGATGGGCAGGTTTGAGTGGGCTTGCTTGAGCGGGCTTGCTTGAGCTGTAACAGAAATTACGCACTGCTGCTCCTGATTCACTGCTAAGCTCATCCACCCTGTCGCCGTGGTGATCCAAGGTGATTAGCGATCATATGAAGTGATCATTAAAAATGCATCTGAATTTCCCCCTGCCAAAGACAGTCTGAATGTCCTGTCTGAATAATTTAAGCACTTTCATTTACATTTAGTCTTGTGCTTTGAAGATGTGGTCATGCCCAAATGCCAAGTCTGCTGTGTGCGGGACATCACTGTGAGGAGAGAGGGTGGGAGAGGAAGGAGAGACCGTTGAAGCTGTCTAATGGCTCCGTCATCTAACCGGGCAGTTCCAGTACCAAGCCTGATTGTCTGTGTGTGTGTGTGTCTGTGTGTGTGTGTGTGTGTGTGTGTGTGTGTGTCTGTGTGTGTGTGTGTGTGTGTGTGTGTGTGTGTGTGTGTGTGTGTGTGTGTGTGTGTGTGAGGTGTGAGTGAGAGAGAGAGTGAGAGAGAGTGAGAGAGAGTGAGAGAGAGTGAGAGAGAGTGAGAGAGAGTGCGGGTCGGTGAGTATCTCCAGACCTGTAGCTGCTCTGTAATCTGAGCTCTGGACAACTTGGGGCCGTTTGACTGTCTGTCCGCTGCTAAACTTCAAACTTCAGATCTTCGCACCTGGGTTCTTGCAGACTGAATGTAACGTAGCAGGATCAGTGTCACAGCGGCCTCTGTAGAGAGATATAAGAGCAGCCACTTGTTTATTTGTATATCAGTGTGCAGAAGTGTGTTCATGTCACAATTACAGAAAAAATATGAAAAGGCTTGTTTTAAACATCCAAATAATAGAATAGTTGATAGATTGTGATTTTTAATTGGAAGTGTTTGACAGAATGGCCCGCTGAGAACAGACTCTTAAAGGGCTCAAAGATTCCCTCCTCTTTCCTGTGTTTGTATTGTAGGTCATTTTTGGGTTCAGTCGTGTTTTTTTTCCCCCTCGGTCTCGTGTGTGGCTGCGTCTCAGCTTATGGTGCAGTAAAGCCAGGGAAGCCCAACAAATCTGACCTTCTGTCCCGGTAGGCCGATCGCGTCCTGCTGTACGTCAGCCTCTGTGGACCCCGCTCCGTGTTGCCTCCACGCTCCCGTGGGTGACGGTTATCCGGTTGTGCAGATAGCGGCGGGTGCAGGGACATGCTAAACACCGTCCGAACGCCCCGTTCTCAACTGGGCATGAAAAAGGAGAGGAGTGAGGATTTGGTTTTCAGGTGGAAGCAGGAAACTGTATTCAGGCTGCAGGGAGAAACCTGTGTCCTGCTTTCACCACTACTCGCCTCTGTCTGCGTGTTCAGTCACCTTTTGGAGGACTCTCTCCCACTGCGTGTTCAGTCACTGAGGCCTTTTGGAGGACTCTCTCTCACTGCGTGTTCAGTCACTGAGGCCTTTTGGAGGACTCTCTCTCACTGCGTGTTCAGTCACTGAGGCCTTTTGGAGGACTCTCTCACTGCGTGTTCAGTCACCTTTTGGAGGTCTCTCACTGAGGCCTTTTGGAGGACTCTCTCCCACTGCGTGTTCAGTCACTGAGGCCTTTTGGAGGACTCTCTCTCACTGCGTGTTCAGTCACTGAGGCCTTTTGGAGGACTCTCTCTCACTGCGTGTTCAGTCACTGAGGCCTTTTGGAGGACTCTCTCCCACTGTGTGTTCAGTCACCGACGCCCTCAGAGAGCTGCATTAGCTTGGCAATCTCACGCTGTCCAGGTTTCCACTGGATACTTTCCGCTGCTGAAATGGCGCTTCTGCAGGCCGCACTCTCCTCAAACGCAGGGCAATTTATTTGGGCTGTAGCGGTTACGAGATTGATGGGATGGATTAGTCCTCTTATTTCATTAAGTAAATAGCTGAAGTACTGCTCTGGAATTGCTGTTCAGCTCCAGGTTTTTTCAAATGATGAAGTGGCTTTTAAACCATGAAATGGACATCTAGTGGAACCATAATGCACAATGAAGCTTGTGCTCAAACGTTCAGTCATAGTGAGGTTATAACTCAGTATTCATAGTGAGGTTTTATCATTGGGTTATAACTCTGTATGCATCGTGAGGTTTTGTCACTGATTACTTGGATGTGGTTATTTTGCATTTTATGCATTTTCATAGAATTCGTTGAAACCTTGATGAATTCAGCCTAAAGTGGCAAAGACCAATGTTTTTAACATTTGCTTAACCAGTCACTCGAGTGTGAGTGTGTGTGTTCTCCTAGCCTTAGCTTTGCACAAGGAATCGGGCAGCATCGCCGTGGCGAGGTGAAGCTGTGCTCTGTGCTTTCGTTGCCATGGCGACGTCCCTGTTCCCTCTCAATGCGAGGTATCACCTCAGAAGGTGTGTGTGTGTGTGTGTGTGTGTGTGTGTGTGTGTGTGTGTGTGTGCTTTAATGTGTATCAGCCGACATCAAGTATGCTCCTCGTTTCCTACAGGATCGTCGAGATGTAGGCCAAACCGCTCCGCTTAGGAGCCATTGTTTGTTCTACATGCAGAAGTGAAACGTGCTCACTAGTGGCTTATAAACTGTGATCTGTGTGTTTGTTTCTTAGGATTCTGCTTTGACTTTGATATGCGTCTGTGTAGCTTTATTAAGACCATTCAGGTCTGGTCAGTTTGTGGTTGTTAACCTGGTCAGTTTTATAAAATGTAAACTGTAGCTTCCTGTCTTTTCTCTGAACTGCTGTTACTGAATGCTCACTGAGTCCCCATTTGGTGGAATGATAGAGGTTTTCATGAAATTTGTATTAATATTCACACTTTGCAACATAATTATCAACATCCCCAAAGGGGTTTTAAATGAGATTTTGGCAGACGGCTTGAATCCTTCTAATTTAGGAGTCCAACAGCCCACTGGGGATGTTGGGGAGTCGGAGGCATCCACCTAAATCACTGGAGATGCGACCCCAGGTCATCAGGTCGCATGTGCCATGACCTGGCTCTGACCCTTTCTGACTAACCCTAAGCTTCAGTCCGTACCTTTGTCTAGACTGCACCCCCCCCCACTTCCGCCAGTTACATGGAGAGACCAGAGGTGCGTCCCAATGTTCTTCACTCCCCACCTCCTTTCCTCCACTCGCCCACTACCACTCCTCTCCTACCCGGAAGTATGCAAAACTGCCTGTACGTTTCAAGTACAGGTATTTGCATGTACAGTATACAATGTACCCGATGTTGCGGTTTGCGTTGAGACATGAATTAATATGTAACCATTAATACGTAATTAAACCCATTGCTAATAACAGCTAATGCACTAGCCCAGAAAAAATACATTACTTCTGTAATCGAATGCTCAGAGAGAAACCATTCAATTAGGGTCAGCTAGCTAATGTTAGTCTACTTAATGGTCAGGGATCATAATTTAACGTTAGTTGACATGGTTCCTTACCGGGTGATTTTATAAGGCAGAGGAAGATAGGGTACAGGGAATCCAGGAATACCGGAGGAGCTCCACTCTGTCACCAACAGCACTCGAGTCCTGTTTGGTTTAGTTTTCCAAAGCATCTTTAGGAAATAACGTAGCCTATCAATGTAATTTTCTGACATTATAATAAAATAGCAATGATGGCTCGCTTGATCTATGATGTCCCGTCCCTATTCAGAACAGTAAGATGCAGGCAGCGATTCTTCCCTCGCTGGCTCCGCCTACTTGCTATGTAAGTTACACGCCCACTTGAAAACACTATAGTAAAAATAGGAAGTAGTAGAGGTATACGTCAAAATGACCGAATTTCCAACTTTATATTCAAATTACTCGGTACAGATTTTTTTTTTGGCCAGCCACAAAGAAAGACTTAATTAGTTGCGCCTTGATCTGTTTAATAAGGTTAATGCTGTTTTTGGGTGGAATTACCCTTTACGATGTAATCCGCAACATTAGATTAAAACACAAAGATCCGTTTCCGGGGCACGGAGGAGAGGAGGTGGTAGTGGAGGAAAGGAGGGTGCATTTTTCGAGGGACGCAGCCCTGCTCTCTACACTGTAAATATACCATATCTCATAACTACCAATAACTTTGGTTCAAAGCTCCATGTTGTAAATGAGAGAGAAAGTTTTCTGCTCTTCCTGGAAATTCTATTTGGGAACGGTGGGTTTTTTTGGAACTCGGGAATTGAAAGTGACAGGATGAAAAACCGCAGGCTATTGTTTTCAGCAGCTGCTCTTGTCTGTGGTTCTAGAGCGAAGGATGAATGAAAAACCAGATCGTTACGTTCTCTGAAAATGAAAGTGAGATGGACATGACCTACGCCAGCGCAGCCACCAGAGTGTAGCTGCCGGATCGATGGGATACGTCTCTGAGTAACTCCTGCTCTTCACGGTGTTTGTAGACCTCCTGAGTCCATTATAACCTCTCATCGACTGAGCGGATAGAAATCCCTCCGGAGGCTCTCGGCCTGTCCGTACGGCCGTCTGACCGAGGGGACCCCTCCGTCACAAAGGCATTGTGGGATGCCTTGTGGCATCGGACCCCGGTGTTCCCGCGAATCTGACCCCTGCCGCCCCACCTCCTTTACCTTATTAATTGAGGGAGGGGCAGGTCAATAAGCCATGCGTTAGCCATCCCTCCGCCAGCTGTTAGTAATATTACACCTCGCCGTGTTCTCGGGGAGCGTTTTCATTAGCCTGAGTGCGTTTTGAGAGCCAGCCCTGGGGGGGGGGGGGGGCGGGGTTGGTGGGTTGGGGGGCCCGGCATTTATTACCCACAAGCCCTTTGGATCATGTTCTATGCCTGACTGCAGTGGTAGTGATGTAATATGTTTTTTTATATGTCAGCTTGGAGTCTGGCCTGGTTCTCCCCTGAATCTGGCCTGGTTCTACCCTGCTTTCAGCAACCCAGTCTGTCATTGTTGGCTTTTAATAGGGTCACATCTCCCTGAAAATAACAAACTTAAATCTGAAATGCCTGGTTTCTGTAAATGCTGCTGCTTGACTCATTTCACAAATGGATTTGGAGCCAAAATGGGATGGGGGGGGTCATCAAAGGGTGGAATGGGGGGGGGGTGAGAGGGTGGCAGGTGCTCGCTGTAATTGGATAACCATTAGTGGAGCGTAATATTTAACAAAATGGCATAAATGTCAAAACTATGGTGCTAAAACTGGCTGTGGATTGTAGCAGCGTTAAGTGCGGAGTCCTGAGAATTGTTAAGGTGTTGTGTGTGCATGTGAAAGCTGAGTGCCCTCTGCCCTGTGTGTTTAGCGGGTCCATATTAAGCACTTACTGTAATGGCTGGGTCATTAAGTCCCTGTTAAAATGGGAGGGAATATGGAGACTCGTCTCTGCCAGGCTCACAGGTACCGTGGGGGTTGGATTCGCCTCCTCATGGAGGATTGTGGGTCATGCTGATGGCACTCGTGAGCAGAGCGATGTGATTGGTTGACAGGGCTGGGTTTGTGGTTCTGATTGGCAGCAGGTGTTGCCCGTCCTCCCTCGTTGTTGTAAGCCGTATGCCGTCAGAGCCTGCGCAGATCTGTGCAGCCGGCAGCCTCTGCTTATGCAGTGTGCTGCTGGTGATGGTCCAGGTGTGTGGGGGAGGGCGGTGGGGCAGGACGCCATGATCTCCAGGTTGGGAGCTGTCAGGTGATACCTGTGGCTCGCGTGCCGACCTCCACACCTGGATACTTAACTGCCCTGATTCTATGCAGGTGTGCGTCAATCCAATCAGGACCATGCAGCTATGTCCTCACAATGTGGAATCACTGGCTATGAGAGCGCTGTTCTGCTCTTAGATTATTAACACACTCTTCTCTCTGCTTTTGTGCTTTGAGCGTCACCAATGGGGGAAGCAAATAGTCACACCTTTTTCTAGAAGCCTCTTCGCACGTCTTCGTGTTGACATCCGTGTCCTTTTCCAGTTCACTGGTGAAAGGACGGTAGTCATTTGCATCTCTTTACAGATTTTTTCTTTTGTTGAGCGCTGTGGCCAGAATGTTCAGGACCCAATCAGGGCCACACTGTGTAACCCAATCAGCTTTCTCTCCTTCCAACACTGGAACCCCCCCTCAAAAAATTTTACAAAGCCTCCGATGTCCATAGATGAAAGCCACCGTCTCGTTTTGCAGCCCACACACTAAAAAAGCAAAGGAAAAAAGAACGCTGAAAAAGTGTAATTAAGCGCAAACTCTGAGCAGATGGAAAAGGCCACTGAGTCTGAAAATTTAGCCAGACTGACTTAGCCGCCACCCCCCTCTTTCTAGAACCGAGCCAGACAGAGCAGCCAAGCTTGGCCAGGTGATAAATCACGCAACTGTCGAGGCGGAGAACGGTCCGATAATAATTGTGGTGTAGGTGAGTGCGGTCAGACATGCGTTCAGCTAGGATATCCTTTGTGGCTAACCGTCTTCCTCTTCAGTAGAATTATTTTTTTCATGGCGCGTGACTCTTTAAAGCTGTTTCTGATGTTGCTGCTAGAGATGGGCGAGGCACAAAACTTTGAACCAATAATTGTTCTCAAGCTGTTTTAATTTTCTCCTTTTGATTAACAATCAAGCAATTAATTGGCTGAATAATCTGTACTAATCGATATAGCTACCTCTTATTTTGTGGTAGAGTTATTGCTTTACATCACAAAAATGCAACATTTCCACATATTGTTTGTACTTTGCATTTTGAGAACAACAACTTGAGAACAATTGTAGGGGTTTGTCTCTTTTCTCTGTTCTCTTGTCACCTTCTGTGTGGTGTCAAGGTGTTGGGCAGAGCAAACCTGCTGACCACTGGTATAGTAGCTAAGTAAATAAAAAAGAAACTCCCTTTCCCTCAGCGGCTGTAGGGACACTCTCTGTTTTGGTTTGGCTTGACTGATGGCCCTCCCAGGCCACTGTAATTAAGCTCCGCATGATGGATGCTCCTCTGGTCACGTGGTTTGCTGACCACTGGGCCGTTGCCGTGGAGACAGCCACATATATAAGAAATAATTTGAGCCGGTTTTATTAAGAATTCAGTTAATAATGCAGGAAATATAAAGTAAACATTTGCGCAGTTAACCAGCTGAAGTGAAAACAAACGGTCTCTGAACACACTCGGCGTACACGCCATGTGTCTGTTGGTGGTTTTGTGGTGATGCATTATTAATGAACGTCTGCAAGATTCTGGTCGTTCAGCATATCCGTTTCCATAGTTATATTTGCTGAATTCACTTGGAAGGCTAACTTTCTTGCTCCAGACAGTGTCATCTTCCCTGCATCTAATTGCGGCTGTGTGAGGTAAAGTGTCGCGTTCGGCTTTTTCTGAGTTTGACAATGAACTTTTTTCTGAATTGCCCTTTAAAATAGGAAGGCAGGAAGGAACCTGAGCATTCTGGGTAAAACCCACAATTCCCCCCTCTCTCCTGGAGGAACAAAAGGCCGCACACTCCTGCAGTCTCAGCTGCATTTCCTGTCGCATGTGAGGCAGGGGCCTCTGGGAAATGAGGGAGGGGAAACTGCTACGGGTTCGACTCTGACCTTTGTCTCGCAGTCACACCAGCTCTCTCCCGGCTGAAGCCCTGGCTCTGGTATAAAGCACATGGTGGCTGTTTGAGAGAGCCACAGAGAGCATTTCATTCCATTGACTTGTAATTACTGCAGCTTGAACCGGGTGCCTTAGTCATATCAGATATGTCAGGGATTGGAAATACTGCACCTAATCTCTAATCAAAGATCACAGATCGTTCCTTTGTCCTTTTTTATGCATTGTTTCTGGCCCTGTGTGTGTGTAGCTTTGCTCTGCCTGATTACACAATGAATGTTTATGTCCTTCTGTAAATGTGCCGAGTTTACATCTGTAAATGGAACGTTATTCAGCCACAACTGAATGACTGTCACTGATGAGGGTCTTCAAGACCGAGCGTCTGTTCCTTCCACAGGCATTCAGTAGTTATATTATATTTCTCTGCTTTTGCATTTTTCATCTTTTGGTGTGTGACACTGCGAGTATCTATTTTGTATGGACTTCTCTCCTCTCTCAATTTTTCTGTCTCTCTCTCTTTCACTGTCTTTCTCTCTCTCTCTGCCCTCCCTCTCTCTCTCTCTCCCCTGCTCTTGCTGCCGTTCTCAGGGGGTTTGCCTCTCACATACTCTCACATTCCTCTCATCCAGAATGCCCTGTCTCCAGGGAGTCTCCGTGGTGACAGTGTACCCTGCTCGCTATGCATAAACTCTGCCTCCCAGACTGCGAGTGTAGATTGCAGGGCTGATGGACAGCTGGGTGCTGAGGGGTTAGAATGTATAGCCTACAGGACACACACACACACACACACACACACACGCGCCCACAGTATCGCATACAAGCACAAAAATGTGCATGCGCACACACGCACACGCACACGCACACGCACACGCAATTGCACTGACTCACACACATACACCTGCATTGATGCCCATTTGCTCCCCCAAATACGCACACGCACACACACAGGGCCTGCCATGCTCACTGTTTGGTTACATGTTTGAGACCCAGTGTAAACATTACTCTGGAGAGAACAGTGTCCAGCAGTGTACTCTGTGTACTCTGTTCCTGTCAGTAACACCAACCACACGATGATTACTGTGAGTGTACTCTGTTCCTGTCAGTAACACCAACCGCACAGTGATTACTGTGAGTGTACTCTGTTCCTGTCAGTAACACCAATCGCACAGTGATTACTGTGAGTGTACTCTGTTCCTGTCAGTAACACCAATCGCACGGTGATTACTGTGAGTATACTCTGTTCCTGTCAGTAACACCAATCGCACAGTGATTACTGTGAGTGTACTCTGTTCCTGTCAATAACACCAATCGCACAGTGATTACTGTGAGTGTACTCTGTTCCTGTCAGTAACACCAACCACACGATGATTACTGTGAGTGTACTCTGTTCCTGTCAGTAACACCAATCGCACGGTGATTACTGTGAGTATACTCTGTTCCTGTCAGTAACACCAATCGCACGGTGATTACTGTGAGTATACTCTGTTCCTGTCAGTAACACCAATCGCACGGTGATTACTGTGAGTGTACTCTGTTCCTGTCAATAACACCAATCGCACAGTGATTACTGTGAGTGTACTCTGTTCCTGTCAGTAACACCAACCACACGATGATTACTGTGAGTGTACTCTGTTCCTGTCAGTAACACCAATCGCACAGTGATTACTGTGAGTGTACTCTGTTCCTGTCAGTAACACCAACCACACGATGATTACTGTGAGTGTACTCTGTTCCTGTCAGTAACACCAATCGCACAGTGATTACTGTGAGTGTACTCTGTTCCTGTCAGTAACACCAACCGCACGGTGATTACTGTGAGTGTACTCTGTTCCTGTCAGTAACACCAACCGCACGGTGATTACTGTGAGTGTACTCTGTTCCTGTCAGTAACACCAACTGCACAGTGATTACTGTGAGTGTACTCTGTTCCTGTCAGTAACACCAATCGCACAGTGATTACTGTGAGTGTACTCTGTTCCTGTCAGTAACACCAATCGCACAGTGATTACTGTGAGTGTACTATGTTCCTGTCAGTAACACCAACTGCACAGTGATTACTGTGAGTGTACTCTGTTCCTGTCAGTAACACCAACTGCACGGTGATTACTGTGAGTACTCTGTTCCTGTCAGTAACACCAACCGCACGGTGATTACTGTGAGTATACTCTGTTCCTGTCAGTAACACCAACCACACGATGATTACTGTGAGTACTCTGTTCCTGTCAGTAACACCAACCGCATGGTGATTACTGTGAGTATACTCTGCTTCTGTTGCTGCTTCTGATTGGCTGTCCTTTGCCTGAAGTATAGTGCAACACTAAAACTAGCACCAAGTCTTTACATAAATAGACATTGGTCTAAATCTGAGAATACAGGGGCGGATCTTTCCTCTGTGGCCCAAACTGTTCTGTCCTCACCTTGTAAATAACTAACCTTACCCAGGAATGCTTAGTTTCTGTTACTGGTGGGATGAGAGGTAGAAAGGGGGTGGGGCAAATCCTGCTCAGAGCCAGCCAGGAAAAAACAGCCAGAGGTCACATGACAGGGACACTGTGATTGTGATGTCACAGGTGGGGAAGCTTAATTACATTTCTGGGTGAGTGAATGTTCTGCGATTTTCCCCGGGAACGCTCTTTCTTGCCCGGTTGTCTTGGCAACGGCAGTAAATGCAATCTCTGTGTCAGGTGGCACGGTGAAATCCGGTTTGCGCACAAATTGGCTTTGTAATCTGTGTTACTGTGTTTGGATTTGCACTAAATCGGCTGGCAATTTTACTCGCCTATAAGAATTGTGCTGTAGCTTTTCCAGTGTATTCCCAGAGCATGATTTTTCTTTTTTTGCCCACCCAGAAGTGTAAACTTTACCGAGATTCAAATACACGTCATATTAAAAATCCCTTGTGGTATTAGGTGAGCACTTCAGATTGCCTTGGTGTTGAGGACGGCAGTGAGTTGGCTTGATGAGGTTTTGAGCCAGACTTCCCTTCTTATTATGCTCACATAATGGCATTCACAGACCAATTGTCAGTTGATACAGGCTGGACTTGCCCACTGACTTGATTTGATGCACAGACCGACAGACCAAGGGTCAGGGGGTTCTGTGTCACATGATCTATTGGGAAGACGGGTACATTTTGTTCATTAAGCACCAGTTCCCCAAACTCAGTGAATCTGGCTTATTTAGAGCTCTTTTCAGGAAGACCTCTGTTGTGTTTCAAAGATTTGGACATTTACTTTGGCGCTTTTAAAACTGGAAATCACCTGGATTCATTAATTTGGTGACTCACAAAACACACACACCTGTGCTGTATCACAATTGGCCAGTTTGTCATTGAGCTGATTCTGAATGGACTTTATTGGTTAAATAAGTAAACATTATACAGACACATTACGGGGGCATTTTATAAGTCGAAGCAAAGACGGAAGATAGCGTTTGAAAATTCGGAATGAACAGAGCAAAGAGCGAAACTCGTTATGTGTAATATATAATCAGCCTGTTTTTTTAGGAAATACCGCCTGCGGTGAAAGAAAAGAGCCAACTGATTGATTCCACTTGGAAAGTCTACGGGAGGCTTCGCTTGACACATTGTCGAAATGGTTCTTCTGATCATAGAAGCGGGGTTCTGGGGCCGTCCCCAGCTGCAGAGTAAATGCGTAAAATAAAAGTCTCTGGTAGAATGTGCCTCGCTGGGGGGATTTGACTGCTCTGCAAAACTCATTTAGTTTATATCCCAAATAAATAAGGAGAATCGATGGGACGTGGGAGAGATGGTTCTATCCTGCCTGCAGCTGGATGCAGGGTAATGCAAAGCATTCAGCAGAAATGTTTTTTCCCCTTTACACAGAAGGCATGCCTTTTTAATGCCAAGCTGAGCCCACAACCCACTTTGACTGGTAAATAAGGAATTTAGTGCTAATCTTTAGCCTCAGCGAACAATACAAAGGGTGAAAAATCTTAAGATTTATCCCAAGATTTAAGGCATCGATTAGATTCATTACACTTTTTCAGCTGCTCTCGTCTACCGAGTCCAGTGGTATTAAAGGGTAACTACACCCTAGATCACCTTTTTTTAGCTGTAAATGTGTTTGTATGCCTACCTTATACTTAAACTTATTCATGAATTCTGTTATTTCAACAATTCTGAAATAATATTGTATATCATAAGAAACTGGTAGAAAAGCGTCTTTGTGCTGCCCCTAATGGTTGAAATTTCCTTTCTGCTCCCCACACTACCCCCGCCCCACTCGTGATATCAGAGTTCCTTTTTGTAGGTACCTCTACATCATACGGATAATTGTTGTCGCCCACAACAGAAACACCGACACCCGATTGGTTAGACCCACTACGTTACTTTTGTTTCGGCTCCACGTTTTTAAACCGGAACAACGTGGCGTCCTGTTCATAAATCTTCCACCTAAATAGTCCATTAAAATATGTTTCTTAAAATATTTGAGGTGAGAAATTGGCCATGCAGTAGCTAAATGTTGATTCATATTTGATGTGCAACGTCTAGTTTTGAGTTTGATCCGAGTTATACAAAATCATTTGTACAATCCTACGTTCATTTATGCAAATGACAATGGACACAGCTCCTCTGCCCCCCACTCTTCTCCCTCGCTCACCCCACAAAGTATTTTTCAAAATGTGTAGTAGGCGGAGACAGGCTGAGACAGTGGGTGTAGTTACCATTTAAAGCACGTGTCGGAATTACAATGTGATATAATATCCTTTATTTATTTTTTATTTTAGAAATTGTTTCAGATTTATAAAATAAATGATGTGCACAATGAATCTCCCTGCCGAGACCCGCCCAACCTCCCCGGGAGCGGCTGCCCATCTTACCGCTCCCTCAAAGCACCAGCCATACTCGGATCTGGCACTGGCACAAACCCAGGTCCTCGGTGTGCAACTGCTTTGTTTCAATTGCATCCTTTATTTTCTCAAAGGCCAATGCTTTTACTGCTGCGCCATCGTGGCGTCTATCCTTCTTATAATGAACTTAAATTTACAAAAATATTTATTGTTTTTTAATGTTAGAAAAGACTGTCTTATTGTTACACCATTTAAATGCAATACAGATAAGAAAGACTGATTGTTGACGTTGCTTTATTTTTGCTCGTATTAGCCTGCATTGAATTTGCAGTCACGCTGCATTTCAATGAATGAGAGATAGATGGAAAACTTTATTGTCATTGTACTGCTGTGCAAGGCAACAACACAACGGAATTGCGATGGCACTCCCTGGTAGATGTCCTTGACTGCCGGCAGCTGTGTCCCAATGATGTTTTGGGCCGTCTTGTTGGCCCTCAGCAGAGCTTTCCGGTCTTTTCTGGTGCAGCTGGCATACCATGCTGTGATACAGTACATCAGGATACTCTCCACTGTTCACAAGAAGGTTCTGCGGCAGTTCGGTTTCTCTCAGCTTCCTCAAAAAGTAGAGGCGTTGTTGTGCCTTCCCGATGACGGTGGAGGTGTATATGGCCCAGGAGAAGTCCTCAGTGTGATGTGTGCCCCCAGGAATTTAAAACTGGAGAGTGGAGACTCTCCACAGCCTCGCCGTTGATTAAGATTACTGTCCAGCATCTTGCAGTAATAGCGTTTATGCTTGGCTTTTTGTGTAAATGTAATTTCCTCAGGGTTTAATTTCAGGATTGTCTCTCACTGCGGTTTTTATGTACACTCTCACTAAGGAATGATTCACATTTGTAACGCTTGGTTTCCGCTTTCATTAAACAAACATTTGACCTTTGATATATTTGAACAAGGTTGCCAGGTGGATGATTTTTTTTTTATATCAACCTCAGAGCTTTGCTAAAATCTATGTGGCAAGCTTTAGCTTTAAATATATAGACTATTCTGGAATAAATTAGTGTCTATTAAAAATGTGTATTGGACTCAGTTGCAGCCAGAGATTTTAAGTCTTGTTTTGGGGGGGAATATCGGCTTGTGTTTCTGTTCTGCGGTTAACGCTTGATGTTTCCGGCTTCGCTCCAGAAGGAAGGACACCACAGAAGTGTATAAGACACGCTGGGGCCGCAGCGACCGTCCGCTACCTGCTGCTCTGAAGATCTGACAGCCCCCCCCCCCCCCCCCTCCCCACATCGTTCTGCTTCCTCAGGAAACCAGAGCCGGCTAATCCTCTTCCGCCTGCCGCTTCCCATTTGCATGATTTATTTTCACACTTGGTGCCAAATTTAGAGACCCACCGTCCTGACTGGAGTACAGCGTTTAATGCTGATGAATCTCATCTTTATGCGATTGTGTGGAAATCCAAGCTCCAAATATATATATATATATATATATATATATATATATATTTGGAGCTTGGATTGACCCTGGAAATCTTGGACAGACCTGGATATGTCGGACAGAGCTGTCCTAATTGATTAAGTGGTTAAACAAAAATACTCCTGTAGCTTCTATTCAGGGAGTTGTTTCTTTTTCAGTCTGCATTGTGCTGGTACATTCAGCTGTCCCACGGTACAGAACTAGGCCCAGACAGGAACATCTCCCCTTCTCTCTCTCATTGCTTCTTCTTGCCTTCTCTACTGTGCTCCCCCCTCCCTCCCTCCATAAAAACAAGAATTTTGTTTTGAATTGTGGTAAAAATGGATACTTATTTTAAAATTGTTGGATATCTGCAGGGCTTAAACTGGCTGACTAAAGGGTTAAATATTTTAAGTAACTATTTGACCAAGCTCTGGCTTCTGTATCTGTCTTGTGCAGCAAAGCTGCCTGTTTGCTTGTTCTCATTTCGCTTAGTGGATTTCTCCAGGGTTTTAACAATGTGAATTATAAAGTCAACAGAGATTCTCTGACATCATCAGTTTAACAGAAAACCAGAGGGACTCATTTCTTCCAATGAGTCATTTCTCAAGTGAGGTTTTTTAAAGTTTGGAACTGGCCTGGAGAAATTCTAAAATAAGTTTGTGTTATACCGTAACAGTATTTCGTGATCCATAAAATTTTGCCAAAAAGAGGCATGATTAACAGTTCAGTGTGTTTCAGGATTCATTCATTTGTGGTACTTGAGCTCCTAATCCAGTTGGTGTTTTTATTAGTTAATGGGGTAGGTCTGCTGCTGGTTTAAAACTGACAGTTCATCAAGAGACATGATTGGTTTGCTGAGCTAAAGCCCAAATGTCAAGGGAACCAATCACACTCTGTCAAACTCCCAGGGGGCATTGCCTTCTTCTGTAGTGGATGTTCACGGACAATCATGTTTATGAGTTACACCACGCAATGCTGGCAGGGTGGAATTTTATTGCCGTTTAAGTATTTTTTTGCCATTTAAATGAAACCGTTACTCCATCACCAAGTGGGTGTTGTCCTTCTGATATTCAGATAGGGAAATGTCAAAGCCGAGACACCCAGAATTCAAAGATATGCATTATGCATGGTGAGGGGCCCACTGGGACCGGCCAGGGAAATGGTCACAATGCGGAGGATGCTGCTTTTGAAGCAGATGTAATTTTAATGTGATGCATGTTCTGTGGCAGGTGTTATCACATGAGCGGGGGAAATCCACAGGGAGGTAAGGGGATAGAGGGTGGGGGCGACATGCTTTGAAAATGCATGGCTCCTCTGGTTAAATTTTTTATTTTATTTTATTGCTGCTAAATATGCAATCGAGGTACCCCAGGGACCATCTTCGGCCCCCTCTCTTCTTTCCTGTGTGATTATAATCTGGGGCTCCTATTTCAACTCCCTAGATGGTGGAGTGATGTACTGCCGTACTAAAATATCTCAGGCCATGTGCATTGTGATAAACTCAGCTGTTATCATTTGGCATGTGTACAGCGCCAAGCTTTTCTTATTTAAAAATACGTACCCATTCGCTGTTGCACACAGCATATCACTTTGGGCACTTTATATTGTGTGACGCAATTGTATTGGGTTTTGGCTCCTGTTATGAGGTTTAGTTTTATGGGACAGCTTACACTAAACTTGGGTAATCGCATATTGAAACTGTTGTGGTTGTATGTTTTTAGTATGCAGGGACAGTTTTCTGCTTGCTTCTGTGTTGGTTTACATTTCCACATGAACATCCGCTTTAGCAAATTACTTTTTGAATTTACACTGCCTCTCTTTCTCTTTTTCACTTTCTGCCTCACTCTCTTTCTCTCTCTTTCACTTTTTCAATCGGTCTCTCCTTCCTGTTCTGATTCTGAGAGATCTACACCCATCTGACTGAGCAGTAGTTTACCTGAGCATGGCTCATTCTCTCTCTGTGGTTTTGGTTCTCCTCAGAGATCCGGGCCCAGCTCGTGGAACAGCAGAAATGTTTGGAGCAGCAGACGGAGATGAGGGTCCAACTGCTCCAGGATCTGCAGGACTTTTTCAGGAAGAAGTCCGAGATCGAGACGGAGTATTCCCGCAACCTGGAGAAACTGGCTGAGCGATTCATGGCTAAGACCCGAAGCACCAAGGATCATCAACAGTACAAGTGAGTGTGCGCGTGTGTGTCTGTGCAGGGCTCAACGTTAAGTGTTTTTATTCGACTGGCACAGTGTTCTACTTGCCTCAGGTACAGTGTGCCCCTCTCTTCTGGCCCAGCTGCCAAAATAAATATAACCATAAATAAATAAATAAATAAATAAATATAACTCTTTTTAAGGAGATTATACTGCCTATTTACATTAAAGGTGTCAAAAAGCCAATCTACAGCACTGGTTAAAATTATTATTATTTTTTTTTAAATACGAGTGTATTGCGTATTTACGAGTAAATATGTGAAACCAACCGAGACGTTGGTACATATATCAATGAGTGATCAAGCTGCATGGTCTGTTTTACTAATTGGTAAGCAAGCGTCGGTACAAGAATGAATGAACGGTAAACCTGTAACGTTAGCTATTGATAAGCAAGTTTCAGTAGAGAAAGGACAGTTGTAACATTAGTTATTTATAAGAAAGCGTTGGTACAAATATTAAGGAATCTGGCACTAGCATGGATTTTATATTCAGACCGAAGCTATTTTCCTTGAAATGTATTTAAAAATGAGAAGTTCAGTGTGTTGTGGTTATTCAGATTGCGAGTGAGCTGCCCTGGGATGAGGGGTAGTTACGCAGGACATATTTGTGAGTGGGTTCCTGCATGTGCAAGTCAGTCTGGTAGAACAGCAGAGAAAAACAGAAGCTTTTGTCTGTCTTTATAAATAAAATATGCACAATAAAACAAACTTTACAGAAGGAAGTGTGTCAGAGATGGGGGGGGGGGGTGTGGTTCACACTCACTGTATGACTATGACTGTGTGACTCACTCTCATAATAACCAAAATTCTGGCCAGTTACACAATAAAATGCAATGTAATGCATTTCCATATTGAAAATTACTTATTCACTGTATGACTGTAAAGCGCTTAAGATGGTCTCCGTGGGGTTCCATGCTATTCTAAATAATAAATTATGGAAACAGTTTTAAAATGACAGCCTGTTATGACCTACTAGCTGAATAACCTCTTTGCTGTCGTAATTTTTTCTACAGAACAAAGCAACTTGCTTCAAACGCTATCATCGAGATCACTCGCATCCAGCTTTGTTCTGTGCTCTCCACCTGTGTTCTGTGCTCTCCACCTGTGCCTTATTGAAAGGTAGCTCTATCAGTAACGGCGTCGCTTGGGAACTAGCTTAAAGGTGACCGACTGACTTTGAATCACGTCATTACTCTGAATCACAATTTATGTTGAGGCATGCACCTTGATGATGGCTCTTATTTGATCGTAATTTTGCCTTTCTCTAGCACTAGTGGTATTTGCTTAACATGTTTTTTAAAAAATTATATTTGTTCTGGCTTTTTTCTTTTTTTAGCTTTACCGGACAGCACAGTGTAGAGCAGGGGTAGGAAACCTTATCCGCAAAGGACCGCTGTGGGTGCAGGTTTTTTGTTTTAGCCCAGCACAAAGACACCTGATTCTACTTATCAAAGTCTTGGGCTAAATCAAAAACCTGCACCCGCACCGGCCTTTTTTGGATGAGGTTCGACAACCCTGGTGTAGAGGGATGGAAGAATGGGGAGTGAGCGAGCGGGAGAGACATGCGACATAGGTCGCGCGGCCGGATTCGAACTGCCAACGTTGCTGCTCGCGATGAGCATGTGGACGGTGCTCTACAGGCTACGCCACGAGACAACCGTATTTGCTTCACACGTTAACTGCACTTTTGTAAGTTGCTTTGCCTAAAAGCATCTTCCAAATCACTAAATTGTAGATTGCTTCCATAGATTGTTTTGTTTTATTTTAAAATATAAACAAACTTTTTTTGGAATCATTTGTTTTGTTCAAATGTAGAGCAGAAAAACCTTTTTTTCTGCACCCTTGACAAGTACTGTTCAGGACAAAGGCAAAAATATTATTTAGCTTTCCTTGAAAAGACAAACGCAGTGACAAGAAACCACGTTTATGAGGCACAGAGGAAGGAAGAGGTAGCTATGGAAAAGCAGTAGGAGGTTTCTGTGTCTCTTGTGATTAATGGGGGCTCATGCTAATGCCACGAGCCTGAATTATTTCTCGCTTAGCCAAGGATACAGTGTGTCTGCGCTATTTACTGTTTACATTAATTCAGATGACTGTGGGCTGTGTTGGCCCCAGCTGTAGTTTAACCTCATTCAAATTAGAATTACAGTTTGTTTCAGTTGCTACGTGGTTTCCACAGAGCTGTCAGCCTTGAGATGTACAGTGCAAAAAAATGATAATCCTTCTGAGCCAGTAATACTTCCCGTTTCTTCTTCAGCATTAAAAAAATAAATAAATAAATAAAACAAATTAAAAAAACAGCCTTCGGTTATAATAAAGCATTATTGGTGATCACGTGATGGAGATGATTTAAATGTGACTCTTAAAAAATATTTCCTACTGAATAAATGAATAAATAAAACATTAAAAGCTGAAATGCAATATTGTGTTTGAGCGGGAGGCAGGCGCATCACCTTGTATGGGGGGGGGGGTTTAATAAATATTCCTCTCTCTGTATCTCTTTCTCTCTCTCACTCGTCTTTCTTTTTCTCTCTCCCCACACCCCTGCTCTGTATAATTGCATTTTGTTTTATTTCTTTTTTTTGCTATTTGTTGATACAGGAATAATGTCGATGCATAAAGTGCTTTTTTTATGCAGTAGGCCTTTTTTCCCGTAGTTAAGGATGAGATTCCGGGCTGTGTACCGCGATCGCTGAGCCGCGAGTCTGAGACTGGAACGTGGAGCCTCAATTTCGGCCCTAATAAAACGACATTGCCGTTTCTGGGAATGTATTTTTACTGGCATCATATGGGGGTTCAATGCTTCATAAAGACAGCCTTCTCTGTGCAGTGCTTTGTGTGGCATGAATACTGAACCTTTTTGTCCTTTATGAGAAGAAAGCGCTTCTTCAGAAATGGAATTGGTAAGGAGGGAAAAACTGTTTTTGAGAATTTGAAGGATAAATTTGGGCTCCTCGACACAGTAATCAGATTCAATTTAATTTATCAATTTAATTTATGGGAAATTTGCTTTCATAGCTCAGTCAATATACATAGACCTAAATGGAGGGAATGAACCCAGACTTTCTGTACATCGCACTCATTAATCAGAAAAATCACCTTTTTACAGGCAACCAGGTGATATAAATCTACCTGATCAGAATGGTTACTGCATAAAGCACAAGGCACTTCAAACGGACTTTGTTTGTTTCCTCCTGGTGACGGCAGTCTTTCAGAACGTTCCGGATTCAGCAGAATGCCGATCGCATTATCGTCTCCCAGTGGGAAGCAGCCTGTTTATGAAGCAGACATTAACAGATTATTTACACGCGTGGAAGCGGCCAGAATAGGAACGCGAAAGCGAGAGAGAGAAAGAGAGAGCGCACGGTTCACCCTCAGAAACCGCATAATAAGACACCACTGCTGGGAATGGCTTTTACAGCTGTGTTCAGGGTTCAAGAGGAGTGTATGTAAGTTTTTGGTTTGACTCATTACAAACAGAAATATGTACTATAGTTATCAGAGGGCCAATGTCTAAAAGCATGTCCCCCTGGACTATGCTTTGGTAAATCTTGGTAAACTGCAGGTCCAATTTTTTCTCTTTTTTAATTTGAGGGAGTAAGCCTTTAAAGCAGGGGTCTCCAATCTTATCCGAAAAGGGCCGGTGTGGGTGCAGGTTTTATCCGAAAAGGGCCGGTGTGGCAGCGTGTTTTATCCAAAAAGGGCCGGTGTGGCTGCGGGTTTTACCCAAAAAGGGCTGGTGTGGGTGCGGGTGTTACCCGAAAAGCGCCGGTGTGGGTGCGGGTTTTTGTTTCAGCCCAGCACTACGACACCTGATTCTTCTTATCAAGTTATTGATTGAAGACCCAGGGTTCCCACGTGTCCTGGAAAACCTGTTTTTTTTTTTATGCAGTTCTCCAGTCATGGAAAATGTTTCAAAAGTTATTTTATAGTATTATTTTTTAATATAGGCCAAAACCACAGCTGCCCGTATCTGCGATCGGAATCTATCCCCACAACCCCAATATATTGCTCACATAAAATGTCCTGTAAAACTGTGAAAATAATGACTTTACTGTGGGACTCTGAGACCATGCTCAGTTATTTTGTTGATTCAGGTGTCGTAGTGCTGGGCTAAAACAAAAGCCTGCGCCTACACCGGCCCTTTTCGGATAAGATTGGACACCGTGATTTAAAGTGTTGCGTTTAATCTGTTGCGGCAGTTTAAAGGGCCCTGTTTGTTTCTCCAAAGCTCGGGCATTATTTCCGTGCACGTAGCAATTAGCGTAAGTTTCCACGCTGCGGGACGGTGCGAGCCGATTCTGAGTGTATATCTCAGACAGGGTTTAATGTGGTCTGTGAGAATTTAAACGCAGGACCACAGTCTATAAATCTGGGCTTTAGCCACCTCTCTTGTTTTTTAGCCGTCTGGCCACGGACTCTCAGGCCTCTAAAGCATTCCAGACATGCAGCCTGTAGATCTACACGCCCCCCCCCCCCACCCCCCCAGACCAACGTTGAAAGAAACCCACACCAGCTGCAGATATCACCATGTCTAGAGAGCCTTGCGTCTGTCCATGTGCTGGTTTTTTTTTTTTCTTTCTTTTTTTTTGTATTTTCTACAAAGTACCCTTCCTTGGAGACACTATTCCAGTTTTTAAGGGGGGGTCCGTTAAGCCAGGGGAATTGTGGGTAGATTTTTACACTGTCCCAGCTCCCGGTGCACAGCAGAGCGGAGGTTTGCCAGCTGGCTCTGAGATGCATACTGTTGCATATCTCACCACCTGGGAACACACAAAACTGAGCTATACAGCATATAGCCCCTCATAACATTACTTAATGTAATGTAGCACTCAAAAATGTGTTATAACACCGGTCATATCCAGTTATTACAGCATATTACAGAGAATGACCAATTTTATAACACTGTTATAATCTGTGTCGTGATCATTTTGAACATGTTATTTTGAATCTGTTTTTTAAGCTTGCTACACACTTTGTGACAGTCTTATTTAGACTTCATGGCTTTTGGTTTAAGTAAAGTAATAGAATGTTACGGCATTTTAAATCCACATTTTGTTCTTGTGTGTTTTTTTGGTGTCTTCATGGGCATAGAATACTTGTACTACTAATTGCATTTATATAGTGCCTTTCATCTGATGATCTGAAGTCAGTTTACAGTGAGGGGGAAAACCATTGTCTAACCCCCGCCGCACCATGAATGGCTATACTGTATTTCTAAATAAGAAAAGCTTGGCGCTCTACACATGCCTGTGTGCAGTGTAGAATTAAGCCATCTACAGCTATCTGACCATCATACAAAATAACAGCTGTAATCACTCTGTCCTTTATAAAAGGCTTATTTATCTCCATAACGACAGTAGCGCCCTTTTTAATGGAGCAGTTTATGAGATATGAAATGAGATTCCGTAGTCCTGGGCCGTTGCTATGGCAGGATGCGCTGCTGGTCATGGAGCATAGAAGGCGTGCGGTGGCGAGACGCTGGCTGTACTCCCTGTGGGGAAATCAAATCATTGCTTCTCTTCTCTTCCAAGTGCCTTTTCCTTCTGTCCGTCCGTCCATCCGTCTCACTTACCCCATCTTTCTTTGTCTCTGTGTATCGCGTTACGCACAGTGCACTTGTACATAACATTTCCCACAGTGCAGGTGTGTGTGTGTGTGTGTGTGAGAGAGAGACAGTCCCCTTATTGGCCAGCAGTGTTGCCCCTGGGAACAGACTCTTTTTCCCTTTCTAACACTGAAGGTTCACTTGGAGGCTTTATACCCACAATTCACTGCTCTTATGCCATCATTGCACATAATACAGCTGTTTGTTCCGCAAAAAAAACTCCCAAGACCCGTGTTTGAAAAGCTTTTGCATTACAACAGTTGGCATTCAATAAGGCTTCACATTTTTCATCCCACTGGCGGACTTTCTAAACACTTCTACCAATGTGCCGAAACTTCCATTTATCAGTTTTCTAAAAGCCAAGCGCTCAATGGCCCTGTTTTTTTTAGTATTGAACTATTTCTAAAGTTCACTGAAGACCTTGGCAGAGACTGCAGCTGTTCGTTTGAACCAGTCTGCATTGTGAAGCGCGGAAAATCAATATCGTGTTATTTTGTCAGTCGGCTGCAATAAGCAGTTCTCTTCTCTCCATTCGATTTGGCTGCCCGTGTTGGGGGGGGGGGGGGGGGGAGATTCCGGTCAGAAATTTGCTGTGCTGGTGATGTTATGACATTATACTCATCAAAATTATAGGTTGTGATGATGATGGTATTGATGATAACACACAGAGAATGTTGTGGCAAAGGTTATTTTTATCATACGTTTTATTGTAAATGCACTTGGGCGTAAACGTCAGAGGTTATTGTGTACAATACCTGCTCTTCTGTCTGTATTTGTTGTAGAATAAAGTGATCTGATGTCTGGGCTCCTGGTTGCTGAGGGGGTATCACTCTCGTGTACCAGTGCGTGACATCACTTTTGCTGCCAGGGAGTGATCCGATTGGTTAGATAGCTCACCGTTGTGTGAGCTGATTGGTTAGTGAAGTCACCGCTGTGTGAGCTCTCTGTTTGCGTAAGCTCATATATTATTGTCCATTTCCGTGTGAAGTCTTGTTTCCTGCTTTTCAGGTATCTGAGGTCTGAGAGCTGAAGGGAAGCATTTCATCCATTAGGTTGATTTTCCTAATATGGGGTTTGGTTTCCAGCTGACATCCAGTTCAGTCATTCATGGTAACGCAGGGCTCGAAATTGCGACCAAAATAATTGGGAGCATTTGTGCGAGTGCAAATAATTGTTCCTCCAGTCGAACGTTCCTTTCTCTGTACATTCGCTAGTTAGTACCTATTTGTATACAGTCTATGGTTAGTACACTCAGTATGTGCCTTGTGAGCTAACAGTGACCATTCTAACCAATCAAACGCGAGCTTGACATTCTTACCTTTAATGCTGATTTTAGATTGGTTAATATTAGCCTTCAATCACTCCCTTTCGCGGCACTCCACTGTCACGTGACACAGAGTTAACGCGTTAACTACTGTTACCTGAAGACCAAAGTTTACTGATCAATTTATTATCGTTACCTAACTAGCTTAATTGGTAACGTTAGCTAGCGTTATCAAAAGCTAAAAAAACGATAACAGCATTTTTTAGTAACGTTAACGTTGCTAAAAACGTAACTGATGTAGTCGCTGTGGCTGCTGAAACAGTTGGTGATGGTGATGGTAATGGTGTACACTTTTCGGAGAGAGTGGCTGAAGGACTTCGAAATGCTTAGGTATGAGAGTGGCGCAATGCACCGTGTACACTAAAGCCTGTGGGACAGAGATCACAGGTAACTGCGTTTGAAACGGAGTCGACACATTTTAAGTGTGAGAGCTTAACTAAGCAGAGACGGTGCGAAGCAGTAGACCAAATTTTAAATCCTGGCCCCAGGATATTGCGTAAAGCCCCAGTGGTGGCCTACCGTGCGTTTTTAAGGCTACTTTCACAGTTTTATGTTACTTGTAAACCGTACTGTTATATTTTCCTTTTTTATCAATAAAAAAAATCTATTACATAATGTATTGTTGGTGCTCTTTACATTTTGGTGGGTGCTCCTAATTTTTTGCTGGTGCTCCTAACTTTCTGAAGTTGGGAGCACCAGTGCTACCAATTTAAAAAGTTCATTTCGAGCCCTGTAATGGTTCAGTCATTCAGGGCTAGGGCCACTGTCGCAGAGCTTCACCTGTCAACACCTTCATCTCGGCCACAGCCAATCAGGTGGGCTGCTTTTTCTGACTGAACTCTGTTGTTCCATCTTGTGATTCCACCATTTTTTTACTGATTTATTCTGTAATTAAGCTGCTCCCACCTTGATATAGCGCTGTCCACATTGGTGAGAAGCTCTCTGCGTGTGTGAGCGAGCGAGCGTGTGTGAGCGAGCGTGTGTGTGTGAGCGAGTGTATCAGGCTGAATGAGTTATTTATTGGGCTGAGTGAGGGCTCTATTAGTTTTCTGGCTCGTGCTTCACCCCGGAGCGTTTCTGGAAACGTGTCAAATGGAGCAGTGGAGAGAGTCAGCCAGAGTTTACACTGTGAGAGACTAAGTAAAGAACAAATAAACGGAGTGAAAATCCTCCTCATCCCCCAAATGAAGCCTTCTTCAGAACCAGATTAGATACAGCATTCTGATTGCATCTATACCCTTAAGCTGCTGCAAAGTGACCAATGAGGAGTGAGTGCGATTTAGTGGCGTGTTGCTCCAAACTTTAACCCAGAGGAGAGAGCCTTGCAGAGAGCTTGCAATTTCCCGGGTTCTGTTTCCTATCTAATGGCCATGAGCCAGTCGGACTCAGAACGCTGCTGCAGCCCTGGCCCAGAAACGTCTGATACGCAAGCCGAGACGTAGCTACCCAGCAGCCTCAGCGGCAAGCGATGCGCTGGCCCCGCAGCTGTCAGCCACAGTAATATAGGGCACCTACCGTCAGGGGATCTCTAAAAAAAAAAACATGCATGTCTCTAATGCATTTGTGATGTGAGCTGATCCACTTTAAAAACTCCTGAAACATGGAGCTACATGCAGCCTCTGCATCAGCAGGACTGAGCCGTGGAGTCCTGGAGCACGAGTCTCTAAATGAGGCGTGACCGTGTTTCTCCCTCCCTCTCTCCCTCTCTCCAGGAAGGACCAGAACCTTCTCTCCCCAGTGAACTGCTGGTACTTGCTGTTGAACCAGGTGAGGAGGGAGAGTAAAGACCATGCCACGCTGAGCGACATCTACCTGAACAACGTCATCATGCGCTTTATGCAAATCAGCGAGGACTCCACCCGCCTCCTAAAGAAGGTGAGATACTGCGCTAAGCCCTTGTGTCTCCGCCCCGAACCCCTGTCTCTCCGCCCCTGACCTCTCTCCGCCCCTAAATCCCTCCCCTTTTCGTCCCGAACCACGTCTCTAATCCCTCCCCTCTCCGTCCCGAAACACTCTCTGCCCCGAACCACTCTCTGCCCCGAACTACTCTCTGCCCCGAACCACTCTGCCCCGAACCACTCTCTCTCCTCCCCTAACCTCCCTATCCACTCCCAAGCGCTCTCCACCCCAATTTGTCTCCTCCCCTAACCCCCAGTCTCATCTCAACACCCCCCTCACCCCCTATGCAAATAACTCAATATTTCATAAATTTTGCTGCATGTGCAAAAGTCGTTCTATACCAGGCTAGAGAGAGGTGTTATGAGCAGCCCAGTCACATGACTGTGGTTGGACTGTACCTTTATTGTGAGAATATGTAAAAGAAAAAAAACGGCCAACAGTGGATGGATCATGTGTTCCTGGCCAAGACTAGCCTGCTTTCGGTCACGAGGCCCCTGGAAAGGAGGACAGTCTGTCTATGTGTCTATGTGTCTGTGTGTCTGTGTGTGAAGGGCTTCTGGGTTATGAAATGCGCTATTCATTCTTTGTGTTTACGCACCCATGACATGCAAGGTGCAGACCTCGAGGAGCCTGTGAATGAAGACAAATGTGCAACTTCTGTCTTTATTTAGAAAATGTGAACTTCTGTGAAACTGGTGTACACAGTGAAGACACATCTGCAAGGTTCCACTAAACCACCTCAGAAAAAAACTGCAACAGGAAAAAATGTATAACATTTATTTGAAAAGAAATAGATTTGTAATACAATTGGCAACTCTCAAAAAATGAGTTTTGTTCAATAATCTAGCATTGATATTCTGACTTTGTGAAGCCTGTGGTATTTGATAAATTAAGTGCAATTTCTTGACATACTTGTTTTTTCTTTATCAGTGGGTATATTTGAGGACTGTTCACCGCTTAAGTGGGTAATTTAATTACTTTGGACTTTAAAGGGCAAAATAATCAGTGATGATGTTTACTCTAGGGATGGCACATTGGTGTTTTCTCTTGGGTTTGTTAAATTGTGGGCGTTATGGAGGGAAAAAAACCTTAAATTGAGATCGGAACTTTTTCTTTGAAGGTTCGCATATTGACCAAGCTCATGTTCAGACAGCTATGATCTTATTACACCTTTAGTTTGCATTTTTTATAAAGCTGCCTTTTTGTGCCACGTTGCACTGTTTAATTTATGTAAGCTGCAATGGCAGAGTGAGTTTATTTTTATTTTTATTTTTTTCTTTCTCCAAAGCTTAAAAACTTTATCTGTGTCATAGCCATACTGAAGGGTGTGCTTTTAACTGTCATAGCTGCACTGAAGGGTGTGCTTTTTTAACTGTCATAGCTGCACTGAAGGGTGTGCTTTTTTAACTGTCATAGCTGCACTGAAGGGTGTGCTTTTATAACTGTCATAGCTGCACTGAAGGGTGTGCTTTTAACTGTCATAGCTGCACTGAAGGGTGTGCTTTTAACTGTCATAGCTGCACTGAAGGGTGTGCTTTTAACTGTCATAGCTGCACTGAATGGTGTGCTTTTAACTGTCATAGCTGCACTGAAGGGTGTGCTTTTAACTGTCATAGCTGCACTGAAGGGTGTGCTTTTATCTGTCATAGCTGCACTGAAGGGTGTGCTTTTAACTGTCATAGCTGCACTGAAGGGTGTGCTTTTAACTGTCATAGCTGCACTGAAGGGTGTGCTTTTAACTGTCATAGCTGCACTGAAGGGTGTGCTTTTAACTGTCATAGCTGCACTGAAGGGTGTGCTTTTAACTGTCATAGCTGCACTGAAGGGTGTGCTTTTAACTGTCATAGCTGCACTGAAGGGTGTGCTTTTAACTGTCATAGCTGCACTGAAGGGTGTGCTTTTAACTGTCATAGCTGCACTGAAGGGTGTGCTTTTAACTGTCATAGCTGCACTGAAGGGTGTGCTTTTAACTGTCATAGCTGCACTGAAGGGTGTGCTTTTAACTGTCATAGCTGCACTGAAGGGTGTGCTTTTAACTGTCATAGCTGCACTGAAGGGTGTGCTTTTAACTGTCATAGCTGAAATGAAGGGTGTTCTTTTAACTGTCATAGCTGCACTGAAGGGTGTGCTTTTAACTGTCATAGCTGAAATGAAGGGTGTGCTTTTAACCGTGCCATACCTGCACTGGAGGGTGTGCTTTTAACTGTCATAGCTGCAATGAAGGGTGTGCTTTTAACTGTCATAGCTGCACTGAAGGGTGTGCTTTTAACTGTCATAGCTGCACTGAAGGGTGTGCTTTTAACCGTGCCATACCTGCACTGGAGGGTGTGCTTTTATCTGTCCTAGCTTTAGTGAAGAGTTTAGATTGACCTGTTGGAGGTGCTCTGTTTCCACATGTTTTCATTGATTAAATGTACAGTGCTTTATGTTGAATAGTAGAGAACTACACGTGGGAGGTTTTCCAAATGTTTTAATTTTCAAATTTCCTAAAATGTCCACCGAGTGGTTGAACCCCAAATAACTAACATGGTTCAGTCCAGATCCAAATACAGGCTGTATTGCAGGCCCCATTTGACAGGAGTAGATGGAAATGTGTTTAAATAACGCTGTTGTCCTGGCATGGATGGTGTATAAGCCAGTTATTTAGTATGATGTAAATAATGACACATTACATTGATTCATTGGCATTATTAAATTTGGAAACATAAAAGATAGGGAATGCAATCAGCCTACTTTGGCTGGTGACTGTAGTTTGAGGAACCCCTGTACTATACGACTCATTACGAATCGCATCGCACCACATTGCATGTTTTATTTTATTTTGTTTTCAATCAGCGGTCATGGACCTTGGGTCCAGTAGCAGTGTTGGATTTAATTGCCTGAATAGGCGAACACTGCCGTTTGATCAGTGCGGGCTGTTTCCTGCCTTTGCATCGTTAAGTTCATTACCAGGGTCTGTTGTATGTCTCACTGTGAGACTGGTTCAAGGGGCATAATATTCACATTTTATATTTAGCCATTTAGCAGATGCTATTATCTGCAGTCACTTTTTACATACAATCCATTTATACAGCTCGATGCGTACCTGTGCTCAAGGGTACAATGCCAATCCGGCACCTCTGAATCAAACCTGCAACGTCTGTTAAACGCCGTTCCCTAACCCCTATACAACACCGATTGTGATTGGCTGCACTGTAGCTCAGCAACACAGGAGTAAAAACAATCCTCCTTACTAGAGGCTGATTGATGTGTGAGCCACTAATAAATCACCACATCCATTAACCCCGCCCCCTTGGGGCTCCATTTAAGGAAGAAGAGCCGGTACCCCCTACTAACTGGGTATAAAATTTGTGGGGATTTAGCCAGTAAATTATGATCGTTTGCAGCCAGTGGACAGGTGCATAAATTTAATAATGTCGCAGGGGGGAAACCAGTGGCCACACATTTTCCACATCCCTAACGGGACTGACTGTAACTGGGTCTTGAGGCACATGGCTGCTGCTGGTGTTCATTTCCACAAGTCACGTAGATTGTGATTCTTGGCTGTCCCGTTTTTCAGAGACGTTTGTTCCGTGCGGTCAGTGTTTTCCCTGATTATGCCCAGTGATCATGTGACCATGTGACCATATTGTTTTTGGGTGAAACAATGCCCCTCCCCCCCTCCTCAATAGCCTGGCTGCACCTGTCCAGTACCTGTCGGGTCCTTTGGAGCGAATGTTTAATTTCGCTTTTGGAGGGCATCCCGGTCTCTCCGGTGAAAACTGCTGACAGCTGCTTGGGCTGAAAAACGACACGAGCTCTGTCTTCGGAATGAGAGTAATGCTGACACTTATTCCCCAGAGAAGCACACAGCACAGCTTTACACCGATGCAGGAAAGGGAATGCACAGGGTTACAAACACAGTCCATAAAGTCTCCAAAGGGAGAGGCGGGGCTCTTTTTTGATGATCCCTGGAAGTAGCCTTAGTAAGTAGCCATTAATGTTCTCATAGCCTTTGGGTTAATGGTGTAATTAGGAAAGTTCCGAGTTATAATGAATTAACACTGGGTAACGGTGCGTTTTAAGCTAATTAAGACATCACGCTAACGTGCTGCTTTGTACAGATTAAAGAGTGGAGAGTAGTACTCTTTCTGGATATTGCACTTGTGGTTGAAAGAACAGCAGGGGATGCTGGTTACATTTTGAGCATCTCTGTTTAACTAATCTAACGTCAATAAGCTACACAGTCTGTTTCTTTCATGGAGAATGGCAGACATGAGCATTTTGCCCTGGCTTTTGGTGTTTTGGAGATTGGCAAAAAACACTAATCATATACCATGTCTCTAGGAGGCAAGGTATATGATCTGGGGGAAAAAAACCCATGTGTCCGTAGGCGGGTGAATGCATGCATGTGTGTGCAAGTGTGTATATCTGTGAGTAGTCCGTGTTTATGTGTGCGTAAGACTGAAGGTTACATTCTGGCACTCAGCAATCTTGATAACTCAAGTCCGTAGAATCTTTTCACGAAACACAGCAAGTTGCTATGGAGATATCCTCGATGTAACTAGTCCGTAGGTCTTTTCGCGATAACACAGCAGGTTGCTATGGAGATATCCTTGATTGCCCTGTCCAGAAATAAACAACAGGAGTCCAGGGATGATGGGTGGATAGGAGCGCCTCTTTGCATGTGAGTCTTCTGGGGGAGATTTCTGCAAGCGATGGGGCTCCGAAAACAAGATTAGATGTTTGGGTTATAGCGAGGAAAACAGCATTCCAATTCGTTACTCCTCTTTACTCTGGGTCTCTCAGCTTGACCACTTCTCCTCGCAAAACAGTGATTTCCTCCAAAACGTTAACCATCTTGCGATTTAGGTCACATATCGCAACAGTCTGAGTACTCACTGCTCTGCCCACCTCGTTAATCATCACGGGCAGCCTTTGGCCTTCTTGAATAGCTCCCATCTTTCCAATTTTCCGATAGACCAGGGCAACGCTCAGTCCGAGAAGCAATTTTCCTGCCATCATAAATCCAAATAGGTAGACGTCCTCCACGTCTTCCACGGAGAGAACCGCCAGGCAGAGAACCCGCCAGTTCTCCCACGCATCCATTATGTAGCCCGCAGCGAAAGTCCCGTCTGGGCAAGTAGGTTCCCCCGAACCAGTGCTTCTTGTTGAGATAATTTTGTCAATTGCGTTGAGAGACCAGCTTATCAATTCCATAATTTTGTAGTTTCAAAGATACCGTGCAAAGAGTGGCTCCGAGCGGGTGGGAGAGGAGAGGAGAGAGGAGAGAGAGAATATGCGACCGCCTCCGTTAAGAGTGTGTGTGTTCATCCTGGGCCTTCACACACACGTGGCTGTGCAATAGACACACAAGTGAGTGTGCAATACACTGACCTTGCTTAGGTTCAAAATGCTATTAGCCAGTGCGAACCTATTCCATAGCATTTCTGCCATATGTTTAATAAAATTAAAAATAACATTTTCTATTTCTGTTTCCACCGGTGTTCTCACAACAAAATATTCCGCGTCAGACGAACACTGGAAACAAGGCTGTTATGGAAGTGAGATTTGTGCACTTTTTGCCCGGCTCTCTGGCAGATTCCCGTGGCAGATTAAACCGGGAAAAACGTGCACGTTCCGTCTGCGGGCGGGAGTCGCTCTGCCCTCGCGTGGGAAAACCGCTGGAGACGGGCCGCGGTGGAAAATGAAAGTAGGACGCGTAGTCAGCACCTGCTCTTCCCAGCGGAGTGACGGGGGGATTGGGGCCAGGTCCCAGCAGGAGACCGAGGGATGAAACGCATTAATACCCACCAGGATGAGCCGGGACATCCAGATGGATATTCACAACACTGTTGAACCTGGCAGACTAAAATAGCTTCAGGTGTCCGTGTGATGAAAACTAAGATTGTGTGCGTCTCGGCACCGCTTACCTGAACAGGCAGTACCTGGGTTTATGTTGTATTTTTTCCTGCTGTCTTTTTTTATAGCAGTGATGCCAATCTTGAGGAGGGGGGCGGTATTCAATTCGCCCCCCGTTGGTACAGACCAGGGGTCGCGATTGAGCTCGGAGCCTCAGAGCCCTGTTATAGGACGATGTCTGGAAAGGCCTGCAGAATGAGATTAGTGCTATAATAACTGGGTTAGGGAAAAGTGGGAATGGTGTGAGATGGACCCCTCCTGAACGTTATCTGGGCTCCGCACTGCAGTGGGGCCTGCACATGTGCCTGTTCTGGCATGTGTACCAGTCAGAATAGGCTGCTGTGCTTCCACGTACTGCTGGATGTGTCATTTAATGCACAGCTCTCAGGTCAGCCAGTTAAAATCTCTTTCACCTAAACCGAATCACCCTGCAGAATTTGTATATCATCGTGAATGTTTGTGACGGTTACACAGATATACACTTTATTTAATGCTTTATTTCACATCACATTGTATTTCACAAACCTAGTACAAGCGTCAGTGTTATGTGAACATTTTTTTATGTTAAAAGGGGATGTTCGTTCCCTGTACAATACCAGCTGTCACCATTGCGCTGTTTTACTGTCTTATTAATTTATTCTTTCCTTCCTTCCTTTCTTCCAGAGTAAGGACATAACCTTTCAACTCCAGGAGGACTTGATGAAGGTGCTAAACGAGCTCTACACTGTAAGTGTGTCCTCCTTTCTTCCTGTCCTTACGCACTTTGACTAATGTGCCCTGAGCGACCAAAGAAGGCGGGTTTTTTTTTCCAATTTTAGTTTAGGATTGATTATAGAATCTATAAATTCACCAGATACTGAACTCCTGTTACCTCCCTCTGTCCTCTTTGCTTCTTAAGTAGTGGTGGGTATGGTTGGTAACTCTCACTGCAGTGCATGTTCTATGCCATTATAAATCCGTTCTTAGCCGTGCCCCTTAGTGAATCTTCATGAGATGCATCAAACCGGGTCTTTTGTTAAGTTATAGAGGTGGGGAGACGGACAGTTCTGTTGCGATACAGAGCTGACTATCTGGTGAGTTAATAGAATCTGTTCCTGGATCGCTGAGCCAAAGCCCTGCTGTCATAGCTACTGTAACAGCGGGTTCTGGCAACTGCAGATGGAACACACAGGGGGGTGCGGTTGCCAGATCAGCACATAGCCAACTTTTCAGACACGATTTATGAGAGAGCGATTCAGAAATATTGCCCTAAGCTGATGCATGGCTGTTGGACGCATGGACTTAAAAGCCTCCAATTTGTTTAGAAATCAGAGCTTTTTTACCCAGGATACATAGAAATATTACCAAGCCTGGGAACCTGGAACCTGCAACAGAGGTGTATGCAGGCGGTGTTAATTACAGCGTTCTGGTTAACACCTGAACATGGACCATGTTGGGGGTGGGCAAGGGGAGTGGGAGGGGTACCCCGTAAATCTCACGTGGCACTCCTGGACGCTTTTGCAGATCTATGACCTTGCCGGAGCCAAATGCCTAACCTACCAATCAATACTTAATTTCCCAGCCTTAATTACTGTTGCTGGGTTTTGCTACGACACCCAAGGACAAAACAAATTGCGCGTTTGTCCCGGGCGACGCTAATCGCATGTAAATGCACTGCCAGGTCTTGGTGATTTTACGCCCGGCGTGCCTTACCGACCGGCCTCCCGTCCACATAAATCCTGGATTTATAGCGCACAAATTATGCCATGTTTCCATTAATCTTTTGGTGGCTGGCGTGGCACGGCGTGGCAGACTGTTAACGCTACCTTCTGGAACAGGTTTTACCGTAAAGGGCAGCATCTCTCACGCCACACACGGCGTTTGGCTCTTCTTGCCAGATGCATTAAAAGTGTTGAGGAGAGGTTAATTTATCAGGCTTGCGAGTAGCGTTGCGTCCGAGCTCTCTCCACAGTCTCTAACCTTAAGTCAGAGTGGGCATGCATGTTTGTGTGTGTGTTAGCGTGTGTGTCTGTGTGTGAGAGAGTATGCATTCATGTGTGCTTGTACAGCGGTGGTCTAGATGTGTGTGTGTTTGTCATATCATTTGCTGGGCTCTATGCTGCATAGCATTTATGAAACCTTTATGTGCATTCATATACATGGCATAAGGGCTCATGCCCTTTTTCATTATAGTACATACACATGTGTTTAGCAGGAAAGTGCACGCATTTGTTGTCTTCAAGAGTTTATAGACTACACTTCCCATCAGTCCCTTGGTTTCATCTTTCATAAAAACTTTAGTATTGGTGTGTGTTTCTGTGCTCGTATGCTTGGTCCTGAGCCCTCCTTTCCGGTGAAGGACAGAACGGGACGGGACAGCGCTAGCGGCTGTTTGCCAGAGCGGAAAGGTCCGAAATCGTGCTGATGGACTGCCTGAAAGCCCTTTCTCTGCAGGCGCCTGGCATCCTCTCCACCACCGCGCAGCCGTATGTCATGTGACCTCTGGCTGCTCTCCAACACCACGGCTTTGAGAGGGAGAAAACAAGCAGATTCACAGACTAGTTCAAAGTGCTTGATGAAGGAGAGGAGAATAATAATATTCATAAAAAGTCATTTATATTATTTGTGTTTATATTTAGGTGGTTGTCTGTCAGGATATTTAATATTATACATGGGTATTTATCATGAGATATTAAACAGTACATGCATTGGTTTGTCATTCTGAGGGGAATGACCACTCTCTCCAAATAAATGTTTTCCCTTCCCACTAGCACCCTTCATCTTTGTGGGACTTCATAATAACACATCAAAGATATGAATTTGCTATTGCATTGAGATTATTGTACAGCCATTTTGTGGTGGAACCCTCAGCACACATCAGCTTAGGTGGAGAGGTAGTGGGAATAATTAAGCCAATTAAACAGGAATTAGCTTGGTGAGAGGAACTAATTATCTTTCCTCACTCCTGAGTTGTGTTCTGTGAGTCTGGTTTTGTGCTGAAGAAAATGAGAGGGAGGATTTGGGGTTAGGGGGGGTAGGGGGTTAGGCGGGGGGGTAGGGGGTTAGGGGGTTGAGGCAGGGCGTCTTAGACGTAATTTTTCCCCGGCTGCCAGCCCACCCACGCCAAGAAAGTTACAGCTTTGAATCGCTGTTCCCTCTGCTCCAGGTGCAACTGGCGATAAAAACCAAACATCTTACTTTTGTTACCTGCCATTTTGGTGCTTTAGTCACTACCTGAGGGATGGGGGGGGGAGTCATTTTAAAATTGAATAACAGCGTCTCTTACCCGTGACTCAGACGAGGGTTAAATGCGTTTACCAGCGTGTTGTCCTTGAGGTATTGCGTTTCTGGCCTGCCCCCAGTTCTGAAGGACGTGATTTTAACCAGTGTGTTGCCGAGCGCCCTCGTTCACCTCAAGCCACGTAGCAGGAATGCACTTTCACCCCGGGCTCTTTCTGAATCTGCCCCCACCAGCACACCACAGTCCGCTGCTCAGTTATCAATTATTTTCTTTTCAAAAATCGATGTGGGTGGGGCTTGGTGAGGGGGCCATCTAAGTGGTTTAACCTCGTCTTTCTGTCGATGAACGCTGCCCGGTTTGTGTTTGTTCTCTGGCTGAGGTCACTGAGACAGCTGATTGGCTGTTTATGGCTGCTCTGAGATCCCTCCCTGCCCTATTAAACAGCAAGTGTTTCTGCATGGCACATAAATCTAATCTTTCTCTCTGACGGTAACTCCAAACAAATGCTGAATGTACTCTAAAGGTGGTTTATAAGCCTGGTGCAGTGCTTTAAACACCACTGTAATTAAGTGGTTCTGGAGCTCATATGAGAGAAAGAGGAATTTCAGGCTCTGTGCTGTGCCATGGATTCCTTTCATAGCACCAGCTGGTAATTAGTCTCTGATTGAGTTGGAGGATGAAAGCTGCCCTTGTTCTTTCTGCGTGGTTCAAAGCCGAGCCCTGGGGCACGGTGAACTGTAATGCTTTACCCATGACCTTTGACCTCTGAACCCTCCACAGGTGATGAAGACCTACCACATGTACCACACGGAGAGCATGAGCGCAGAGTGCAAACTGAAGGAGGCGGAGAAGCAGGAGGAACGACAGTTTGGCCGCTCCGGCGATCCCGTCTTCCTCATCCGCACGGAAGACAGGAACCAGAGACGCAGCTCCGTCAAGAAGATTGAGAAGATGAAGGAGAAGGTTTATCTGTTAATACTACTAATAATAATAATAATAGTAATAAAAGGTAGGGATAGGTGGAGAGTCACAGTGGTAATAAGGTAGAGGTATTAAGGTATTTTGTCTCTTTCCAGTTGTCTCCACCCATATTGTGCAGCAATCGATGTTAGTTGACAAAACCGTTCTCTTAGGATGGAGTCAATCCCGGTTTTCTTAGGTGAGTCCTGCTACCGGTCTGGGCTGCGCTCAGAGCCCTAACCTGCTGTTCGTAAGACCTAACCTCTGTGCATCTTGTGTGTTTTTTTTCCCCATCCCTGTAAATGTAATTTATTCAGTGCTCATATCAAACGCCACACAAGGCAGATCTCTCCTGCTGCGTTGATATGGGAATCCCGCCGCTTGTCAGCATATCAGACAACCCCGGGCCTGCCGCCGTTCTGAAAAATAAATATTATCGCCGGTCTGGGTTACTCACCGAAAGAAAATGACCAGGCTCTGACTCAGAAATCAGCATTTGCGTTGCCATATCTTTGTGGCAGACGGATGAAAGGCCACGTCAGTGTACTTTTCACAATAGGTTTCCTAGAATGTGGTCGGATCGCTGAAATATGGAGACGGGTCTGAGTCAGTGTCCGTGGGTCGGTCGTCTCCGCTCAACCACAAGCCGGGAAGATGACTAACGCTCCACGCTGCAGTCTGAGATTGTGGAAGTGAAAACAGGAAAAAGTGTGACTGGAGTTATTCTGCAGAGATTTAGAGTCAGCCTTTTTTAAACATGCATTTTATAAATAGCAGTGTGTTTAAAATAAAAAGTCGTTCATTTCCTCTCTGTCTTTGTCACTCCATATTTAAATTCTGCTGCTGTGTATTGGAAAGCCCAAGGAAGTACATTAGAGTTGGCATCTTGGCTGACACAAAAGCACCCTTAGCTGTCAATAGATTACTTTCTCCTTTTACATTTCTAAACATTTCTCTTTCTCTCCCTCCCTTTCTCTCTCCCTCTCTTTCCTCTTCCCCTCTCTCTCGCTCATCAGCGCCAGGCCAAGTACTCAGAGAACAAGCTGAAGTCAATCAAAGCCCGTAATGAGTATCTGCTGACGCTGGAAGCCACAAACTCCTCTGTGTTCAAGTATTACATTCACGACCTGTCTGACTTAATTGACGTGAGTACAAAAAAAATGTGCGACATATTTTTAATCGGAGAGTTGAAGGAAACACTGATTCTTTTGTTTTTCTGTGAAATTGACAACTGTAAATATATATTCGTTTTTTCTGTGGGGTGGAATATGAATACATGCCGTTTCCCTCATTAATATCTAGTTAAAGATTCTTTACGATGCTTCCCGTCTGTGGTCTCGCAGATCACAGGAAGTGTACTCGCCATACTCTCCTGAGAGTGCTTTTGCGGTGAAGCCATTTAATTAAAACCTTTTTGTTTTACTTTGTCTGCCAAACTGTCAACTGGTGGACTGTTTTTGTCTTTTGTGTGAGTAATTTTACTCTGTATATTCTGTCCTGCAAAATTCTGTTGGGTTTCTCCGTCCTCACGTTCGCCCCCAAACTTAACCTCTGAGGAGGTTATCGGGAACCAGCGGAGATAACAAATTAAATTGGATATCTTAAAGGTCAGGGTAAGGGGAGATGAGGCTTTTATTCTGACAGGAGTTAAGGGCCCCTGGCCTTGGGTGCTTTGCTTTGAGAGAAAAAGGAAACCACCTCTAGAGGAGATGATTTAGGGTTGTCCTGTTCAAAGCCCCCCTGCGGCCCGCCTGCTCTACAACCGCTGATCAGCTCCAGAAGGGCTCCGTTTTTCTCGCTCACCGATGGGTAACTTACGACGATACTCAAAAGATTTGTTTCAACACTATTCTACAGTCCTGTTCAACAGATCGAATGAAAGGTGGCCAAAATGCCCATTCAAAAGAGCAAACACTGATTTTGGTCATGCTTTTTGCTGTGTTTTAGGGTTTTACGTAGAAAGACACTCTGGTCCAGGAACCGGTTTTCTGGCTCACTCAACCTTGTCCTGCGTCCGCAGATTGTTTAAGCACAAGCTTTGTGATGCTCCGTGATGCTCCGCCCGAATGCGCTTTCTAGCGTTTGTTAGCCGTTTCACAGACCGATTCCTGGAAATCGTTTATCTGGGAAACTGCTTGCGGTATTATTTATCCACCTCAGGAAATAAAACTTGCGCTCGGATTGATGCCGTTACCTCGTAACCGGGAGAAGCAAACGGCTCTTTCCGGCTGTTCGGTGACCTCACAGAGCTGAGGAAGGAAATGGACTCAAACTCTCTCAAAGCCCCCCTCTGCATCTCCGGCAGCGATTAGGCGCTTATTTTAGCTTCAGCTGCCGTTTGCTTTTTCCCTCCACTGCTTTTCTCTGTGCGAGGTTAAAACCTGTAACTAAGGGGATGTATATGTATTGTATATGTGTTTTTCAGTAACACTTTACCTCCCATATACACTATAAAGCCTGCATAATGCTGTCTTATTCATGACATACACCTGTGAAGTGTCTTAACACTTGCAATGTATGCAGATATTAATGGATTGTAATGCCATTTTAATATTGTAGGCATTGTAGGCATTGTAATGCATTTTACAAAACTGATTAAAAATGTATTCATTCGAAATTATACGCTCATACACTACTGTCCTCCGCCTCTTCTGTAGCAATACGCATTAACTGTAATATACTGCTAAGACCAGTTATGACAGGTGTTATTTCCTGCTTATAAGTAAAATGGTATGGCTTTTTAATTTTTTTGCTAATTCTGGGTCAGTTAAATCCATGCGTAAAGCAGGAAGAACTGTAAAGCCCTAACCTTTCTGTTAAAGTTGAGCTGTTGTTTTGTCTCTGTGTCCGTGTGTTTGAGCAGTGCTGTGATCTGGGCTACCACGCCAGCCTGAACCGGGCTCTGCGCACCTACCTGTCGGCCGAGTACAACTTGGAGACGTCGCGGCACGAGGGGCTGGACATCATGGAGAATGCGGTGGACAGCCTGGACCCCCGCAGCGACCGCCAGCGCTTCATGGAGATGTACCCCGCTGCCTTCTGCCCCCCTGCCAAGTTCGCGTTCCAGCCCCACATGGGGGACGAGGTCGGTGGGAGAGAGGGACTTCCACCCCTCCGCCGTCTCCTCGCTGGCCTAGAATGTTCCAGAAAGTGTTCTACAGAATGTTTGCGTGTTGGTTCAAATGTATTAAATTAATTTGTTCATACGACTTTATTGATATTTCTTCCACACGTAGCCCAGTCCACCCTGTTTACGTTTTCCCTCAGCTGTTGGCGATGTCTATTTAAAACTGGTGGTCAAGCAGTTTTCTAGACTCATCATTTCACCACATTTGTAATGTTCAAAGAATACACTTTGTAAGTAAATTACATTGCATTCATAAATGTTATGCCAGAGTTGAGCAAATGCGCAAAGCGGTAATACCGCTGTACCTGAGTGAATGCGCTAAGCGGTAATACTTCCGGAATCTGTGCGAATGCGCTAAGCGGTAATACTTCTGTACCTGTGTGAATGCGGTAATACTGCCGTACCTGTGCAAATGCGCGAAGCGGTAATACTGCAGTACCTGAGTGAATGCGCTAAGCGGTAATACTGCTGTACCTGTGAGAATGTCAGCTGACGTGGCCCTCCCTCTCCCTCCTAACAGGTGTGTCAGATCACAGCGCAGCCATCTGTTCAGGGGGAGCTTCTGCTCAGGTACCAGCAGCTGCAGTCCCGCCTCACCACGCTCAAGATCGAGAACGAGGAGGTAAGAACAGGGGGAGCTTCCACCAATGAGACAGGGAAAATTAATTGGGGTTAAAAATTGGTAAAATAAAAATGTATCCCATTGTTGTAATCGGTTAGTGGTTTAAATACATTCTGTGTTTACTGGAACTGAAGCTCCATTGAGTATTGGGATGAATGGCTCATTTTTAATGAGATGAACTCCAGCTCACCTGTAAATTGGAGGACAGCTCAGGAATAAAGCGCCCGTTTGGTACCCCATGTGCCAGCGATAACCGCCAGGGCCATCCATCGCAGCTAAACTAAGCTGAACAGAGAGTCTGTCTTCACTTCGCTGTAGGGTTCTCTGCTGTTCATTCTGCTTCCTGTAATAACATCTTTTCTGTGGGTAAATATATTTGCAGTTGTATTTTCAGTGGACTCAGGCAGGGAGTCGGAGATAATGGCAATCAATCTTCCTGAGGAAGGTGGTTGATATCCCTAGAGCACGCTCTGTGTGAACTGAAATACTGCACTGTGGAACTCGCTCTGCGAGCTGAAATACTGCACTGTGGAACTCGCTCTGTGAGCTGAAATACTGCACTGTGGAACTCGCTCTGTGAGCTGAAATACTGCACTGTGGAACTCGCTCTGTGAGCTGAAATACTGCACTGTGGAACTCGCTCTCTGTGCTGAAATACTGCACTGTGGAACTCGCTCTGTGAGCTGAAATACTGCAGTAGATTCTCAGAAGTGGGCAGGAACTCGGTGGTTTCAGCAGATTCCTAATTTTTCTGAACACGCAAGGTTTTTGTAAAAGGGCATTTGTGGGTCTACAACCGACCATTTCAACACAAAATCCCCAAAAAGTTCAGTCTTGGATTTCAGGATGGTAGTTATTATAAACCTAATAATAATAAATAGGCCGACTATTTAAAATAATATAAAATAATTATTTGAAATACTTCCCGCTACCGCTGAATACTAAGCCTTTCGGCACCACCACAGATTCTGGCAGATTACTGACCAGTTTGTAAAAGGAACTCGGTTTTCTCCAGTATTCAGAACAGACTTCTCCTTTCATGCGAATGCACATTTTTAGTTGGTCACAGATTTGTTTTCTGCTTGAAATTGTGTGGGAATCTTCAGGCAGCCATTTCAGAGTGGATGTGTTTCAGCTGCGTGTTTGCATTGGGTCTGTTATAAGCTGGGGGCCGGTGTCTCCTCTGCCTGGCGGATCTGTGCTTTTCCAGCCAGTGGAAGTACAGCTGTTTCCTGGATCCTCCGCAGCGTGTGAAAGGCAGAAGTTCTTGGATCTCTGGCCCCTTTGAGATGTCCCAGATATGCCTCGGTTTGCACATCCTTAGGGGGCAGCGTTACCTGCAGCCGGTCACAGTTCACTTCCTCCCGTCTTTTGGGTTTTTGTTTTAAGCTGTGTTGTCTAGTGTTCATCCTAATTCCACATAAAACAGGTGTGGTGCTAGAGGCTACCTGCAGCTGTGCTATTTACCACACCTGTGAGGGGGGTTCTGTTTCCACTCGTCCCGTCAAATAATTACTTGAAATGTTTAACCCTTCACACACCAGTAAAATTCCACACTGCTGTCTAATCTTATGAGCGCGTTCACTTTCCTGTTCTGACACCGGCCCTAACCCTCTCTGCCCCATTCCCTACCCTTCTCTGCCCCATTCCCTACCCTTCTCTGCCCCATTCCCTATCCCTCCCTCCTGCAGGTGAAGAAGACCTCCGAGGCTACTCTGACCACTCTGCAGGACATGGTGACCATCGAGGACTACGACGTGTCCGAGTGCTTCCAGCACAGCCGCTCCACCGAGTCGGTCAAGTCTACCGTGTCTGAGACTTACCTCAGCAAGCCCAGCATGGCCAAGCGCAGGGCCAACCAGCAGGAGACGGAACAGTTCTACTTCATGGTGAGCGCCCCTTTCTGGAACCTTCCGTGCACTGCAGAGCCATGCAGGGTCCTCAGTGCAGAAAGGCCTTTCCAGACCAGGGCCAGGGGTCCTTTTGGGGGGATCTGTGAATCTGTCAGTCCCAGGGGGCTCCTCTGTCCTTTTCACCTACAAATGAAGTATTCTCTCTTTATTCTCCCTATAAGAATATTTGGTTTATATTTCAATGTTTTATTATAGTGCATTGCAGGCATTTAGCGGATGCTTTGATCTAGGGATGTTAATGGTTAACCGACAATAGGAATTTTAACCGATTAATCTTATCGGTTAAACAGTTAATTTTAAACAAATTGCAGCATAATGTTTGCAATTTGAATTTAATGCATATCAACTGGGGTGTGGGGAAAACAATTCTGAAATCCAACACAAGAGGCTGCCACCATAACGTGATATCGGCTAGGTTAGGTTTCATTAACTTTCAGATGCCTACGCTACGTTTCGTTGTTCATGAATAGGCTAGCCTAAACTATGGCGGTTTTATCGGATTAGCACGGCAGGGTAGACAGTCTATGTTTGAATATGCGGCTGTATTTTTAATGGTTGATGGATTTACGTCCTTTTGTTTATAGCCTCTTTAAGCTTATCGGTTAACCGATAATAAACCGATCAATGAGGGACTATCAGTTCGAAAAAATAGCCCAAATTTGCATCCCTAATTTGATCCAGAACAATTTACACGGCTTTTGCATTTTTTCCATACTGCCCATTTTATGCTGCTGGATGTATACTGAAGCAATTCAGCTTAAGTACTTTGCTCAAGGGTACAACGGCAGAGTCCAACCAGAGAATCGAACAGGAAGGTTATAACCATTATACTACACTGCCAACCCTTTTCATTTATAAATTCAATTGTTTTTGTTTTACTCTGATAAACATAAACCTTATTTGGTTTACAGATCCTTGGTACTTTGAGATGACTGTCCTGATTAAATATTTATTGTTATTGTACTAGATGGCTACATGGTGCCCTATACCAGGATAGGTGATGGGAGATCCGTGAATTTTTGAGTCGATGTTGTCATTAGGCTCACCCTTACAGTTGTGCTGGGTGAGATCTGTGAACACGCATTCTCCCGGGTGGCACTTTTTAAACGGGTGTGAGAAATGGATTTGAGATTTTAGATGCTTGTGTGCTTTTTTCAGTGGACTTATGAGAAGCATAGGGCCAGCTTCTGTGTGCAGGAATTGTCTAATAAACAGGATTTTTAGTCGCAAAACAAATCTGAGAAACACTGCACACCGCAGGAGAGCTACTTGTGTTTCAGACCTGGAGGGGGGTAACACTCCCCAATTACAACGTGGAATTGCTCTGGAGAGCCCCCTCTGTGCCCCTCTCTCCCGAACCCTTTTTAATCGTGACAAAAATGTACAAATGTTACAAGAAAAACAGTCACGGTTTTAGAGAACGCTAACTACTCCCAACCCTCCACAGAAATTCCGGGAGTTTCTGGAAGGGAGCAACCTCATCTCCAAGCTGCAGGCCAAGCACGACCTGCTGAACAGGAGCCTGGGAGACGGTAATGAGACGGTCTGAACAGCAAGGTTTGAGTGACCATGCTCAGAAAAAGGGAAGAGCCGTTTGTGCAGACATTTGCGTGAAAGTGAAACAATCGTGGTGCCAGCGGTGGAGTGAGTCTTTCAGCCGCTGCAGAGATGCAGAAACGGGCCTGAATTCCACTGGCCTGTGTGTACTTCAGCTTGGTACTAAATGCAGAAAGAGTCTGCACAGAGCTTCCCTAAAGGGTGGAGTTGCAGGTGCCCTGAAGGCTAGAGTTACAGGTGCCCTGGAGGCTAGAGTTGCAGGTGCCCTGGAGGCTAGAGTTGCAGGTGCCCTGGAGGCTAGAGTTGCAGGTGCCCTGGAGGCTAGAGTTGCAGGTGCCCTGGAGGCTAGAGTTGCAGGTGCCCTGGAGGCTAGAGTTGCAGGTGCCCTGGAGGCTAGAGTTGCAGGTGGCCATTACATTCTCCCTTAAAGCTGTGTGTGTGTGTGTGTGTGTGTGTGTGTGTGTGTGTGTGTGCATGCAGTGTGTGCATGCAGTGTGTGTCTGTAATGTGTGTGTGTGTGTGTGTGTGTGTGTGTGTGTGTGTGTGTGTGTGTGTGTGTGTGTGTGTCTGTGCATGCAGTGTGTGTCTGTGTGCGTGTCTTATAGTGGTTCTTGTCAGGGCAGTTGGCACACTTTGCTCTTCTGAACATGTGCACACAGTGTCTCTTCCCTCAAGGGGAAGACCTGCTCTGCCACCCTGTCAATCATGACCCTCTCTGTCTTCGCAGGTCACCGAGCTGACTACATGACAACAAGGTGGGAGACTTTTTCGCTTTTTTGTTCTGCCTTTCATGACTAGTGACTAGTGCCCCGTGCAGTGAGTGGATGCTGGGAAGTCTTTTGCTGTTTTCCTAAACACATTAAATGCAGCACCTTTTTCATCTCTGTAAAGCACTTTTAACTGCAAATTTATGAATCCCCCTACACAAATTAATACAATAGTACTTTGTATTTGTCACAATAAGAAACAAGAATACTTATGTTTAATGTAAAATTACTATTATCAATAATTTACTAATTAATATAATTATTATTAGGCGTGGGAATGAACTGCATATTGTGCCACTGACAGGCTTTCAAAAACAAGAGGACTGAACAGATGTTTCCTATCCCCCCTTTGACTGATATAGCCGATCGCCCAGTGCGTGGTTCTGTAGTAGTATTCCATCCCCCTGGGGCTTCAGAGCTCCTGGCGCTAGCACGCTGCGCTAAAGGTCATCTGATCTCCAGTCAGCACCAGCCGCCCTTCAATTCTCTCTGCGTTCTTTGTTTATGGGGAAAACGAAGTAGGGCTTTCTGACTTTGATATTATGTGTGATGGATGGAGACTGAATCATCAGTTGTGTTTTCAGGAATACTTTTTTTTGTTGCCGAAAAAGATTTGAAACTAGTTTCAATTAATGTTATTTTAGTGAGTTCCGGTTTTTTTTAACGAGTTTCCCATATGCTTTCTCCAACGCTTGCAGCCGAGGACGACGGAACTCGCACATCCGGCACCAGGTAGAGCACAGCTACTTGCTTTTCTTGTCTCCAACTTGTACTTCCTGTCTCTGTATTGCACTTCCTGTCTCCAGCTGCACTTCCTGCCTTGTCTATTAATTTGGCAAAGATGTGAACTTGTAACATTTGCAGCAAAAGACTGCGAGCACATCATTTTTTTTTTCAACTCCTCCCAACAGTCCAAACATAGAACAAAAGAGAAATGTACAACTACATTTGATTTTATTATTTTATTCGCTTTCGTTTGAATGCCCTTTTTTAGAACTATTCTTTCTAAAACGTTGTTCACACCCTACAGGAACTGTATTGACCGAATGCCTTCTTGAAGAATATATCATGCATATAATTAACATGCCAAGCCATCATCATACATCATCCCTAAGAAAATGTTAGGCTGTATGAAAGATGGGGAAATTATTTTTAATTATTTTCCAATTTCTGTTTCCCTTTTAAAAGGATGCTGGACATGCTATCCCTCGTGTGGTTGAAAGCTGTATCCGCTTCATAAACCTCTATGGTGAGTCACTGTTTCACAACTTTCCCAGGTGGGTCTGTATTACTATGGGGGTTTCTGGGATGCTGGCTGTTGTTTTCAGAAGTATTTAGGGGGAATTTGGTCCCCTTTCAGAGAACTGGGTTCTCCTGGTCACTAAAATTCTAAACGCATCACCATCTGCCCTTCTTCGTACATTCAATACTGCCCCTTTGGCTGCAGCAGTTTCCATGGTGATAAATTGTGGGTGGGGCTGTTTTCCTTCTTGGTGGATGGTAAGACATGCTGGTATGTCCTTCAGCTAAAATTGATAACTTAATGAAAGGCAGAATGATAAGCAATATGATTGACTGGGATCCATAATAATGATATTGAGAACACAGATATGCTTGAGCCGTCTGATGGAGTCTGCACTAAGGATAATCTTCTTAGTTTTCTGATGTTGGCTGCTCTCCCAGACACTGGATCCTTTAAAACTAAATCTGTGAAAAGAACTGAGAGAAGGCAGCAGTCTCCATTTAGCTAATTTAGTTTAGCGCTGAATCCTGACCTTCCCCTTTTTGAAATGCCAATTCAGATGTGGGTACATTTCATTCTTTTCCCCCTCTCCCTGTCTCTCTTCCTCTCCCTTTCTTCCTCTCTCTTTCTCCCTCTCTCTCTGTCTCATCTTTCTCTGCCTCTCTGTCTTGTTTTCTGTCTCATTCTCTCTGTCTTTCTCTCTCTCTCTTTCCTCCTCTTTGCAGGTCTGCAGCACCAGGGGATTTTCCGAGTGTCGGGGTCTCAGGTGGAAGTCAACGACATCAAGAACTCATTCGAGAGAGGTGAGCTGTCACCAGGAGAGTGCATATTCATAACATTTCTGTAAATGTGCTTGAGTTAGCCAGTGAGGCAAATTTTCACCTGTAGTCCCTGGGCTACATGTCTGTGGGACTGTGGGAGAAATCCGGAGCGGGAAACCCACGCAACCATGTGGAAAACATGCAAACTCCACGTAGAGAGGATCCGGGCTGGCTGGGGCTCGAACCCAGATCCTCCCTCTTGCGAGGCTTTACTATCCTATTAACATCAGACTTGCATCCTGCTAAAGCTTGACATATATAAATTAAATAAGTCTGCCTGTCTCAACTAATCTTAAATGATGTTCCTTTGACATTGTCCAACTCATTGAAAAGGGATAAGAGAGTAATGTGTTGGAATTCCACCCGTTTCCCAGGTAACGACCCACTGACCGATGAGGAGAACAACCACGACATGAACTCGGTTGCTGGGGTTCTCAAACTCTACTTCCGGGGTTTGGAGAAATCCCTCTTTCCCATGGAAAGATTTAACGACCTCATTTCCTGTATCAGTAAGTCTTTAAATTACTTCATTTCCTGTATCAGTAAGTCTTTAAATTACTTCATTTCCTGTATCAGTAAGTCTTTAAATTACTTCATTTCCTGTATTAGTAAGTCACCGCACAGCATGGGTCTCTCTTAACGGTGGCTGATATCTGACAGCATCAGTTTTTTTCCCCCGAAAGGAAGAGCAGTTGGTTTTGTGGAATTCTGTGACTCATTGGGTCTCTCTGAACAATACGAGTTATTACTGTGACAGGACATCAGCCCCATGGAGTCACATCCCTTGCTTATACTCGGCCGTAAAAACTTGACTGCTTACCTTCTTCCGCCTGGCAGATCCCAGTGGAATGTGAGGGAGGCTGGCGTATCTAGCCTATCTAGCAGTGGTGAAGCAATGAGTCATTCACATGTAGATGTGTGTGTGTGTGTGTGGTAATGCTGGCGGTGGTGGAAGGCTTGTTATGTATGACTCATTGCAGTTGGCACAGCCCAGGGATTCCCTGGTGTTTCCATTCATTGACTGAAATACCAGTACTGTGAGTAGAGGCTTCATATACCAGCACTGTGACTGCAGGCCTCATCTACCAGCACTGTGAGTAGAGGCTTCATATACCAGCACTGTGACTGCAGGCCTCATATAGCAGCACTGACTGCAGGCCTCATATACCAGCACTGTGACTGCAGGCCTCATATACCAGCACTGTGCCTACAGGCCTCATATACCAGCACTGTGACTGCAGGCCTCATATACCAGCACTGTGCCTACAGGCCTCATATACCAGCACTGTGACTGCAGGCCTCATATACCAGCACTGTGCCTACAGGCCTCATATACCAGCACTGTGCCTACAGGCCTCATATACCAGCACTGTGCCTACAGGCCTCATATACCAGCACTGTGAGTAGAGGCTTCATATAGCAGCACTGTGAGTAGAGGCTTCATATACCAGCACTATCTCTCACCTCCCCTTTCTCTCCTACTCTTCTTTCACCCTCTTCTATCCCTGTTCTCCCTCTTTCCCCCACTCCCTCTCTCTTTCCATCTCTCTGCCTCTCCTTCTCTCTCTCGCTCTTTTTTAACATATTTCCCTTTCTCTCCCACTGTTACCTACACAAATCCACTGCAGATTTATTTGAATATTGCTTCCACGCTACACGAGGCCCTTCAATCACTTTTGGATGGTTTCTGTGGAATTTTATTAGCCTCTGCTTAATTTATCTTGCTTTAAAGACAAGGAAAAGACGCAAAGATATATTTGCTTTTAATAGGAAGTGATTGAAGTCCTCAGAATGACTGTGTCTCTGTGAAGATCCCAGTCAGGCACTTCTGCAAAATGAACAGAATCAAAAATGCATTCCACTGGCCTCGTTCCTGTACCACCTGGATACGCCGGCTCGTTTGATTGTGGCTGGGCTATTTCGAGCCTCCCATTAGTCTGTGATGTGGTCTGTTTTAGATCATTTACTGTGCAGATTGGAAAAGGATGAGAGAAAAAACTGTTTGTCCCTCAGTTTTTATGTGGTAAAACAGGTAGAAAGAAAGTTAGAATGAAGAAATCTTGGTTTTGTGTTTTTTGAGTTAGAAGTGTGAAGGGAGACAGGTCTCTGAGCAATTCACCTCTAGCCAAAATATATCGCCACTTTTATATTATGTGTGCGAACATGTGCTAGTGTGTACAAACACCAGGGATTTTGGAAATTGTTAGTGCTGACCCACCAGACTGCACAACTTAAACTACTAAAGGTTAATATTATCAGGTATTGATAGTGCTTGAAGCACAGATATACTGTCCTGTGGGAGTTTGTAATCCTCTAGATTTCTGAAGACGGCTTCTTAGTGGTACAATTATGTCGTCTTTTATCACGTGAGAAAACAGCTTGTGTCTCTCACACATCCTGCACACTTGTTGCTAGAGGTGTTTGCAAAGCAAGCAAGTAACACTAATTTGTGTTAAATTAATTATTATTAACATATTCTGAGTTTATTTCTCTGGTGAGGTCATGTGACCTGTTTATTCTCCAGAAAACCAGTCGAGGCTCAGTGTGGGTCATGTGATGTGTGTGTGTGGCATCAATTGTGTGCGTGGCGTCAGTGTGTTGCACTGGCTGTGTTTCTCGGGTGTGTAGTGTAGCAACGTTATTAACGTACTGATGTCTGACAGGTTCGATATTCCAAAACAGAACCAGGACACAACCATTGCAAATACATACAATCAAATAAGTGATGCCACTAATGCAGTAAATTCATATCTGATGTAAATGGTAAATGGACTGCACTTATATAGTGCCTTTATCCAAAGCGCTTTACAATGGCCTCTCACTCACCCATTCACACACACATTCACACACCAATGGCGGCAGCCACCATGCAAGGCGCTAGCCTGCTCATTGGGATCAATTTGGGGTTCAGTGTCTTGCCCAAGGACACTTCGATATGTGGACAGGAGGAGCCGGGGATCAAACCGCCGACCCTGCGATCAGCAGACGACCCGCTCTACCTCCTGAGCCACAGCCGCCCCGGCTGATGTGATAATCTTTGGACTGAGCTCAGGATTGAGCTTCTGATTCAGATAGAGAGCTGCCGTGAAATATTCAGCCTTGTGCGCGCACACACACACACACACACACACACACACACACACACACGCACACGCACCAAGGTTGTAATTATCAATGACGGATGAATGCACAGGGTGCACAGGTGCTTGTGTGTCTCACACACACACACGCACACACAAACACACCATGAAGGTCGTAATTATTAATGACAGGATAAGACGTGTTGCCCTGACCTCTGTCATGTTCTGCCACACAGTCGTGCTCATGCATAAACATGAACAGAGAGGGAGCGATATCATGCCTCTATGTATAGGCACAGAATTCCAATCTTTTGACAATAAGGAAGGTCAATAATTAGCCGAGGCTGCGTTTTGTCTTTCTACTATTGAATAAATTGCTCTCTTGGTATCCCTCTCTCCCTCTCTATCTGTCTCTCCCTCTCTCTTTCTCTCTCCCTCTCTCTCTTTCTCTCTCTCTCTCTCAGGAATAGATAATCTGTACGAGCGGGCGCTCTACATCCGTAAGATCCTTCTGACTGCCGTGCCACGATCCGTCCTCATTGTCATGCGCTACCTCTTCGCCTTCCTCAACCAGTAAGCCCCGCCCACTGCGGACACGCCCACATAAGCCACACCAACAGCATACAAAACCCACCTACAAAACCCCACTGAAGCTCATATCGCCACACATGCCCCGGCTCCCTCTCTAATCTACTACTGTATGTCACACGTGGCGGGGGGAGGCGAATACTAATTAACTCTGATGAGATGGAACAACTGTGTCACAGACTCACAAGTAGGGTCCTGTGGAGTTATGGAGAATTAATATTCCTTTGTCTCCGGCACTATCTTTCTGTCATATACACAAACACACACACAGAGGAAATGACATGTTATTAAATGTGTGAAGACTGTAGACAGCTGGAATTAATTACACATTTTTAATTTCCATGCACAGAAAACCTGTCGGTATTTATTTGCTGTTTATATAATGAAGCGGGCGGTGCGGTTTTATAGTTGCATGAATAAGGGTTATTATATCGCCCTGTTTATCACCCTCTCTGCGTAAAAGGGCCATAGACCCACCACACCAGTCCAACCCAACGCTGCAGGTTACCTGTGTGCTTTAATTTAATTACAGCCATACCAATTAAATAAACATTAGAGTGGGGGTTGAACACCCTCTCACGTTCAGTATCTTAGCATTTATTATTACTCTATAAATATAATGTTCCCTCCCCTCACCCCCACCACCCCCTCCCACAGCCTGTCCCAATACAGCGATGAGAACATGATGGACCCCTATAACCTGGCCATCTGTTTCGGCCCCACCCTAATGCCCACGCCCGACATCCAGGACCAGGTGTCCTGCCAAGCCCACGTCAACGAGATCGTCAAAACCATCATCATCCAGCACGAGACCATCTTCCCCGACGCCAAGGAGCTGGACGGGCCTGTCTATGAGAAGTGCATGGCAGGAGGGGACTACTGGTGAGAGTTTAGGGCGACAGGGTCTACTGGGTTTCTGGTGCTTTAGAGTGGGGGGGAGGACCAGCAAAGCCTCTCGGCTCTCCAGAACCTGGCCCGAGGATCACTGTACTCTCTGGATTAATAGTACACTAATCAAGTTCTGTCCAATTATGGTTTTGCATTTTCTTTTCAAAAAGGTTAGTTTTTAATCTTGCCAGTCATCAGTTGTGTGCCATTGTCCTGATTGATTTGTCTGTGTAAGAGGATATGTGTGAAGTCTGTACTGTAAACATCAGACACACAGATTGAAATACTGCGGCATCAGTACCTGCTATTAATCTTCAGTGCTGATTACGGGGAGGACGGCAGTACTTGGAATGCAGACGCTCTCTATAAACATGTCTCTGGCCCCTCCATTTATAAATACAGGCGAGCTCATGGACTGGTCTGCAGGTGTGTAATTACACCCGCAGACACACAGGAAGTGTGAGATCAGCAGCAGAAGGCTCTCTGTCAGGAAGCGGGGCAGAGCGGTGCAGGACTTTGTGTTCATGTTCATGTCTGTGGCGCCTCTGAGATTTTTCCCTTCCTGTCACTGCTGCAGTACAGCCAAGCACAGGGACAATGTGGCTGAATATGTCAGTGCTGCAGCACAGCCAAGCACAGGGACTGTGAGGCTGAATCTGCGTGAGTGCTGCAGTACAGCCAAGCACAGGGACACTCTGTGGCTGAAGCTGTGTCAGTGCTGCAGTACAGTCAAGCACAGGGACACTGAGGCTGAATATGTCAGTGCTGCAGTACAGCCAAGCACAGGGACTCTGAGGCTGAATCTGTGTGAGTGCTGCAGTACAGCCAAGCACAGGGACACTCTGTGGCTGAATCTGTGTCAGTGCTGCAGTACAGCCAAGCACAGGGACTCTGAGGCTGAATCTGTGTGAGTGCTGCAGTACAGCCAAGCACAGGGACACTCTGAGGCTGAATCTGTGTGAGTGCTGCAGTACAGCCAAGCACAGGGACTCTCTGTGGCTGAATCTGTGTCAGTGATGCAGTGCAGCGCAGCCAAGCACAAGGACAGTCTGAGGCTGAAGCTGTGGTTCTGCTCTCAGAAGTACAGAAATTCAGCTCTCCAAGAGGATATCTTCTTGGAAGATTATTTCTGTGAAATCATGTTATTTCTGTATGCTGTAGACATCTGCATTAATGGTGCAGCTGAAAGGTGAGGCGTGGCTAAGTGAGGCATCGCTAAGTAAACGCTTCAGGTCATGATCATATTAACACTGGGCTGAGCAGGCTGCGTTTTAACAGGCCCTGTCAGAGGCTGTTTAGAGGTCTTATCTGAACAGATCAAAATGCGGTGAGTCAGTGAGGATTGCTGACTGTTCGCACGCACGCACGCACGCACACGCACATACACACACATACATGAATGCGCACATGCACTCTTTTTCACACACATGTTTCTGTCTGTCTCAAAATTCATGCTCCTGTTTGTCTGTCTGTTGCACTCATGTGTCCGTCTGCCCCACAGTGAGAGCCCGTACAGTGAACATGGAGCTCTGGAGGAAGTGGAGCAGGAAGGGGTCATAGAGACCCACACCAGTGAGGAAGGTAGGTACCCTGTGACCTCTGACCTCTAATCCCCACGGGTACCCCTGCCCCATGTCTCCCACATTCCCTTTCACCTCTGCAGACAGCTAATAAAAAAACCTCCCCATGCAGAAGGCCACTGGAGAAAGAGATGGAGTGGGGGGATTGTCCCTTGGGAAACAAGGGCCTATATATCTTCAGTTCCCCTGCAGGCACTGCGGTCATCGAGAACTGGAGTTATACCTGCAGGTTTGCTGTAACCAATTCCTCCATTTTATGATCACCCGCTATACCTGGACGTTATCGATGAAATAATTTGCTGGTTTTCTTACGATGTGTGTGTGGGGAGAAAGACTATCACGTCCTCCTATTTCTGCCTTTTGTTTGTAAGACTGCTTTGCTCATAATCTAAGCAGGTGGTATAGTTTATATTCTTCCCTCAGAGAGTCTGTGCTTCCATCTGGACCTGCAGACTTTCTCCTAAGAGGGGGTGTCTGTGATCGGTGATGGAGGTCCAAGCCAAACACTCTGTCTCTCTGGCCACAGGAGGGCCAAATTAAAGGGCTTTGAAAAGGTGCCTGAAACACCCCTTCTTCTTCAGAGACAGTGGTTGGTGCCAACTTGTAGTGAGCTGTGTTGTGGAGCAACCCCACCCCTCCGCCCCCACCTGAGTCAGCACAGTGGACTCTTCCAGACAAAGGCCCGTTTCCATGGCAATAACCGCCAAAGAAATCCCATTTCTCCTGAGCTCAAGGTCTTCTGATGCCCAGACATTTTGCTCAATCATCTTGGATGAATTTAAATCACGCTTGTTCCTCCGAGAGTTTTGTAATGAAAATTCAGATATTATTTGATTATATTCAGTCCATTATTTAACAAATTAACAGACTGGTGTCTGAACCTGAGAATCCACACCTCACAGTTCCTAAGAAAGAAAACGGTGATAACATTTATTAGCTCCGTTCTGGAAAGCAATTCAGTCAGTAACTCGTTCAACATTGTTTTGTTATTAATGTTTATACATTACTGGTTGGAAGTGCCAACCTCCCAGATTCCTGCCATTTTAACGGGCTTTGCCAGTGTGTGGTGCAAACAGGAAAATGGCATTGTGTAGAAAAAGTGTGCAGTACATGCTGTGTTTGTTTTAACACTACTTGAGATGTCCGCCATGAATCCTACATCAAGACTGTCAAAAACATGAAATAACATGGCATATTACAGCTTATGAAAAAATGTCATAAGTTGCGATGCATACAGAGTATTTCACAAAACGGATTCTGAATATCGCATTTTAAAGGATCTCTACATATCGGATATATTTCTCGACAGTGATCTTGTGCATGACACATCCTAGTAACGAAACACAACTGTCACAGCAGACAAATTGTCCTTTTTCAAAACCTGTTTTCTCTACCACGTCAATACATTGATGTTCCTTCATCTGGTTATATGTTCAAGTGTCAAAGGTGAACTAGATAGCATATTGATTTTACAGTATGTAGTGCAACACCAATTTCTTGTGAAGGTTATGCTCTTCGTATAATGGAATGAACATGGTCAGGGTAAATTTGTTGTCCTCCATTCACTGGAACAGGTTGTTAATTTTCCAGCAAAGACCCCCCACAATCACACACACACACACACACACGCAACCTTTTAACCGCCATTTGGCTTTGTGTGCACTGTCGCAGATAAAGAGAACAATCAATCAGCGGAACCTGGGAATCTGCGAGATTCACAGCTGATTTTGCGCACGTGCACACATGCACACACAAACAAGCAAGCAAACAAACTCATATGCATGCATGCTTGTACACACGTGTGTAAGCACCAGAACATGCACGCACACATTGTAAATGCACACACGCGCGCGCGCACACACACACACACACACATTATTGATTTCTGCTCTGCGTGAGGTTTCTGTTCCCGTTGTGCATGCATGAGTGTCGATGTGTTGATTATGACTGAGTGCAGTGCAGGTCAGCTGCAGAATGATCACTGCAGGTCCCATCACTCTGCTCATCCCAGCACTGCAATATATACACGTGATCTGGGCTCCTATGTAACATACGTGTATATACTCACACATGCCTGTTCTGTGCTGTGATATCCTGGACGGTTTTAGAGTCTGCAGGTTTAACTCCAGTCCTGGAGGGCCTCAGTATCTGCAGGTTTAACTCTAGTCCTGGAGGGCTATAGTGTCTGCAGGTTTAACTCCAGTCCTGGAGGGCCTCAGTATCTGCAGGTTTAACTCCAGTCCTGGAGGGCCTCAGTATCTGCAGGTTTAACTCTAGTCCTGGAGGGCTATAGTGTCTGCAGGTTTAACTCCAGTCCTGGAGGGCCTCAGTATCTGCAGGTTTAACGCTAGTCCTGAAGGGGCTATAGGGTCTGCAGGTTTAACTCCGTTCCTGAAGGGCCTCAGTATCTGCAGGTTTAACTGCAGTCCTGGAGACCAGTCCAGTCCTCATGAGACCCCGCCCTCTGCTTTTGCCATTGGTTGATTAGCTCCTATTCCCCTGTGATTGGCCTTTATTGACCTCACACTAGAGGTTACGGTGTAGCAGTGACAGCTTTATTGATTTTTGGCACAGTCTCCTGTTATTGGTAGTGCTGTGCCAGGGGCCACGGCCCCTATTCATTTTTATAGGCTTAAATCCGGCCGCTAGTTCGCCGTCTTGCTTGCTCTCTTCTGGATTCTGTATCCTATACATACACACACACACACACACACTTGTATACTGCTCACACACACACACACACACACACACTTGTATACTGCACACACACACATACACACACACTTGTATACTGCACACACACTCCGTTAAGTTCTGAGTAACAATGAAAACCAGCAGGACCCTGTGGTTTAGATGTGCTAGAAATGAGAAACCAGCCTGGTCACATCTGCAGATGCTCGAATAGTCCTCTGCGTCAGTCCTGATTGGCTGAGTGTGGTAATGTTGAGATTTGCAGATCCTCTGCGTGAGTCCTGATTGGCTGAGTGTGGTAATGTTGAGATTTGCAGGTCCCCTGCGTGAGTCCTGATTGGCTGAGTGTGCTAATGTTGAGATTTACAGGTCCCCTGCATGAGTCCTGATTGGCTGAGTGTGGTAATGTTGAGATTTGCAGGTCCCCTGCGTGAGTCCTGATTGGCTGAGTGTGGTAATGTTGAGATTTGCAGGTCCCCTGCATGAGTCCTGATTGGCTGAGTGTGGTAATGTTGAGATTTGCAGGTCCCCTGCGTGAGTCCTGATTGGCTGAGTGTGCTAATGTTGAGATTTACAGGTCCCCTGCGTGAGTCCTGATTGGCTGAGTGTGGTAATGTTGAGATTTACAGGTCCCCTGCATGAGTCCTGATTGGCTGAGTGTGGTAATGTTGAGATTTACAGGTCCCCTGCGTGAGTCCTGATTGGCTGAGTGTGGTAATGTTGAGATTTACAGGTCCCCTGCATGAGTCCTGATTGGCTGAGTGTGGTAATGTTGAGATTTACAGGTCCCCTGCGTGAGTCCTGATTGGCTGAGTGTGGTAATGTTGAGATTTACAGGTCCCCTGCATGAGTCCTGATTGGCTGAGTGTGGTAATGTTGAGATTTACAGGTCCCCTGCATGAGTCCTGATTGGTTGAATGTGGTAATGTTGAGATTTATAGGTCCAGTCCTTTCTCACTAGGAGTTCTGTGTTTAAGTTATTTTAAAGGAAAAAGAGAAACATAAAGCCGGTTTGTCTTGTCATGGTGGGCAGTTTCAGATGTGTAGTCCACTGGAAGATCAATAGCACTGGAAGATCAATAATGTTGGGGGGGGGGAGGCTCCTCTTTGATCTGACCAAACCAAGACAAGATGACACTACCTATTAAGAAGTGGATGGATGGCTAGTTTGACAGACACCTGTCAACATCCCACTAGAAAAAACATTTGAAATGTGTTCCTAATATTGACAAAAGTCGATTGATTTCTGAAGATGACAACAACAACAAAAAGACAGAGCAGGACTGAAGGTGTCGGTTTAGACTTGCTTTCAAGTCTAACGAATCAGAGTGAATGAGATTCTGCCTCCCTCCTTCCCTCTTTCTCTCTATTCCTCTCACACACTCCCTTCTCATGGCTCTTTCTCTCCCTCTCTCTGAGCTATCTCTCCTTTCCTCTCGGATCTCTCATTCTCGCCCACACTTCCTCGTTCCCCTCCGCTCTCTCCCTCCCTCCCCCTCTCTCTGAACTCTCACCCACTCTCCCTTCTTCTGTCTTTCTTTTCCTCTCTCTCACTCTGATCTCTCACCCACTCTCCCTCCTCTCCTTGCAGAGGGCGAGCCAATCGAGGCCATCGCTAAATTCGACTACGTGGGCCGCTCCGCCCGCGAGCTGTCCTTCAAGAAGGGGGCGTCGCTGCTCCTGTACCAGCGGGCGTCGGAGGACTGGTGGGAGGGGCGGCACAACGGCATCGACGGCCTGGTGCCACACCAGTACATTGTGGTGCAGGACGTGTGAGTGTGCAATTACATTAATAGAGCACTAATAAAGAGGTAATAGAGCGCTAATAACACAGCAATAAAGCATGAATAAACCAGTAATATAATATTGACAGTAGCAGTACTATAGCGCAAATGCAATACCAGTAGGCACTTAAATATGCTTATGCATAAGTGGTGGCTTTCGAGGACCCGTGCACTCTTCAGAATGGCATGCATTTACCGGGTTAAACCAGTGCAGGAAGGACTCCTGAATGAAATGTGAGCCGCCCCCAAAAAGCTTGAGCGGTTCCCCTCTCCTTAATCCTGGTTGTTCCAGATTCAGTGTGATTGTGACATCATAGGTTTGATTAATGGAACCTCTTGAGATAGTTAGTGTGACACCCTCCCCACTGGCAGGTGCATGCGTGCACGCGCACACTCGTTTCTCATGAGGGATCCCTCCATCGTAGTCCCTTGATCTATAGCTGATCAACCACATGATCTTTCCTTGGTGATGGTCCCCGCTTAATCGATGTGGAAGCTCATTAAGAAGGGAATTAAATAGATTTCCGTGGCTGGTTTGAGTCAAACCACATTCTTTGCTGCATTCTGCCCATTCTCTACTCTGTGAAACCGCTACGTCTCGCCATCCAACTGGTGTTCGCATCAATAATTCAAGGCGTAGTGGCTGGCCGGTGTGTCTTTTCAAATCTAAATGGACTTCGAAATTTGGGAAATCGCAGCGTGAATTAGACTGTCAAGCAATAGGATAAATAATTGAGCTCTGTGGTGTTTAAAGTCCCCAGACCTGCTGTGACTGGTGATTTGTTGGAGGCAAAACTCACTTTTAGTAACAACAAAAACATTCCCGCGTTCTCCAGAGTAAAATTACAGAAAGGAATGGCTCTGTAGCGCACCGGTGTAAGTTATCCCCACTGCAACGGGCCCACCATGGGAACCATGTGTCTAAGTCAGCTTTTAAGGGGATGTGCAGCGCTCAGCACTTTTACCTTGGATAAGATATGGCCCAGCATTCAAATCTGAAATTGATCTATATTTGCTAGAAAAATAAACTAAAGTTCACTTTTTTGCAGCTACTAGCACTAGGGTGCTGCCATCTTGGAACAAGCTAGGTTGTGATGTCACTAGGTTGGCTTGTCTTGGCTGCTCAAGCTGTTCTTAATACTAGGCTGCTGACTTTCAATGAGCTCCATCATGAATCATGTGGAAAAAACAAAACCGAGAACCCAACGAGGGTCCTTTTGTATTGCCCCGGGATGCTCAAATGAGTATTACTAAAGAAAAACATATTCATTGTCACAAACTGCCTGCCAGTCATATTACTGAGTGCTTCACGTCCCCTTTAAGTGGACGTCTTGTTTTTATGTAACCTTGATTTAACCGGGCTGTCACTCTGAGATAAATGTATCTCTTTTATGAGAGAGACGTGGTCCGGGATTGGAACAAGCATGCATCTGGTCAAACTACGGTCAAATTTATATTGGAGATGCTTTGAATTATTTTAACGACAGATAAAACGGCCAACAGATTCTTGACTGACTGGAAAATAAACTATTTCTATTTTCACCTGATCAGATATTAATGGAAGGTGAATTTTGTTCTTCTGTATGATTCTCGGGATTTGGTGTGTAACGGGCATTTCTTTTAAATGTTTGAACAAGCGAGCGTGACTCGTGCGGCCTCGTGCAGTGAGCCGCTGCATTTCTAATGCTCTGTCTGTTTCTGTCACAGGGACGACACGTTCTCGGACACACTGAGCCAGAAGGCAGACAGCGAGGCGAGCAGCGGGCCAGCCACAGAGGAGAAGGGTTCTGGGAAGGACATGAGCTCCCCTACGGACCGGCTCCCTGAAACCTACATCAGCAGGTACCAGAGAAACAGAGCTTGTCCCACTGTACTGACATGCCCGTCTCTGCCCCTTCACTACTCACTACACCTTACTCTCCCTACACTATACCAGTCTTCCATGGCAACTGTATTCCGTTGCTAGGAAACCGTGGGGTTCCATGTCCCCTCTCTGAGCTGGATGATAACTTTGTGTGTTTAAAGAAACCAAAATCAAAGCACTCCTGCAGATCCTTAAATTTTCAACAAAAAATGACACTAACCGAAGCATGTAATCATATGAAAGAACTTGGTTATGAATACTGTGTGAAAATAGAACCTTCTTTTAAAATTTTCGGTGATCTGCCAGAAGTTTACTGGTGTGTGAAGGGTTAAAGTATTTCAAATAATTTTTCCCAGGTGTGCTGCAGAACTGTCCCAGAATCTAGACTTCCTGCCATTTTATTTCACACATTCAATCAATGGCAGATATACCACAACTCATAAGACAGCATTTCATAATTTCATAACCGGAGACTTGTCATGGCGCTCACAGTCACATTATATATTCAGACAGCCCTTTTGGTTGGCCTGCTGGGTAATTCATGCAGGAAGTGACAGTCAAGGAGACCCTTAATGGGGGATTTGCATAACAGCAGCTGTGAGATCGGAGGGTTTGGACCGGGGCTCACAGACCCAAATGATCCCTCTTCTGTTTGTAATGGCTGGGATTTTTCGTCTTGTGATAAGGAATTGTGCTACACAAGCGGTTTTGGGGCAGACTCCCTGGTTTAGTTTGTTAGGTGACAGCCCGCCTCCCTGCTTGGATGATAAATTGAGAAGCAGTGCAACAGAAAATGAACCAAGGTGGGCGATCACAGAGGAGATGGAAATAAAGACAGTAGAGGGCATGTAGAAGACTCCCTTTACTATCATATAACCTCAGGTACCTGTGTTCAGCTGTGTGTAGCAGTGTTTGCTGCGTTTCTGTTTATTTAGCTGCATTTGACTGTTTAGCTGTATTTGGCTGCGTTTAGCTGTGCTTAGCTACAATGGCTGTAGCCTATTTAGTTGTGTTTAGCTGAATTTGGATGTGTTTGGCTTTGTTTAGCTGTGTTTTACTCCGGGCCCCACATGGGCGGACATTGAGTGTTATAATCCGACAGCTAATTGAATGTGAGCCTGAGCCGACAGTATTACTGGCTTACCTGTCTGTCTGTCTCCCCCAAACTCCATTCTGTGTGCTGGAGTGAATGACCTCTAAAGCCTGACTGTGTTGTGCAGAAAGCCTGTAGGATCCGACAGTGTTCACTGTTTTTATCATGTGCGTTGCATTGCCTGCAGCCGTGGACACTTATTTAACGCTCCCCTGTTTTGTAAAACACAGTGTACCCACTTCACTACAGAACAAACAGTCGAGATCTTTCACAGCAAAGCACTGAAACCCAGATTCTAAAGAAAAGAGAAAAAACAGTCTTGGATTGTTTCTGTTTGTTTTAAGCCTGGTACAGGCTACACATGGAAAGGGCACAGTAAAGGCCTGTGCTGACTCACAGCAGTTGGCATGACACAACACAAGTTTTAAAATGGCAAACCAGTGACCACAGCCTGTGTCTGTACCCCGAGTAGCATGGATATCTGGATGAGATCACTCGCACTCCCTCACTGCCGACATCCAGGGTCACCTCTGTCACCCCCTGCTTGTCTTTCTGTCCGTCTCCTGTCAGTCTGTGGCGCAAACTGCCTGCTGTGTCGATTTCTTCTGATAATTTTTTAATTCTTATTATAATTTTGGATATTTCTGTTTCCTAATAATTCAAAAGTAAAAATTTTGTTACTGGGTTGGTGGAAATGCCTCAAACATGATACATGAGCTGGTTTTCCTGCTACGTTTTTCCAGCTTGTGTGCAGGCCTGAGGATTGTGCGCCCCCTGTTGTTTACTGCGTGTACTGCAGCTTATTTACTCCTGTTGCACTCGATCCAGACTGTGCCGGTGCTGACTGTGGCCCACGCACAATTGGCGCCTACATATGGGAGGGTTCAGTCGGACAGGGATCCGCGTTTCATCGCTCTTGGGTGACCCCCACTGACCGATAAGGGCGCTCATAAGACTGCATGTCAAAGCTGCATATGTAAGGTCTTCCTCCGATGCTGCTCTGTGCGAGCTTTGCTGCGGTCTGCAATGCGATAAGAAGCAGCTGTTGGACACCCCGTGTTTCGGGGGAGAACCATGGCTGTCCCGGCTCCCCTGAATTGGCAGAGTGGTTTGCGTGTGGAATGCAGACAGTTGGACATTCACAGCCCCGAGTTGGGCGGAACATTTTTTAAAGATTTCCCAGAAACCGTTAAAGGGGTGAGAAGTTGTGTTCCTACAATAATGGAAAGATGAAACCTATTGCTCGGTGTGCATATAATTCCTCGCCCTCGCTCATAATTATAATTCATGGCGTGCGTATATTAATGTTCGGCTACTCATTCCCAGGGGCGATTATGCAAGATTGATCCCATGAAAATATTCTTCTTTTCCCTCGAGGAAAGCCCATGGAGGGCTTGTGGAAAACACAACTGTCTTACTGTGGCACTTATCCTAAGTGGACTGCAAACGAGTCAAACGGCTTCGGTGTAAAACCCAAAATAAGGAAGTTGTACTGATGGGACGGGTCTATTATTGTGATTGGCATTCCAGATTGGTGACTTAAAAAAAAGTTTCTTAGAAGTTACTTGTGCTACCAGGTGGTGAATTGATCTTGGTTCTGAAGAGTTATTAATTATTTATGTCACTTTTCCACAGAAATGAAGAGAAAACGGCATTTAGGCTCTTTACTGTAATTCACACGCATGCAGCCTCTGGACCTAAAAGTACACTGAAGTCTCCTATGAAGGGCCTTGTGATTGAAGTGCATTATGACTTTAGTGCACTGGACTGAAGTGGCCTGTTACTGAAGCATACTGTGACTGAGCTGCAGTGTGTGGTCATAGTTCAGGCTGACTGTGCTGGAAATGAACGTTGTCTCTGAAGTGCGTCTGTCCTCTCTCTCGCCCCTGTGTAGCAGACACAGGAAGAGAACAGACCCCCCCTCGCGCAGGCCCCCCGGTCGCCCCAGCCCCAGCGACAGTCACTGCGTGCCACACCCCTCCTCCCGGGGCCCCATTGCCATGGAGACGGCGGGTTCCCCCGTGGGGGGCCACTACAGTCCGCGGGACCTGCTGCGTGGGCGTGGCCACGCTGCCCTGGACAGCCCAGAGCGACCCCGCCGTTCCGGCCACAGCGGCCTCACTAATGTCAGCCGCCACGAGTCGCTGCGCAAGACCGAGAGCCCCCCCCTGCGCCGATCCACCTCCTCCAACCAGCACGCCGGATTCACCCTGCCACATGGCAAGCCCCTCGACCCCGAGACCATCGCACAGGTAAGCACGGGCGCCAGGCCCTGGGGCCTAAGGGGACCCTTTCACACAGGAAGTGATGTCAGGCCACAGAACCGATTTAAAAAAAAGAACCCCTTCCATTTTCATTACAAAATATTGAGATTCTGAGGCCTATTAATAAACGCATAATGGACCATATACTGTATGTGTCTCTGTCTGTGTGTGTGCGTACGTGTGCGCATGGATACTCTTCCTTACTCGTCTCTCCCTCCCTCTCTGTAGGACATAGAGGAGACGATGAACACAGCGCTGAATGAGCTCCGTGAGCTAGAGAGGCAGAGCTCAGCCAATCACGCGCCAGACGTGGTGCTGGACACCCTGGAGCCTCAGAAGAACGCTCCGGCGCCATCCAGCCCCCTCCACAGCCTGCTGCTCCGGGCCTCCGAGCAGCCTGCCCGTCGCCGCGGCAACACCAACCCCAACACCCCCTCCCCCGACGCCATGAGCACCTTCAAACCCATGATGGCCCCGCGTATGGGCGTGCAGCTCAAACCCCCAGTCCTGCGACCCAAACCACTGGTCCTGCCCAAAACCGGCCCTGCTCAGCCTCCTGCACCCCCGCCCCAAGACCCCCTGGACAAGTCCTGCACAATGTGAACTCCAGCCAGACTGCACACGGGACACATGAGAGACTATAAACAAGAGAGGGTTTACATAGCAACATATTATCAATGTTTATGAAATGATTACGCTCAAGAATACTGTACTTTGCCTGGGTGTGTGGGTGGGAGGGGGGGCGGGGGGTGTAGGAGGAATATAAAAATGATTAATGGTAGTTAATGTGTTGATGTAAGATGGATGTGTATTCTTTCAATGTCTAGAAGTTAAACTGTCTCTGCAGTTATAGGCACATGTATCGAAACCAAGAAATTACCATATGTGTGTTCTTATAGCCCTGCTACAGTATAGGATTCTCATCCAGAAAGCAGTTCGTATATCTTAGCTCTAAAAATGTAAGAAAAAAACGCAGGCATGGAGGCACTGATATAGCGCAAATAGTGTAACTTAAACTTGTTTAATTGTGCGACACCCGTTAGATTGTAAAGATTTTTTCTTCTCGATAAATAAGCTACACAAATCACACAGACTTCCTGTGAACATTTGGATGCAGTGAATGGAGGTCTGTAAGGCATTAATAAGGACAAGAGCAGGTTGCTTTACGTCGTTAGTTTACCCCTCAGACAAGAATTGTGGGGAATGTAGTTGTCTGGAGTTTTCTCTTAAGTGAATTAAGTATGCGTAGTTAAATGGTCCTTGTCCTTATCGTGACAAGAATATAAGCTTTTACTCACTGAAGGACTCGAAATGACCACTTTGAAAAGCTGCTATTTTCTGAGAAATTCAAAAAGGAACTTGGAGTCAGACTTATCGCTACAAAAGGACACACATTTGTATGGCCTAATTGGTTGGAAATAGCGGGGATGCACAGTTCTTGTTTGGGTTTTCTATCCCCTAGGCCAAACCGAGACAGATCAGGTGACAAACTCGCGTAATTCCGTTTAACAAAGGTTTTTGCCAAAATGGACAGCACATGTTCCTATTTGTATTGTCAGTGTTAAAAATGGGGGCATACGTTTCTTTAAGACTCTTTATTATTGAGGTTTTTTCTGCAAGATTAGCGGACGAGTTGCAACAGTCTGCAGATAAAACGGATGCGGATTGTAACCACTAGGAGAGAGCATAGTTGTTAAAGATTCCTTGAAATATTTTGATACGTGATTCTAGGCTTCTGTGCGTTTCTTGTTGCTTAGTGCGCGTCATAGCCTATGATACATTTTCGGGCACTGAAAGCGCATAATGCGCATCAGCCGTTTCTTGGAATGCAGGTGCAATTTGTTCAAAAACACAACTGTTGCCAATCACAACCCTGTCACTCCGCCAAAACCCTCCAAGTATAAATGACACTGATTGAGCAGACCGACAGCTAATTCGGTCATCAGTAATACCGTACAACACCAAATCCCCAGAACCACGACCCCTCCTAGAGCTTGAATTGGAATTGGAACCCCCTCCAGATTTCAACTTGTGTTCCTGTAGAGACGACCTGCCTAACGGAACATTCCGCGGCTTCTGCGCCAACAAAGGCATAGAGCCTGGTAGCCATGGACTCCTCTCTGACTGTTATTATCAGCAGTGCGTCTGATTCTCCATTTTTCTTTCCGTTGCCAATTGACTGCACATCGCGCAAAATTTACGTGCGTAGTCTTTTTTCAGCCATAAAGATAAATATATTGGGCGGTAGCCTATATCAGTAAAATTATTATGAATTCGTGTGTGTGTGTGTGTGTATGGGGGGAGTGGTTCACGCTGTCGGTGGGTATGATGTAATGCTTGTGTGTTGGTTGTACTCTGCATATCGGGTGAAAGTTTGAGGGAAGGCTTTGCGATCATGTAAAGTCATCCACGCGTGAAGCTTGCCCGAGCGTTCATGTCAGCTTTGGAGGTAAAGGAGGAGATAGGTTATGGAGGAAGGACGTTGGAAATGTAACCTGATCAGAGTTTGCAATAAGCAATTTCTCTCTCGCTCTTTCGCTCCCTTTTTCTAAAGAAGAGTTAAAATCTTGCATGTTGTATACAGTATATTACAGATTTCTAATTATGGGTTCTAACATTTTCTTTTTGTTAAAAAAATAAATTCAATTAATTTAGGATGTTTTCTAAATAAGTTTGTTATACCGTTTAAAGCTTTATACTGATCTAGTCCCTGGGGTTGCTGTCCCTAGTAGGTCTGCACAAGTCAATGTCATAGGTCATCGTTTGCGGATGCGGTAGTTAATTTGCCTGTCGACTATTAACTTTAATTGTGTCACTGTACATCTGTAGAATGTACATGTGGGAAAGTGCCTTTGGAAAGTTTTTCTTTTTATTTTCTTTTTTAATTTTCTTTTTAGATTAACCTCAAATTGTTCTGTACCATTGTGATTCGTTTCAACACACCCCCCCTCCCCCCTTCCCCGTGTTACGATCAAGCGCTGTGTCTGCAGATGAATTAAATTATGGAAGTTATGTGGAAAAGTTACATTAATAATTAATAAACGATAGAGTTGAGCCGTGGTGACATTGCACTTTCATGTATAGGACTGTATATTTGGCATGTAGCAGAGTTCCAGTACACACTTTAAGGGTTGTTCGTCTTGAGTGATTCTAATAAAGGAAATGATTGTCCGTACCTGAGTGGGCTTTCAGTACCCCTTTACAGCAGGGTTTTGAATGAACAGAGTACGGTGGGTCTTATCCAATCAAACTGGTTTAAATAGGCACTTCTTTCGCTTCTGGGAATTGGCGCTCACGCGTGAGGATTGAGGACCCACACAAACCCAACTGGACCGGACATTTTTTTTAACTTTATAGTCACATGGTAAAAGTTGTACAGCGCTTTTCCCATTTAAAAAAAATATGTTTTTGAAACCTGCTGATGCACATGGAATTAGTGATACTGAGAAACGGAAGCTGAGACCTGCTGACAGGCCGTACTCTTGAGATTATGTTCCAAACCCTGTCCACTGAAATTGGAGTAATTCTAGACTCTGAATTTGACCTTGTGTGTCCATGCTATAACCTTTTAAATTAGGTGTTCCATCAATAATTATGTTCCCCAAATAATATTATTTAAATGTATAAATAACATCTCTGCGGACCTGTTAAATACTGAAAACTCCTGGAGATCTGCAGTGTTTTGAAATAGAATTTTACGTTAAGAATTAAGATGTGCGTTTGATCCGTGGTCCGCTTTATATGATCGCAAATGTGGGTGGGTGGGCACAGTTTTAAAGCCAGCTCCGTTCCCATGGCTACATTCTACCCCTCAGAGGTGCATGTAGGGAAGAGCACCTTCAAAGCACCTAAACACAGCCCAAAATAGAACATTACTCCACAGGGGCACCCTGCACCAGAGAGAATGTGTATGAAGAAAGCTCTCCGCTGTAGTCTCAGGTTAAGAGTGTGTGTATAAAATAAAATGCCACCGCTGGCACCTGGACTGCTTTTATACTATTTTTCTTTTATACTTTCTGCAGGGGAAGAATACTCTTCATTTTAATGTTCACCCTTTATTCTCACATTTTTTAGACACAGAAAGGGGGAAATTAATAGTTTATTTTCAATCTAGAATATATGATATTTAGGGGACACTTCTGTCTTGCAGTGAAAAGCGTATTCCAGTACTGGGAGGAAAGCCAAACCTGAGCCATCCTGAGAAAAAAAAAATATAACGTGTAAGGCATATTACAGCATAGCTAACGGTGAACACGAGCAGTCGGACAAGGCTGACACTAATAAATGCAGGGAATGCTGGTCCGTGTTCGTATAAAGCGTTCATCACCTCTGCCTGGCTTGTGACTGAGCAGTCTGCTGAGCAGTCTACGCTGTCCCTGGTGTCCATGTTAAAATGTTTCACGTTTTCCAGAGCCTTGTGTTAACAGTTATTGGGCACACAGAGGGAGACAGAGCGGAGGCAGGTAAGCCAGTAATACTGTACCTCAGGCTCACATTCAATTAACCGTAGGATCATAACACACAACGTCCGCCCATGTGGGGCTGGAGTAAAACACTGTATGTGTGTGTGTTTCCATGCATAATTGGCCATAGCTCTCCAGAGCCTTTTCAAGCTTTTCACAAGAACAAAAACAGGAGTTGCGTTCGCCGCGCCACGTTGCTGAGGTACATACATTACGAGCGGCTTTTCCCCCTTCCTGGCAGATCTCACTCATTCAGAACGAGAGGGAGAACGTCTCAAAGAGCCCCTCTAAACTTTTCAGGACTCGTTACAATAGAAACATAACACACCTGCAATCCATTTGAGACTTTGTAGCACAATAAATCATTTGCCAATTCTTGGACCTGTTGAAATTCACGTCGTCTCAGGCAGAACGGTTGAATGAATGAAGCACTGCCAAGTATAACAGCCATCTACTCATCTGTTCATACTTTGCCTCCCACTTACTGAAATCATAACCCTTTCTGTGCAGTTAAAATACAACTAAACTTCACATTCTCCACGATACGCAGCTGTGAACGAAATTGATGGTCTCACGGTGTGACAGTGAAAATGTTCCTATCACTTCATATTTTCTCCTGTATATTACAGATCAGCATTAATATCTGTAGTTTCAGACCTTACATGGCAAAAATGATCCAAAGCCAAATTTATTTCATGATCTGAAGTGTATTCATCTGTAACAGGTGTGACTTCAGGCCTCGAGTGCCATTTCTGTCTTTTTCCAAACTACATACCTGTTAATTATCAGGTTAAAACAGTGATTTTCAACCACTGTGCCGCGGGACACTAGTGTGCCGTGAGAGATCGTCAGGTGTGCCGTGGGAAATTATCTTATCCTATTAACTTCACTTAATTAGTAACACTTTTGGTTGGTGGTGTGACTCAGGATTTTTTTTTATGTAAAAAATGTGCCTTGGCTCAAAAAAGGTTGAAAAACACTGGGTTAAAACATACACGGGTCACCATGTGCTGGAGGGGTTCTCATCCTTCAGACTTTATTAGGCTCAGACTCAGTTTATAAGTGTACAATCCTATTCAGAAACATCTCCAGAAAGACATCTGACCCTCCAATGCAGGCATGGGTCCCCATTTATGAAAAAGAGGGGGGCTGATCTAGGATCAGTTAGGCCATTTGGCACGTAATGGATAAGGCTAAAATATGGACAGGGGAAACCTGATCTTAGATCAGCACTCCTACTCATAAAATACTTTATGGATATGGACCCCGATCTTTCACACTGAATTCTTCATGAACTGTAACCTTCCACAAGGCACGTCTGAATGCGGATGCCTGAGTGAACTGCTCTTCCGCTAACATGACCGATTTATCCCGATTAATCAACAAATACAGATTTTTCTGACCCTTAATGTCATGAGTATTTGGCTTTACTATTGAACATGCTCCCCTGCTATTGGCCATTACAGTCAGTGTGCTTATGGTGTACCAAAGTCCTGTAACTCGGAATTGAGAAAGTTAGGGTCCGTAAATGAGTATTCACCGATTAATCACGGGGGGAAAAAAAAACTTGCAGCTCTACGCAGCCTTTCCAAACCCAGGCACTCGAGTCCACAACTCCAACCCGCACTTAGCCCTTAGAACCGGGTTTGAGGGAGGTGAACGGCTTGGAGTTTCTCAGCGAGCTGGAGAGCTCCTGCAGGAAGGAGATGATGTGGGAGTCCTTCTCGGACTTCCTGGAGTCGAAGATGACGATGATGGTGAAGTGCGGCTCGGGCCGGCACAGGTAGTAGGTGCTCTGGACCTTGTCGTCGTAGAAGTGCACCACCTTGTCCAGGGTGTTGAGGTCAGCTGCGCGGTCGCTCATGATCATGATGACGTTGGGCCAGTGCGTGACTGGACGGTCGCTGGGCAGGGACACCACGGCGGGGAACTGGTCTACACCCTGGGGGGGGGAAAGCATGATGTGCATGACTGACAACTTTCCTGGCAAAGCCAATATGAGCCATTTATACATATTTTTGGATTTGGATATTTCCACTGCAAGAAAGATATTGCATCATGAAGTGACACAGAAAGCTCTTGCATGTGGAATCCACAGAATTCTAAATATTACTAAATTTTTGTCCACTAACATTCTGGGTCACAAACATTATTTAATTCACTATATACATATTTTATTTGAAAGTGTGCCTGCAACGTTTGCGAAGGTGGTAACCTGGCGTTGCCTACTGTACCTTGGGGGCCTCGCGGTAGGAATGTGGGTGGTGATAGCCGTGGCCCTGGAAGCTCTCCGAGCCGCGGTTGTCGAAGATGAGCGAGACGTTGATGGCGTCATGCTTGCGGATGAAGCCCGAAATGCGCCCAAAGTAGTCGGGCGTGGTCTTGGCGGTCAGCGCCTTCATCTCGGACAGCGTGGTCTGGCGGCTCAGCGCCTCATGGAAGTAGAAGCTGAACTTGGCGAGCAGGGCGTTCTGCAGCCGCAACAGCCAGAGGAACAGGTGGGGAGGCTGCACGGCCTTCTGCACCTGGCCGCCGAACAGGTGCTTGCGCGTCTCGCGCTGCTTCTCGAAGCCCTGGCCCCACGTGTGCAGCTTGGAGTGGGCGCTGTGCAGGTTCAGCAGCGCAGGCAGGAACTTCCACTCAGAGATCTGCGACTGGCTGCGCAAGAGCTGCGTCAGAACGTCCACCTCCACCTGGAAGCTGCTCTCCAGCCCGCTCAGGATTGGGTGGTGGAACCTGCCGGAGGGGGGAGACGCAGGGCGTGACCCCAAAATCTCACGTGTACAAAATATGGCATCTGTACCAGGGGGGTAGACTACGAAGCAGGATTACTTAGCTGGATAACTGCACTGAGTAAAACCGGTGCAGTTATCCAGCAAACCAAGTAATTCTGCTTCGTAATATACCCCCCAGGTGGAACCCCTAAATCTGGCAGCAACACCAGGGGGATATTTCACAAAGCGGGATTGAAGAGTTAGCCGGCTAACGTTTGTAAATATTTAGAATTTGATGACAGCCTAGTAGGTTGCTACAAAATATTTACAAAACATAGCTGGCTAACTCCTTAATCCCGCTTCGTGAAACATCCCCCTGGTGTGTGACCCTGAAATCTGGCATTTGCACATTTATTTTATATGTACACCACTAGCCATATAATGATAATGTGGCCATATATCCCAACTGGGTATTATGCAGTTACGTACATATCCATAAATATTTTGTTAAATGTAATGAATGATAAAACCCGGCCCTTGCCAGCTGTTCATTCTGACATCTATACATGCAGTCCTTGGTTAGAGCTGACCAGAATTAAGCACCGTCATTGTCCAAGTCCAAGGATAAAAGCATCTGAATTTGGACAAGCTGAGCCAAAAATGCACTTTCATAAAAACACAGTAAAAGAAGCCTGAGCGATGAGCTCCAGCGCTGCTCACTGAGGCTAATCTTAGCGCTGCTCACTGAGGCTAATCTTAGCGCTGCTCACTGAGGCTAATCTTAGCACTGCAGCATTAGCTGTGCAGTCAACCTAAGCCAGGCTGTGAAACCAGGGGCCTGTATCACAAATCAGGATTACTGTGTTACCTGGATAACTGCACTGATAAAACCCGGAACCCTCCCAAATCTGGAACCTGGACTGATGTAAAAAAAAAAAAATTTAAAAAGTAAAAAAAAATATATATTTTTTAATTTTATTTTTATTTTTAAAAAGCTGTTCTGGGGAGTGCATTTAGTCCAGCCAACTCAGTAATCCTTTGTGATCCAGGCCCCTGCTCTATCCAGGCTCCAAGTGGATAAAATAAAGGGAATGTTAGAACCACAGAATTTCATCGCTAATCAGACCTCAAACACAAGCCATTCCTCACGAATGAGGACATCCTGTGCCAAGCCCAACATCCTGTGCCAAGCCCGACTGGTACAAAATGTGACAACTCCTCACAGACATGAGTGAATTGCATTTGTATGCCAAAAGATGTTATTGCCCAAAAATTACCAAAACTTTAAAGCATTATTCCTTAAACATAAAAATGCAAATGGTGAATGTTCAGCCAGTCTTGTCTCTGTATTAACCCTCACTGAACAAATTTCATAACTGTTCTTCATTTGTGTCAACTAGGAGCTAGTCTTTCTGTGATTGAAATTTGAGTGACAGGTGTGCCACCACTTAACCTTAAAAAAAACTAGGCTAAAACCCCTCCGCTATTCAAATTTGGGGCGCACGTTTTTTTCGCCTCCATGGCATTAAAACGTCACTCACCTGGAGCTGTATTTCTGCACCACGGACTCCAGGGTGCTCACCAGCTCCTCAGAGTTGATGGACTTCTGGCTGCCCAGAGAATGCATCTTCTCGTAGAAGTCGGTGACCTCCATGCGGGCCTGGATGAAGTAGCACAGCTGCTCGGCCAGGTGGGATAGCAGGTCCTCCAGGTAAGGTGCCGTGCCCCCGGCCGCATTGCGACCCGTCGTCACCACCTTCTTCAGTTCGTTGTACAGGGAGGTGTAGATGGTCCTGATCGAGTCCTTCCGGCTGAAAAACGACTGTCCGCCTGTTGGGGAGGTTCAAACAAGCAAGCGTCCGCATGCTAACGGTGAACCTGCAAGCCTGTCAACTATCCAAGAATGAATACGCTACTGGACAGAAACCTGTCAATCAAACTAGGATCGATACGCTTCTGTACTGTTGCGAGATGAGTAACAGAACAGTCCTGGCTGCGTTCAAGCTATGCAGATTTCAGAAAGTATAGCTGCACGTGTGGTCTGCACAGATTCTGCAGTTGGGCTGCAGATACAGGTCTGTGGTTTAACCTCAACGCAAGTGATGTGAGTGCACCCCACTCTAAACCATGATGCGTACAATACGGTGCCCTCACGCTTCTCTCTGACTCCCAGTTCCTCCAAAAACATACAGTTTCAGCATGTTCCACGCAACATGCTCCCGATAATGTGTGATGATATGCAGGTCTGATTAATTATACACCTGCTCATAATTAGGCCAGTTTGGAGCCACCGATCAACTACAGCAGTAGGATACAATGGTCAGGGAGCTGGGATTGCAACTCAGGTGTTGCATGTTCAATTCCCGAGAGGGGCACTGCCGTTGTACCCTTAAGCCAAGTACTTAGCCTGAATTGCTTTAGTAAATATCCAGCTGTATTAACGGACACTATGTAAGGCTGTAAGTCCCTTAAGAGAATGTAATGTTAAATGCCTAATGTACAAATGTAACCTGTGAAGATTACCAAAGACAAAAGTTGACAATGCATAGCTACGTAAAGAAATGTAAGTCACAGATGACGTCTCCATGGCTGTATAATTTAGCTGTTCATTTTCTAGGGCAAATACTGCCCCTGGCCTACCTATTTTCTGCCCCAGGAAAGTCATGTTGTGGTAGGCTTTCTCTGCGGCGGCCAGATGGGCGAGAGCGGCCAGGAGAGAGGCCCATATCGCTCCTGCACTCTTGTTGTTGTCCTTCTCTTTCTCCACGTAGTCCTTCGCTCTGTCGAAGGAAAATATCCCGAGCTGTGTGAAGTAGCTCTCCAGAACCGCCCTCTCTTTCGGCACCGGACGCAGCTCTTCGTCGCGCGTCGCCTCCGTCATCTTCAACACAATAAAGACAACTTTTATCAGTCTGTTGCTTTGGATGTGAAACTAAAAATACGTAGCTGGCTAGCTGACAAGACGTCTGACGCCTGATTAGCTACCGTTCGTTATTTCATATCAAACCGCGTCACCTACACATCATCCCATTAATATGACTTCATAGTTGTCTTCCTAGCTCTCTTACCGTTTAAAATAGCCGACCTTATTCAGCATCGTGCAAAGCATAACTAGTTAGTTAACTATCAAGCCTGTAACGGTACCCTGACTCAAGAAACAAGACTGCAAGACATTTTGCTGGGTAAAAGCAGTTGAATAATTCAACACTATATAAAATTTACTCCATGAAAATGTATATAAGTAAATACTTGCACCGTGTATCTTAAAAACGAATATAACTGTTAGCACACTGCGCAACTGAGGAGCCCATATTGCTTTTCCTTGACAACACTAGGGGATCACAATCTGGACAAAAATGTTAGCGCAATTACTATAACGCAAACCAGCATATTTTTATCCAAGTCTTGCAGCGTCACCGCGTGGTATTGAATTGTTACTGTTAAAAAGCAAGGGAATCGAGCCTTAAAGTTCACACACACCTTTTTAGGGGCTTACCTCTTTCTGGCTATCAGGTGTGTATTTTTCATTCAACTTTACCATAGCTATGCTGTGCATTCCGGAAAATACACCAAGAGAAGTGTCAAGTTTATGTTTCTCGCTTACGGTATCTTAAATGGTCTGGACAGCTGTCGCCTTGCGCTTTGTTAAGATGACTTCAGAACACGTGATTTTACATAAATAAATGGGCGTGGCGCGTATTATATGCAAAGGCTTCAATATTAAAATAGGCTCGTAGTTTATGCAAATTAAGGTCTGGAAAAAAACGACTGGCCTGTAGAGGTTAATCTTCCGGCACCAAATTCTTTCAGTTTCGTTTTCTCTCAAATAGGCAATACCTTTCCGGTCTCTACGCGTTTCCAAGGAAAACAGAAGCGATGACAACACTTTGGTGACTAATTGGTTTATAATAATTTTATTTATGGCACTTTCCATACAAATAATTGCAGCTCAAAGTGATTTACAGCAGTGGTTCTCAAACACGGTCCTGGGAGACCCGTGTGTATGCTGGTTTTCGTTCCAATCACAATTGTAATCCCAGAATTTTAGCAAATCTTTCTTAATTAGGTGCTATTCATGTTTAGCGGGATTATGCCTCCACATCCCACACTGTGCTTAGCTATTGTGCTATATCGCAAACAATTAGGGTACGTAAAAACAGGTAACATAATTGTTTAACTGATCAAATTAAAGAGCGGTGTGAATCAATGGGCTCCTAATTGATGAAAGTGACCATGAGAACGAACCATTTGGTAGATAATTAATAATTTGAATACAAAGCCAATGGGCCAAACCTGCATTGTGTTAATTGGGCTAGTTTAAGGGACAAATTATAAAATTATTTAAACACGTTCAGCAACGTAATTATGAGCCTATTGGTTAATCGCAGTTTTTAACTGCTGCAGTTAAAACATTTTGTTACCTCTTTTTATGCAATTGTTTGCAACATAGCACACAAAAGTACAATGTGAACATGAGACTTTTATTATTCATGGAAAAACCAGCATACACAGGTGTCCCCCAGGACCGAGTTTGGGAACCACTGCCGAGACTGGATACGAATTATGGTGGGGGTTGTCTTATCAGTGCAATATTAGCATGATATACTTATTAACAGAGGTGGAAGGTCCAGGCTCAGAAAGTAAAAGTCCTCCCCAGTAGCTATTTTGTTCCAATCGCCTGGATTTGGTAATTAGCACAATTTTTAAGCCAGGAGGTAAAACCAATATTAGTGAAATCAGCTGGCTCAGTTCATGGGTGGAGGAAAAACATGGCAGGACTTTTACTTTCTGATCCCTGGACTGTCCACCTCTGCTTATTGAGAACCAAAACGATGGTACGTGACACCCATCCCGTGTAAAACACGATAGCTACAGTTTTACATAAATGCAGTTCTTTCGGTTTCCTTTCTTCCGAAATGGCAAGCCTATAAAGGTGATGAAAACAAGTCAGTGTGTTTAGTTGGACATTCGGTCAGTATGGGAGAGATGTCTGAACTTATCTCTGACTTCATTACGAGGAAACTCTGTCAAAACCAGGGATGCTTAGACTATGGGCAGTTATGTCAGTTGATAAGCCCAATATGCGAAGATCCGGACGAGATGCTCTTGGGTGTCCTCACTAAAAACAGTAGTTTTGTCATCATTGACGGCAAAGGGGAGAAGGATACCACTTGGTCCCTGCAGAAGGACAGCGTCGTTGTCGCTAAGACTTCACTGCGTGTTTGCCAAAGTCTCCCAGGAAACTGTGACAACTGCGACGATCTGCACCTGTGCAGATATTTTGTGTGTGGTTACTGCAGGTACAGGTAGGTGGGATGAAGTCTAATGTGCGTAGGCTATGTGCGTCTACCATTACATTTGGAACGTTGTGGAGTGGCTGTTTGAAATCATAGGCTTATGTGTGACTTAAACAACAATGTTACCATAAACGTTTAGTAAATAATGAAAAAATACTGAAACAATAGAATAGAATAACTTTTATTTTCCCGCTAGGGAACTTCAGTTGTAGCCCCAGCAACAACAAAAAAGACATAGAAAGTGAAGCAGACTCACAACACACAAACATATCAAACAAAGACATTCAATATAATCATTGCATTAATCAAACTAATTAGGCTAAGTGAATTGAATTAAAGTGGAATTATACAGCCATGATTAAAAATAGCCCCCGCTGTCCCGAGATGTCCTGTCATTATTAAGCAGTCCAACACACAAACTCACTTTTGATTAATTAATTGTTTATTTCGGATTCGCTAAATTGCTAGCACCATGTTGCCGTTGCTATTGTTGTTGTTTATGCTTCCTAGGCAACGCTCTATATAACGCGCAATAGAGGTGAGGTTATACCTTTTTCCATTCGAATTTTGTGCGAATCAACACTTATATCGCTCAAAGTAACGGGACAGTGTATAGCCAGGCCTCTGCATGTCACATGCCAGCAGAGGGGACCACATACAAACATCCCAATGCCATAATAACATGAAAGGCATTAACAATTAAACAATATTAAGCCCAACACGTCCAATATTTATGGTTACCAGCACTAAATACCAGCACGTCTACGCCAATCACGTTACTCACTCAATCTCGTTGTATAAATTCGCTAGAGAGAGCGCAAATAGGCCCCGCCCACCCGGGGGGAAACTCATCCCGCTATCGCCGTCCATTTGACTTGAGGTGCTGGTGCCTTCTTGTCAATAGGATCTGTTGGCTAACAACATGAAAATGCCTAAAAGTTCTTGTTTGGTGGGATACACTACAAACAAGGTAAAAAACCCAGCATTGCAGTTTTATACGATTCCGAACAGCCAAGCGGAGCCCATAAGACGAGAAAAGTGGATCCGAGCAATAAAACATGAGGCGTCGGCGGACATGCTTGTGTGTGCAGCAGGCTTTTTTCACAGGTAGCCTAAGTCAAATAAGTTATCCAATTGTCAATTTACGGCTAACTATAGGGCTGAAACATTTTGACCATATGCAAATTGTTTGTAGTGGAATGTGGATAAATCGGAGTGCTATAGTTACAGTAGCCTATTATATTTGCAAGTGCAAAATATCATCCACTAACAAAAAATGTGTGGGCATCATCGGTGTATGTGTGTAGATTCCTAACAAACAAAGAAAAAGCAATTGGCTTTCAATGGAAATCTCATGCCAAGTTTTTTTTATGGTATAACAGTTTGAGAACCTTCATAAAATACTATTTGCTAAAATTATTTGTTAAAATACAGTTGGTAATTTGGCCAGACAAATAAAAACGTGCAGGTTTTAGGCTAAGCCAGCTAAATATAAGTAACATTAGCCTATTAGGCTACTAATAACAACAATAATAATTATAATAGCTAGTAGTAGTACGCTATAACATTACTGGTTAAGGTGTAGTTAGACTTGGGTGTTTTGATTTTAGATTAAACCATTATCTTACCTGCTGACATTTTGATCAATAGTTGTAAATATCAAAGTAGCTATGTAACTTCTGGCCATTCCATGGGATCATTTCTCCAAGACGTGCAAGGAAAGGAGAAGGGACTTTGAGGGAGTCCAACAATATTGCGTTTGTCAATATACCTTTTGTATATATACCTCAGTGGTAGACACAGGGTACCAAAATAGTCTTTTGACATGCTGAAATGTGGTGTTCTTCGCACTGACCTGAAATTAAATATTCTAGATCAGTGATTCTTAGCAAGCTACCGGCGTTTTCGCGTTTGTGACACTGTTTCGTGCGGATTGTTTTCCCCTACGGTGGGCATGGTTTTCAGTATATGACGCCGCGCTCTGGCTTGGATAAATACTCGATTCTGATTGGCTGGAGGGTGGGCATTAAATTCGTTTATACCGCCCGGCTATGAAGTAGCGCTGTCAACATTTTAATCACCGTTCTAAATGAATACGCCGTCTAGTTATCTCCTGTCAGCGCCATTTGAGTCGACCCTTTTATGAATGGTAACCATAGCAACACCAACAGCTGGTTAATAAAGCCGGCAAATAACGCGAAATCCGCTGATTTAAAAGGTTTGTATTCGCCAAATACCTTAGTTCCAACAACTTTAGCAACGCAGTTTTGTGGTTAGAGGTGCAGTATTTATTCAGTTTGGAAATATGAACGTAACGTGCGCTTGACCTAATGTAATGTAACGTTAACGTGAGCAACGCTGGTTGTGAATGCGAGCAAGTTCATTTCTTCACAAAGCACGTTAATCTGTGTATTAAAAAAACATTTTATCCAGCGATATGTCTTAGATATGACAAGTTAACAGTAACAAACTATCTATAGTAGGCAATTTTTTCAGATGTTCCAATCTCATGATGCAAATCTGAAATGCAATTTCCTTAGCCTGGGCTGTTTAATAGGCTGCCTGACCAAAGCATTTTTAAAAAGCAAGATGGAGAGAGGGAGGTAAATTGAGTTGAGGTTTCATGCAATTTTCTTAAATAATCTAACTAATGACAAAAATAACCTAAATTGGTGCTAATTTTATGGTATAAAGTTGAGAAGGAACTATTTATTTCCTTGTAGAATCAATTGTTTTCAGAACTACCAACGAGAAGTTTTTGCATAACTACGGACAAAATAGAACTAGTAACCAGAAGTAGAATTAGTAACAGGCTATTTTCTGTTCAAATAGAACGATCAACCAGCAGTTTCGCATGACAACGGCAAAGAACATGCCAAAATGGCCTCGGAAGGATATTTAATTTCAGCTGATTAAGTCGATAAAAATCAATAAATGTAACTACCGGTATATATAATCATTGTTGGTAGCCATGGTATAAGCGTAATAATGACCTCGGAGCCGGGCATTACACAGTTTGAATGCCCTTCGTGGAGGGAAATTGCCCTCGGTGCATTTACTACCTCCGGGTCGGGCATTCAAACTAGGGTAGTGCCCGGCTCCTCGGTCATTATTGCTTACATAACTTACTGATGATTATGACTCAATCTCCTTCTGTATAGAATAGAATAACTTTTATTTTCCCTTTAGAGAACAATAGTTGTAGCCACCAGCATCAACAAAAAAGACATAGACAGTGGGGCAGACCCACAACACACAAACAAACATATCAGACAAAGACATCCAACAGAATCATTACATCAATCAAGTGAATTAAAGTGCAATACAGCCATGATTAAAAATAGCTGCCGCTGTTCCGAGATGTCCAGTGTCACCAAGCAGTCCAACACACAAACTCCGCCTCCACGACTCTCCTCCATACACGCAGCGCCGCGGTCTCTACACCGCCGAAACGGAGCACCGAACTGCGTCAATCTTCCCAGTCGTCTCCTCACTCCTCCCCCGCATTATGTTCTTCCCTGCATTTTGAAGATTGCCTGCACTCCCGGATCAGTCCCGACATCTTCAACTCCGGTGAAGAGCGATGGTAACTTTGTTGCTGCGGTCTGCAGATCCAACTGACATTCCCGAGCGTATGTCGCGAATGCGTCTCCATGGTGACGACCGCAAACAAAATTATATCGACTAGACAATTCCTCAATATTATCAAAACGAGCAGCAGGAGTGCCCTGAAAAATCTCCAGCTTGCTTCCCCGTCCCACCACAGACACACAGCGCATGAAAAAAACAAACAGACAAACGCCCTACGCAACAAAACGCATTCATATTAACAAACACAAACACGAGAGACAGCTGGACTACATGTACCATTACAGCGCCACGTGACGTCATCGCATTGTATCTCCACAGAGTTGCTGGTTAACTGGTAATTTAGTTGTCATATAGCCAAAGACAGCATATGTGTTCATGTCAAAGTGGCAGAGGACCACAATCTGCATGTTTCACCACAATCTTGCCATTTGTTTCTGTTTTTTATTTAGCCTAGTTTCTTATTTCTGTATTGTGTTTTATGACTTGTTTGAATGGCACATATTCAGTTATTAGCTTCTTAATACACAAATTGACAATATAATGACTGCTTTCACAAAAATAATGAATAATGTAGGTTTATAATACAGTATTGATTTTTCTCTTCATAGGAATAAATGTAAGAACTGCCATGACCTGGACTCTGACTATAACACTGCGGTTCTGAAGACGGTGGGCCTGCAGAACCTGGAGCAGGCAGAATTGTTCCTCCTTCTGCTTCAGAATGACTCATATCTGCTGCCAGAGGTGATGCAATTCTTTAACTAATTTGATAATTCCTTTCAGTATTCCCCATGTTATGGTATAGTTATTTCCCTGACAGAAATCACAACAGCTTAGACAGTCCAGTGCAGGGTTCTACTTTTTTCCTGGGGGCCACATTCTTTTCAAAAATGGTTCATAAAGGTTAATCATTTTCCACAAACAATTCATAAAGCAGTTTATGAGTAAAATGTTTTTTGTGTGTGTGTGTGTAAGAGAGAGTTAGTTGAAGCTTTAATGCAAATATATGGCTTGTTATTCAGTCACGAATAGGAGGTATGACGACACTGCTCAGATGCAGCCCTGCATATAGTCCAGATCGTAATACTATGTTTTATTGATCAAAGGGCCGAAAATGCATCGTTTGCAGGCCACATTTGGAGCTTGGGATGCCAGTTGAATAACTCATAACTCATAGATGTACACAAATACAAATTTTTCTGTTTTGAATGGTTTCAGGTCTGCGTGCATTACAACAGTGGGACTGGACAGCACGGGGCCTGTCGGTTTAAGGGAGGCTGCACCAACGTCCACATCTGCATGGACTTCCTCCTGGAGCAGTGTCAGTCGGATGCCTGCAAGCGATCTCACAAGTTTGACCAGAACGCCATGAAAATTCTGAGCGGCAGAGGCATCAGTCCAGAAAACAGATGCATTCTGCACAGGATCTATAGAAACCGGTACCTGATGTCCAGCAGTATGAAAATACCACAGAGTAAGACCATCCTACCATTTCAGATGGACTAGCCCACACCATATGAAAACAATTGTAAGCTGGAACTTTCCAGAAACAAACTTGCTTGGTTGGATTCTCAGTACTGCAGTAAATTTTTTAAAATAAAATAAATAATAATTAAAGCCATTTTCACTGATCTCAGATCTGTTTCTGTTTTCCAAAAACAACTGTAGAGCAATCCCGTCTGCGGACAAAGGATACCAGTATCGTGAGAAAAGCAGACAGAAACATCTGCCTCTTCTTCATTCGCAACCAATGTAACTACAAAGGTAAGTAACAGCCTTTCTAAATCTCACTTGCGTCTTTTTACAGGTAGTGAATAAAAACAAGGAAACAGGAGGTGCAGGAGTGGAGGCTACCAATGGTCTGACTCATCCATTAATTATGCAAATTACATCCCAGCATGCAATGCATTGAGCTATGTAAAAAATGCTGGACATGCCTGTGTGACTATGATTACAGCTAGCCTGACTGTAAGGTAGGACCTCTGTCTTTGAACAAAGGACCTGAGGCAAAAGCAGTCAGTTGATGCAGAACTGTGGCCAGCACCTATTACGTGGCTTGACATTGGTGATTTTTCTTTGCTTCCTGTATGTCTTTTATATTAAACTTTGTGTGATCATGTCACTTGTCACATGTCACATGCAGTCTGGCACAGAGCTTACCTGCCATGTATGTCTTGTGTGCCATTTCTGTTTTCCTCCAGAGAAGTGCAAGAATGTTCACTTCCACCTACCTTACAAATGGCAAATGTTTGTCAATGAGGGCTCCACCTGGACAGACCTTTCCAGTATTGAGGATATTGAAAAGGACTACTGCAACCCAGAAAATGGCACCAGGTGTTTATTTGACAGTTGACAAGGGGACATCAGTAGAATGAAAGCATTTTCTGTACCAGATTCTTTAGTTATTTATATATATTTTTTGGACTATTGTGTGAAGGCACTGGATGTTCTTAGTTAGGTTAAATTGTTGTTTTTTTCTGCTAATCATACTGTGTCTTCAGCACGGGGCCTTTTCCTGTGGACTTCCGCACCATGACGTGTGGCTCAGCCAAAGTCCGACGACTCTCCACGGTTTCCTCGGTTACCAAACCTGCAGACTTTATCCTCACCACCATTTGGCTGTGGTACTGGAAGAATGACCAAGGCCAGTGGACTCAATACCAGCATGAGGTCAGTCAACACCAGCTCAAACCAAATGCTCCGAATATGTATTTTAAGTGTTCTTTAGATGTCGGTAGAATCTGAAAACACTCCCGCAGATCCTAGAGAATTTTGAATTAAATCTGTCGCTAACAACAAAAAATCATATGAAAGATTAATTTTGTTCTTTTAAAATGGTCATTAATCTGATATCTAAATGGTTAAAGTCTTTGAGACCATGTGTGGTTAACACAAAGCTTCCAAAAATCAATCTTAAATTACCAATTTCTTGACACCCACCTCCATCTCATTGAAATTATTGACGGCTAAATTCTTATCAAAATCACATGGAAAAAGCATATCTGATATCTGTGGGTCTTTATCTGACATGTTTTAGTGAAATGTGAATGTGTTAAATGATTATAAGATCCAAAAATAGATTTAATCTGACACTCATATAAAACCATGTAGTTTATGATAACTGAAATATTAAATTAACAGCCTTAAAAGGGAAACTATGTTCTCCATTTTGCTGAGGAACTTCTTGTCGGGGTCATTCTCTGCCTCCCCATGGTCCCCAGAGCTCAGTTTGGGAGTTCTCAGACACATAACATCGACTGTCCTTATTCACCTGGAACCATATGGTTACTCTGGCTGCTGATTTTGCTCTAAAACAGTCAACAGCAGCCGTCTGTGTAGATCTGAATGTGTGATTGCTGCCCAGCTGCAACATCAGTTCTAAGAAACGGTTTGACCTGTTGTCCCTCTAGGCCAACGGAAAAGCAGCATCATCTTCCATCACTTCTAAAAACCTGGAAGTAGCCTTTCAAGATGACATTGACAGTGAGGTTCTGCTCAGCAAGGGGGGTCAGCATTATGCCCTCCGTTTTAAAGGTATGGATGCTGGCCGTGGGTCGGACACGCCTCTCCCTTCATTCCTTGAGGTCTGATTCTTTTCAGTGTCCTTAGTTCTCAGGAACGTTGAAAGGAAAAGTGTGATTTCACTTCCGCTGGACGGTGTCCCTGTTTCAGGAATGTATGAGCTGAGCATTGAGTTGCAAACTAAACGAGAGGTTCGAAGGAGGCCCCGCTTTCTCTCTGCGCTGGAGGTGAAGAAGATATTGGAGAGGTACACCTTGTTCTTTCCTTTTACATCCTGTTATTCTTCAGCAAATATTTGAAAATCCAGTATTATGACTATGCTATGGTGAACTCTGGGGGAATTTTTTTTAATGGATTTATTTATTTGACATTTATATCCATTTAGCAGATCACAGCTAATTATTACATATGGCATTTAGCAAATGGTAGATATCCTCAGCGACAGTTGTATTCAGTTGTCTTGCTTTTTTCTGCATGCAATTAATTTATGCAGCCAAATATGTCCTGGATGAATTCAGTTTAAGTGTCTTACCCAACAATGGTAGTGCCCCACCTGGCAATTAAACCTACAACCTTTCTGCAACAGGCCAAGCTCTCTAACCTTTATACTGCTGCCCATATGGATGTGATATTTTCTGGGTGTTATGCACAGTGCATTGTGTGGTACAATAGTCTCTTCCACCATTAACTGTGAGCATCTGTGCTTGTTGTGTCCATGTCAGAGAGACTGAAACAGCCTCCAGCTGCTCTGCTGTTTGCATGCCTATTCAGGGTGACCGGGAATCTGCCTGACTGCAAAAAACAACTCATCATAGCAAGGTAACACTGCACACCACAACTAGGCTCACCTCCATTTCAACCCAACCACTTAAGCAAATAAATTTCAATTAAATAGCCAGTTAATTTCAGTTCACAAATTGAATTGAAATGCAGTTGGCCCCAAATCTGCTGCACACACCACAATACAGCACACTTTTCTACTCTCCACATCTGTCAATGTTCTCCTGTCTTATAGCTTTATTGTGTACACTGTAGTGATCAAGTTCTCGTGCACTTTGCTGCTGTATGTCTCATGAGGCTTTTTGAGATGAGGGATTTATGTGCAACTTGTGTTGTTTTTTATCTTCAGCTGATTTCCCTTGATTGATGGCTACACCAGGACTCCAGTAGCAGAACCAAGATGAGGTTTTCAGCCTTGGCCCTTGCTGGCCTTCTACTGGCACTGGAAAATGCTCTGGCCACAACTCTGTGGACACTGAAACCAGTCCTTTTATGGTTAACTTTGTCACCAGGCACCCGGCTTATCCACAACTCATTACTACGAGTAAAGGTCATGTGTTTTTGTGCCCTAGGGAAAACACTGCACTGAAACATGATTTCCTTGTGTGAATTGCTCAATTATACACTGACTTTAAATAATCTTTTCACATAGCCTACACTGAAAATGATTTAAGATAATTTTGGGAAAAAAGATGTATCTATATTTGTCTGGAACAACAATAGATGTAATCATGCACTTTAACTCCAGGCACACTAGCGCTGTAAGCACTATAACTGCTACCTGCCTCATCAGTCTCGGTTTGGTTAATGTCATAAAGGTGTATCATTATGTTTTCTTGTTGTATTTGCAGCTTTATACTTGATAAGAAAAACTAAATGTGGCATTACTAGCATTTTTGACAAAAAAAAATCCATTAAATTTAGATTAGTTTTTATTGCATTAATGAAAGGTAGCAGTTTATTTATTTAATAGGAAAACTTTGAGAAGTAAGGTGATTTTGCACATTTTTCCTGGTGGCTGGTAGCCTACTAATTACATGTTTTAAAATTAAATCTTGGCACAATAAATGTGTTTTCCACATTATGTGAAATACTAACCTTTGCTTGTGTTATTTGTTTCCATATATTGTCACTCCTCGTGTTTGTTAGTTTATTTACTGAGGCAGTATATGAATAACAAGTTTGCTCCATTATACGCACTGTACGTCATCTGATAACTGCATGCGCACCATGAATCACGAGCTGATTGCCGTATTCATAACATCTGAATGTACTGAATGTGGAATGGGTGACTTTGGCATTCACTGCGGGCTTACGCTTACTTTTAACTTTAGGTTTCATTTCTGTGGAAATGAGCTGTGGGGATAGGATACATGATCTAGGACCATTTGAGACGTGAGTCAGTTAAAGTTTAATTTTTCCTTCTGCTGTGGGATCATTATATGCCATAGGAGACACAGGGGGAAACGACATATTCGCTTCATAAAACCGGTTGCCAAACTACAATAAGGCTAGGCATTATAAAATGTGTGTGATGTGTAATTTTAATGAGAGATCTAATCCAGACGCTTTGGGAGCTGCTCTGGATAATACTGCTTGTTAAATAAATGGGGGAAAAAACCGAAATATTTTCTTTATTTTATTTTATTTTGCTTGATTGGCAAGTTGTCAGACCCCCACGAAGAGAACAGCCCTGAAGCCATAAAATATATATTTTTTGCTCATATAAAATTACCATCCCCTTTCAGGATGAGTTTTTCGGATGCCACCTGGTGGTTCGGTGTGTCAACCACATACGTTTACACTCCCATATTTCAGACGGTCCTGCCCCCAACAAGGCATTCACAGGCAGGGAAACACCGGCAAAATGTCCTACGCCCGTGTAATTCATTATGCCACGAGTATCTTATGTTGCAATAAAGGGTCGATGGATTTTTTGCAACTTCACAGAAAGGTTTTCCAGCGTTTCGAGATCACCGAGGACGATTTCTGGTACATTGTGAGAAAATGTCCACGGTTTGCCGTTGTGAAAAACACAAGCGACAGAACCTCTGAAGAGTGGAGTTCGGACTACATGATTGTTGCGAAAACATCCCTTCGAATCTGCAAGAACTACACGAAATACGAATGCTCCGACTGCCAGGAGCTCCACCTGTGCAAATATTTTGTTTATGGAAACTGTAGATATGGGAAAGGAAGGTAAGACACAAACGAAGGGAAAGTAGCCTGCGCACCCAACCAGTCTAGCGAGCTAACTGGCTAATGTCGTTAGCGCCAGTCGTCTAATGTCGTCTTGCCAGTCCAGTGCGCCATTTGCGCAGATATTCTGGCACATTGTGTTTCCCAAAACAAGTTATATTAAATGTAATAATAATGTACATGCACGATATATATATATATATATAACACGCAATGGCAAACTTGTCCTGCTGGCAAACGAACTAATATCCTGACGTTACTGTAGCTAACAGAACAGTATCTACATATAGAGACAGAGCTAACGTTAGCCAGCTAACGCCAAGTCCCATTGTCTGGTAGCGGTCTAGAGATATCGCTAATGCTGATCATTAATGATCATTTAGTTAGATAACTTGCAATGTATCAGCGAGTTAGCTACCCGACAAGCTCACATTATATTTAATTCAATATAACTTGTAATTTGCACGGCTAGTTTCCCCTCAGTAATGTATCAAATGCATTTGCCTTAATGTTAGCGTTAGCCAGCTAACGTTAGCTGAGATTCGGTGGGGGTTGGCAGCGTAGCTTCGACGGCCCTGTATGCTTAAACAGTGACTTTTGATGGCGTATTTGAGATGAGGTAAAACCTCTTATGTGTGACAATACTGTTGGTTAAAATTAACCAAAATGGCAAACGCAAACCGTACGACTCCATTATTACTACCTGATTAGCCGTCGTTTTAGTGTGTGTTATTTATGGGCAGATTCGGCTGCTTTATTACCCAGGGCCATTAACTCGCACGTTCTATATTAGCTATGTAGCTAATATGGATGTTTGCCTCTCCTAGGAAACAGTGTAAATTCTCACACAATGTCCGATCGGAGCACAACTACCCGCTCCTGCGGGAGTGTACGCTCCACGAACTCCACGAAGACGACCTCTTCCTCCTGCTGCTGCAGAATGACCCGACTCTACTCCCGGAGGTGAGCTCGCAACCTTACCTGTGCTGCCACATAAGACTACTTGTCCAAATGAACCGCATGAGCTAATGGACGCGATCACATGCCACATCAGTCATACATGATAGCCCAGGGGCCAATTCATGCTTCAATTGGTACTAATCGTGAAACACATTTTCACCAAAATCATCATGTAAGATCACAGCATATTGTTGATCGCACGGTGTATCCATTATACCTCATGACTGAAAACATATGTTGATGTATCCCCGTATAGTAGGCTTAACCTATGAGCTATCAGATGTCACAATAGGACATTGTTTTCAAATAATGATCAGCTCAGTACCCACATGAAAGTGGTCTGTTATAGCCTATTTGATAGACAATTTTCAAACCACAACCCCGCCATCGGCAATATATCTGGATTTTAGTTAGTTAGGCTAATGTAATTTTAATTGAAATGCATTTAAAAATAGTTTTAACTGGAGACTTGTTGTTTCAGGGATAAAAACGAACAAAAAAAGAGATTGGTTTTCAAAATAACAGACAAAAGTGGGTTGGTCCTGCACAATGATTGGAACGAGTTTATTAAGAACAAGCTGTACAGTGTCTGGATCTCCATAGAAACGCGACAGTTTGACAGTAAGTTCTTCAAATCAGGGAGACTCCAATAAATATGACACCAATCATACCGTCCAAAAAAAGCGAGAGAACAAAAAGCCATAGTATAACATTTAAAACATTTATGTCACAAGTCATCTTTGCCTTTTGAGAGTAAGCAAATCATTCTGTGGTACACATGCAAAAAAAAAAAAAAAAAGTAAAAAATAAAAATAAAAACAACAAAAAAGAAAAATACAAAACAAAAGAATTTGAAGACAGAGGTGATTTTTGGCCTACAGTCTGGATGAAGACCTCTCTCTCCCCCCCCTCCTGGACATGTTTCCTGCTCATAAAGGAAGTCTCTGCTCTGTGCTTGAGGATTGAGTAGAGGGATTTCATTCTTCAAGTGTGGACCTGAGTTTAAAAAAAGAACAAAACAAAAAAAGAGAAAAAAAAAAACTAAAAAAAAAAACCAAATACAAAAAATTGAGTGTCCTGTTGGTGAGAATATTTGTGCCCTGGAGGGTCCAAGAATTGAGGTAAAGTAAAGTGCTTTGATGAAGAGGTTTTTAAAAACGGTAAAGATTTGCTGTTGATGGTTGAGCGTGTGTGTGTATAATTTGTGTGAATTAAAGTGGTTGTAAGCCTCTTAAAGGACTTATTTATAGTTTTTGTAAGGTAAATATGCTTCTCCGTAAAAAGCACAGTTTGGATTGGCTATATTTCAGCCCAGGTTATTTAATTTTAAATTTTTATTTTTTTAACGGTTGGACGCAGGTGTGCTCGCATTACAACAAAGGGGCGGGACCGTATGGGGCTTGCACGTTCAAAGCCAGCTGCACCAAGCTGCACATGTGTCAGCACTTCATCCAGGACAACTGCATGTTTGGCCACAAGTGCAAGAGGCTGCACATGATCGACGAGTACGGCCGCCGCATGCTGGAGGAGAGGGGGCTGAGCGGTGATATCATCCACGACTTGCCCTACATCTACAAGAATGTGTTCAGGCTAACGGCTCCGCCCTACACTAGCAGAGGTACCCAGGCAGTAGAGGCACCCGCACTCTGTTTGTCGCTGTTTGGGGTTTGTTGACTTCAGTCCATCAAGCAAATATGTGTCATGGAAGCATTGCATTGTGGGTAGGATCTAGGCTGGACTGAACCGGCCGCAGTTGGATTTTTTCTTAGATGTATCTTTTACAGTGTAGTTGTATCTTTTGAACGAGACTCTTAATCCGTCTCGCTTCATAGAACAAACGAATGTACTCGCAGTGCAAACCCGGGATAGGAGATAGTCTGTTTAGGAAAAATTGAGCTCTTAAATAGGGGTTTGTCTGCAGCATAACGCTGCACATTGTGAATTTTATGTGTCTCTGTGCCACAGAGGGGATCGCTGAGCCGGTGGTCAGACCCGCAGTGCAAAGTGAAGAGAGGAGTGAGATCTGCCTGCATTTCTTACGGAGGAACTGTCGTTTCCAGGGTCAGTGCTGCCGTCTGTGATGCGTTTGTCCTGTTTTTATTCACGGTGGATTTGCACCCTGCTTTAATGTCTGCAGGTCCCCGCAAAGCTCTTGTTTTTCCTACAAAAAAATGTTCCTACTATAATTACTGCTTGTCAAGGGGTAACATGCAGAAACCTTTTTCTTTGTGTGTGCTTAACAACCATCTGACTGGCAAACTCTTCAAGGGCATGTCTAGGAAAACTGCTTTCAGTTCAGTGTGCTTGCAGTTTAGTGTGCTTGCAGTTTAGTGTGCTTGCAGTTCCTTGCTTGTAAACATTACACTTCTGATTCTTCCTGCCTCAGATTGCTATGAGCTGGCAGGTATAACATTTTTGCTGTATGTGCTCAAAGATACCTGGATATCTATTTTTGTAGTCTGCAATGTCAGAGCGGCACGTACTGTTTTGTTTTTGGAGCAGTAAAGCGGTAATCACATGATGCAAAGACGGGACATTACATTACATTACATTATAGACATTTAGCAGACGCTCTTATCCAGAGCGACGTACATAGTGCATTTCCGAACTAGGAACAAGTGCGTTAAAACAACCCTAAAAAGGTAAATACGTATCTAAGTACTAGGCGCAGTCAGTATGATTGGGTTGTTTTTTTTTTTTTTTTTTTGAGGGGGGGGGACCATTGGGAACTTTTTTTTCTCCAGAACGTGTTCAGGATTAACCAATCGTAACTCTCTTCTCTTCTGCAGACCAGTGCATTCGCATCCACTTCAACCTGCCCTACAAATGGGAGGTTTTTGATGGGGAGTGCTGGAGGGACCTGAGACGCATGGAGGAGATAGAGAGGTCCTACTGTGACCCCCGAAACACGCACAGGTGTGTCCTCCTGCTCAGGATGTTTGCTGCATTGCTCTTAATTATTTATGAAATCCAGATGTGACTCTCCAGAAATGTGGCTCTCCACCCCTGCATTAGGTATTCATTCCTTTTAAAGGAATACTGACATGTGGAACTGATTTATGAGGAGGGGGTGTTGAGAGACCCTGCTTTGTGGTTCTTATTTTTTATTTATTATTACATTGAAACTGTGACCAATTTTTTCCGCATAAAGTGAAATAAAACCGAAATATTGTTTGTGAATGTGTCCATATATATGTGTGATTGTTTGTGTGTGTGTGTGTGTGTGTGTAAACAACAGTGGGTGCGTCCCAATATTCTTCACTCCCCACCTCCCTTCCTCCACTCCCCCACTACCACTCCTCTCCTACCTGGAAGTATGCAAAACTGTCTGACCGTTTCGAGTACAAGTATTTGCATGTACAGTATACAATGTACCTGACATTGCAGTTTGCATCGAGACATTAATTAATATGTAACCATTAATACCTAATTAAGATGTAATTAGCGATATTAGATGAAAACACAAAGATCCGTTTCCAGGGCACGGAGTAGAGGAGATGGTAGTGGAGGCATGTATTTTAGACTATTGGGATGCACCCAGTGTGTCCCAGGAGCATGGGAGTAGTGTGTGGACTTTACTTCCTGTTTACGCCGCGACTGTCTCCCGCAGCCCTGGCTCCAGACCTGTGGACTTCCTGTCCATGACCCGGGACTCCGACCCGGTCCGCCGGCTCTCCACCGCCTCCTCCGTCACCAAACCCTCCCACTACATCCTCACCACGGAGTGGCTCTGGTACTACAAGGGAGACCACGAGAACTGGATAGAGTATGGCAGACCGGTGAGTCTGTCCGACTGCGGTGTTCGGCTCTGCTGTGGCTCTGTCAGACAGGTTGCTTTCGGCTTTGTATGAATCCTTGTTTAAGCACGTTGCAGGTTCTCACTTCCTTGTTGCGTGTCCAGCAGCTCACGCCTCCACTAGTTTTGTTTGTACTGAAACCAGATCTTAGTGAAATCTGCTCTGCCATGTTTTTTTGCCTTTGTTAGTAAGTTGCCAGCTTATGAGTTTCTGGATAAAGTTCGCTTATAGAGCCTTATGCAGGCGTGGTGTGTCGGGTACAATAGTAGGACTGCGTTTAATGTCTGAAGGTCTGTGTAAGTATGCAAGTACACGGGCTTGAATGTAACCATCGGCTGTACTGCAGCAGTGAGCAATATTGAGGGAAAGCAGCTTTGTAATGCAAAACACATTTATGTAAAACAGACAGCAGGGTACAATCTAATCTCAGACAGTCCGATCTGATAGGACGATAAGCAGCGTGTGACCTCGGTCACATCCCGCGAGCTGGAGGCGGCGTTTCTGACGGACAGCAGTGCAGAGGTCACCGTCATGAAGGGCCACAGGCAGTACTTCCTGAGTTTCCAAGGTAACCTTCACTTTCTGATTAGTTGAGACGCGGACTGGGCTCGGACCCGAGTAGAATGCTTTGTCTAGTTTAATGCTTTTTCAGATTTTACTGGAATCTGAATCCCAATGAAAGTATTTCCAGTAAGTGTTTGATCCAGTCTGATCTGGATGTACCTGCCAAAGTGCAGTGTGAGCCACACAGATGTACTTTACTGTGAAACTATGCAAGCTTAATCTTTATTGTTTTCTGACATTTACAAGAATCCCTCTTAGATTCCCTGTCTATCCCATCGTTTCCCAGGGCATCTTCATAAGGGGTCTGGGTATAATAATACTGAACTTTTTTCCCAAATTGGCTAAAAATAGCTTGATTCTGTCCACTGTGAAAGACTGATAATCAGGTTGTGAACGGTGCTATAATGAATAAAGATGGGTGGATTGTTTAATTGATTGATTGATTTGATTGAGTCATTGACTGATGGGTTGTTCTCTCTCTGGGTTTAGACATGTACCAACGTAACCCGAAGCACAACACGAAACGGAGGGTGAGGCGACGGCCACGCTTTGTGTCCATAACAGAGGTGGAGAATAAGATCGCACGGTAAACACTGGGAGGAGGAGGAAGAGGGGGGGGAAAGCCGAGCATTCTGGGAGTTGGGAGTCCCTCTGGGTACGTCTCAGTTGCCAGTACTCTGTCCACTCTGTAGCCGTGGCTTTGGCTTGGCGGAGAGGAACTGCTGTAGACCAGGGGACAGGGGCGACACACACACACACACACACACAGTCTGTAACACCTGCCTCAGTCCATTCTTGGCAAGGCTGTCAGATCATCTCACACACACAGATATTTATACATATAGATGCTCTCCTGTTGACTGCTGTGATCTGAAATAAAGAAGCCTGTTTGTGAGACAGAAGCAGAGTTCTAATGATCCTCTGAGCCGTGAGATTTTTTTAATTAAATGAAAGCTGATTTTTAGAAGAGAACACGGATGTCACATGTTTCGCCCAGTTACACAGGATAATGTAAAGTGCCGTTTTTTGTAACCCCTTAGTGTCCGAGTTTCGCTTTTGACGTGTCAGTCTAATGCTTGTGTTGAAAAAGGATAATGAAAACAACATGATTTTGACTGAGAGAGATTTACACAAACACAGATACTGTACCATAACACAGCAACATATGTCTGCATAATTCAGCCAGATCCATAAAGATTATTGGTCGTTGGAATGGGATTGTCAGCGTTATTCTTTGTTGATTGCTGACACGTTCTAGTGAGTGCATTTTTAGTTGAGTCCATATTTCTCCTCAAACTTGTTTTGTTACCCGATGATGAGCTTGGAGTCCATAGGGGAGAATGAAATGGTCAGAAACCTGTAATATATATTCTCAATAAATAGTGACTACAGGTGTAAGAACGTAATTTAATTAATATGTGCATTTAGATCGGAAAACTATCAGCAAGTAATTAAAATCATTATAAAATAGTCATTATACAATAATTACCATCATTATCTCTGGAAATTAACACAAAATCTTCATGTTACTCAATTGTTATTCATGTTATTTTGCAGAATAGATTAAACCAATAACATAATATATACTGTACCTTTGTTGTAGAAGTTGTATCAAACCTATTGTATTATAGTTGGAACAATATTTTATATGCAACTGTTATTGAGGACATAGTCAAAGCAGTGCTGTTCTTGTGCATTTTTATTCTTCATGAAGAACAACAGAGCAGCAGCTCAGCCAATCTGCATTTACTGTGAGCTTGAGCTCTGTAAGATACTGACCCTGGGACAGTTGCGCAGTCATGGCTTCGCTCTTCAGCTGTACAAGACACTGATCCTGGGTCAGTGAAGCGTGGTTGTAAGGTCACAAACACCAGGAGGTCCTGTGCTAGTGAGACTTTGTGAAAGCAAAAAAATAAATAAATGGGCGCTGTGCTTCTTCTGTCCCCAAACCCCGCCCCACAACCACCACCGTCCTGCCCCCAAACCCCGCCCCACAACCACCACCGTCCTGCCCCCTGTGCGGTTTGACTTTTATTTTTTATTTACTGAAAATGCATTGAATGGAACTTGGGAGGACTGTGCGGAGCTTTGTTATGGACACCAGGATGGCAGCAATAAAATGTGCTCATCAATCTACTACCTGCCTGCGTCTCTTTTCAAACAATATCACACTCTGACATATGGCTGTGCGCCATGGAGACCCAGAACATCAGCTTGGGATGGAGCTTCAGGCCGAGTGCGGTAAAGGGATCCCTTCTCGGATTCTTGTAAGTGGGTTTTAGTTTTCATTCAGGGTTTAGAGAGTTAATTTAACATCCTAGGAGATTATCAATTCACACCCCTTCTCATGAGGTCTGCCAGGCTCAATTACAGGGGAATAAGAAAAAGCTTCTTTCTGTGTCTAGATTCTAAGCCTTAAGGATTTCTCAAATGTCAGTAGTCTTCACAATACTTTATTTACTACCAAACTGTTTGCATAGTTTGTTAAATGGGACTGTAAGCATTTTATAATGCGCTGTAAGAATGAGAGCTTGCCGTCCCCGAGTCCGCATACAGACGGGCCTGCATTCAGTGTACAATTCTCCTTAACTTTACTAAAGGCATTTATTTCTCCGCAGTCTCAGTTTGATGAGGTAGTTTTGGTGATAGGTGAAGAGATTAAAGTTTTTGTTCATGTAGTCTCAGTTAAAGATGAATGTTGACTGAATCCCATCCTGGGAGTGTTTGTCATGCTGTGAATAATGGGACGAATGCAGGCAAAACTGATCAAAACGTTTTAATGAAATCTGTTCCGCTCTTCTAAAGGGTTATGGAAGTTTGAGCCACACTGATATGTGCTGTCTGCTGATGCTAAATATCAAAGCAAACTAACGCAATTGTGTGTTTCAGCGGTCATTTTTGATCTTGTATTTGTAGTTTTCAGTACGTAGAAAAGACGGTATCGAACACCTGTTCTCTATGTGTATATATATATTGCGTTTTCTTTCACACTTATTTGCTCAGATGAGGGTCTCTGACCGAAATGTCAGTAATAGTTTTCTGTGTTGCAAGATAGCAGTGTTGCAGCAAATCCATTTTTCTTTATATTGAGCTCTCGTGCTTTATTTGTTAGCACCTGCATGCACGCTTTTCAGGCGTGCTGATGCTGTCTTTTCTCATTTTCAGTATGTAAAAATGTTACACTAAACATGCCTTCATTTTGGTAGTGAGAAGGAGAGATTGACGGTGGTTAGAAACTCTGATAACACGCAACATCAAATGTAGAATCAGTTTAATTCAGTTCAAGTATCGTCCTCGTACAGGAGAGCCGTGTGCGTTCAGTCACGCCCCAGGTAAGAGCACTGAGGCGTTCAGCATACATTCAACACTTCCTGTTATTGCACTTTACTGTAATTCACATCATATTTATGTCAGCAACCGTACTGTGGATTCATTAACACTGAAAAACCTCCACTGTGATCTGTGCAAGCGATTCATCCTGGAAGTCCTTCACCGTGAAGTTTCACTTTTCAGAAATGGTGCTAATCTCAAACTGCGCCGTTCGAGCGTAAGAGACTGTGAGTGTGTGTTGCCTCAGGGTCGTACAGACCTATAGGTGCAGCTCAAAAAATTAGAATATCGTGAAAAAGTTCAATATTGTTTGTCACTCATGTCAGAAAGTGAAACTCATATATTATATAGATTCATTACACATAGAGTGAAATATTTCAAGCCATTATTTCTTGTAATTTTGATGATTATGGCTTACAGCTAATGAAAACCCAAATTCAGTGTCTCAGAAAATTAGAATATTACATAAGATCAATAAGTGTGACACCATGAGTTTCCAATATTGAACTTTTTCACAATATTCTAATTTTCTGAGACACTGAATTTAGTTTTTCATTAGCTGTAAGCCATAATCATCAAAATTACAAGAAATAAAGGCTTGAAATATTTCACTCTATGTGTAATGAATCTATAATATATGAGTTTCACTTTCTGAAATGAGTGACAAAAAATATTGAACTTTTTCACGATATTCAATTTTTTTGAGCTGCACCTGTATTTTATTATTGTGGCTGATTTAGGATAAGTAATGGATTCATAATTTGAGATAATCACAATATTCACATGTTCAGACTCTATGCCTCCGGAGGAGGTGTAACCGAACCGGCTGTCTCACGGCGTGCGATTTTAACAAAGATGCCGTTCTTGGGCCCCAGGGTGGTGGAAGACTTGAGCTCCAGAGGGACCTGTGGACAGACGGACAGAGAGGGGTCAGATTGACAGGCAAGAGGGAGGGGCTTAGAGACACTGGGTACAGCTGGGTGTAAATTCAGGCTACAGACCACCCACTGAGTCTCTGAGGAGGTGGGATACCGGCTTACCTGATCCAGTTCAGTTTAAACTTAAAAATAAATATCCTAAACCAAGCCATTTGGGCTGTGACAACACTGCTGATGAAAACTAGTGACACACACAGTCAACAGACCACCCATTTGCCTTGCATGTTCATGCTATGTCCGTTCACAGTTTGAACTCTTATTTTATGAAAATAATCTTAAATCGCACGGTTTCTGAAAACGGATCACATGCAGGCAGACATACTCTCTCTCACACACACCTTGGTTTCTGCGCAGGTGAGGAAGGTGAATTTGTGGAAGATGTGCACCAGCGCCATTTTTATCTCCAGTTGAGCTAGCCTCATCCCCACACAGCTCCGCGGCCCAGCCCCGAACGGCAGGTACACAAACGGGTGTCTGCTGGCGCGGGCTTCTGCTGTGAACCTGAGAGAGTGAACATATCTTAACCACACCCAAAATGAGCAAACACCACCTAACCATGCCCGCAATGAGAGAACACCCCTTAACCACTCCCACAATTAGAACTCACCTTAACCACACCTTAGCCACACCTACAGTGAGAGAATGCATCTTAACCATACCTTAACCACACAAACACGGAGAAACACACCCACATTGAGAGGAAACATAACTGAGCCACATTTTAATGAAATGCTTCCAGCTGAAAAAAAATCTATTTAAAAATAGAATAAAGATGATTTGTGTGTAAAACAGTAATGTTACTGTAAAAGAGTGCAGACAGGCTGGCGGGTGCACTGACCTCTCTGGGTTGAATTTCTCTGGTTCGGGCCAGTGCTGAGGGTCATAGTGCAGGTACCCTGCTGGGATCTCCAGAGTGGCCCCTTTGGGCAGGAACTGCCCATTGACCGTGCAGTCCTGCGCCACCTCCCGTGCAAACCTGTCAGTGGGGAAACAGGAGCTGGTCAGAGCAGGGAACCTGCGTGTACTGATGACATCACAAGAGGTGCTCAGAGCAGGGAACCTGCGTGTACTGATGTCATCACAATAGGTGCTCAGAGCAGGGAACCTGCGTGTACTGATGACATCACAAGAGGTGCTCAGAGCAGGGAACCTGCGTGTACTGATGACATCATAAGAGGTGCTCAGAGCAGGGAACCTGCGTGTACTGATGACATCACAAGAGGTGCTCAGAGCAGGGAACCTGCGTGTACTGATGACATCACAAGAGGTGCTCAGGCTAGCGGGGGAAAAAAAAGGTAAGCAATGCAAAATAAAGACAGATTTCAATTCATGTTGTGTGTGCATTATGAGTATTACGACCAAAATTTCCAGCGTTTCAGATGAAACACACAATCTGTTAAGGAAAATGTTATCTGAATAACACTGAATGCTGAGGAATGGGTCGTTTGCTTGTTAAAATGTTAATGTAACTTTAACAATGTTACTGCACCTGAATCCTGGAGGATATAGCCGCAGGGCTTCTGAAATGACCATGTCGAGATACTTCAGCTCCTGCACAGTGTGGTAGTCAGCAGTGTCCTATAACACACAAAGCCAAGTTACACCCAGCTTATGCCAGTCCCAACAGAGATCTGTCTTAATGAACCAGAGAGAGGTGAAACAAATTATACCTATGGGTCATGTGTGAAACAATCATACTGCAGTTCATTGTTTTGTTAATAGAGGGCAGCAAAAGAAAGCAATTTCGTTATTTCTTCGTGTCAAACGATCAAATGCGATCCAGAAAGATATTTTGCCATTTCTATTTGATTAAGGAGTACTATGGGTTTCTTAATTTACAGAAAATGTTGAATGTGCAAAAACTGAGATTCACTAATAACCGATTGCACATGTTAAAGTCTGAATACAATTAATATGCAAGCAATGCAGATCAGAAAAAGGCTGAGTAACATTAACTGTAGCAGTAATGGTGTGAAAATTCTGAGTAGTGAGAATGAATTCCAGACAGGAGCGTTTGCTGTTTTTCAGACCCTAAGCTTCTGGAAGCAACCATAATTATGTGAAGGACAGATCCAACTGAATAATGTATTTGAATTCTAAGTAGTATTTCTTTTTTTTTCAGTTTATCAGAAGGTGGATTTGTGTGGCCATATGTTTTTTTTTTCCTGAACATGTGACCTGGGAATCATTTAACCTGTATTTTATCCTCTAGGTGTCACTGTAGTGTAGGTACTGTAATTGCATAAGCAGTGGTAAACAGTCAAAGGAACATAACCAATGATTCAATTAAGCATAAACTGAAGAGCTTATTGGTGCAAGGCTCTAACCCAGGGGTATCCAGTCTTATCTGATATTGGCCAATGTGGGTGTAGGTTTTTGTTTTTAGCCCAATACTGGTATCTAATGTTACGTGAACATTTTAAAATGTCAAACGGGACCAGTTAGATCTAAACGTCCAGTTACAGAATGTTCCAGATATGGTGACTGAAAGCGTAACTTGTGTGTGGCCTTTATACTGCAGCCAATCACACCTGTTAACTAGTTGCAATATGTCCCACTACAACCTAATGGAGTCAGTATTCCTGCCTCTGAGATACGCACGGCCAGGAAACTCCCTGTTCAGTAGATGTAACAGAACGTTCTGTCTGTTGAGTAAGCCCCACAGAATACAGAAGGGTTCGATTTTTAAACCGTGCTCAGACCCCTTTAGCCCAGGGCTTCATGTAGGAGCCCCGCGTTTACACGCCTGATACCTGGGCGTATGCACACGGAAGGCCGCATGTCACGGCGCTCCCGGCAGGACGGGGCGAGGGCTGGCCGCTGCTGCTGTTGGGTGAGTCAGCTCCGTGGTCGCAGTAGTAACAGATGTGTACATCTGACTGATGGATAAGGTTCCGCTACTCTCGTTCACATCCTATAGTGATGCCTGGTATGTATAGTGGTGAGGGAACTGGGTTTATAACTCAGTGGTTGCAGCTTCACATCCCAAGGTGGGCAATGGCGTTGTATGCTTGAGCAAGGTGCTTAACCTGAATTGCTTCAGCAAATATCCAGCCGTATTAATGGATTGTATATGTGGGGAAAAGTAAGCCAAGTATAATTATTATTATTTTTTTTTTTAAATAATAAAAAAAGTAATCTGAGTCACTCTGGATAGATAAATCAAATAATAATAATGGTGCTGGAGTGCAGTACTTCCTGTTTCTGAGTTTGTGTAAAAAAAAAAAAAGAAACGAACAGAAGAAGGCATAACTGAACAGAACTGCTATCAGGCCCTGCACGCCAATTATCTAACTTCCTCCAGCATGATGCCACAGCACCATAACCTGCTCTATCACTGAGATTATAACACCATTCACTACTGTCTATCACTGAGATTATAACACCATTCTCTACTGTCTGACTATCACTGAGATTATAACACCATTCTCTACTGTCTGACTATCACTGAGATTATAGTACAATGCTCTACTGTCTGACTATCACTGAGATTATAACACCATTCCCTACTGTCTGACTATCACTGAGATTATAACACCATTCCCTACTGTCTGACTATCACTGAGATTATAACACCATTCACTACTGTCTATCACTGAGATTATAACACCATTCACTACTGTCTATCACTGAGATTATAACACCATTCCCTACTGTCTGACTATCACTGAGATTATAACACCATTCCCTACTGTCTGACTATCACTGAGATTATAACACCATTCAGTACTGTTTGACTATCACTGAGATTATAACACCATTCTCTACTGTCTGACTATCACTGAGATTATAGTACAATGCTCTACTGTCTGACTATCACTGAGATTATAACACCATTCCCTACTGTCTATCACTGAGATTATAACACCATTCAGTACTGTTTGACTATCACTGAGATTATAACACCATTCCCTACTGTCTGACTATCACTGAGATTATAGTACAATGCTCTACTGTCTGACTATCACTGAGATTATAACACCATTCCCTACTGTCTGACTATCACTGAGATTATAACACCATTCAGTACTGTCTGACTATCACTGAGATTATAACACCATTCAGTACTGTCTGACTATCACTGAGATTATAGTACAATGCTCTACTGTCTGACTATCACTGAGATTATAACACCATTCAGTACTGTCTGACTCACTGAGATTATAACACCATTCAGTACTGTCTGACTATCACTGAGATTATAACACCATTCCCTACTGTCTGACTATCACTGAGATTATAACACCATTCCCTACTGTCTGACTATCACTGAGATTATAGTACAATGCTCTACTGTCTGACTATCACTGAGATTATAACACCATTCCCTACTGTCTGACTATCACTGAGATTATAGCACAATTCAGTACTGTTTGTCTATCACTGAGATTATAACACCATTCCCTACTGTCTGACTATCACTGAGATTATAGCACAATTCAGTACTGTCTGACTATCACTGAGATTATAACACCATTCCCTACTGTCTGACTATCACTGAGATTATAACACCATTCCCTACTGTCTGACTATCACTGAGATTATAACACCATTCCCTACTGTCTGACTATCACTGAGATTATAACACCATTCAGTACTGTCTGACTATCACTGAGATTATAACACCATTCAGTACTGTCTGACTATCACTGAGATTATAACACCATTCCCTACTGTCTGACTATCACTGAGATTATAGCACAATTCAGTACTGTCTGACTATCACTGAGATTATAACACCATTCCCTACTGTCTGACTATCACTGAGATTATAACACCATTCCCTACTGTTTGACTATCACTGAGATTATAACACCATTCAGTACTGTCTGACTATCACTGAGATTATAACACCATTCCCTACTGTCTGACTATCACTGAGATTATAACACCATTCCCTACTGTCTGACTATCACTGAGATTATAACACCATTCAGTACTGTCTGACTATCACTGAGATTATAACACCATTCCCTACTGTCTGACTATCACTGAGATTATAACACCATTCCCTACTGTTTGACTATCACTGAGATTATAACACCATTCAGTACTGTCTGACTATCACTGAGATTATAACACCATTCCCTACTGTCTGACTATCACTGAGATTATAACACCATTCCCTACTGTTTGACTATCACTGAGATTATAACACCATTCAGTACTGTCTATCACTGAGATTATAACACCATTCCCTACTGTCTGACTATCACTGAGATTATAACACCATTCAGTACTGTTTGACTATCACTGAGATTATAACACCATTCAGTACTGTTTGACTATCACTGAGATTATAACACCATTCAGTACTGTCTGACTATCACTGAGATTATAACACCATTCAGTACTGTTTGACTATCACTGAGATTATAACACCATTCAGTACTGTCTGACTATCACTGAGATTATAACACCATTCCCTACTGTCTGACTATCACTGAGATTATAGTACAATGCTCTACTGTCTGACTATCACTGAGATTATAACACCATTCAGTACTGTCTGACTATCACTGAGATTATAACACCATTCTCTACTGTCTGACTATCACTGAGATTATAGTACAATGCTCTACTGTCTGACTATCACTGAGATTATAACACCATTCAGTACTGTCTGACTATCACTGAGATTATAACACCATTCTCTACTGTCTGACTATCACTGAGATTATAGTACAATGCTCTACTGTCTGACTATCACTGAGATTATAACACCATTCAGTACTGTTTGACTATCACTGAGATTATAACACCATGCCCTACTGTCTGACTATCACTGAGATTATAACACCATTCAGTACTGTTTGACTATCACTGAGATTATAACACCATTCAGTACTGTTTGACTATCACTGAGATTATAACACCATTCAGTACTGTTTGACTATCACTGAGATTATAACACCATTCAGTACTGTCTGACTATCACTGAGATTATAACACCATTCAGTACTGTCTGACTATCACTGAGATTATAACACCATTCAGTACTGTTTGACTATCACTGAGATTATAACACCATTCCCTACTGTCTGACTATCACTGAGATTATAACACCATTCAGTACTGTTTGACTATCACTGAGATTATAACACCATTCAGTACTGTCTGACTATCACTGAGATTATAACACCATTCAGTACTGTCTGACTATCACTGAGATTATAACACCATTCAGTACTGTTTGACTATCACTGAGATTATAACACCATTCCCTACTGTCTGACTATCACTGAGATTATAACACCATTCACTACTGTCTGACTATCACTGAGATTATAGTACAATTCTCTACTGTCTGACTATCACTGAGATTATAACACCATTCAGTACTGTCTGACTATCACTGAGATTATAGCACAATTCAGTACTGTCTGACTATCACTGAGATTATAGCACAATTCAGTACTGTCTGACTATCACTGAGATTATAACACCATTCAGTACTGTTTGACTATCACTGAGATTATAACACCATTCAGTACTGTCTGACTATCACTGATATTATAGCACAATTCAGTACTGTCTGACTATCACTGAGATTATAGCACAATTCAGTACTGTCTGACTATCACTGAGATTATAACACCATTCTCTACTGTCTGACTATCACTGAGATTATAGTACAATTCTCTACTGTCTGACTATCACTGAGATTATAACACCATTCCCTACTGTCTGACTATCACTGAGATTATAGTACAATTCAGTACTGTCTGACTATCACTGAGATTATAGCACAATTCAGTACTGTCTGACTATCACTGAGATTATAACACCATTCTCTACTGTCTGACTATCACTGAGATTATAGTACAATTCTCTACTGTCTGACTATCACTGAGATTATAACACCATTCCCTACTGTCTGACTATCACTGAGATTATAGCACAATTCAGTACTGTTTGACTATCACTGAGATTATAACACCATTCAGTACTGTCTGACTATCACTGAGATTATAACACCATTCAGTACTGTCTGACTATCACTGAGATTATAACACCATTCCCTACTGTCTGACTATCACTGAGATTATAGCACAATTCAGTACTGTCTGACTATCACTGAGATTATAACACCATTCCCTACTGTCTGACTATCACTGAGATTATAACACCATTCAGTACTGTCTGACTATCACTGAGATTATAACACCATTCCCTACTGTCTGACTATCACTGAGATTATAGCACAATTCAGTACTGTCTGACTATCACTGATATTATAACACCATTCAGTACTGTTTGACTATCACTGAGATTATAACACCATTCAGTACTGTCTGACTATCACTGAGATTATAGCACAATTCAGTACTGTCTGACTATCACTGAGATTATAACACCATTCTCTACTGTCTGACTATCACTGAGATTATAACACCATTCCCTACTGTCTGACTATCACTGAGATTATAGTACAATTCTCTACTGTCTGACTATCACTGAGATTATAACACCATTCCCTACTGTCTGACTATCACTGAGATTATAGTACAATTCTCTACTGTCTGACTATCACTGAGATTATAACACCATTCCCTACTGTCTGACTATCACTGAGATTATAGTACAATGCTCTACTGTCTGACTATCACTGAGATTATAACACCATTCCCTACTGTCTGACTATCACTGAGATTATAACACCATTCAGTACTGTCTGACTATCGCTGAGATTATAGCACAATTGTCTACTGTCTGACTATCACTGAGATTATAGCACCATTCAGTACTGTCTTGACTATCACTGAGATTATAGCACAATTCACTACTGTCTATCACTGAGATTATAGCACAATCCACTACTGTGACTATCACTGAGATTATGACACCATTCACTACCGTCTTTCACTGAGATTATAGCACAATTCACTACTATTGCTGAGATTATGGCACCATTCACGACTGTATATGATGAGTTTATGCCATCAATCACTACTGCGACTATATCACTAGTCAAAAACCAAAATGTTGATTCCTAATTATGGATTTTATTTCAGAATTCTGGCTCTGTCCTGTGAACAGCTGCCAGTACACAAACCCTGAGCTGTGGAGCAGGGTCGCTGCATCTTGCCGTTTATAGTCCGCGTAAACATGGGAAAATTACCAAAACTAAACCACCGGTGCGCAGATGTGTGAAAGTCATTAACAGGCTTGGCACAGAAACATAAATACATAAATATGAGCTCATGTCATGTTGATAATGGCAAGACTCATAGATTTAGCAAATGTTTGTTTTTGTTTCCCTGTGTATGAGGGAGGGGGGTGCTCCTCCCCCCAGCTGTCAATCAGTTGAGTAAGTCTATTTAAAGATGCCAGTCACACCCTGGACATATACCTGAGCTGAAGTAGCTGTGCAACAACTTTGACTGTCCAGATTATCCCCCAAAACATCTGTGACCTCCACAATATTGATATTAGCCTGCAATTCTCTCAAATAAGACACCCCTGCCACCCCCCACCATGTGTGGAAACATGAGCTTGGCTTCCAGCTGAAAGCTCTTATCTGCAGTCAGACTCAAAGCGCCAATGTTCAGTATTTACATTAACATTTCACTCCTGCTCATTATGCAGCCAGTGTTCAGTATTTACATTAACATTTCACTCCTGCTCATTACGCAGCCAGTGTTCAGTATTTACATTAACATTTCACTCCTGCGCATTATGCGGCTAGTGTTCAGTATTTACATTTCACTCCTGCTCATTATGCGGCCAGTGTTCAGTATTTACATTAACATTTCACTCCTGCTCATTATGCAGCCAGTGTTCAGTATTTACATTAACATTTCACTCCTGCTCATTATGCAGCATGTTCAGTATTTACATTTCACTCCTGCTCATTATGCAGCCAGTGTTCAGTATTTACATTAACATTTCACTCCTACTCATTATGCAGCCAGTGTTCAGTATTTACATTTCACTCCTGCTCATTATGCAGCCAGCCGCGAACGGTGGAAAAAAACTGCCAATTACTTTGTGGGTTTCTACGCTGGGGGGCTTGGGGTGGGGAGTCCTGTTATGTATACTCCCCTGCTTCCTGGTTCCCGGGGCTTTGTTCCATCGCCTCAGAGTCAGGAAAAAAATCCCTGCCAGCGATGTGTGTGTGTGCGCCGCGCCTCTCCGCCGTATTTGAATATCCACCCCGTGCCGGCCGTTAAGTTCATTAGACGCAGCCCCGAGCCCCAGAGCGCTCGCTTCCCCATCTTGCGCATTCCTGCGGGGGTTTCCATAGAAACCGCGATTTACGGTTATTGATAGTGATGGAAGGGGTTGTTCATTTAAACTGGAGATGGCAGGGGAGGAGGGTGTATTGTTAACGCACAAACATAACGACTCTGTTTGGATCATTTTCCCTTGGTTTGCAAGGCACAGAACAAACCAATCACAGTTGCGGGGGAGAAAGTCTACTGAAATCATCGTTCCTCAGTCTACCTTCTTGTAAGTGAACTACCAATAAACTCCCTAAAGTTATTAGAGAAGGCAGGATAGTTTCACGTGCTGTTCAGCTGCGTCTGATCTGAGTTTGGGGACAGGGTTTATGAATCGGGCCGCTGTTTTCTGCCACGCTGCCTTTCATTATCTGAGATTACAGTCAACAGCAGCGCAGGCCTTTATTCATAAAGTTTAATAAGACGAGCGAGAGCGTACAGCGCTGGAGATTAAAAACTAACGGCAGCAGAAGCTTACCACTAGAGAGTAAGGAGAGAGATAGGATTCAATAACAACAGCAGGGCTATTTCATTGGCTGGAAAACCTCAGCAGAGAGAGACAGAGAAAGAGAGAGCACTGGGGTGTTGATCGCTGTGAGTAGGGAGTTTACACTTAAATACGTATTTTAACAAACATATTCTTCGTACTGTGTGAGAAATAATAAGAAGAAAAAAACAGAAAGCAAATGGTTGAGTCCACATTGATGTATGAACAGCAATGAAAAGAACAGCAATGTGAACTCTCAGACCGACTCCTCACAGATTCTACAGACGCGCCTGAGATAATCAGCTCTGTCTTTTTAGCACTGAAAATTCAGTCTCCTTGCAGCTGAACCGGAAATATTCTTCTGAATATTAATTAATGAGCGTGACCAAGTAGGACACACTGTGATACAGCACCAAAAACTCCTGTTACCAACCCAAACCTCCTGTAGTGAAAGAGCAGAGAGGATAGAAGGAACGCAGAAGCTGAGTATCTGGTGAGTTTATAGAATCTGTGGCTTACCCTTGTATTTCTTGCTCCAGTGTGAAGCAGGTCAGCCAAAAGGTCCCTGAGAATTTCCAATGAAACTAACCAAATGAAAGACAGATTTTGTGCTGAAAATGGTTGTTGTCAGTAATCTGTTACTGGTGTCTCAAGGTTTAAAATAACATACAGAATTTGACCCCCAGTCTGCAGTAAAACTGATCAGAGCGCCCCGGTGGTCTCACGAAAAAGACGGCTTTGTGGAAGCAGGCTGAGAGGAGTCTGACTGCAGGCTGCAGGTGGGCGGGGCTCAATGTCAAGTCCAAGCATTAGGCATCCTACCCTCTAGTCCACTGGAGAGATTTGAAAGGCAGAATTGTTTTTAACCGATTGCAGGTGTCGATGGGTCGAGATGGATGTCAAACCGCCATTCTTGCATCCTGCAGTCAGATATACTCAAGCAGGCTGGCCCTAGGAAACTCACCCAGCGGCCCCTCAGGGGCCCCTAAGTGCGAACGGAGATCAGCAATAGAGCCCACCAGGCAGACATGCCCTACATGCAGAGAAAACCTGAACAGATTGGGGGGGGGCACACTAATGGAGAAAGATCTATGAAAATAACATATGACTGCAAGAGAGAGTGGCAGACTGGAGGGAGTTAGAGTACGTTAGAATAGAACAGAATGTTGCCCTGGGACTCAGGCCACGCCCCCCTGAACGAGCTAAAGACGACACCCATCCCTCCATAAACTGTAAGAAGAAGCCCTCCCTCCCTCCTAAACCATGAGAACACCACACCCGTCTTAAAACCATAAAAAGAAAACCACACCCCCATGAGAACCATGAGACGACCACACCCCTAGAACCATAATGAGCAGACCAGAGCCCCCCTCAGAAACCAACTAGCAGGTCACACCCCCTTCAGAGTGAAAGGTCACTCACGTGTTTGCTGAAGAAATGGTCCACCTCCTCCTGCAGCCTCTCTTGGCACTCAGGGTGGGTGGCCAGCAGATAGCAGACAAAGGCCAGCGTGTTGCTGCTGGTCTCGTACCCAGCCAGCAAGAAGATGAAGGCCTGTCCCACGATCTCGTCCTCCGTCATCATCCTCTTCTGGGCACGGCGTGGGGGTGCGTCCTCTGAGGGGTGGGGCTGATGGGAGGGGGAGGGGGCGGAGCTGGAAGCAGGCTGCTCATCTGCCTGGTTCACCACGTCAAAGTGTTCCAGGGCCACACACTCCTTACTGCTCCTTACGTCCAGCATCAGCTGCAGGAAGTCCCGCCTCCGCTGTAGGATAGGCCAGCGGGATCAATCAAACAACCAACCATCCTGTCGGTTTATCAACCAATCAATCAGTCATTAACTCAGTCAATTAAACAATCAATCTTTAGACAGTTCAGCCAAAATTGATAAAGGCTTGACTTCAATTGACCTTTAAAATATTATTATTGTTATCGTTATCATGGAAGTGAAGGGTCTGACTGATAAAAAAGCTTGTAGCTTAAAGCCTAGCGCTGGCAGGGGTATGAGGCCTTGCCTCAGTGCTAGCTGACCTCGCTAGCAGGGGTATGAGGTCGTGTCTCAGTGCTAGCAGGGGTATGAGACTGTGTCTCAGTGCCAGCGGACCTCGCTAGCAGGGGTATGAGGCCGTGTCTCAGTGCTAGCAGGGGTATGAGGCCGTGTCTCAGTGCTAGCAGGGGTATGAGGCCGTGTCTCAGTGCTAGCAGGGGTATGAGGCCGTGTCTCAGTGCTAGCAGGGGTATGAGGCCGTGTCTCAGTGCTAGCAGGGGTATGAGGCCGTGTCTCAGTGCTAGCAGGGGTATGAGGCCGTGTCTCAGTGCTAGCAGGGGTATGAGGCCGTGTCTCAGTGCTTGCAGGGCTATGAGGCCGTGCCTCAGTGCTAGCGGACCTCGCTAGCAGGGGTATGAGGCCGTGTCTCAGTGCTAGCAGGGGTATGAGGCTGTGTCTCAGTGCTAGCAGGGGTATGAGGCCGTGTCTCAGTGCTTGCAGGGCTATGAGGCCGAGTCTCAGTGCTAGCAGACCTCGCTGGCAGGCTGCTGCTCTCTCTGCTTGATGATCTCCTGGATGCAGGTGACAAAGAAGGTGTTCATCTTATCCCGCGTTTTGTTTGGGATGAGCCCCACCAGGGGTGCCATGAGGAAGGGGAATGCTACTGCAGACAGGGAGAGATAAAAACACACCATCACAGAGGCATCAAGTGAGGTTAGAAACCCTGTACAATCACATTGACAGTGTTCACTCAGCCACAAGGTAAGAGATGTACACTTTACCCATATTTATAAAAAGGAGAATAAAGACCTTGCCTACGTATGAGATGCAGAGTATTTGTTTTTTGGTGCATTATTTATTATATTATAAGGATCATTTTGATTATGCATGGTTCTATAAAAACATTCCCAGCCATAAAAAGTGTGGGGAAAATATCTGTGGATTTCTGATGCTGGCCTACTTAGTGGTTAGTGTGACTGCGACAGGAAGTACAACGATGCCGTTTCCCATTTCAGCATCCATTAATCAATTAGTCAATCAATCAATCGCTCTATTCTGGGATGCAAAGCTGTAGCCTGAGGACGTGGAACAGACAGCAGTTATGGGGAAGTGAGGCATCATGGGAAGGGCTATTATCCACTCACTGGTAGGTGACAATGACTGTCTTTTTGCTGCGGAGAGCAAATTCTTTTGATTGGTTAAAATAAACTGTGATTGATAGCTCAGCATTCCTCTTCCTATTGTGGGGTTGAAAACCTCACTCTCACCATGAATTAAAAGCATTTCCTCCCTTATTACCTCTATTAACAGAATTACCCTTTAAAGGACACCCTTATGTAAGCCAGCTCCAAAACAGTGTGGTGTCTAGTTACTGTGAGGACTGACACCAACGGCTCGTCAGCCTCATTGGCATCACTGCTCACTTCTTTGCCACTATTATTGCACTTACAACAGAATTAACCAAGCTTGTACTTTTGTTTACAGATATATTGTATATCAATTGTGTAAGGGTGAGGTGTCAAGTAGGTGTGGTGAACTTACAGAGAAAGAACATGATTGGTCGGAAGAAGGAGAAAGAGAAGAAACTCTGGGCGTGCTTAACAAACGGGTCATCAGGGTTTTTCTGGGAGTCCACCTGGGTGCCGAAGGCTACGCTGGCAATCACGTCCATGGTGAAGCAGCCAAAACACCTGCGACATAAACCATAGAGTTCACATCACGTCCATGGTGAAGCAGCCAAAACACCTGCGACATAAACCATAGAGTTCACATCACGTCCATGGTGAAGCAGCCAAAACACCTGCGACATAAACCATAGAGTTCACACACGCTGCTCAGCACTAGTGTAACCATCTCACCATGCAGTACAACCATAGATATCTAACAGTTCAGTTTTAACTGCCACCCTTTCACACAGTGAGCACCATAATTCATTGGACAGTGACGTTTTTTGTAATTTTGGTTCTGCACTCTAGCACTTTGAGTTTGTGCAGACTGTCAGCTTTAATTTGAGGGTATTTTCATCCATATTGGATTAACCGTTTAGAAATTATAGAACCGTTTGTACATAGTCCCCCCCCCATTTTCGGGCATCAAAAAATATTGGACAGTTTACCATAATGTAGAATAAAGTAATCATTTTTAATATTTGGTCGCATATCCTTTCGGTGCCATGACTGCCTGATGTCTGTGACCCAACAATATCAAAAGACTCTTGATATCTTATTTTCTGGTACTGATATTATAACGTCTCTGCATTTGAATGGATCTCTATGGGAATTGGGAGGATTCATACCGAAAATAAGATATGAAGAGTCTTTTGATGTTGTTGGGTCACAAACATCAGGAAGTCATGGCATGCAAAGGATATGTGAGGGGGAAGGGAGGGGGGGGGGACTATGTACAAAGGGTTCTATAATTTCTAAATGGTTCATCCGATATGGATGAAAATACCCTCAAATTAAAGCTGACAGTCTGCACTTCAACTTCATTGTCATTGTATCCTTTCAAATTCAAAGTGCTAGAGTACAGAACCAAAATGTCCAATGTGACTGTCCAATGAATTATCGTGCTCACTGTATATAGATAACCATAATGGCTGTACAGAGGAATTAAGCAGGTTTTCCTAAAGATGTGATTTTAATTTCATCTATATACGCACACAGGTTCCAGAGCATGATTAGCTGAAACACTCCAGTTTAATCCATCTCATGAATATTCACAAAGGGTGCAGAGGGCAAGGGAAATGGATGTTCAGTACTTGGCCATGCCTCTTCATGAATATTCATAAATGGCACCTCATAGTAAGTCCTGGGGTGGATTCCAATCGCTTATTTTTTCTCTTTGCATCTTTTCCTCACTTCCTTTCCTTGCTCCTTAGCTCCACCCAACAGAGGATGCAAGGATCAGATACGAGGTTGGAGGAATCGAGGCAACATGCATTAGGCAAATGAACATCATTGCTCAATCAAGCGTCAGCATCATATTATGCTTACATGCTTAATGATAATGCTTTTTAGCTTATTTTTTCATGGATAAATGTTGCTTTTGTTAGTTATAAAGAGTTAGTGTCATTATGGATTAGCACTTTATAATAAATGGAAAGGAACGGTAAAATTGCATTTGTGTCGGGGTGTGCCTGCGACATGGCAGATCATGTCGCAGGCAATATTCAGAGTGGTGGATAATTTATACAGATTACGCGTTCTGAGAAAAGGCTTCCTCAAAGGCTACACTTGTGTTTCCTCACTGAAACATCCTCCTGGAGCCTCCTCATTCCCCACTCCTCGCTCCTCCGAGGAGCATTTAGCGGTTTGGAATGTCCTTAAAGATGACGAACGTTGAACAATTTCCGGGTCAGGCGAGGGCCGATAAAATAAGTGATTGGAATGAACCCCTGGTCACCAGTGCAGAGGGCTCACCTGTGAATATCAAAGGTCTCTCCTGATTGGGCGTGGACCTGCAGGTTTCCCATCAGTGTGTCGGTGGCTGTGTGGATCAGTGGCACCATCTGCAAATGACAGAGCAGCATCTTCAGCATATTTCTTTCAGGGATTAAAAACTCCAGTCCTGGAGGGCCACATTGTCTGCAGGTTTAACCCCAGTCCTGGAGGGCCACAGTGTCTGCAGGTTTAACTCCAGTCCTGGAGGGCCACAGTGTCTGCAGGTTTAACTCCAGTCCTGGAGGGCCACAGTGTCTGCAGGTTTAACTCCAGTCCTGGAGGGCCACAGTGTCTGCAGGTCTAACTCCAGTCCTGGAGGGCCACAGTGTCTGTAGGTTTAACTCTAGTCCTGGAGGGCCGCAGTGTCTGCAGGATTAACTCCAGTCTTAGAGGGCCACAGTGTCTGCAGGTCTAACTCCAGTCCTGGAGGGCCACAGTGTCTGTAGGTTTAACTCTAGTCCTGGAGGGCCGCAGTGTCTGCAGGATTAACTCCAGTCTTAGAGGGCCACAGTGTCTGCAGGTCTAACTCCAGTCCTGGAGGGCCACAGTGTCTGCAGGTCTAACTCCAGTCCTGGAGGGCCACAGTGTCTGTAGGTTTAACTCTAGTCCTGGAGGGCCGCAGTGTCTGCAGGATTAACTCCAGTCTTAGAGGGCCACAGTGTCTGCAGGTTTAACTCCAGTCCTGGAGGGCCACAGTGTCTGCAGGTTTAACTCCAGTCCTGGAGGGCCACAGTGTCTGCAGGTCTAACTCCAGTCCTGGAGGGCCACAGTGTCTGCAGGTTTAACTCCAGTCCTGGAGGGCCACAGTGTCTGCAGGTTTAACTCCAGTCCTGGAGGGCCACAGTGTCTGCAGGTTTAACTCCAGTCCTGGAGGGCCACAGTGTCTGCAGGTCTAACTCCAGTCCTGGAGGGCCACAGTGTCTGCAGGTTTAACTCCAGTCCTGGAGGGCCACAGTGTCTGCAGGTTTAACTCCAGTCCTGGAGGGCCACAGTGTCTGCAGGTTTAACTCCAGTCCTGGAGGGCCACAGTGTCTGCAGGTTTAACTCCAGTCCTGGAGGGCCACAGTGTCTGCAGGTTTAACTCCAGTCCTGGAGGGCCACAGTGTCTGCAGGTTTAACTCCAGTCCTGGAGGGCCACAGTGTCTGCAGGTTTAACTCCAGTCCTGGAGGGCCACAGTGTCTGCAGGTTTAACTCCAGTCCTGGAGGGCCACAGTGTCTGCAGGTTTAACTCCAGTCCTGGAGGGCCACAGTGTCTGCAGGTTTAACTCCAGTCCTGGAGGGCCACAGTGTCTGCAGGTTTAACTCCAGTCCTGTAGGGCCACAGTGTCTGCAGGTTTAACTCCAGTCCTGGAGGGCCACAGTGTCTGCAGGTCTAACTCCAGTCCTGGAGGGCCACAGTGTCTGCAGGTCTAACTCCAGTCCTGGAGGGCCACAGTGTCTGCAGGTTTAACTCCAGTCTTAGAGGGCCATAGTGTCTGCAGGGATAACTCCAGTCCTGGAGGGCCACAGTGTCTGCAGGTCTAACTCCAGTCCTGGAGGGCCACAGTGTCTGCAGGTCTAACTCCAGTCCTGGAGGGCCACAGTGTCTGCAGGTCTAACTCCAGTCCTGGAGGGCCACAGTGTCTGCAGGTTTAACTCCATGTCGCAGCCAAACTATGCCGTGGAAAAATGGTGCTATTTGTCAGCTTAAAAGAGACTGAAAAAGATGAACGCAGATAGAGACTTCAGGATTTAAAGATCATTACGATTTTCTGAAGAAGCGCAATGCGACCTACAGTAAGACTGCAGGTTTAGAAAGGCAAGCCCACTTTTCTTAGATGATTTCCGAAAATTGGAACGGGAATAACTTTAGAATACTGTTTTCGCGTTTTACTATTGATCGCCGACTAAACCCAGTCACATCTGCCTTAATCGCCTCCGACTCCACTCGATATGGGAGCTTAGCTGTCGTCTTTTTATATTTTGTCTATTTATTTGAAATGATTCATTATTATTTTTCATTAATGCTATAGCACTTTGAGCTGCATTTCCAGGTATGAGAGGTGCTTTATAAATAGTTGTATTATTATTACTATTATGGCAGATTCACTTCCACCACAATCTACCCGTTACATCATATTCACTGTCTGTATGCTGAGACGCTTTCCACCTTGTGATGTCATACCAGGTTATAATTAGCAGGGTTAATACTTTGGCTTCTCTCTCTCTGTTTCTCTGTCCCTCTCTCCCACTCTTTCAAATTCAATTTCAAATATGCTTTACTTGCATTACTACTAGAGAATTTATACCCCTAAAGCATAACAATACACAGATGACCTTACAACAAAAAGGACCATGACCAACCCCACCCTCATCCGCATAAACACACCCCCCCACCTTGAAGTCACAGTAACACACCTCTGTTTCAGAGTTAATGAGGAGCTCAGAGAATATAAATAACACAAATCACTGTTTAGCCAGTACCCACCCGTAAATGACACCAGTCTCTCTCTAACACACACAAATGCACACACAAGGCCGTTTTTTTTTGTAAACCAGCCAATCACGTTGTAGCTCAGGTTATAGCTCCTCACAGACTCTGAACGTACACAGTGGGACAGTTATATCCTCATAAGCCTGGTGCTGCTTCACTCGCTCGCAGGAATGAGGAAATAAGAAAGAAAAAAGAAAACACTCTTTGGGCTGTGTGGCTGCTCATTGTCTCTCTCTCTCTCTATCTGTCTCTCTCCTCTCTCTCTCACCGTCTCACACTGTCTCTTTTTCCCTCTATCTGAGTGGCTGCACGCCGCTTTTCTTTTCTGCTTTTTTAACAAGCTATTTTTACGAGGGATGAATCATAGGGTCTGACACCGACCCCAGGTCAAGCCCCTCCCTCCCTCTGGTCAAGGGGTGTGTTTTTTCTTTTCTTAATTTTTTTTTGGGGAGGGGGGGGGTCTGATTTTGTGCACCATGCTTCCTGGTTGAACAGTGAGGTTCTTGAGGTACACTTAGAGTAGTTTCTTTAGCTTCTACATAAGTGTGCATCATTGTCTATCTCCAAACAGACCTCAAGTCGCAGTGAGTATACTGACATTTGCTCCCAGCGCCGTATTCGACAGCAGTTTGACAGCCTTTGAGAATCCGCCAATTTCAATTTAGTATTAAGTACACTGGGGCCTTTACTGTGGTGCAGTACGCAGCCAATTGTGCCGACCAATCTGGTCCTCAGGTACAGATGAACCTGTGCTAGGCTCCGCCCCCTTCCACCTGCAACCTTGCAGTCCGCTCTCGAACCAGGCGAACTAACCAATCGAGTCCCTCGGAGAGGTGTGCACATGCTGTGTGGTATCGACAAGCATGCAGTATTCCGGCATAAGGCACTCTCCAGCTTGTGTGTTCAGCCGTGTACATGAATATGCATGCACACGCTCATAATCTCATAAAGCAAGCAGCAGCCATGCAATCTGCTTTGTGCTTGCTGATCTGCAGTGAGATATAACAGGGAAAAACTGCCTGGTTCCTTTCCAGGCCCCAATCACAGAGCTCCAATTACAGAGCTCCAATCACAGAGCTCCAATCACAGAGCTCCAATTACAGAGCTCCAATCACAGAGCTCCAATTACAGAGCTCCAATCACAGAGCCCCAATCACAGAGCTCCAATCACAGAGCCCCAATCACAGAGCCCCAATCACAGAGCTCCAATCACAGAGCTCCAATCACAGAGCCCCAATCACAGAGCTCCAATCACAGCCTGTTCTTCAGTGGCCCAGAGTTACTCTAATAACGCCTGAGCTTCAGCGGCCCAGATTTTCAGCGACTATCCCAGCACCCCTTCACCTCACTCTGCCCACTCTCCAGGCTCTGTGCAGTGATGCAGTCCATGGTTAATTACACCTCGGCGCAGTCGCGCAGTCAGCTGTTAATCCAAAGACTGACAACTCTCCCCAGTTTAATAAAAAAACACCTAATTTGTAAACACAACGGCAGCAGCAGTGGGTTCGTCCTCGCAGCTCTGATTGGCCGGACCCAAGCCAGAGGGGGGGCAGGCCCGGTGGGTTCACAGGATGTGAGAAAAAGCAGCTTGAGTCAGCGCTGAGTTTAAAGAATGTGACACTACAGGGACTGAAAGGGACAAATAACAGATTGTATGTAAATAATGTAAGCTGTCTAAGTCGCTAAATTTCATAAGGTAATGTATGTCCCGTTCATGCGGGTGGGGCTGAAGGAGGGGTATGTAGGTGGAGCTAAAGAGGGGTGTGTGGGTGAAGCTGAAGGTGGGGCTTGTCCGTACCTCTTATGTGGGCGGAGCTGAAGGAGAGGGCGTGTATGTACCTCTTTCATGTAGGCGGAGCTGAACGAGGGGGCGTGTCTGGAGCTGAAGGAGGGGGGCGTGTCTGACCTCTTTCATGCGGGGGGGAGCTGAAGGACGGGGGCGTGTCTGACCTCTTTCATGTGGGCGGAGCTGAAGGAGAGGGCATGTATGTACCTCTTTCATGTAGGCGGAGCTGAACGAGGGGGCGTGTCTGGAGCTGAAGGAGGGGGGCGTGTCTGACCTCTTTCATGCGGGCGGAGCTGAAGGACGGGGTGAGGATGCTGCGAACTCTCTTCCAGTGTTCGTCCTTCAGCACCAACAGGCAGTCACTCATGGGCTTCATGGCAGTACGGATCGTCTGCAGGGGGAGTAGAAAGAGACCTGCTGCTTACACAGGTACAAATGCACAATTACACACTCTAATAATGCCAGCTTAAGAATAACTCTGTGCCCGATCAAGCACAGGCATTATTAGAGTAACTCTGGGCTGCTCAAGCACATGGATTATTAGAGTAACTCTGGGCTGCTCAAGCACAGGCATTATTAGAGTAACTCTGGGCTGCTTAAGCACAGGCACTCCCTGTACGCTGTTAAGCACTGTATTGATTTTCTCCCAGAGCGTTGTTACGCTAACAGCAGCATCTGTAGCCTGGCTCTCCCTGAGCGCTGTTACGCTAACAGCAGCATCTGTAGCCTGGCTCTCCCTGAGCGCTGTTACGCTAACAGCAGCATCTGTAGCCTGGCTCTCCCTGAGCGCTGTTACGCTAACAGCAGCGTCTGTAGCCTGGCTCTCCCTGAGCGCTGTTACGCTAACAGCAGCGTCTGTAGCCTGGCTCTCCCTGAGCGCTGTTACGCTAACAGCAGCGTCTGTAGCCTGGCTCTCCCTGAGCGCTGTTACGCTAACAGCAGCGTCTGTAGCCTGGCTCTCCCTGTAGCCTATTTTTATACAGTCTATGCCTGTAGCCTGGGTCTGTATTGATTTTCGCCTGCATCATTTTCCCATGGTCAGTTTATGGCTGCACATAAAGAGGGTTCAGGATAACAAGCACAGGGAGCTGCCCTTATAGCACCCTACCTACACACTCACCTTATCAACGGCTACACACTCCGCTATCTTAGATAAGGGGTTTTCACAAAGGTTACTGGTGTTGCTGTCAGGCAGTAATTCAAGGTCAATTTTAAGGTTCTCCTTGTCAGGACGGAAAGTACTCGGCACTGTTTGAAAAGATTCCTATCGAGCTGCTGGGAATATATAATGCAAATACATAGTCCATGACCTGCTGGATGAGCATATAATGAGATGCTGCTCATGGAGCTCTCCCAGGATCAGTGGCCACTATAGCCTATGCTGTTATCTGCTGTTTTAAGAATCAGTGACACATTTCTGAATTGAAATTTTGCAAAAGATCACAATTTGAAATCTGTGAAGATTTTTATTTAAATATTTGAATTTCAGTTCAGTTTCTGAATTGACTAAACTGAAATGGAACTCAGTCCAAATGTGTGTGTGTGTGTGTGTGTGTGTGTGTGTGTGTGTGTGTGTGTGTGTGTGTGTGTGTGTGTGTCTGTCTGTCTGTCTGTCTGTCTGTCTGCCTTTGGCCATCACTCTCTCATATCCCTGCCCCCACCCTCCCTCTTTCCCTCACCATGCGGTTGGGGAACAGGCTGAACTCCTTCACCAGGATCTGTCGTAGCATGTCGGGGTCGGCCACCAGCACCACAGGCCTACGGCCCAGGTAGTACCTGAGGGAGAACAGAGCCGGAGTGAGAGAGAAAGGGCAGCGCTTCACATAAATTCATGTGAAATATCTACATGCCTGCATTTCATATGTAAAACAGGTTTAATTGCCTCTTCTTCTGTGTGGTTTATTTCTCTGTGCCGCGGCTACGTACACATTTAAAAATAATAAATGAGCACTTCTGTGCTGGTTTTCCTGTATTGAAATCAAAGGCCACTGTTGTCCTAAATCCCATATTGCATGATATTAGTCTGAGAATAATTAATTATGCGCAGTGTGTTTGTTGACACAAGCTGTTGCTTATTGCTGGAAAAAAAAAGTTGTCTTTAGTGAAACGCATCTTACTGGTTTTGACAGTGGAGTCACATGATGAGTGAGAATAACGGGTAATTCATTATCGTGGGCATGATACAGGGCCACACGATATTTACCAGCTGGTATTCTTTCCCTCAGTCTGTAAAAATCTTGTCCCAGTCACCTCTGGGGTTTCCCAAAATGAAATGAACCAAGAATATGATCTCCCACTTTCTCTCGCTGTCTCCCTCTCCTCCCCCCTCTCTCTCTCTCTATCCCTCCTTCCCTCTCTCTCCCTCCCTGAGGTGCAGGACGGGTCACTGTGATCTCGTCCCACACCCCTGTGGTCAGCAGCCTGCCTGGGGTTCCCTTACAGGACAGTAAACCCTGAGTATCCCTGTGTTTGGGGATTCTTTAGGCTCTCAGGAGTCCTGTTTCCAACTTCTGCAGCTTAAGGGAAATTCAACACTGTCTCACTCCCCCTTTTAACAGGGAAATGAGGAGAAAACTAATTTCCTTCCTGCACACTGCTACTCCACAAACCCCTGTACCCCCCCCTCCGCCTTCTCCTCTTGCACCCCCGTAACCAAATCGCTAAAACTGCACAGGAATCTGCCAAGCAGGTGACATTTTTGCTCCGTTTCTCTGAAGGTGTGATGTCATTCAGCGATGGCGACCGTGCAGCTTCTCTGGGGGAAACTCAGGCAATATTTACATTTCTGTTTTCCACTGGCCTCCACTGTGCAGATTATCTTCAGCTTTCCTCTTAATTTCCCTGATTTGCCGAGCTCAATATTTGAGGCAATGACACAATAACTCTATTAAATACAGTAACAGGTGTTTATTCGTCAATGTTCCACCTGCACAATTTTACAAAAATGATTATAATATTTTTTCTACACCTGTTCAAACTGTATGAATTAACCGCATTAAAACCACATATCAGCATGTATAAATATTAGATTACAGGTGGCAAACTGACCAATCAAATGGCGGCAAAATAAATCTCTTGAAGGTGACATGAGAAATGTAGAATGCAACCAGGGCAGAACTGTGATTTAACATTTGTGTGTCATGCATTTGCATTTACATTTGCATTTGCATTTGCATTTGCTAGCGTTATTCACGGGCAGAAACACAGTGCTGTTCACTCACCCGCACACTTTCCCATATGTGTTTATCAGCTCTGTGTGAGCATCGAAAAAGCCCTGCAGGAGAGAGAAGCTGTTTAGAAATAGGACAATCACATGAGAGAATGGCTTTTAGGTAAGGTTAGAGGTCAGAGTGTAGGTCAGAGGTCAGACTGTAGATTAAGGTTTAAACTTCAGTTCATAATCTCACTAGGGGCAAGGTCACTTTGGAGAAGATCGCTCTAGGCAGTACTTCCTATTTTGGACACTACCTTCGTTTTGAGAAAAGTTGCAAACACTTGGAAAGCAAATAAGGCCGATGCAGTCAAAGTTTCAGGAATCAATTGGTACCGATCGACTGTTATTGATCGACAGCTCAATTCATTGCAGATCTATAACGCAGCTCTTAAAGGTCTACAGAACGGCACAGTGATGATGTCATAACACTGTTTTCTTGCGCAGTTGGGGCGGGCCTGTCTGTCTCGGGCCTGTGCACTCTCTCTTCATTCTGTCATCAAAAGCATCTTACAGTTCTCTGTCAGCCGTCAGACTTTTCTGACAGCTTCTGGATGAGAAAGTGGAGAGTGACTTTCGCAGTCTTTCTCTGAGAGAAAACTATAAATGCTGCAAAACCAGTACAACCCACACCCCAACAGGAAAAAGACAAAACAACTAATAACAGGAAACAAAAACTTAACACATTTAAATATGTGAGTATAGTCCAATGCTGACAGTTTTCAGCTGAAATTACAAACTGACTTTTTTTAAGACACGACAGCACACAAAAACAACTTCATCACTTGTACATTCCCCCCTCGAGTCAATAAACCACCACATGCAAATTACCCAGAGTGCACCGCTGTAGCCCCTAGCACAGCCGATAACACAGCAGGCCGAACACAAATAAGATCTAAGCAGGAGTGTGATGCGGTGAAGCACAGATCCCCAGTATCACACACTGTCCAGGGTTTTACAGTAACAGGGCCCTGTGTGTGTGAATGTGTGCCATCATGAAAGGCTCTTTGTGGCACTTTGTGAAGGGTAGCAACCGGACTAATGAAACATGCAATGAACACGTCAGAATCCTCTCACACACCCGCAGTCACACACACACACACACGCGCACACACACACACACACACACACGCGCACACACGCGCACACACGCGCACACACACGCACGCACACTGAACATGCATACACACAGGTGTTACTGTAGAAGAGGAGTGCAGTGAGAGACGGGTGGGGGTATTTTCCACTCCCAGAGACGTGCACAAAGTTTGTCTGGAGATGTTCTCACAAACTCACGCCATACCCATGGCTACTGATGCGTGTTTGAACAGACCCACGCCATACCCATGGCTACTGATGCGTGTTTGAACAGACCCACGCCATACCCATGGCTACTGATGCGTGTTTGAACAGACCCACGCCATACCCATGGCTACTGATGCGTGTTTGAACAGATCCACGCCATACCCATGGCTACTGATGCGTGTTTGAACAGACCCACGCCATACCCATGGCTACTGATGCGTGTTTGAACAGACCCACGCCATACCCATGGCTACTGATGCGTGTTTGAACAGACCCACGCCATACCCATGGCTACTGATGCGTGTTTGAACAGACCCACGCCATACCCATGGCTACTGATGCGTGTTTGAACAGACCCACGCCATTGGGGTCTACAGCCCGTAAATACCCCAGCAACCCATCGTACCCACAGCCTGCCTTCCTGCTGTCTGCGGGACAGCCTCTTCAAAACGGGGCCAGTCTGGTACTGCCATGGGCTGCCGCTAAGGCTGCTGGGAACTCGCCCCCAGGAAATCTCTGATTCTGGGTCATCAGCACAGAAAAGCAGCCAAGTACTGCTGCTAATGCGCCGGTGCTAATGCGCTGTTTATCCTAGCGCATGGGAGAATCAGCCGCTAACAAATCAGCTTAACAGACGAGAGGGGAGGAGGGGTGAGGACAGGACAGAAGACTAGAGTAGAACAGAATAGATTAGAGAGGAGTATAGGGCAATAGAATACAAAAAAGGAGAGGAGAGTAGAAATATATTAGCGTGAAGGAGCGGAGAATCTAACGGAGTGGATTGGAGGAGGGTATAGAGGGGATGAGGATGTAGCCAAACATGGAATTAAAATGCATGTGTGCTATCAGTAATGCAGTATGTATAACTAAAGAGTGACTATAGAGTGTATGATATAGTACTATAGAGAGTGACCGTAAAGAGTGTACGATATACTAATATAGAGTGAACATAGAGTATTTGATATACGAATATAGTGACCATAGAGTGTATGATATACATTTGGTTATCAGCCCACACGCACGCACACGCACACACGCACGCACGCACACACACACACACACACACACATGCATTAGTGGGTTTATAAAAGGATGGCTCTGATTCAGTTAGCTGAGGGGTGAAGGATTAGCATTGTTCCTGCACAGAAAGCTCCATTTCCTGTGAGAGACCGAGAGCTGCAGATATTGCCAATGCCACGGCCTGATCTCACAGTATGACAGCTCACACCGCACGCCCCAAACACAGAGCAGAGAGAGAGAGAGACTATTTGTCTGGTAATTGTGTACTATCCCCCTCTCTTCCTCTCCCTTCCTTCATTACATATTCATCATAAAAATAAAGTAATTTCCAATATGCATAATCTATTTGGGGATAATATAAGTCATTACTTGTGAATCTTCCTTAATGAACAAATTAATGAACTGCAGCCTGACTGGCATGAGTATTACTCCTCTAGCCTGGAGGGAGGGAGGGGGGGCCCAGCGCTGTTCCTCTAACCCCCCCCCCCCCCCTCTCGCCCCCAGTGACAAACCTCCCTACCCAGTCCCTCCCTGAGCATTCACCTGTGATTGTCGCTGTCACATCTCTGAAGGCTCTGTGACATCACACCACTCACTGCACATTGTGTAGCCCATAGACTAGAAATAAATATGGACAGAAGTGGTGCCATGTTGTACAAAAATTGGAGCCAGAGACCGCACAGTAGGGAGCAGGGGGACCCTTATATGGTCATTAAGGCTGGGCCAGGTCCAGGTTGTCCACCAAGTGCGTAAGAAGGAAGTGCCGCAAATTGTCAGGGATTGGTCCACAAAATTATAAAATATTGTCCAAACGACACAATAATTTAACAAATCGGCACATGGGTAGACATAAATTAAAACAAAAAAAAGCTCCTATTGCGACTACATTATTTTCTTGTCGGAAAAATTTATTGACTTTCTATTTTGACTGCATTGGTATCATTGACTTACACTGAAACAGGTGGCCGTTTCAGACTTATACTGGAGCCAACCGAGCAACGAGACGCCAGAGAGCAACGCTCTCAACAAGACCCGGAAGTGAGCTTCAACAATGAAGCCCGGATTTGGCCCCTCGGTGTAAACTCTCTGACCTGGGGATGAGAATGGAATTGTGGGAAATGTAGTACTTGCAGTGACACCCTACCCCTGTAGTCCAGTCAGTGTCCAGTGCAGTCTCATGCCTACTCGCATACCATGGGGAATCAATTATGAGCCATTTTTTGTCAATACTTTGTCAGAATTCCTGACAGTGGATTATAGACAGAGCCCCAGCATTTGAAACCTTGGTGAATTCTTCAGTGAAAGAGGGAGGGATTTGGGGACTTAACCGGAGCTTTAGAGACTCACCTTTCGAAACAGAAACAGGTTTCCATAGAAAGGTATCGTTTTGGGGTGCCTGATACCACACTTTGCTAAGACTGAGTAGGGGAAGATCGAGTACCTAGAGAGAGAAAGAGGCAGAGAGAGTAAGATGTAGAAGAGAGAGAGAAGGGGAGGGGGGGGGGGGAGAAGGGAAGAGAGATTATTCAGTCTTAATCTCACAGATATGCTGTCTAAGCACAGAGCCACACACGAACACAAAGATATTGTGACACCTGCAGGATTTATTTGTTCGGGGAATGTAAAATTTCCACTGATGAAAAAGAAAAGAAAAGGCATGAATTATTCATCGCCACCATTTCTGCTGACACGCAGGTCCTTTAATACCATTTCAGCACAGGGACTTTACGGCTCTCTGCGGGAAACCACGCGACTTTATTCAGTAGTGTTTTCTGTCGCCTGTTCTAAGCGGCTTGTGGAATTTAAGGGGGGAAATACGGGCAGAGATGCAGGCAGACAGTATGCCTCCACCTCCCAGCCAGCCGACCGTGGGCCACAGGGCACGTCTGTTTGTGTGGATGAGTTGAACAGCGGTTGCAGAACTAGGCTCGTATCCAGGAGGACGCTGGTCCGATTCCCGGGTGGACAAATGTTCCCTTTAGCAAGGTGAACCTTGCAGTTTAAATCACTTATGAAAAGGTCACTGGATCAAAACAAAGCCCCGTTGTAATAAAATGCTGCAACAAGGTTGGGACTTATCAGAAACTTGGAAGTATTCGCACGTAATGACAGCATTTCACAGTGGCTAGTGTTGGCTGTAAACACATACGACCCAAAATGCAAGCACCCGGGTAACCTACGCTCCCTGCCAACGTGCAGGTGGGCTAGGTACACCTGCTCTGTGTCAACATTATCCGAATCATCCCCAGAGTCGCATCACTAATTTAACTGCCACATGCGCTTCACCCTCGGTCCCAATAAATAAAAAACCTCCCAACTGCAGGTCTAGTCCTGGCACGTGCATAATTACGACGGCAAGCGCCATTACAGATGCAGACAGGCCCGAAACAATAAATCAGCATGAATTATAGCTCCATTACACCAATATTTGTTTCTGTCTAAATATACAGGAACAGCTGCTGACATAATAACCAGATTGATGACGCCGTATTCAGACCAGGACATTCGGTAAATTAAATTCAATGTTTATTACAGGTGAGCGAGCACATCAGAGTGTAGCCATTACCGCCACCGCTAACCAACCCGTCGTCCGACACGTGCGAACTGACCGTCAGCATGACCTCAGCCTGCTGCAGCTGCCTTCATCGCTGGTCTGCCATTTCTGCACTGGTCCTTCCTACAGCTTCCCTGACTGAAGTCTGATTCTTCACATCTGCTTCAGATAAGAGCGGCAAAAAATGTGCAACTTCCTTTAAAATCTTTTTTTTATTATGTTTTATAAACACACTACATGCACTTGCTTTTGACTGTGTGGAACCCTTTTCACTGATTTCCATTTCATTGTTACTTCTCAGTTTTCTATAATTACTACATTTTGTTTTACTTTCTTAGTTTTCATCTTCATTAATGCTTTATCTGCATTTCTGCTTTTTTGGCATCCTTCTTTTCAGAAAAGCCACATTGTTTCACTCTATTTAAAAATGTCTTCAAAGGGAATTTTTTCAGCTGCGGGAGAAACGCTGAGCACATGAAGCCGTTGTTACTCCTGTTTGAAAAGCCTTCTGCTGAAGTTCTGGCTGTTTCAGCACAGAAACTTTTCACCCATGGTTATGCGTACCCATCGCTGATGATCTGCTCCTGTCTTCACTTTCACAAAGTCTATAAAGATATTAGTCAGCAGGTCATCCAAGCGAGACTGAGCTGAGCCTGTCACTGCATTTAGCAGCATGAGACTGACAGTGTGTTTACCAGCATTCACTTAAATAATTTACACTTTTATCTAGAGCAATTTTCACTGCATATTTTTTTTTTGCTTGTGTCTCAGTTGAAATCAAGTTATACAACTCGGGTGGCTCAGGCTCCTTCCAGTAGATTGAGAGTTGTGTAATCGATTTCACATACTCGTCAGAATTTTAGTGTCAGGTAGTCAGATCTGTAGCTGACCCTTAGCGCAAGCTTGCATGCTTATGACATTAGCATGGCTAACGTTCCACATCGGCAGGCTATTGCCAGCTCCACGTGTGTTATAGAAGGCCAACCTTTAGATAGCAGTACCTATGTACAAGGATAGTGCTGCTGGCTGTGACCAAAAACACCAAGACTGAATGAAAACACAGCTGTCACAATGTCTTTCATTCCTTTCCATGTTTCTTTAAATAATACCAACACCAATCAGGTGCATAATGTTACAGTATGATGAGCCTGACCAGGTTGTTTATAACCTTATAGTACTGTGAGTCTGACCAGACTGCTCATAACCTTACAGTACAATGACCCTATTCAGGCTGCCCATAACCTTATAGTACTGAGTCTGACCAGACTGCTCATAACCTTACAGTACAATGACCCTATTCAGGCTGCCCATAACCTTATAATACTATGAGTCTAACCAGACTGCTCATAACCTTACAGTACAATGACCCTATTCAGGCTGCCCATAACCTTATGGTACTATGAGCCTGACCAGCTTGCTTATAACCTTATAGTACTATGAGTCTGACTATGAGTCATAACCTCACAGTACAATGACCCTATTCAGGCTGTTCATAACCGTATGGTACTATGAGCTTAAACAGGTTACTGATAGTTCTAATACTCTGCAATATGAGTTTTGTAATACCTGTGCTAAGCTGTGATGTACTTCTGTGAAAGGTGTTGGCAGGAAGGTGAGAGTTAGGTGTTCTGTGTGGGTGGTTTATTTTTTGGCCGTGCACATGTGTGTCCGTATCTGTCCTTGCAGAGTGACCAACGATTAATGAAGCTTGGACAGTGGCCTCGGCAGACTGACAGGTGAAGCTCTCCGTTCGGTCATTCAGCCAATGACAGCATCCCTGGGCGTGGCCAAGGTCAGACTGGGTATGTGCAGTACTTACCGTCCGAACCGGTCAGCCTTGTTACTGACAGAGAGATTTATGGGGGGGGGGGGGGGGGGGTGTGGATGTGCTCTTTCTGCACGTGGATGTGTGCGAGCAAACAAAATCTCTTTAAATACAAAAAGGCAGCGGCGTGCGTGTGGGTGGCGGGGGACAGATCTGCGAGAAGCGGACTGCTGCGTCGTCTCTTCTCGCGCTCGTCGGAGTTTCCACTCATGAATAATGCAGCGAAGCAGCCGCCGGGTGACCTGCGAGCGTCCGGGCACAAAGTTTCACTCAACCGCGAGCGCGCGCAACCAGAGCTACCGTGAATCCAATCTGCTTTTTAAAGGCACGGCCGTAAAATAACAATAACTATAAAACCACACGTCTGTCGCCTCCACACAAAGGAGCAGTAAAAGCAAGCACAAGCGGTTTCATGCAGAGAAGGTCCAAACGGAGAGCAGACAACGGATTCCAAACGCTCTTGCGAAGCAGGTGTTCACCGGTAATAACCGCACAGGAAGCGCACGTGCACTGCAAAAACCAAATCTTAACAAGCATTTTAATCTTATATTTAGAATTTAGAATCTTATTTCTGTTACTTTTTTGCTAAAGAAGACAAACAACCTGCCAGTGGGGTGAGATAGTTTTACTCATTTCAAGAATTGCCAGTGGAGTAAGATAATTTCACTTGTCAAAGCTAATATTTTCTACTTTTGAAAAAAGAAAAGAAAAAGATTTTAAGTCTCATTACAAGACTAAAACACTTGTTAAGATAGGAATTTTTTGCAGTGTGGAGCTAAGCATGGCGTCAAAGCAACCTTGCAAAAAAGAAACACAACAAAGGCTTTTTAAAGTGACGAGCGGCATCTTCCATATGACGTGTATTACATTACAATTGTGACTGCTCTGCTCTGAACAAAAACATCAGCGCTAGTCTCAAAACTGCTACATCAACAAGAAGGCACAGGCCTTTCTTCAGTCAGTAAGTATAAAGTTAAATCAGTATATAGAAGGCCCATTTTAAGTGTCTTTGAAGGCTTTTTATACTGAGAGAGCTGTGAGTAATATTATATCAATGATACAAGATTTCCTTCTTCCACTGAACTTCTTCCATTCCATTGTCGGCAGATGGAGCTGCTGCTGGAGGGTCTCCATTCAGCCCTGGTAGATTGATGCACCTCTGTGACTCTGTGACGTAGCGGTGCATGTTTGTCTCGGTTCCTATGCTGTAAGTCACTCTGTATAAGAGCATCTGCTAAACTAATGTAATGTCATGGGTCCAGACAGGCAGTGTGATTGACAGGCCCTTCCCTTACAGAGCTGTTGCCTGGGTTACCACGAGGCCAGGAGGCACCGTTACGTAGGTGTACCAGTTCAGATTAAGAACTTTAGACCCAACCTGTTAATATGGGAATGCAGCCATAAAATAAACAATGATCAGGTCTCTCTCTTTCTTTCTTTCTTTCTCTCGCTCACACACACACACACACACACACACACACACCTTCTATGTAATGGAAAAATGTGAAAAACCAGGCCTCATTTGAACATTACAGATCAATAAACACTGAGCATAAAGCACACAAATCAACCCGTGTGTGTGTGTGTGCATGTGCGCTTTCTTTGCTCTTCATTCTCTCATACGCTGCGTGTGTGTGTGTGTGCGTGTGTGTGTGTGCGCGTATGTGTGTGCACGTGTGTTTTCTTTGCTCCTCATTCTCTCATACGCTGCGTGTGTGTGTGCGCGTGTGTGTGTGTGTGCACGTGTGTTTTCTTTGCTCCTCATTCTCTCATACGCGGTGTGTGTGTCGGGCTCTTTGTGCACGTTCCCTCTGGATGTTTCTGTTCTATTAATACGTCAGAGGCTGTGCTCACCCAGAACGCAGCTGGAGCTCTTTACATTACTTACACTCAGTAAACAGTAATCAGCACTTACTCTGCCTCCTCTCCCATAACAGCCATTAACCCCACCGAGAGACGCCTATTCAAACACACCAGATCCCTTTCTCTCCACCGTGCATGAGCCAGGCCTTGCTCCGCTAAAGACTGTTACGTTTTTACACCGTGTCATTTAGCAAGTGCTCCTATTTGCAGCGTTTGCTGTATATGTCTGTTCTTGAACTATAAGGATCTTATGAATGCTGCCCGCTCAACTCTCCTTAATCATGGACGCCGAGGCTCAGCACCACAGCTGATTGCTGGTTATTGTTTTCACCTTAAAATTAGTAACCAGTTCAGATCCCGTTGAGTTTGAGTTAACTGTGTACTTACTGTACTATACCGCTTTAATTGATCAATTAAGTCTTGAGGGACAAGGAAAACCAGGGTTGAGGATCCCAGCAGACCCTGTGGTTCTCCAGGGCCAGTGTTGGAGAGCCCTGTTATATTGGCTTGTATCGGCACACATAGTCTGGTAGAATGGAGACAGGAAAGATACATAGGATCCATCCTCTCAACATGACAAACTAGTTAAATCCTTCACAGCGATGCACAGCAACAGACAGAATGGGACAGTGTGCGCACTTCACGTCCGTCCACTCAGGGCTCACTGAAGGTCAGGGGAAGAGGCTCAAGGGATTTGCCTGTACTGGAAATTCATGAGAGCTCATTGGCCAGTAGGTGGCACTCTACCCCCTGGTCAGAGCGCAGAAGGTTACACAATCCAATGGAGAGGGCGACTCAAGAGTTCAACACCAGTTCAGTGCACAGGGCACTGCAGTTTGCATTTAAAAAATAAGGGGAGTTCAGCCCAGTTCAGGAGAAAAAAAGAATCCTCCTCTGAGACGGACTGAATGTGATCACTGTGAATTCTGTCAGAGGAGAGGACAGAATGTGCTATGTCACAGAATCTGTCAAACGCAGTGTCACAAAGACCTGAGAACTATCACCAATGTCTCCAATACGTTATTGTCAGTTAGCAAGTACTGTAATGTCACAGTACTCCTCAATTGCACTACTGCCAAGAGAGAACTATTGTCATGTCATTACATTACTTCATTACTATCAATTTTAACTGAAAACAATTGTGATACTATTGCATTACTACACTGCATCACTGTCAACATTTGACTGAACAGCAAGCTTTCAATGGAGAGATCTGCTTAAAAATGTGGTGTGCTTCCAGCTAAACTCCTGCCAGAAAAGTGTACTTTTTAATCTAAAATCTTTTTTCCGTTATCTTTCAGGCTCTACAAATCACGTGCGCCCCTACATTAGCTCAGTTAATAAATCTTAATTTGAGGGGCACTTACATAACAGACCATCTTTTGAGTTGATTGATGTGAATGGAGGCAGAGTCTTTGCCAACAGATCGGAATTTATTTGTCTGGAACAACGGAGCGAGTGTGAAAAGTGGCATAACAGAAGAAGCTGTGCGATGCCTGGGAAAAAATGCAGGGAATGGCACAAGAAGTCCCGGCTGAAAGGAGAGGGAATCCAGCACATTCCGTCAGGAGCGCCGAGTTCTCTCCAGCACTCCCGCTCACCTAGCTCTGCGGCTTTGACTTTCTCCACAGCTGCTTGGATTGTGAAAAATGACAGCATCTGCCAACATCTAAATTACACTGTGTGACTATTGCACTCTACTATCCAAAATTATATATATATTTTATTTTTTTGCGATTATAATACGTATTGTTTTTAACAATAACAATTCCCACTTCCTGTGTCATAAGATCACATAAAGTCATTAAATCAGTACACCAATAGCTGTGTACTGGCATACTGAGTCTAGTGGGTCATAAGGTAAATATGGAGGAGATAAAAAAATTTTTGGCTATCCACACACGTCACATTAAACAGTGTACTAGTCACATACGCCATATTTGTTTTGTCATGTTAACATAGATTGATTCCATATTTGAACATGTGTGTACATTTTCTTCTAAGCTGCTCATTAAGTGAGTCATGGGCTCTGTAAGCTTGGGAACCCTGGAGTTAAACAAAGGCTTGCTGTCGCAGCCATATCTGAGATCCCAGCCCCCAGTCCTTCCCCCAGCGCACAAGTGTGCGTCTCACCCAAAAAGGAAAACTGACGCACAGCACTTCCCGTTCACCATGACAACACGCTATCTCTGCGTGACTCGACTCCCGGTCTGGAGGTTAATGATCGCCGCTAATGCGAGGTCTAAAATTAAACGAGCGCAGACCACAGCCTGTATCTGTTACCACGCTTAAGTGGCTAACTGCTCGATCGCGCGCGTACGGGGGTGTTTTCTGATTGCGAGCCATTGTCCTCCTGTTCGTGCTAATTCACACGGTGACAACAGACCACCGTGTTCTTTGTTATTTAACCTACGGCATTGGTACCCAACCCTGTTCCTGGAGATCTATCGTCCTGTAAGTTTTCACTCCAACGCTAACAAAGCAGACCTCATTCAACAGCGAGAAATCTCGTTGAGATGCTAATTAGTAGAATCAGGTGAACCAAATTAGGGTTGAATTGAAAACCTAGATGGACGGTAGATTTCCAGGAACAGAGTTGGGGACCACAGGTCTACGGGTTCCACAGTTTCTCCGTTAGAGCAGAGCAGCCCAGCCGTGACTCACCAGTACAGAAGGCCCAGGAAGAGCAGAACCAGGCACACAGAAACGGAAACCCCGCTGACTTCTGGGAGAAACGGCTTCAGAAGGTCCGCAGCCAACTCCATCATGTAAACCGGGGGCACCAATCAGAGAGAAGAGCTCTTCCTACACACACAGAGAGAGACAGATACACACACACACACACACACACACCTTCAGCAGGAGCAGCAGTCTCAGAGAGAAGGGGAGAAAGACTCCCTCTCCGATCGACACAATATTGGGCTCAGGCCACGTTTTTTTTACTTACAGAGATCAGCTATAGTGCTGGAGAAGCAAGCTTGAATTTTAACTTTTGAACTGTTTTACACACACATACAGAATACACACACTTCACACTCGTATGTTCACTGTCTTTTGTATGCTCACAGAAACATACACGCACAAACTGGCATGCACATAACCTTACTCCATCTCACTCACACTCACACACACTCTGTCATGCAGGCAGCTGACATAGTCCAGACACTGCTGGTAAAACTTCACTCCTCTGTATGACCCACTTCACTGTTTCAATGTGCGCACGCGCGCACACACACACAAAAACGCGCGCACACGCAGGCATGCACACACACACTCACAAACAAACGCACACACACACACACACACACACACACAGGCTACGGCTCTGCTCCCTCACCTTACTCTGCTCTGGATCACAGCTTAAGATCATCTGACTGACAGCACAGGAGAGCACCTGTCTGCTCTGTCACAGCTGAACGCACGGGTCACAGAATACACATCACAGGGTCACATGTCAGGTACACCCAGGTGGGTACAGGGGACGGACATGACCCGCAGTGTGGGAGAGCTTCCAGCAGCCAATCAGAGGTTAGTCCGATTCCAGAGCGTTTAAAACGCAGTCAAGCAGAAAAGCTGATGATTTTGCTCTGGTTGTAATTTTTGGCCCTAATCTAAACCAAAGGAGGATGTCTAATAATAGCATGGAACAAGGTTATAATCAGTGATTAATAGCTGTCAGAGAGAGACACACCTGCCATTTATGAAGAATGAGTTCACTGTCACCGTCACAATGCAGGCTGAATGAAGCTAACGCTGACTGCAGTCCAATCTAAACAAATGATTAAACCAAATCTGTTTTATCATTGTGTGAAATGCCGTCCTACCAAAATGACCTGAAGCACAACAGGATCAAAGTGCAAGTGTTGCTTTTGTTTTGGTTCACAAGGCTGGCCATCAAAGCTTTCACTCACAGTGTGGGATAAAGTCCATCGGATGTCTGTTTATACATGAGAGACTGCCATCGGATTGTCTCTCTCGTTCTCCCTCCCCTCTCTCCTTCCCTCTCTTTCTGTCTCCCTCACCCTCCCCCCTCTCTCTCATTCTTCTGTCTCCCTCCCTCTCTCTCTATTTTCCCGTTGATCACGGTTTGGCCGAACTATTGAGCTTCCAGATCTAGTCATGCGTTTGTGAGAACATAATGCGCAGCATATACTGTTTCTTTGAAATCCTGCCTTCTTAAAAGCACATTCCTGAAAAAACGCTTAATTGTGTTATTTCATAAGCAGCCTTCAAATACCACAACCAGATAAAAAATGGTCAAGACCATTTTTAAAATACTTATTTAGAGCCACTGGACGTTTACATGTTCTTCTTTTTCCACGGCGACCATGTGTGATTATCCTATGTGCAGTCAGTATACACAAAACAATATACAGTATTCTTTTTTTTTTTTTCTTTTGGAGGGGGGGTGCCACAGAAGGAGGTAGACTCCCCCAGATGTAAAGTCAGTACCTTGTTCCACCACTAGATGGCGAAGACAGCAGCAGAATGGTAACATATATAATAATAGTTTTGTCTCAATTGTGGTATCACCTCTGCAACTTGATCTGACACCTTCCCAAAAACACAACACAGAAGAGAGACTGTTTCTACTCTGATTCATCATTTTAGTCTATGTTACATTATTACACAATTTACATGGTTAGCAGATGCTCTCCTTCCCAGAGACTTTAATAGCTCACATGTGTATACAGGTGGACATTTATTGAAGCAAGTCAGGTAAAGCGCCTTTTCTCCAAGTTACAATGAAAGTGCCCCAGGAGGGAATCAAACCTGTCACCTTTTGGTTACAAGCCCAGCTTCTTAACCTTCATGCCACATTCTCAGCAATACCAGCTTGCCTGGTTCTCACTTGTAGGAACATTCCTGACTCCATTTGATTGCCCAGAGCGTCATTTGAATGGGCGTTCCTCATTTACATTTTCTGCAGCCGGTGTAGATTCAATGTGAAAATCTCATGGCGTGTGCGCATGGTTGTTCTGGACGTACTAAGCGACTCACAATGCAATAACAATGCCAGTATTCTGTTCCGTTTTCCCCACTGCCTCCTGTTCCCAGACTGCAGCGCTTGCTTTTTGCGTAGCTGTGGTCAGGAGAGGAACAAGTGCATTGTGGGAGTCTACATTTCCAATAAGTCAAACAGGAAGTTGCAGAAAAAAATGGTTGAATTTATTTTAGCTGGAATAATTCTTAAATCTGCAAAATAATATTTGGCATACTCTTACATCTGTACTAAAATAAGAATGAGAGACAACATATTTCCAAACTGAATATGGGTATAAAGTTTTAGCCTATCTAACAAAATGCTGCAAAACCGAAGACTGAACAAAGTTTGTTTTATCTTCTTAAATTCAGTTGGGTGAGTGGAAATAAAAAATGGGGGGAAAAAAAGAAAAGAATGACAGGTTCCATACAGCACCCCACCGACCGTATGGATTTGATGAGAACAGTAAATCCTTCTGACTGCCGGGCCACACGCCGCCTAATTAACACGGAGGAGGCTGTCTGGAGGTGACCTGTGGACTGGACTCTCCTCTCATAAATCCTTCTTATGTCAGTCATCGATTTCTCTGGGTGAGTGTGGGACACACTCCAGCATAATGTGGTGTGCAGACAGTGGGACATAAATGCCAGGGAACTGAGCTGAGATCTCCAAGGCTGTGGGTCTCATTCCCAAAATACCCAGCTGTATAAACTCATTCAATGTAAAAAATGTAAGTTGCATAAAGTTACTCTGGATAAATGCATCTGCTAAATGTCTAAAAATGTAAGCGGCTGTTTTAGGGAAACGTGAAAACGTGGGAACCTTAAAGGAGCATTCTGTAAAGACTGATGATCATGGCACCATGTTTTAATATGGAGAACTCTGGAATCATTAGTGGGGGTGCCCAATACACTTAATATTTCATGACCCCCCACTTATACAGTGGCACAACCAACAGTAAGGTCAGTTCAGTCCACAACCAATTCCCATTTACAATGGTGACATTGGCAAAAACAGGTTGGGCGCAGGCCGAGAGTCTCGCTTCACATGATATAATTGCATGATAGGAACTCCTTTGGTTATATTACCATGGCCTAGGACCTGACTCCATAAACAGGGATGGTTATAGTGTTTCACCTTATCGCAATTGCCATTGTGATTTAAATTATCACCAGACATTGCGGAAGGTATTTGCACATTTATTAATATCTATTTTAATTCGCTTGCATAGTGGAAAAGTCTCAGATTTTCACTTTGTTTTGTCTTTTCTGTTCTGGTGCTTGTCGCTATCCTGGTTATTTGCATTTAATTTGGTATGCTTAAATGGCCTTGGGAGTCACGTTGGACAAATGTATGGTGGATTTTCATAGGCTGAATTCAATCTTGTGTATGTAGAGTAGAACAGCTTTCATTTTTGAATCACGCCACGGAATGCTTCACAAAAAGGCTGATTGGCGGTTGAGTCCAGAATCTTCAGAATCTCGAACTGCACTGTACCGACCATTGAGCTCTGAGAGCACTAATTGCCGTGATGTTCCGTCTTTAGTATTCGCTCCAGCCGAGCAGAGCCGGGCCGCTGGCAAAAACACTCTGCAGTCATCTAGGGCCACAGCCATCCCTGGCCCACACTCATTCAGCTGCTAAATTGTTGGTGTGATTTATGTTGGGGCACTTTGGGGGCCACAACAACATTCTTGTTTAGGGCCAGATCTGCAGCTGAGCCCTCAATGAATAAGATTTAATTTAGCTCTGAACTGCCAGTCAGGGTGCAGCATCACAGAGAAGTACATATTTCACATTTCTTTGTTACAGATAAAAGTGGGAAGTGTTTTCTCTAGCAGTTGGATATAAATAAAGTTGCTTACATTATCATTATATTCAACTGGGCCTGCAGGACAAATGACTAGCACTAACAGGTATTCAACTTTATGGATTCAAAGTGATTACATTTTCAATAGAACCTAGCCAAAAAAAGGTTAGACAAACAATGGAGTAGCACAAGCATAGGCTACCTTCCCACACATATAAAGTAGACATTTTACCAGATTATATTTGTATGTAGAGATAAACTAATACAAATAATGGAAGGTAAAGTCTGCACACACACACACACACACACACACACACACAACAGATAATGTAGCTTTTATAATGGGCAGCAGCCATTGTAGTTGTGGGATAAATATTGCAATACACTGAGAGCTGATTTGAAAGGACTGACAACAACTATTGTTGGCTACCCGCCTGTACCAGATCCATTGACCATTCAAAAGCAAATAATAGCCTGCTGACCGGTCCGGTACATTAGCTAAGTGCAGGGCTGGCTGTACGAGACTGGCCTGACAGGCAAACGCATGGCTAAACGTAGAGGTCCTCCTTATAACTGGCTATCGATATATAGCTAACTTACGTTACTGAGCTAGACTTCACACGTAATTAGGAGCGAAATATTTACTTGGATGAGTATGGTCGTTAGCTCACTCTCATTTGACTTGGATTCGGTGTTTGTTTGTTAGCTTTGTTGGCAAATCCGATACAGATGGATTTGGAAAACTATGACATTTAAACTGTAAAGCTTGGTGTCCAGACACGCAGCATGTCATGCATGATTAATTTAGCTAGACATACATCGAAAACCAGTAAGTAACTTTGCAAACTTAGTTTTCTAAACCGCTAAAATATCGATTGTTTTAAAACCAGATATCACGCGACAATGCTAAACTGCTAGTTTTACCTAACGACGGTCACGATCTACGCCGTAAGAGGATAGACTCAGTCATATTAACCAGTTGGGTATATTGGTAAGGCGGTCTAATCATAATTCATTAAATTAGGAGCCTACGTTTCAGTGGGAAGTTAGTTACTCACCTTGTTCATTGAATGTCAGCTCCAACCTTGTTGACACTCACACTTTTGGTCAATGTAGTTCTGTTAGACACAAAGAACTACAATTTTACGTACGATACGATCTGCACCTTCGGTTATTGTAGTTCAACGGACCTTTGGTAATCGTACCCTTTGTTAAGTTTGTGAAAGCAACTTTAAGTTTATTTTTGGTCATTCGTTTATCATAATTGGTGTCAAAAAATGCTTTACTTCACTTTTACAACAATTACTTTTTTTGTGATTACCATTTTTCCAGTTGCAGAAGAACGTGGTTTATTTAAATTTGAACTCAAATAAAATTATTTGTATACTGATGCCTATTGATTAGATTACTAATTACTCGTGCGAGGTTGTCATGTTTTAAAGGTTTTATTCTGGATTTATTTTTAATGCATGCACATTTTATTGCCCCTATCGTTGTAAATCCAAATGGACGTCTCCTAGAAGATGACACGATGATGGTGGTGATGATCTTGACAAGGATGAAACATTACACTTTATTGAACTGTATTTTAGGTTAATTTAAGATCATATGAGACCATTGCTTTAATCTTCTGTTTATCTATTTTGTTCTAGTCATTTACGCTACGTGCAGTCATAACTGATCTGAATAGAAGTGTCTGTTTATTTCATTATGCTGGGGTGTCGATGGGTTCTTTTAGCCACTAAACAGATTTCTCATAAATTGCACTGAACCATTGCAATTTGGTTGCCATTCAGTTACAGAAACACTGCTTCTTTTGAACAAAAAAACAACATTACCTACAATTTTTAAATCTTTTGTTTGCTCATAATTTCCCGAATCTGCACAGACTTAATTAAACACATAGCCTACTACAGGTAAATAGCAGATTACTGACATCTGCGCGAGCCAGTTTGTAATCCGATTCTGCTCCAATTCGTTCAGTGAAAATCCGATGCCGTCATAGAAGAGTTTAATGCAGGCCACATGTATAACACGCCGAATAATTCAACCAAGTACATATTCAATCGCATATTTTGTGCTGAATAGGCTTTACCTTGAAATGACAGTTTTCAAAATGAGAAAATATGAGAACTGGACTATGATGTTAATACAACTGCAAGGTTTTATGTTCAGAACAATCGACAGATTGAGTTGGGTGGGATTTTAGGTGGGATTATGTATAAATACATTTTACTAAAAAAGGGCCATACAGTTAGGCTACGTTTTATAAGGTAGGTAGCCTATGTTTTTTTTATTTATATTTTGGTTAAGATTAACGGCATTGACTTTATTTGTGGTCAAAATAGCCTACATTCACAAAACTCAAATTAAACCGTTAATTTGGGATTTGATATATTTTTTTAAATCAAACTTCACTCTATTGTAATGCAACTAATGTTTCTGTTTATTTTTCTTATATTTCCTTTCGGAAATTCTGATAACGTTTTAACACGACAAAGTAGCGACATTACCTGTCAAACAAGCCAACATCTATGGGAGTTTACGCCCCCTTGAGCTGATCAATCGATTCTATAGTCATTTGATTATTTCCAAACTCACTACGCTTTCTCCATTGCAACTTTTGCAGGGACTCTCCAGACATGTTGACGATTAGCTGAAGTAAGACTGGCATTTGGCTCAACTTTTGGGCCAAAAACAGTGAAGATTGGTGTGGATATTTTGCGGAAATACTCCTCGAATAGTCCTCCCAGAGACCGGCCACTGAAAAGGACTCCTGGATGAGATTTTCCTATCTTTTTCTGACTGATGAACTGGGCTGGTAATGTGCGAGGCAGCGACTGTGTCAGTGGCTCAAGATGGCAGATTTTTACTGAGTTCTGAACTGAAATCTCGCTGCATTTTTTGCCATGACTGAAAGGAGTCCTTGCACCGATGGCCCCTGTATACGAAGGTACGAACCCTGAAAACATGGGCTTTTCCTCAGTCAATTATCTCATGCATGCTAATGCACGGTACGGATAGATATTAGCTCGTGAGCTACCGGACCCTACGGCTTTACACATCCACATTTGTGCATTTAGTAGCAAACAATATATTTTGCTATAATTTGTTTTTATTTATCTGTTTCGTGGCTCGTGCGCTAGATATGTTTATTTATAGGCTAACCTTCGGTAGCCTGCCGTTTTGTTTTAATCCCTTTACGTGTCTGTGCAAACTAACGTTAGGATAGTGATGGATTATGTGGCCAGCTGGTAATTGGTTAGTGGTTGCTAGCTAACCAACCCTCCGCTTTCTTTTTGTCAAACTAATTTCTGTGAAATCGTCTGTTCATATGCAAATATGATTGCGAAAAATCCGGCTGTTTGACCATCTTTAGTATCATGGTTTCAGTTAGGGAAGGGGGATGAAGGCGAGACTCGATCAAGTGCACGGATCAGACGTCCACAGACGCGTCAGCCCCGTTTCGACTGGCATAAGCTTTTCACTTATTAAGCACTTATTTTGGAATAAGGTGTATGATGGCAACATAATATCTATGCTAAATATTTGTTTTTGTTTGTCTGTATAGCCTATCATTCAATCAGAACGAACGTGAGCGCTATGGGCTTCTGTTAATTCTGCTGCTGCATTATTTTTCTGATTATCTAGCCTAGTTAATTGCATTTTGTGTATTTGTGAATACATGAGAAAAAATGCTAATGAAAGAAGATATTTGATACTTTGCATAAATGCCCAGGTTGGCAGTTTTGCAAAAGAGTACGCTACTTTCAGCAGCTTATGTAGGCTACTTCTCTTTAACCAGATCAATCCTCACCAGCCTATAGCCTATACGAGAGCATAATTTGCCGGGATTAATTTCGGTGTTACACGGTTGACCCAAAATGAAGGCAAAGTTGAGGGATGTGTGGTTTGTTTTAAAGGCTGCTGTAGTGCTAGGCAAGATCTCATTCCATAACAAATAAACTGAATAAACTGAAAATAAAACGGACGCGATTTTAACATAGCTAGCCTATAAATGCGCGACAATGTTTTTTTTTTTTTTAACATAAACGTGATCTGCACTGTAGAGCACAATTTATGACAACACAGCTGGCAATATCGATAATGGAAATGGAAAGTCGTTATCATTATTCAGGAGGAAGAGATTCAATACTGTAGCCTATTGATTGCGGGAATTGGGCTGTATGGTCGGGCTAGTGTTTCTGTCCTATTGACGCCCCTTGCGTCCTCTGCTGGCGGCATTAGGAACTGCAGCACGTAAATCAAACAAGGGCGCAAAACTGGAAGGCACTATAATATGGTTAAAACATGATATTGCTATGAAAATAATATATTTAAAGATTATTGCATGGCAATGATTCGCTCTTGAAGACTCCCGAAGCCATAATATCAACGGAAATGTCCATGAAGGCTCAAAACTGTTAATCCAGGGCACTTTAATGATCTTAATGTGTTGATAAATTAACCCATTATCGAATAGAACTCAACCAGTGTTAAAGTTAAATGTTTTAGAAATGCAATATGTGATTGTCCCTCTGCAATCAAAAGATAACCCAAACTCTCCCAAGTTTTCTGAATAACTACGTTTAAAAAATAAAAATTTTTTATTTTTTAAACTCACATGACGTCAGTTGCGTGTTTAAAATGTTTATTGTGACAGTAGTGTCTTAATCAAGGGCAATCGGAAATTTGGACGTCACATTTGAGTGAGAGTGACGCGGCTCGCCAGGTGTTCTGTTGACAGGCTGCCCTTGCTAATGGGAATGCGGCGTTGAGCAAACATCACACGGCCCCGCATTGTTAATAAACGTTTTATTCTGCAAATGCAGACACACTGTTTTACAGATTAAACTCACAGTAGGCTATGGACTGAAGAAAACAAACTATTCCAAATGTCACATTTTGAGCTAATTAGCCCACTCTATGAATTGTTATTCCTGATCGATTATTTCTGAATGATAATTTTTTATTAGTCTATGAATCATTTGTCGTTAACAAATTGAACATAACTTGTACGTGGCGTTGATATGTTGTCACGGTCTGCGAAGCTGTTATGTTACTAATACAAAAATACTGTAATTACGCAAGTTGGCTTCCAGTGAAATGTTTTTTTCCCGGTGTTGATAAAATTAATGTTTTTCGGCGTTGATGAAATGCTTTTGGCGTCAGTTTGATTAATTGGTCTTTCATGAGTGACCGGGATCCCTCTGGAATTAGTTTAATCGCTACCGCACACCCTGAGACGGATATTATTGAACTCGCATGAACATGGTGAAAATTATGAAACCAAAGCGCAGAACGGAACCAATCAGCAAAGCTTATCAAGGGAAATGCGTAACCAGGGCAAGACAGGGTTGGGAAAGGCTCCCAGTGTTTGTGAGATCCACAACAGTTTCCACGGTGCTCACCGGCTTGCAGTAAAACCTGGAATGGCTCAAACAGCTATGGAAGAGAGTGGTGCTCTGGAAGACGCTGATGGAGAGAGAGGAGAGGAAGAAATAGTAGAAAGAAAGGGGCATCCTTTCCCTCCAAAGATCCTCTCAAGCCTGTGAGTGTCAGAATGAAAAGGTTTCGGGTGAAGTGCAGGACCCTGATGTTCAGCTGCAGCTGTTTAACAGAAAGACATACGGACAGACAGACTGACAGACCGCAGCATCCATTATTCATGTGCGTGCAGCCCCCTGTACTCCACTGAAAATCAGATATCACACCGGGGTGCCTCAGGAGGGGAAAAACAAATGGCACACAAACCCCCCCCACCACCACACACACACACACACACACACACACAGACACACCGCTCAGTCGGTCACCTCTTTTTTTTAAATTAACAACAACAAAAAATGACTAGTTTTTTTTGTTATTACATTGACAATGGTAAGTAGGGTACAATGGAACTGATATTTATTTATTTCCGTCATTAAGAGAAAAGCTTACCGATAATGCCCTGAAGTGCCCTGTGTTTTAAGAACAAAGCGGTGGTAAGTGTAAAAGCAGTGTAAAGAAATGCAGGAGGCGGAGCAGAAGACGGGTGTGGGCACTGGGATTAGAGGGCAAGATTAGCTGTAGGAGAGTGGGCAGACAGGTTGGCACACCTGCGTGTGAGCACAGGATGAGGTCATACCACAGATGCTAAAGACACACCAGATAGTCAGCTCCTCTGTTCTTTCCATCCTCCCTGCTCCATAACTGCAGGAGGCTCTGATTGATAAGATGTCTGCTTTCGCTCATTTAACACATGCCTCTGATTACCACGTTGCTGATATCGGAGTAGGATATATTTACTCCTGTTTTGGACCCTTGGGGGCTGTTGTTTGGCTTCATCGTACCCCTGACCCTGACCCCCACCATAGTGCAGCAGGCCACGCCCCGTTCGCTTTGATCAGAGGCAAGGCTAATGGGGTCACCCGTGTTCCTATGTGAGTTCTGTAATAAAGGAGAGCTCTTTATGAATGCGCACTGACAGCTCACATCTTCCAAGACCCTAAAGGCCTCTGTTCATTGTGGGAGAATGAACAGAGTACCTTTAGAGGCAAACCCGTCTGCCATCGCTTTCTTCTGTTCATCCTTTCTTTCATCTTTTTAACTTTAATACCTCACTTTTGTTTGTTCATTGCACTATCCTGGGATCAGTGGCTGTGCTGTGCTGTGGCTGAGTGCTGTGCTGTGGCTGAGTGCTGTGCTGTGACTGAGTGCTGTGCTGTGGCTGAGTGCTGTGTTGTGGCTGTGCCATTCGTGGCTGTGGCTCAGGAGGTAGAGCGGGTCGTCCGCTGATCGCAGGGTTGGCGGTTCGATCCCCGGCTCCTCCTGACCACATGTCGAAGTGTCCTTGGGCAAGACACTGAACCCCAAATTGCTCCCAATGAGCAGGCTAGCGCCTTGCATGGTGGCTACCGCCATTGGTGTGTGAATCTGTGTGTGAACGGGTGAGTGAGAGGCCATTGTAAAGCGCTTTGGATAAAAGCGATATATAAGTGCAGTCCATTTACCATTAGGGCTGCCTTGTTGTTCGAGATATCCCAACACTTTGAATGGTTAACTTTCATGTTCCACAGAGTCCCATCTGACAGGGAATGAGTTTAAGGTTACTTATGTAATGCAGTGTTTAGGGTAAAGGGTAACCTGTACACTACATAGATACACAGGTGATACTATGCTGTTAGCTGTGTAACACAGTATATATTGTGTATTACCTGTGTAGTGCAGTGTTTAGGGTAAAGTGTAACCTGTACACTACATAGATACACAGGTGATACTATGCTGTTAGCTGTGCAACACAGTATATATTGTGTATTACCTGTGTAGTGCAGTGTAGAGGATGTTGAATTCCCAGTGCTGCGTGAAAGCAGAGGCAGATTGCAGAGGAGGAGGCGTTTGAGTGGCCATTGCGAGGTCTGCCCAGACCGACTAATTGGGGATCAGGCCCTTGACGCCATAGTGCATGCTGGTAACCCCGCAGCTTGGCCAGGCCTCCAGTGCGCCCCAAAATGTGATGCCGCATCACAGAGCGGCCGGATGGGTCTCTCTTCTGCACGATGGCAGGCCCTCTGGATTTTGGGAGAATTCCAGAAGGTTATTGGGGCTGAAATGAGCGGGATTGCGCGGGGGTGTGCACTCTGTATTAGCCCCCGGTCTCATCCACACAGACAAGAATCAGAGCAGCGTCTCCCTGCCGTTTATCTAAATGCCTCGAGTGGAAAACAGGAGAAATAATGACCTGCGCTGTTTTCAGATAAAACAGGATGTTCCCCGTGGCTCCGTTAATCATATGATTGCGTCTTTCGGGTAAAGCGTGCAGAGTGCAGGCGAGCTCTTTCTTTGTGTGCTTATATAACAGACTGAAATGCACGCCATTAGAGAGATGGAAGGTCACTGAAAGTGCGGGAAGTAGAAATCCAGATTTAATGTTGTTTATTTTCATCCTGCGTAATGACAGTGTTCTTTCAGGAGAACAAAGGAATATTGTATTTACTGAGGGAGGGGGTGCCTGGGGAACCCCACACACACCACGCGCACGCACGCACACACACACACAGAGGTAAGCATAAATGCACACATGCCTCATAAAATAAATGTGTGTGTGTTTGTGTGTGAATGAGATGAGAGAGAGTGAGTGTACCTCAGGGGTCTTCTGTGAGCTATTTTTTTTTTGGGGGGGGGGGGGGTCTCCATCTCTCGTTGCTGCAGATGAATGGTGCGCAGGTTGTCCCGCTCGGCAGTGATGCGCGGCGGCAGCTGAGAGCTCCAGCGGCGGTAATGAATCCGCTCGGCTTCAGAGAAAGCGCTTCAGATAAAGGCCACGGCGCGACCTTTAGCGTATGAAAGGATGACCTTCACTGGGAGGAGGGTATTGGTGGATGACTGAAATATGCTGCGGCTCGGTTATGATCCAATCAGAAGAACGGCCCCTGGGGCTGATGGGAAGTTTATTTGATCAGTGAAGAAAAGCCTACATGTGTGTGAGTCTGGGATAAACTGGGAGAGACTAGCAGAAACTGGGGTAAACTGGGAGAGACTAGCAGAGACTGGGGTAAACTGGGACGGACGAGCAGAGACTGGGGTAAACTGGGAGAGACTAGCAGAGACTGGGGTAAACTGGGAGAGACTAGCAGAGACTGGGGTAAACTGGGAGAGACTAGCAGAGACTGGGGTAAACTGGGAGAGACTAGCAGAGACGGGTAAACGGAGAGACTAGCAGAGACTGGGGTAAACGGAGAGACTAGCAGAGACTGGGGTAAACGGAGAGACTAGCAGAGACTGGGGTAAACTTGGAGAGACTAGCAGAGACTGGGGTAAACTGGGAGAGACTAGCAGAGACTGGGGAAAACTGGGAGAGACTAGCAGAGACTGGGGTAAACTGGGAGAGACTAGCAGAGACTGGGGTAAACTGGGAGAGACAAGCAGAGACTAGGGTAAACGGAGAGACTAGCAGAGACTGGGGTAAACTGGGAGAGACTAGCAGAGACTGGGGTAAACTGGGAGAGACTAGCAGAGACTGGGGTAAACTGGGAGAGACTAGCAGAGACTGGGGTAAACTGGGAGAGACTAGCAGAGACTGGGGTAAACTGGGAGAGACTAGCAGAGACTGGGGTAAACGGAGAGACTAGCAGAGACTGGGGTAAACTTGGAGAGACTAGCAGAGACTGGGGTAAACTGGGAGAGACTAGCAGAGACTGGGGTAAACTTGGAGAGACTAGCAGAGACTGGGGTAAACTGGGAGAGACTAGCAGAGACTGGGGTAAACTGGGAGAGACTAGCAGAGACTGGGGTAAACTGGGAGAGACGAGCAGAGACTGGGGTAAATGGAGAGACTAGCAGAGACTGGGGTAAACTGGGAGAGACTAGCAGAGACTGGGGTAAACTGGGAGAGACTAGCAGAGACTGGGGTAAACTGGGAGAGACTAGCAGAGACTGGGGTAAACTGGGAGAGACTAGCAGAGACTGGGGTAAACGGAGAGACTAGCAGAGACTGGGGTAAACTGGGAGAGACTAGCAGAGACTGGGGTAAACTGGGAGAGACTAGCAGAGACTGGGGTAAACTGGGAGAGACTAGCAGAGACTGGGGTAAACTGGGAGAGACGAGCAGAGACTGGGGTAAACGGAGAGACTAGCAGAGACTGGGGTAAACTGGGAGAGACTAGCAGAGACTGGGGTAAACTGGGAGAGACTAGCAGAGACTGGGGTAAACTGGGAGAGACTAGCAGAGACTGGGGTAAACTGGGAGAGACTAGCAGAGACTGGGGTAAACTGGGAGAGACGAGCAGAGACTGGGGTAAATGGAGAGACTAGCAGAGACTGGGGTAAACTGGGAGAGACTAGCAGAGACTGGGGTAAACTGGGAGAGACTAGCAGAGACTGGGGTAAACGGAGAGACTAGCAGAGACTGGGGTAAACTGGGAGAGACTAGCAGAGACTGGGGTAAACTGGGAGAGACTAGCAGAGACTGGGGTAAACTGGGAGAGACTAGCAGAGACTGGGGTAAACTGGGAGAGACTAGCAGAGACTGGGGTAAACGGAGAGACTAGCAGAGAATGGGGTAAACTGGGAGAGACTAGCAGAGAATGGGGTAAACTGGGAGAGACTAGCAGAGACTGGGGTAAACTGGGAGAGACTAGCAGAGACTGGGGTAAACTGGGAGAGACTAGCAGAGACGGGTAAACGGAGAGAGACTAGCAGAGACTGGGGTAAACTGGGAGAGACTAGCAGAGACTGGGGTAAACTGGGAGAGACTAGCAGAAACTGGGGTAAACTGGGAGAGACTAGCAGAGACTGAGGCAAACTGGGAGAGTCGAACAGAGGCCAGATGTCTGGAGCCATGTCAGACTTACGCCTGGCAGCAGCAGGGGAACTGTGCGGAACCTAGGTTGGGGCCGTTGAGTGAAGTCAGAGGTCAGACACTCGTTTAAACAGATTGAAATGGTTCACAGCCAGCCGCGGTTCACTCCTGCACAGAGTTCTTCACTCTGACTGTGTCCGAATCACAGCCCTATCTACTGCGTCTTGTTTACTGTGTACGAGCATACAGTATACTGCTTACTACATAATGTTTAGTGACATGCAGTATGCAAAAAATATCCTCCATACTATTATTAGCGAAAACCCGGAAATTACTATATCAGCCGAGGATATTAAGAACACTCAGTACCAGTTTCCTTTGTGTTTGCTTCTGTTCCCAATACACGCACGCACGCACGCACCGCAAGCATCAGACAAACTCCAATACTGTCTTCAGATCAGTCGCTTGAAACTGACTCCAGCTGACGGGATTGAAACCGTTTGCAGGTGCTTCGACAGAAGAGCTCTGCTAGCATTCCCAGCTTCAGCTGCACACCTGCAGGGCTGCAGTTTCTAAATTTGGTTGCAGCAGGTTTCAGTTGCAGCCAGTTTCTGAGTCTGTGGTGTGAAGAGTGTACAGTGTGGTGCAGGAGTTGCAATTGAGAGCGTGTCTCTCTCTGTGCAGGAATTGCGATTTGAGTGCGCTTCTTTCTGTGTCACCTGATTACCAGCAATCTAACTACAGTTGAACCATGAGCACACATTCCTAGAAACACGAAGGTGTGTGTGTGTGTGTGCATGCGGGTGTGCACGTGCATGCGAGTGATTGTGAAATCCTTCCGTCTCCTGAAGTTAATTCTCAGGAGCTTTTCAAAGCAAAGCGAGTTCTATCCAGTGTTGGGGGGAACAGGTGCACAGAACACAAGTCATATCAGCAAATTCCATCTCTTCAACAAATGAGCAAACCGCTGTGAAAAAATAAGTTGGATTCACTGTCAGCATTTTTCATAAATGCATCAAAAGTGTTCATTGAACGTCTCCTCGGGAACGTTTCTAAATCCTTTTCCCTGCCAGACCAGGATGAATAAGGCTGGGCCATAACGCACACACGCGCACAACATGTACACCGTCTACACTATCACAGACTCCAGAACGACAGGAAAAACTTACTGTTAGTTTACTGGCTTCCTTGCTTTTGATTTGCTAAGAAGCATGAACAAGGTGGCTAAGGCTGGGCTGTATTTAGTATTAATAATAATTTTATTGGGGCGTCTCGGTGGCGTAGCCTGAAGAGCACTATCCACATGCTCATGGCGAGCCGCCACGTTGGCGGCTTGAATCTAGCCGCGCGACCTTGATCGCATGTCTCTCCCTCTTTCGCTCCCCATTCTACACTGTGCTGTCCAATAAAGCTGAAAAAATAGCTCACGACTTCATCAAAAATGTCAGATCAGATAAATCACTACAGATAATGAAATCATTAAAAGCAGAAGTTGACGTGAAATCGTGCTGTGTCTGTGGGGCGTTTTCGTGTTTAAAAAACTGAGGCCTGTCCACTCGCCTCCGCTCATTTTCTCAGAGAGAATGACCCAGAATCATGCCGGGGGGGCGGGGAGGGGGGCGGGGGCAGGCAACCAGCACCCCCCCATGCCAGCCGGGGAGATAATGCCTGTCTAGACATGTACAGGTCAGTTTGGAAAATGGCTGCCCGCGTCAGATGACCAAGTTATTTAACGTAACTGTGTGCCCCCCCCCCCTTTTAGGGGGAGGGAGGGGTGTGTGGCAGCATCCCGGCTCTGTGAACAGATGGCTCTTTCATATCCTGCATCGTTCTCTCTGTTTTCGGAGTGGGGTGCAGCGGGTTAAATCTGGGGTAGACTTTCAGGTGGCTCTTGTCCAGGTGAAGGAGCCCCGCGCACCCACACCCTCTCTTTCTTTCTGTCCATCTTTTATTTGTTTTGTTGCTGTGTTCTGGTGAGGTGGAGGGTGTGCTTTTCAACACGTTGTCAGGATAAGCTGTAATAGAATCCTAATCAAAACAAGCATTCAGACTGAGGCCCCAGTCACTGCACACCATCTCTCTCTCTTTCTCTCATTCAGGCTGAGGCTCTCTCTCTCTCTCTCTCTGTCTCCCCCCCCCTCTCTCCTTACACAGAATTAATTTTATGCTCTCTAAAAAGGCGGGAGATTAGCTAACCTTTCAGTGAGTCATAATCCCTCCCCACCCCCCCCCTAAATATCTGACGGTTATTATTCTCATATTTTCCCTTGTCAAAGTACTGCATAATGTCGACGAAATTGCGGTGAATAAAATGAGCCGTGCTATTATGTAACTCCGCCGAAGGTTTTCCATTAGTACAAATGTGAAACAAATGCCAGTGGCCCTTTGCGAATGTTGGCAAAGTGTGCAAACATTGAAAAAGCTTTATTGATCTGTGACGGAGCGCAGCGCAGATGGTGGTGAAAAGGTTGTTGACTTGAATTTTTACGTTTTCCTCCGGTCATTGGAAACTCGCAACAAATGCTGTTGTTTTCAAATACGAATAAAACTACAAATTAAGTTACAAAAACTTTTTTGCGAAGCCAACGGCAGGTTTCAAAGCTTTACTTGTTGTAGTTTAGGATCGTTTTTTTGACAGATGCAGCCATCTCACCTCAACTTTAAGTGATTGAATTGCAGGTGCTTGTTGCTGCATATGTTCAAAGTTCAAAGTGTTTTTATTTATCAAGTGCACAGTATAACACAAGGTCATTCTGAACAATTAAATTCTTAGGACATGACAAGCAACAACTATGTAGTAGGCATAAAAAAATGTATAAATATATATATAAAATTGTTAAAAAGAGTCAAATAAGGGCAAGAATAACATAAATATACAGCAGTAAAACACTAGCAGCAGTTCCAGAGCATATGGGTTCTCTAAGCCTGTGCGAGTGACATTCTAACATTTATAAGTACATGAATCCCTGCAAAATGCAGCCATGGTGTTGCAGTGGAACAGTGTTTTGACCCTCATGTAGTTAATACCCACAGTCCTGTACTGCAACAGGTCCATAATAACAGACACGGTCACATAGGTTCACCCTGCACTGTTCCAGTTGAACTGGTGCACTCACGGTTGAATAGTTTCTCTCTGAACGGTCCTCCCCATTGTCCTCCCTGGCTGTATATCTGTGGTATTTTTAGAGCAAAGACCTGGCAAAAACAAAAGCATAATCCGGTGGGGGTGGGGGTGACATGGGTCCCCTGTGTCTGAGGTGCTTATCGCCTCTTGCAACCTCCTAATAGGCTGACAGATAATCCTTCTCATTCGCTCAATCAACACTTTGGGAAGAGGTGGGAGGGGCTTGGTCAATTAACCCCTACGCAGTCTTATGGACTGAGGCGCAATACAGTCTCTAAATGTGGGTCAGGGGGCTGCGGGGCTCTGGGGGGTGGCGGACCTGACTCATGAGACATGGTGAATGCAGAATCCCCGCCCTGCGAAGAGACCCCCTAGCTGCAATTTCTACTATCATGGATATTGGCAGTCAGTTTTGACCATGCTGGTCATTAAGATCTAGACCCTGAGCCGACCTGAGGAGAATGGGTTTCCCCCTTGAGTCTGGTTCCTCCCAAGGTTTCTTCCTAGTTACCTCAGGGAGTTTTTCCTTGCCACTGTTGCCTCTGGCTTGCTCTTGTGGGGGTTTAGGCTGGGTTTTTTCTGTGAAGCGCATTGTGACAACTAGTTGTGAAATGCGCTATATAAATAAATATTGATTTGATTCCTCCAGGAATGGAGACGCCTTTTTCCAAGGAGTTTATTGGTCAAAGGGCGGTGCTTTTATGTTTCAATCTGTTAGCCTTAACAGTAACCTGCCCCAGACCAGGTTAGCCGTGCAGCATAGGTTACCATGGCGATATACTCTGATTAAAAGTGAGTCAGCTTTGTGATACAGAAAACCCAGGGTTAAAGCTTAAATTAGCTCACTAACCCCATAATCTTGCTTCACAGAACACCCCCCTGGTCCGTTTTCTCCAGCATGTTTGTGTTTACTGAGCTGTGCGTTTCTGCACCCCACCAGTTCCCAGTAGTTTGGATTGACCCCCTTCAGAGATCACAGAATAAAATGTAAGTTTTTTCAAATCGACTGAATCAGGGTTTTTTTTTTTTGGTCTGGTGGCATTTTTCCTGTTTTCATTGGCTGTATATGGAGAATGTGAATGCTTTTTAAATTACCCGGGTGACAGGTGAGGCTGGTAGAAACGCGTGTTCTCGGTCTGTTACGTTTGCTTCATTAAATTTTTTCCTGACAGAATTTAAACTCGGTGTCTCCGTGGTTACGTATTCTTTGGAACCTGCCTGTCTGGTTGTTATCTCCACCCTTCAACACAAGTGAAGATTATTCTCATGGAGAAGTTCCCATGTGTTTCTTTACTAAATGCCTGTGGGTCTGTACACAGGGTTTTGTCAGCGCACTCTCTTGCCACACAAGGCATGTAAATGAAGCACCATCCCAGCGTGATTCAGGTCTCTTATTGTGGCTAGGCCGTGTCTGCATATTTTTGTAATTATTTCAGCGTTTTGTCCTTTGTCAGGACTATTCTTAGTACGTTCTATGTTTAAAGTGCTTTCTTTTCTGGGGGAGAATGTATTTTGTTTATTCGCAGGTTTTGGTATCTGAACGTTTATTTCTGTGGAATCAATGTCGTCCTAAGAACGTCCTAAGAACGTCCTATTAAGAAGTGTCACACACACACAGAGAAAGTGCGCTCATGTGCATGAATTAATGGGTAATTTGGGGACCAGGGTCAAAGACGGGGCCTGTCTTTCTTTCTCTCCTTTTTTCTATCTCTCTCCCTCGCTCCCTTTTACCATGATATCCGATATGTCTCATTCTCACTCACATTTTCCTGTCCTCTCTTGCTCTCTCTCACAATAAATAATAAAAAATAAAATGCGATTAATTCCTGTCCTTAGACTGGAACAATAATTTGCAAGCGCAGGAAACGCAGCGGTTGCATGCGTTCAATATTGAACCCGGTGCTGAATTTGCATCGGCAGCGCCGGCGCTGGACTGACCTGCCACTTCCTGTCTGACCCCTCCTCTTCCCCTCCTCTGTCCCTCCCCAGGTATGGCCTCTCATGTGCTGCCTGCCCTGCAGTCCAGCGCCTTCTTTAGCGTGAAGAAGCTGAAGGTGGAGCAGAGCTCCGGCTGGGACATGACTGGCTACGGGGCGCACGCCAAAGCCTACGGCCAGAGCGCCGTCGCCAACAGCAACTGCGCCAACCCCACCCTCCCCTACGAGCATGCGGCCGCGGCCGCGCTGCTGTATCCGCTGGACATGGGTTCGAGCCTGGCGCTGGCGGTGGCCTCGAACCTGACGCGACGCAGCACGGTCAGCCTTCTGGACACCTACCAGCGGTGCGGCCTGAAGCGTAAGAGCGAGGAGCTGGAGAGCTGCGCCGCGGGGAGCGTCCACGTCCTCGACGAACAGCCTGAGCTGCCCCCGCCCCTTCAGGCCCCGCCCACTGCCCACAACGCCCCCAGCGGGGCTGGGGCTCCGCCCACGGCCGTCGCCACGGCGGCCAACTCCGGCCCCGCCTCCAAGAACAGCGTGTCGACGGGCGAGGGCGACTACCAGCTGGTGCAGCACGAGGTGCTCTGCTCCATGACCAACACCTACGAGGTGCTGGAGTTCCTGGGCCGCGGCACCTTCGGACAGGTGGTCAAGTGCTGGAAGCGCGGCACCAATGAGATCGTGGCAGTGAAGATCCTGAAGAACCACCCGTCGTACGCGCGGCAGGGCCAGATCGAGGTGGGGATCCTGGCGCGTCTGAGCACCGAGAGTGCCGACGACTACAGCTTTGTGCGCGCCTACGAGTGCTTCCAGCACAAGGGCCACACCTGCCTGGTGTTCGAGATGCTGGAGCAGAACCTGTACGACTTCCTGAAGCAGAACAAGTTCAGCCCGCTGCCGCTCCGCTACATCCGGCCCGTCCTGCAGCAGGTGGCCGCCGCCCTCATGAAGCTCAAGAGCCTGGGGCTCATCCACGCCGACCTCAAGCCCGAGAACATTATGCTGGTGGACCCCGCCCGCCAGCCCTACCGCGTCAAGGTCATCGACTTCGGCTCCGCCAGCCACGTCTCCAAGGCCGTGTGCTCCACCTACCTGCAGTCCAGATACTACAGGTCAGCGCTGTGTGCTGTTTGTTACAAGTATTTAGTCCTGTTGTGAACTTAATTGCAGCCATTTGACAGAGCTGGGAGTAATTAGTCACATGTGTGAAGTACATATTTGTTGGCGGGGTCCTCTGGCCCTTCCTGTTTGTGTTGCCAGACTCAAGGTCCGGCAGGTGCTCGAGTGTTGTATTCTCTGTGGTCTAAGCCCATGTTCGCTGGGTCGAATGCTTAGTGACCCCCTACACTAGCAGTCTAAGAGTGTTACTGTTAGCACATACACTGTCTCCAGTATAGGGGTGCCGTTAGCATGCTGTTAGCACGAACACTGTCTCCAGTCTAAGGGTGCTGTTAGCCTGTTGTTAAACTGGACACAGTGTACGTGCTGAGTGCCGTTCGCCTGGTCTATTTCACTGCTGCTCATATAACACTTTGTAAGTCAATCTAGATGGGAGAATCTGCTAAATGAAAGCAATGTGATGAACAGTGTGGTCTTACAATCTGCCAAGTGCTGAGTGCATTTTTTGTGTGGCTCGCCTGGAATTCTCCTGCTTTTTCTAGCTTTGTGAGCTCTTCTTGTCACTTAAAAATCTAGTTTTTTTCTGAGCACTCTTACAAGTGATACTATAACTTCTCTGCATTTGAATGGATCTGAAAGGATTTGAAGGGAGTACCAGAAAAAAAGATTTCAAGAGTCTTTTCATATTGTTGGGTCACAGACATCAGGAAATCATGGCATGCGAAGGATATGCGGCCAAATATTTAAAAACTTTATTCTACATTATGTTAAACTGTCCAATATTTTTTGATGCCCGAAAATGGGGGGGACTATGTACCAAAGGTTCTAAACGGTTCATCCGATATGGATGAAAATACTCTCAAATTAAAGCTGACAGCCTGCACTTCAACCTCATTCTATCCTTTCATACTCAAAGTACAGAACCAAAATAACAAAACATGTGTCACTGTCCAATGAATTATGGTGCTAACTGTATACGGTTTGAGTAGATCATGATCTTGATTGAGGGAAAACATTTCCTATTAGTCCTGAAATCACTGCTTGTAAATAAAATGTCTTTTGGGATGTGTGTCCCATTTTGGGAGCGTGCTTCCCGGTTTGGGAATGCGTTTCCGATAGACTGCTCTGGGGCCTCGGCGTGATATAGTTGTGATTTATTACGGGGGCGGTGCCCGCTGTGTTTGAACTCTGGTTCCTCTGCTTGGAGATGCGGCTGGTGTGAACTTGAGGTGATTCGGGCCTCTTGCCTTTCGGGAGCTGTTTTTAAGACATCCCTAATTCACCCCCCCCCACACCCCTCTATTCTCCCTGTGAGACAGAGTTGTTAAATTCAGAAGCATTGCAGAGAAAGCTGGCTGTTTATCTTGTTTAATGTGATAAAAGGGCCCTGTTGTGGTGGGTTTTGAAGATTAAAGGCCTCTTTGGTGAGCAATGTGGGTGTTGTAGCAAGGCTGATCGCACCTGGGAAACGTTTACTGGAGAGTATATTTATTCTTTCTTCTGTTTTTGTTGTTTGGGTCATCTTGAGAAGGCTCTGGGAAAGAGCGGATATTTTGTGTGTGTGTGTGTGCGTGCGTGTGTGTGTGTGCGTGTGAGAATATGCGAGTGCATGCAATGTGTGTGTGTTAGGGCTGTTTAAATATCATTCAAACTTCTTTTTTTCCACAAAGTCTGAACATAAATTTGAGAATTAGAATTTTTGTTTTCGGTCCCACATTTTGTAACTCTATTTGCAATGCCTACGTGCCGTGGGTAGCTATCTAACGTAACGTCCCCTGTCACATCACAGAAAACAAGCAGGCTAACGTTAGCGCGGTCAACCTGGCTGCAATACCAACTGCAGCCAGCAGTCTAAGCACCAGCTGGATATTTTACGGCTTCTTGACAACATGCTTTATTTGCTGGGTTAATTTTCTCAAACTGTTGGTCAGTTTTATTGGTTGAGATAATTGTATGAACAGCACTCAATATGGAGTAGACCAACTACTGCATAATGTGCACCTAAAAAAAATTATTAGCCTATAGCCTACATATTGCACCCAACAGCATACATATTTATGAAAATGATATTCAAATATATTCAAATTCAAACCAATTTCAGATGGTTAAATTCAAAGTAATTCCATGACAATGTTGACAGCCGTGCGTGCACGCGTGCGTGCGTACGTATGTGTGCACATGTTCGTGTTCTGGAGAGAGTCTAAATGGAGACAGGCCTTGTTTGGGCCTGGGCCGCATGCTCCCCTGCTTGTCCCCCTGAGGAGTTTTACGTGCGGGTCACCTGTAATTCGCCCATAGTTCGCCCATAGTTCACCTGTAATACCGGCTGGTAACACACAGAAGATCAACATCAGAGGCCCCACGACTCACTGTGCTCTCCCTCCCTCCCACCTTTTCTTTCTTCCCTCTTATTTTAGAAAAGCTCTCAGTGCACAGGTTCTTTTGGCGGTGGGTGGGGGGTAGCCTCGTGTTTCGGGTTTAATCCGCCCCACTAGACGTCCCCCCACTTTCTGGGACCCTCGATTGAGACTGACGGACGCAGTTAAGCGATAGAATAGCGAGAGGAGGCGTGTGTCGAATAACGTCCGACTTTCGCAAACAGCCCTTCTGAGAAACGGTGTCTAAGCTGGCGTGTCCCTGGCAGTGCCTATCACTGCTACAGTAAGCGCTGCTCTCCAGTTAGTGTGTGCTTGTATTTTCTATTGCATGTCTTCACTGACCAAAGCATGCCTAGTCGATAGGCCATTTCGTAGTTGCCAAAACAAGTATGCGGACAGACATCCGCGGGGTCCGTGCAGACATATGACGTCACAGTGGACCCTGAGCGGACATCCGCGTAGGAGGTGGGTGCAGCAGTAATTTTTTGTCTGCACGGACCTGTCGCTTCAACTACAAGTGTATCTTCTTTGTACTGTAATGTTCTTCCGTGAACAACACCCTTGTCATTTGCAATGTGCGCACAAGCATTATGGGAAATGTTGTCTATAAAGGGGGGTTGGTGCGCTTTGAGTAGGCGTTGAGTATGCTTGAATATTACAGACTAGTTTGCAGACTGTCTGTCCGCTTTTTCCCTCAGCTTTATTATATATTATTCCTGTTTAATCGGGGTAAGACTGCTTGAGTGCGTTCGACACAGAAGCAGGCGGTGTTTTGATATTTGGGCTTTTGCGAACAGGCCCGCTCATATAAATGTTGAATAAGCTCCTGTGTCCTAATTTGGGGGGGTTTCTTTGCTTGTATTTTAAACATCTCTAAGCTCTCATTGCGTAGCTCTGGGTTTACGGTCTGTTCCTGTCGGCACAAAAAAAAAAACATGCCTTCGATCTCCGAAAAAGGCCCCTTTGTCCTACAATTCCCGGCCAGAGCTCTCTGACGCCTGGTCCGTTATGAGGTGTGTCCTTCCGTAGGGACACAGTGACGCTATGCATAAACCGAGCGGAAGCGTAGTGTTGTGGTTAGCTAACTGGGCTGAGGTTGCAGGTTCTAATCCCAGTTGGGTCACTGCCTCCATATCCTTTCAGCAAAGGCACTTAACCTGAATTACTGCTATTAAAAGTATCCACCTGTATGAATGGATGCAGTAATACTGTATGTGCATAAGGGTGTTTCCTACACAAATAAAAATGATGTTGTTTGAATCCTCTCAGAATTAAGCTCTTGTATTTCACCCTCACATAATTTAAGGAGGATGAAGCTTGAGATGAACATGGAGGGTTTCTGAATCCCAGTGAAACGGGAGCCTGGCCTCTCGGTCCCAAGCCCTGCTCTTATCTCTGTATCACATGATTAACACGCGCGGTCCGGACTGCGTGCCGGGTGACGGGCTGGGATCACCGCGAGGGCGAGAGCAGAGGAGACGCCCGTAAATCAGAGCCTTGCGTAGACACCACCCCTGTGTTGGGAGTGCATGCAGGCCCCTTTAATTTTGTATTTATTACATAAATGTTGGAGGGGTCAGCTGGTCACTTGCAGTTTACCTTGGAGTTTAGAGCAGTCCAGAGGTCTGGTCTCTCCAGCCAGGAGTGATCCTTGTGCGCATGAGCAGGCCGACAGGCGGTCGCCATCTTCTCCAAGGCCGCCCGACGCCACCGCCTCCTAATGAGGGGGCCTCTTGGATCTGGGGCGCCAGGGGGACAATCCTGGGGAGACTGGCCTGGAGTGAGCTACAGCACTCTGATAATGACATCATGCTGGATATGTCTGTCGTATGAACTCTCTCTCTCTTGCACTGTCTTTCCCTTTGAAAAATATCTAATAACAGATTTTTTAAAAGTGAAATTATATTAATTACTATTATGATGGAACTATTCAAATGGTGAATGTGGGTCATACGCTTTTACTTAGATCTTTCTGTTAAACCAATTACGGCAGCGCTGCCTGCTTGCTGTGAATGAAAGGAGCGCCGCTGGTTCTTTCATCTTGGACATAATGGTACATCTGCTAATATTTTTGCCAAACTTATTAGCGGCGCGCCATAGAGAGATTTTCCCTCTGAGAAACGGCTCAAAAGATATCACAGGAAAACAAGGTTTAAATTATCTTAAGCGCCTAATTCTAGTTTGTGTATCGTACTCGTAACGTAGCTTAAAGTAAGCCCGGTATAGAAAGAGCGGAATTCAAAGCATTTCAGAAAAAACAAACAAGCAAACAAAACTATGGGAAGTGGGTTTTCAAAGAAAACGATTACATAAAAGATAGCGTTAGCTCACCCCAGCCTCGCTCACTGTGTTCCCCGTAGTTATTTGCTTTGGCAGCGCCTGTAAACTCTGGAACAATCGCTCTTGACTTGAGACAAAACAGGCCGCGCTAAAGCCTTCCTTTCATCCACCTTAGACACCTCAAATGCGTGTTCACTGTCGGATGCAAATATTTTGGAATTGTTCTGGGAGAGATGAAAAAATTATTTTTACGAGGAGGAAAAATTATTTAGGGAATATTCGGGAATACAAATGCGCGTTACACGTTGTTGTGTTTTTAATTTTCAACGTGAAAACGATTGGTGTGGGTAGCGTTCAGGCGCGCTCCAATGCCGTTCATACCACAGCCGTGTCTCGCGTCCCTCGCGTCTCTGCCCGCGCTACGTCGCGATTATTTTTCTCCAGGTGTACTGATTTAAGTAAAAATCCGTCTATTTATAAATAAAGCTCATCTACTTTTTTCCACTGTTCGAAAACGATTTCTTCTAACATAATGATTGTACGTTCGTTTTGGTTGGCAACATGTTTTGTTGACAGTTCTGAGGTATCTGCTGTAAATATGACTGGCATGCAAAATAGTCTAAGTATTTCACATATGCATTTGACCTCGGTGTTTGTATTATATACCTGCCGATATGTACCATTTGTTCAGGTGTTTATGATACCTGCGTAAAGCCTATGTGCTTTTGCTCAGGGCTGTGGGTGTGGCCGAGGTGTGTAACCCTGTGGTCTGAAACTGACCTCTGCAGCAGGTAATAATGTAACGTGTCAGGTAAAGATGGTTAATACAGGCAAGCGACCATTAGAGATACCAAGGCAGCACTGGACACTGAGACATTAGAAATACAGAGACAGGGTTGGACACAGACATTAGAGATACAGAGACAGGGTTGGACACAGACATTAGAGATACAGAGACAGGGTTGGACACAGACATTAGAGATACAGAGACAGGGCTGGACACAGACATTAGACATACATGGGCAGGGCAGGACACTGTGAGACATTAGAGATACAGGCAGTATTGATTTTGAGTACGATATTTTGCCTGGGCAGCTCTGGGCTATTCCAGTGACGCAGAGATTTGGTGAAGAGTGGGGTGAAGAATCGGGTGTCGCAAATACAAGCTAGAGCTAGAGACAGCCAGGGTTCATTAAACAGGGTTAAGATTGACAGCCACACGTTTCACTGTTCAGACTGAATATTCAGGCTCACACTCTTTAATAATCCATCAAACTCTGCAGTCTGGTTTGGACTGGAAAAAAGCACTGGAACATTCTCTGGCCTCCCAGCACCAGAGCTGCCTCTTGCTGCTTCTCTGAACTCCCAGCATGCCGGGGGGGGGGGGGGTTGAGGTCTGTTTCTTGTGGTGGCCAAGGTATCTTTTCTGTTTTCTGGAGGCCGGTGGCGCCTCACCAAGGCTGTGACATCATGCACAGAACCTGGCCCTTTTGGCACTGCGCCTGCCGCTTGACCGCACGTGGGTCAGACCGGTGTGCCGTTTAACGCCAACCCTGCCTTGGAGCTCTGGAATGTCAGTCAGTGTGGAGGAAATTTAATGTGGCAGGTTGCAGTTAGTTACTGATGCCCCCCAACCCCCCTCCAATGAATATGTTCAGTGTGTTTTGTGGCAAGTTTTGCTGGAGCTGCTGATGCGTTGACAGAGACAGAGAGAGACAGAGGGAGAGACAGAGGGAGAGACAGAGGGAGAGACAGAGGGAGAGACAGAGGGAGAGACAGAGGGAGAGACAGAGGGAGAGACAGAGGGAGAGACAGAGGGAGAGACAGAGAGAGTGCAGGTATGTTAACACGCATTGGAATGCAGGTGCAGGTGAAGTGGCGAGGAAGGCGTGGTGATTGTCCCTGCAGGAGCCTTAATCACGCGTTTCCACGGCACCGGCGTGCCATGCATGGCTGAGCGGGTTTTGGAGTTGGCGGGGTTCACGTTTTTGACAGGCAGCTGGCTCGGGCGTTGATCTCCTGCAGGCGTGCGTCGGGCAGCCGGAGCTCAGGTGATTCTTGGGTCCTTGTGTCTGGCCTGATTTAGAGCTGTGCATGTGTCTGAGCCATTTCATCTGCCATTTTTGGAAGGTAATAAAAGCGCATCTTTAGGCCTACTTTTGGAGTTCTCCTCATTGTTACTCTCACCATGGAATAGTTTGAGCATTCCCACCTGTTAGGGCTGGGAGATCCGGTGTTGGGTGATCATTTAAAATGGTTATTATGGGAGGGGGTGTCTGGTTTAGAGGCTCCAGGAAAGGCTTAGTGTGACCCCATTTCACATTTCATGGCAAACTCTTGGGTCTGTGGATGTCCGTTCCTCATAAAACCAGTGTGTGTGTGGGAGTATGTGTGTGTGTGTAGGTGTGGGAGTATGTGTCAGTCTATGGTATGTGTAATGAATAGGTTTGAGGCTATCCATGGAACAGCCTTTTTCTTTTCTAAAACCACGCCAAGCAGCCCTGAACGGTTCTTTGAGGAAGTCCGTTTAAATAATAGTTTCCCTGAGAGCTGTAATCCTGAAACGCATCGCAGTCGAAACCACTTTCACCCGGCAATCATCAATTATTTAAAGTGATTAATAGCCGCGCCCAGCAGAAATGTATGGCCGTGTATCAGATTGCAGCCGTTTGGGCCTGGGGCTGAATTTGTTTGGAAAAATAATCACTCATGAGCTGGATCCTGGTTAATAATTAAAGGAGGCAGGAAGGCTTTCCCCCTGTGCAGAATCCGGGTGGTTCCGTAAAGCATCAGTGCGTTGAGTGAGGAGCCACGCCGTTTTATTGCTCATAAAATCAAATGCAAACAGGCTCTTTCTGTTCTCAGTTTGAGCTGTGAAGAGCAGTGTAGTTATATTAACAGTTTCTGTTTTAAAAGTTCAATGTTTTGGAGTGTGTGCTGAGTTTGGCCCTAGAGCTATTCAGCACTGTGTGTGTGTGTGTGTGTGTGTCTGTGTGTGTGTCTCTGTGTGTGTGTCTGTGTCTGTGTGTGTGTCTGTGTGTCTGTGTGTGTGTGTGTGTGTGTTGTCTCTGTGTGTGTGTCTGTGTCTGTGTGTGTGTATGTGTTGTCTGCATGTGTGTGTGTTGTCTGTGTGTGTGTGTGTGTCTGTGTGTGTATGTGTTGTCTGCATGTGTGTGTATGTGCGTGCACGTGTGTGTGTTGTCTGTGTGTCTGTATGTCTGTGTGTCTGTGTGTGTGTGTTGTCTGCATGTGTGTGTATGTGCGTGTGTGTGTTTGTTATCTCCCTCTCTTCTCTGCCTCTGACTCCCACTCCTTCTTTTGACATCTCTGGTTTGGCTTCATTAGCATGACAAGTACATACTTCTGTTGGAGAAGCATGAGAATAAGACAAATTAAGAACACTCGTACAAGAAACAAGGAAATAAAGCAAGATATGAATATATTTGCATTAGAATAGCTGCACAGAGCGTCCTTAGTTTGTTATCATTATCATTTCATTTAATCTCATTCTTTCTTTCCCTCCCTCCTTCCCCAGCAGACGTCCCTGTGTTGCAAAAGGAAGGTATGGGCAGGTTGCAGATGAGACTTAAAATTAATAAACTGAGATAAGACACAAAGCTCAAAGACTGTTTTACAAAGCTTTAGCCCGGAATATCATCGCAACATATTCAAGAACACGTTATTAGCCAGGTGGTAATTTCCAAGGCAACGGGAGCATCACCACGGTTATTCTAAATTTGGCGACTGACAGTGTCGGCGAAGCACCTGGAATTAGCTGCTTGGGAGCCATGCGGCCCTGCGCGGTTGCAGGTTTTTGCGCAGCCCGTGGAACACATTCCCGCTTTTCGCATGGCCTGTAGGGAACGTTGTCTCTGTCGGGCCGATGTTCACGCACCAGAAGGGCTGTGTTCAGGTGGTCCTGATTCACCTTTGTGAGGCTCCGGCCCTGAAACAACTCTGTCCGTTTTGCAGCACCTTGCCGGATCCACTAACAGGAACGTTCAGTGTTTTTGGTGTAATGGTGAAGGGAAGGGTCAGTGTTTTTGGTGTGATGGTGAAGGGAATGGTCAGTGTTTTTGGTGTGATGGTAAAGGGAATAGTCAGTGTTTTTGGTGTGATGGTGAAGGGAATGGTCAGTGTTTTTGGTGCAATGGTGAAGGGAATGGTCAGTGTTTTTGGCGTAATGGTGAAGGGAATGGTCAGTGTTTTTGGTGTAATGGTGAAGGGAATGGTCAGTGTTTTTGGCGTAATGGTGAAGGGAATGGTCAGTGTTTTTGGTGTAATGGTGAAGGGAATGGTCAGTGTTTTTGGTGTGACGGTGAAGGGAACGGTCAGTGTTTTTAGTGTGATGGTGAAGGGAATGGTCAGTGTTTTTGGTGTAATGGTGAAGGGAATGGTCAGTGTTTTTGGTGTAATGGTGAAGGGAATGGTCAGTGTTTTTGGACGTGATGGTGAAGGGAAGGGTCAGTGTTTTTGATGTGATGGTGAAGGGAATGGTCAGTGTTTTTGGTGTGATGGTGAAGGGAATGGTCAGTGTTTTTGGTGTGATGGTGAAGGGAATGGTCAGTGTTTTTGGTGTAATGGTGAAGGGAAGGGTCAGTGTTTTTGGTGTGATGGTGAAGGGAATGGTCAGTGTTTTTGGTGTGATGGTAAAGGGAATAGTCAGTGTTTTTGGTGTGATGGTGAAGGGAATGGTCAGTGTTTTTGGTGTAATGGTGAAGGGAATGGTCAGTGTTTTTGGTGTGATGGTGAAGGGAATGGTCAGTGTTTTTGACTTAATGGTGAAGGGAATGGTCAGTGTTTTTGGTGTAATGGTGAAGGGAATGGTCAGTGTTTTTGGTGTGATGGTGAAGGGAACGGTCAGTGTTTTTGGTGTGATGGTGAAGGGAACGGTCAGTGTTGTTGGTGTGATGACAGTGTTGTTGTACGCAGGTCGCGCCAAGAACAGATCATGCGAATTTACCAAAGAAAGTGAAATTCCTATATTTTTGATCCTCACCCACCCCAAGGAAAGTCTTCCTGACCCTTGACTACTCCCAAAATCGTACTAAATTTGGCTTTAGAAACTTGAGATCTGTACCAAACTAATGGCAGGATTAACTTTGAAACCTTTTCACTTTATTGTAGGTTTTCCTCATGGGATTGGAGAAATGTGTGCCCTGATGTGGGGGGAAGTGTTGCTGGGGTGTCTAACGTAAGCACTGGTTTTGGGCCTGCCCCAGAAATGGACACACATTCCTCAGGGGCGACAGTATATCACGGACAGGGATCCCCAAATTCCCCCAGCCTGGCCGTGGCCCCAGTTTAAGAAATGCGGCTAAATCCCAATGTTTTTTTTTCTCTTTTTGCCAAGTACCTCAACGTCCCAACCGTCCTCAGTCATCATTCAGAAAGTCTCCATGGTAACCTGTGTGTTTGTGCAGCAAGGACAAAGAGAGAGAGCGAGAGAGGAGGACCGGGGAGCAGCTGAGAGCGGGAGAGGGGGAAGGAGTGAGAAAGCCCAATGCTTGGATGTTTTATAAATATCGGCCCTGATCTAGGATCAGTTTGACTTTTTAAGCTCATAATGGATAAGATTAGGATGCAGCCTGGAGAGACCTGATCCTAGATCAGCTGCTCCTGCTCTGAGGCACTTCATTAATACAGGCTCTGAGCTGGTCTGTGGTGCCGCAGAATAAATCAGTCATGAGTGGAGTCCTCTTTTTCTCTCTCCCCCCCCCCCCCCCCCTCTCTGTCTATCTCCCCCCCCCCCCTCTCTCTCCTCTATGTCTCTCTCCCTCCCCCCCTTTCACTCTCTCTATCGGTCACCCCCCTCTCTCTTTTTCTTCTCCCTCTTTCCATCTATCTATCTCTGTGTTTGTCTCCCCCTCCCCCTGCCCTCTCTCTCTGTTTGTTTGCTTGTTTGGCTTCCTGCGGAAGGCTCAAGCGTCTGCTCTGAATTCCGAACGAGGCATATCCTCCCGGCTGTTTCAGGCCTAATGCTTGTCCGGTCCTAGCTCTTTTCTGTTTTGGTGGAACTTGTTTTTTCAGCCCAATTTGGAAACTCCAGTTCTTCCTCTGAAGTTACTGCTGTGTAATCAACACACACACACACACACACACACACACACACACAAATAAAACTACAGCTGAAGCTGTAGCACTCCTACGATACTCACCTGTGAGCCAGTGATTATTTTACACCCTGCAGGCTACACAGGGCTGCAGGAGAACTAGTGATTATGTTACACCCTACAGGCCACACAGTACTACAGGAGAGCCAGTGACTATTTACACCCTACAGGCCACACAGTACTACAGGATAACCAGTGACTACTTTACATCCTACAGGCCACACAGTACTACAGGAGAGCCAGTGACTATTTACACCCTACAGGCCACACTGTATTACAGGAGAGCTAGTGACTATTTTACACCCAACAGGCCACACAGTACTACAGGAGAGCCAGTGACTACTTTACACCCTACAGGCCACACAGTACTACAGGAGAGCCAGTGACTACTTTACACCCTACAGGCCGCACAGTACTCCAGGAGAGTCCGTGACAGAGGAGGGTGACGGAGTGAGCGAGGCTGGCTGACAAACCACTCCGAAACCAGCAATTGTTCATTTATTCATCATTCTGTGGTATTTCAGTCTCCGCAGCCGTTTGCCTCATTAATGCCTCCGTCCTTTGATTGTCCTACACCTGCCAGGTGCTTTATCTGCCTGTTCAGTGCTTTCTCTCAGTGCTCCAACAAAGGACTCTGTGTCCCAAATTGCGTCAGCGTCTTTTGGGTCGGTAAACGGGGTTGAACACGAGGGAGTCAAGACCAGAATTTATTTTCAGTGTTATTGTAGCAGGACAAAGATGGAGGTGTTGGACTCATGAACATGCTTTCAGAACGGCTGTGTTTTTACCGTTAACGCTGGTGCACATGGGGACTCGTGACTTAGCATTCGTCCCCCTGGGTTGTTTTTGTGTTCGATAGCAGTGGACAGTGAGGCTCAGGCTGTTTTTAAGTGACGTCACTTCCACACCAGGAGGTACAGTTTTCACTTTCCCGGGCCCCTTCAGAACAAGGTGGGAAACCCCTTTCCTAAAGGACCAGTGTCTGTGCACACCTACGCCAGCTCACCCATAAATTAGACCAGTGTTTTTCAACCTTTTTTGAGCCAAGGCACATTTTTTACATAAAAAAAAATCCTGAGTCACACCACCAACCAAAAGTGTTACTAATTAAGTGAAGTTAATAGGATAAGATAATTTCCCACGGCACACCTGACGATCTCTCACGGCACACTAGTGTGCCGCGGCACAGTGGTTGAAAATCACTGAATTAGACCATTCACAAGCTCGTCAAGAAACGCAGCTAAAATGGCAGATCATGTGGACGGTTAGGGCTAATAAAATAAGTAAAGAAGTGTTTGTAATGTAATAATTAAGAGCAGAAGTTGTCATGAAGCCCTGGAGTGGATTCAGCCCTGGAGTGTTTGGTTGCGCCCCCCCGCTGCTGTAGATGAATGGGTGGGTTAGTGTGGGGGGTTCAGTTGGCTCGCTGATTACAGCTAAATGATGTAAATGTTCTCGCTTGTTTCTTGACCTTGACCTTCATCACCAGCGGGGCTGTTTAAACGCTGTTCCCCTTTGGGGGGTGGGTGAGGGGAATGGGGTTCAGTCTGCCCGTTGTCTGCTCCCATGATCCTTGACCTGGAGGTTCTCTCTGGGTGGTGTGTGTGTGTGGTATGTGTGTGTGTGTATGTGTGTGTGTGTGATGTGTGTGTGTTACTTTCTGAGGGCAATTAAACCAGCTGTAACTGAGAGGCCAGTGACACCAGCAGCACTCAGTGAGCAGTTTCATTTCATCTCTCTCTCTCTCTGTCTCCCCCCTTTCTCTCCCCCACTCGCTCTCTCCCGCTCGCTCTCTCCCTCTTTCTCACTTTACATTTTAACTCAAATAAGTTGTTCAAACAGGTTGCATAAAATAACTGTGTGATACAGAGACGTAGCCGAAGTGGGAGCTGTCCGGGTTTGAAGGTAAAACATGCTGAAGATGATTACCGGAAAGCTGGGAAAGCAATCACTCCTTTCCAAAGTGCATTCCTGGCGATGCCTTTTTTTATTTACTTTTTGAGCTTGGCGAGGTCATATGTGGGATGACTGTTATTCTGTGTACGGCAAAGGAAAATCCTCCATGGAAAATTCAAGTTCTTCTCGTATTATCTGACTGTTGTTTGCAGGTGCATATGATGAGTTCTCACGTCCTGCTATTTCAAATAAACAAATTTTAGGACAAAGATCTGACATGCAAAGGCTACCACATGCATTTGGGGGGGGGGGGGGGGTGCTGTGGAGCTCTCAGGAGCCGTTTGAAGGAGAGTCGATGTGCACATGAGAGAGAACAAATTCTGTGCCTATGCCGGTTTCCATGTTACCTGAGTGGCTCACCTTTGTGGGGAAAAGCTCCAATAAGGGACGAGCTTCACACAGAGTTATGGAAACTGTTCCTCACTGCGGTCACTGAATCGTTCCTCTTTCCTGTGAAATCTTTCTCGTGTGACAGCGTGCACATTTGTTTGTGTGGTTCTGGCTTGCTTCATTGTGTATATTTTTTTCTCCCACAGGCACTTGGTGGGTAATGAACTAACCAGCTGACGCAGTTCCAAATGTGGTCATGTAGAAAAACACTGTGCACACGTGCAGATGCAGACAGTGTCACGTTTTCCGTCCTTTTAAACGGAAGTGTGTTTCAGGCAATTATTGACTTTCATTTACTGTTCTTTGTCACTGGAACAAGGCTTTTTAATAAAGGTGATAAACCACATCACGGAAATTAGTTTGTGGTGTTTTCTGTGTTAAAATGTAGAAAATGTCAGTGCATGATTAAGTGGAGAATGTTTTCATTATCCTGGGCTATTCTGGTGGAGAAGCTATCCTTTTGTGTGATTTCCAAAAGAAATAAAGAGCCTAATATAAATGCAACGTGGGCTTAAGTGACCTTACCCCCCCCCCCCCCCTCCCAAAAGCTGTGCTTCAGTTTTGAGTCTATCTGTCTGTCTGGAGGTTTTTCTGTTATGAACAGAGAATCGGGGCATGTCTGTGTGGTCTGGTTGACCTCTACATGTCTATTTTGGGTGGAGATCAGAAGCACTCTGAGGGGTTTATTAGCTGTGAGAGGTTCAGACTGTGTGATCCAATGTTCCAAGTGGAGGAGCTCCAAATCTCTGCACCCCCCCCCAAAATATAATGCCCCTGCTCCTCTTGCCTCTAGCCCCCACCCTACAGAGGCAACAAAAAAAGAAACCTCATCTGAACAACCCCCAACTCTGCACAGTGACGAGTTGGACTGTGTGGTTTCCATGGAAAAGCGGCTCTTTACCGTCTCTAAGGGATGAGCCCAAAGACCCCCCCCCCCGCCCCCGTGCCGCTCTCGTTCTGGTGGTGACATTAAAACTTGTGCAAGAAAACTGCTGATCTGTTGGTTCTGTGTAATTAAAATGTCCCGGCGGAGTTTTTAATTTGCAACCCCCCCTCCTGTGACTCCTGTGGTAATTAACTCCGGTGACAGCTTTTCCATTTTCCTGCGACTGTCATTTGCACAGAGAATATCAGAACGGCGAAAGCCCCCACCCCCCTTTACCACTGCAGATTAGCTTAGCTGAGTGTGCGGCTTAGCTGAGTGTGTGGCGTAGCGATCGTAGCGCTGATACCTCACGGGTACGCTGTGAAGAACAGCCCGTCCTGCCATGTAGCCGACATACCACACCTGGACCCTGTTCGAAACAACATCTACTCAGGCCACGCTTCCTTGAGTCCTTAATTAATGGCATAAACATCAGTGATTTAAACGAGCCTTCACGGAGTCAGATCCTGTCCCACTCTCATACCTTCTCTCTCTGTTGTACAATGCAAGCAGATTTACCTGTCAATGTCAGGATGTCCGTGTGTCTCCTTGAGCCTGACATGCTGTCAAAAATTCTTAATGAGGATCTGAAGAAAGGCAGAGCTGAGGAGGGAAGTGGGAAGGCTGACGGTGGTAAGACGTGATTACAAACCCTTCCCACAACATGGGCCACGTTTTCCAGCCGGCGCCAGTGATCCAGGCCGCGGTGGTGGAAAAACGAGGAAAACCAAACATCCCCCCGGCAGAAAGGCCTAGAAAGAGAGGCGTGTTTGAGCACTGACTGTCCCGGTGTGATCGGGATCGGACTGCGCGCAACCAGGCGTCGTTGCACTGAACGCCGCCCGGGCAGGTGTGCGCAGGTGAACACGTTCGTGGCTTTCGCTGCGCGAGTCCTGTTACGCGCTTGTTTGTCTCTCGCTCGCAGGTGCCAGTTGCCCACATGATCTGTGGGCCTATTTGTGGTTCCTGGATGCCTTGGAGAGGGGGACAGCAACCCTATCTGTGTACTAACGCTTGTTGGCTACAAACTAGCTTCTGTGCAGGTTTATTTAGCTTTTTTTAGCTTTTGAGTAGGGGTGGTCAACCTTATCCGAAAAGGGTCGGTGTGGGTGCATGTTTTTGTTTTAGCCCAGCACTAAGACACCTGATTCTACTGATCAAGGTCTTGATTGAAGAGCATGATTAGTTAATTAGTTGAATCAGGTGTCTTAGTGCTGGGCTTACTGAAAAACCTGCACCCACACCGGCCCTTTTCAGATAAGGTTCCCCACCCCTGCATTTGAGGAAGGGGATCCGGCAGACGAATTTTCGTTGCTTTGTTTGGTTTTTCTGTTTGGTTACTTTTTGGTCATTTAAGGTAAGCCCTGGGCCCACTAACCCATTGCGTGGTTAGTCTCGGAACTTACCTCCTTTTTGTTCGGATCCCTGGACCCTTCTTGTTTCTTATGTTAAAGCCTTTTGTGTTTTGTAAGAAAATAAACGTTTATTTGCCCTTTTTAACTCTAGTCTGGTCTCGCGATATGTTATGTGCCTCATTATTAAACGGGTGCAGTTCGAGGATGTAACATATTTGTGAGCTCGTCTGGACGCTGTGCGCAATGGCTACTATGCATTTATGCTTTGTGTTGTCTCCTCTACGATCATGGCTTTGTTGCTTGCCATTTAAGGATCGCTTTGTCTCCTCCATGATCTGTACTTTGTTCACTTTCCGTTAAAGGCTTGTTTTGTGGTTGTCGTTTTGTGGTTGTCGTTTTCACACTTTGATCCATCCTTCCCCATGTCACCTGCCCTCCTGAAACCCTCCGGCCCGCGGAGCTCCGGGAGTAGAGGAACGGAGCGAGCGTTGTGCGTTCAGATTCACTTCACACGCTCCTGTCGGTCACAGGACACGCTCACAGGCTCCTGAACGTCACGGTTCTGCCGTGGACCGCATTGTGTTGTCGTCTGCTTTAACTGAGTCTCCCAGGGTGGGACACGAAAGCCGTGGTATTGTCTAGATTCTCCCAGGACGTAATTGCTTTTAGCTTGGAAGGACAAAAGAACTAGAGTAAACTTGCACCTCTCCTTAATGCAGATGGCACTCTTGATCATGGAAAATAGTCCCAGAACTGGAGTTTTTTTTTTTTTTGGGGGGGTTGGCAATAAAAGCAAGCAGACAATGAGAAGTGATTAAATATTCTTACAGGTGAGTGTTAGACGAGACTGGAGGGGGGAAATTAATGACCTGTCAGAGTGAGTGATCGTTCCTGAAGAACCCCCCTCTGTCTCTATGTGAACACAGAGCAGCCCTTAAACTGCAGTGACTGGGAGGGATCATGCGTGAGAAACAGCGTGACGTGTCTGTGTTTGCTCCGCCCCCGTGCTGAGATGGGAGTGGCTGAGCCTCTGTGTGTGTGTGTGTGTGTGTGTGTGTGTGTGTGTGTGTGTGTGTGTGTGACTGTGTGTGTGTGTGTGACAGTGTTCACAGTGTGTGTGTGTGTGTGTGTGTGTGTATGTGACTGTGTGTGTGTGTGAGACAGTGTTCACAGTGTGTGTGTGTGTGTGTGTATGTGACTGTGTGACAGTGTTCACAGTGTGTGTGTGTGTGTGTGAGACTGTATGTATGTGTGTGTTCCCGGTCCCCTGTTCCCTCATTCCCCATTGTCATGGTGTGATATGCATTGTGGTTCAGAGGAGTTCTCAGCTCTGTTCATTTGCACTCATTCACAGTTTTTCTGACACCGTGTCTCTTAGCTGAGCGCTATAACTCTCTGTGTGGAACTGAAGCGGTCTCTCTCTCTCTCCATGCTGATTTCCCTGGTCACAGCACACTCACTGCCTTTAGACTAAAGTGATTTTGATTTGCCATAGCTCCAGTGATCCTATAGATCTGATGATTTGGTAGATCCAGTGATCATTTGTATCCATCCAGTTATTGTGTAGATCCGGTCATCCTGAAGATCCGTTCTCTCTGGCCATTTGTTTTGGGGTGCCACATCAGCTCTTCCTGCTCACTGCTTGTAGAATTATCCATAATCCTCAGCGACAGTGCACCCTCCCTTCCCCCACCCTCTGTGAGCCCCCCTCTATCATGCGGTTGCTGAATTAATGCCGTGACCCCCCACCCCCACCTACCTTGTGCAGTTGGAAATTAATGTATAATGGATAAGATCAGCACAGCACTGTGGAGAATGATAATCAACACCCGTGAACAGGTAATTATGAAACCTGAGAGGGAGAGATGGGGCGGTGGTGAGGGAGAGGAATTGAGAGAAAGAGGAGAGATAGAGAAAGAGATGCGGGAAAGCAGCGACAGCCTTGTTTATTTGGTTAGTGCTGGTAATGTTCACCTGTGTGATAGACTGGGCCTCCATGTTGGCTCATTTTCTGCCTCTGATGGCTTCACAAAAGAGAACATTTGGGGTGACACAACAGCCCCCTGCCTGGCCGCTAATCACCGCACGCGTTCATAAGCCCATCCTGCGCAACTTCTCATCCCCCTCTCTCCCTCTCTTTCTCTCTCTCTCTCATTCTCTCTCCTTTCCTCTCTCTCTTTGATATACAAGCACTAAACTCTCACATTACACTCATACACTCATGAAAATGTGATCTGTCATATCCAATATGGTGATATGACATTTCATTTGTATTTATTTATTTGATCCTTGTGGTTGTAATTACAATTTGGCACGTAGCAATAGCTCTGATTCAGAATGGCTCTTGCAGCTTACATTTTTATTTCTTGCCTAAAATCCATTTTACAGCTGTCTGTTTACGGATGTAAGTCCCCCCCTTTTCTTGTGGAGCCATGGAAATGCCCCAGCAGGAAAGTAAAACCCGGAAAGTAAAGCCCACTTCTCTAACCCTTATACTACTGCACGTGCACGTTTGAGTGGTTATTCTGGGAGCCCTGGATACACGCACTCTGGTAATGCTGATGCGACTGACTGCCTGGAGCTGCGTCACAGGTTGGTCCTGGCTGTGCACACGCTGGCTCTACTGTAACAGAATGGTGAGCAGGCCTGTGTCCTGGCTGTGCACACGCTGGCTCTACTGTAACAGAACGGTGAGCAGGCCTGTGTCCTGGCTGTGCACACGCTGGCTCTACTGTAACAGAACGGTGAGCAGGCCTGTGTCCTGGCTGTGCACACGCTGGCTCTACTGTAACAGAACGGTGAGCAGGCCTGTGTCCTGGCTGTGCACACTCTGGCTCTACTGTAACAGAACGGTGAGCAGGCCTGTGTCCTGGCTGTGCACACGCTGGCTCTACTGTAACAGAACGGTGAGCAGGCCTGTGTCCTGGCTGTGCACACGCTGGCTCTACTGTAACAGAACGGTGAGCAGGCCTGTGTCCTGGCTGTGCACACGCTGGCTCTACTGTAACAGAACGGGGAGCAGGCCTGTGTCCTGGCTGTGCACACGCTGGCTCTACTGTAACAGAACGGTGAGCAGGCCTGTGTCCTGGCTGTGCACACGCTGGCTCTACTGTAACAGAACGGTGAGCAGGCCTGTGTCCTGGCTGTGCACACTCTGGCTCTACTGTAACAGAACGGTGAGCAGGCCTGTGTCCTGGCTGTGAACACTCTGGCTCTACTGTAACAGAACGGTGAGCAGGCCTGTGTCCTGGCTGTGCACACGCTGGCTCTACTGTAACAGAACGGTGAGCAGGCCTGTGTCCTGGCTGTGCACACGCTGGCTCTACTGTAACAGAACGGTGAGCAGGGGACAGGTGGCAGGAAGATGGATGCTCTGTAGGCGACTGGGAGACCCCTGACACTACCCCCGTTTAATGTTTCTTCTGTCAAGCCTTTTTGTGTTCCCTCGCACTGTCCCACCCAGCCGGCATTATAACCCCCCCCCCCCAGTATCTGTCTCCTGTGTGAAGAACAAGGTTTACTTCACTACCTCTGCTGCAGCTCCTCGTTCATTTAGTGCCAAGCTAAGGGGGATTATTCAGGTTTAAAAGGCTACAGATATTTAAACTCTGGGACTCTTATGGCTTCTAGTTTCAATAATGGCATTATATAACAGTGCAGCTGGACAGTCTCACCAGCCATTTATACAGGCATACAACTGGAGAGTCTCACCACTAATATTATAATGTAGTACAACTGGAGAGTCACCACTAATATTATAATGGAGTATACCTTCTCCATTCTTATAAATATTGTCCTGGAGTAATCTTTTCTGTTTTGTTCCTTCTGAATTGAGTGTGGCTTTCTGAGTTTGCCTTTTGGTTTGTGTGAGTATTTCTGTGAAACCTTTTAAGATATTGTGGTGCATGAGGGGATTCCTTAGTCACTAGAATAATTAATAAATAAAGGAGCGAGTAGCATGTAGGCTACGTACTGTTTCAGCTTTTCTCTCTCCACCATCTGAAGGCCTGTCCTATTTGCGTTGCATCTTTCAGCAGATAACAATAAAGAGACCTGAACGTTTTATTTCCCTCTCGTTTTCTTTCATTCGTTCCGCTCTCACTGCCTCGCCACAGTCTGGGGAGTGCTCTGTGGTGCCGTACGGAGATAGAGGGGGGATAGCAGTCAGCATTTTCTCCCCTGTCAAACCTTGAAATTAAACAACTTTCCAGAAATGAAAGGACATTTTTCAATGTCTTTCAAAAAAGTTTTTGTGCTCAGAGTTGAGCTGTGTTCCCGTTTCCTGGTTCTCTCCGGAATGTTCAGTGACTCGCTGTGCTTTCCGTAACACCGCCGCACGTCCCGATCGCGAGCGGTACTCGCGGGAGGTGGTAGAGGTTCTATGTGCGTCAGTGATTCTGAGTTGTCTTCTTGCTGTGAAACATCACCTTTTTTTCCCAGAAGGCAGTGGGCTTTACTTAGTTGGTAGGAAACGTCTCCCTGCTGTGTGTGTGTCCGGAATGTTCTGTAGCCTGCAATTACAGAACAGCTGCTGTGGATGAGCCTTGTGTGTGCATGTGTGTGCGTGTGTGTGTGTGTTTGCGTGTTTGCGTGCATGTGCGTGTATGTGTGTGTGTTAATTCCAATTCCAATTCCTGGTTGTGTCTAGGTAAGAGAGAGGGATTCCAGAGGTTTTTGATTGGCTCCTGACTGATAATGTGTGTTTTAATAGCCATTGCCTGCATGCACCTAGACAATACTCTTCTCAGCCCTGCAGTCCCAAAATGCCTCAGGGCAGGGCCCTGCCACCATGTCACTCTGACCCCCTGGTGACCTGCAGAGTGGAGAATCTCTCCCTGGAGAATGCCCTGCTGCTGTTAATTTGCTAGTTTTGTCGTATGAGGAGTCATTCTCTCCCTCGATCATACAGAAATGTGCAGCACTGTCCCCTGTTTCATAGCCCAGTATTTAAGGTGGAAAGTCTAATAAAAGAGGTGTGTCTTTGTGAGGGTTCCAAATGTGGAAAATGTATTTTGAGTTGTGGTGGAACTGTGGTATTTCCCCATTTGTCTGTTTCTCCATTACCCTATGCATTTATTCAGGTTGTGTACTTGCTTTGGTTCACCGTCTGACAGGTCGTTGACGCTTTATGCTATCTCATGTGTGTGCTGACCTGACCCCTGACCTGTGACCTCTGCCTCCAGAGCTCCTGAGATAATCCTGGGCCTGCCATTCTGCGAGGCCATCGACATGTGGTCCCTGGGCTGTGTGATCGCTGAGCTCTTCCTGGGCTGGCCCCTCTACCCGGGAGCCTCAGAATATGACCAGGTATGAGAGAGAGCACCTCCTAGGGGTACTGTTTTGAATATCGCCCGTGTATTATTCTATATTCTGTATTTATTATTATACTAAGTTCCATAGCATGCTGATAAGGAATATTTAAATTTGAATTTGAATTAGGACTTGAAATATGGAGTGAGAAAAAGAGAGAGGGGGGGGAATAGACGGAAAGATAGAGAGAGACATGTTGGGTTAAGCATACTAAATGGTCAAAGGCTCAGAGCTTGCCCACAGCAATTCACAAACCGCACACTGCATTCTGGGAAAATTTGTTAGTTGGTGAAAGGAGAATAATGAATCGCTCTCCGTCTCCTTGCAAAAGTGAACCAAACATTGATGTTGTCATGGCGATCTAAAGCACTGTGTCTAATGAGGAGCCGAGCAGCGCGACGAGGCATAGCGCAATTTGGCAGCCCAAGCTAAAGCAGACGCTCAGTGAGCGCCGGTTTGGGGGCAGTTCCTCCAATTCCAGCTGAAACACGTTCCTGATTTCCCATGATCCGCCCTGAAACCGCTGTGGAAAAACACCTGTCGTGTAATGAGTAATTGTGACAGCGATGTGCGTTTGCTTGTTGGGGTGGGGGTGGGGGTGGGTGTGTAAGAAAACAGATAGGGCTGTTGAATATTAACCCCTTACTGTCTGGTTTCTCTCCAGATTCGATACATATCTCAGACGCAAGGCCTGCCTGCAGAGTATCTGCTAAGTGCAGGAACGAAGACGACCAGGTTCTTCAACAGAGACACTGAATCTGCCTACCCTCTATGGAGACTGAAGGTAGAGTCCGTACACACTTGCACACACACATGCTAATGTGAGCTGCTGACTTAGCAATACTGCAGGATTTTGGTATTTGTTATATTTATGTGTTGATATGTTTGTGCTTAACTTCACTGTTAAAGTTCATAATAAATCAAAGCCCATACGCCTCCTATCCAAGCTGTCCCACAATGCCCCTCAGCTCCATGATTTTGGGTAGCTTCCCTTGGATGTTTAGAGGTTACTGAGGTCACTTTGTCTCTGGTCTGACTGGATGTTTGAGAACATCCACGGTGATGTTGCCTCATCAGTTTGGATGTTTGGGGGGTTGCCACGGCGATTCTGTCTCTACTCAAATTGGATGTTTGGGGGGTTACTGGGGTGACTTTCTTCTCAGATTGGATTTTTTGGGGTTTCCATTGTGACTCCTTCTCCTGTCTGATTGGATATTTGGGTGCTTGCCGAGGTGGCTGTCTCTTGCCTGGTGGTTACCGGGGTAACATTGCCTCTTGTTTCCCACAGACGCCAGAGGACCATGAGGGGGAGACGGGGATCAAATCCAAGGAGGCCCGAAAATACATCTTCAACTGCCTGGATGACATGGCACAGGTACACACAGCTCTCACCTTTCTCTGTTAGAACAGCACAGGTACACACAGCTCTCATCTGCCTCTGTCAGAACAGCACAGGTACACACAGCTCTCACCTTTCTCTGTTAGAACAGCACAGGTACACACAGCTCTCACCTTTCTCTGTTAGAACAGCACAGGTACACACAGCTCTCACCTTTCTCTGTTAGAACAGCACATGTACACACAGCTCTCATCTGCCTCTGTCAGAACAGCACAGGTACGTACACACCGCTCTCAACTGCCTCTTTCACACTCTTTCTGTTCTTCTCTCTCTCTCTTTTCTTCTCTATCCCTCCCTCCCTCTCTCCCTCCCCCTGCTCAGGTAAACATGGCGTCAGATCTCGAGGGCAGCGACATGCTGGCGGAGAAAGCTGACCGGCGGGAGTTCATCGACTTGCTCACCAAGATGCTGACGATCGACGCAGACAAGCGCATCACCCCTATCGAGACCCTCAACCACCCCTTTGTTACCATGACGCACCTGCTCGACTTCCCCCACAGCTCAAAGTAGGTTACTGTGACACCCCCCTCCTGTTTTTAGATGGGTTATGCGACAGCCAATCAGAGCCACCAGAGAGTGAGGAAATACTGCCAATCTCTTCCTCCAGTCCACTAAAATGCAATGGTCTAAACCTGACCTTTAACTTTTCAACCGTCTTCTTTGTCTTCTGTGTGTCTGTCTTCTGGGGATTTTCTTTCTTTAGACAGAATTGCACCAGTTAAATATTCCAAGGGATGTAGAGAGAGACTGAGAGAGAGGGAAAAAAAGCCATGTGTGTTTTTGTTCTGGTGTTGTCAGGGGCAACACAAAGCATGAGCCAGGAGCAGGGTGATGTGATCAGGCCATTAAGCGGTTTTACAGTGTAGCTCTCTTCTGTCTGCTGGGAAACACACAGTAAGGGTAAAAAATTCAGGGCTTGCAAGGGCCTGGTGCTCAACATGACTACCATGCACCAGCTTTAATTACACTTGTCCCTAACAATTAAACAAACAAATTAATTAAATAATTATTTAGAAGATGGATAAAAATCTGAGAGAATGGAGGGACTCCTGATCTCCGAGCCCTGGACTTTTAAACCATCGGCCATGGAGATGGTACAGCTCAGCTGTGATCTACAGAGTCCAGAATTTAAAGGAGGGACTGAATAACTCAACAGTCAACAGGAAACAGTGATTTAATTTGTTAACCTCAATAAGATTTGAAAAGACTAAGAGAATGTAGTGGCAATTCAGCCCATCTAGGCTTGTTATTTACCTGCAGTTTTACCTACAGGGTATCAGGCCTGAGCCAAAGGTCTCAGCCACTTGGGAGTGTTCAAGGGGTGTCATTTTTTCGACTGGTGTTTTGCTGTGGACTGCGTGTGGAGCCTTTACTCTGTAACATCATACATGTTTTGTTTCTGAAAACTCACTATGCATGTATTGTCTTGTCTGCTCTTGAAGTTTTGATTGAATTGACCTCTTTGCCCCTGTCCTGCCCTGTTTCCCCCCCTCCCCCCCACACACACACAGTGTGAAGTCCTGTTTCCAGAACATGGAGATATGCAAGCGGAGGGTTCACATGTATGACACGGTGAACCAGAGCAAGACTCCATTTATCGCCCACGTGGCCCCAAACACCTCCACCAACCTCACCATGACCTTCAACAACCAGCTCAACACTGTCCACAGCCAGGTCAGTCTATAATCAACTCTGTTCACAGCCAGTTCAGAGGCCAGGTCGGTCTACAATAAACTCAACGCTGTCCACAGCCAGGTCAGTCTACAACCAGCTCAACACTGTCCACAGCCAGGTCAGTCTACAACCAACTCAACACTGTCCACAGGCAGGTCAGTTTACAATAAACTCAATACTGTCCACAGCCAGGTCAGTCTACAATAAACTCAACACTGTCCACAGCCAGGTCAGTCTACAACCAGCTCAACACTGTCCACAGCCAGGTCAGTCTACAATAAACTCAACACTGTCCACAGGCAGGTCAGTCTACGACCAGGTCAATACTGTACACAGTCAGGTCAGTCTACAACCAGATCAACACTGTCCACAGCCAGGTCAGTCTACAATAAACTCAACACTGTCCACAGGCAGGTCAGTCTACAATACACCCAACACTGTCCACAGCCAGGTCAGTGTACAATAAACCCAACACTGTCCACAGCCAGGTCGGTCTACAATAAACTCAACACTGTCCACAGCCAGGTTAGTCTACAACCAGCTCAATACTGTCCACAGCCAGGTCAGTCTACAATAAACCCAACACTGTCCACAGCCAGGTCAGGCTAAACCTGGGGGATTTACTGCTCAGTTTTCTCCCTCAGGTTGTGGCTTTAGTGCCCTTTCATGTTTGCTTGAGGTGTTGAAATAATTTTTAGCAGTTAGCGAGATTATCAGAACACCACAAGGAACAATTGTCCTGTTTTTGCAGAATGCTATCTTGTTTAAAAAAAACAAAAAAACATTGACTATTATTATGGTTATAAACATGGTTGTTTTACAGGCAAAAATTGAGACGTGAACACACACATAGGTTAAAAAAAGGATTATTTTGTATCATTACTGGACTCATATATTTTTTACTGCTTCATTCTCTCTGAATAACGATCAGACACGAGTCAGTGATTTATTCTCCGTTTTTTGCGGGTCTGACACATTATTGCAGTTTTATTTGACGGCTCTTGGGCTGAGCTGTTTATTTTGTGTGATGAATGCCACAGCGCCATATTGATTAGCTCTCTCCCTTGCTGCTCGTCGAGCTCACTAAAGAGGGAAAGAAATGCTGGAGACAGCGCTCTTAGTTCCATCCATACCTGCTTAATGAAACGGGATATCATTACCTCAGAAATATAAAACAGCAACACTCAAGTAAAGTCCAAGGAGATTTTTCAAGAGGTTATTGGCCAGGCGATTGGAACTGCCTGCCAAGAGATATGTTTTTTTTTAAGCTACCAGCATTATCCTTTTTCTTAAATTTCTATAGAAACCATCAGTAGCACACTGTAAAAATATATACTGACAGAAGTAGTTTTTTTTGTTGTTTTTTTGTTGGTGAGATTGACTTTCCCACCACTTCCTAAGGTGTGAGTCTTCACGCATTCTTATCTCTTCATTAATCTCGCCGCATGAAAGAAGTAGATATTTTTTGTTTTGTAACCACAGGTACCCACCAGTTGCAGTCGGAAAACATTACCAACCTGCTCTGGCCTTTCACTGCTGTCACAGAACATTCCAGATTTAGAAAAAGTTGTTTTAAAAATTGGTCCTCCACACAGAAAACTGGGTTTTTTTCCCTCTGGGCTGGGGGTTGAAGAGGGGAATTGTGTGAAATGTAGTACTCATAAGCAGCAGCCTTTCCTCCTAAATCAGTGTCGTCTGTGGTCCATTATTTGGAAAATAATATATTTTCATCACTCATATATTGGTTATAGCTGAATGCAAATATATCTCCTTGTGTGATTGTAGTTATGCTGTATGTCTGCTATCTGAAAAAGGCTTTGAGGAACACCCTGGTGGAAACCTGTCCATTACCCAAGATGCATCCCTTTAATATTCCCCCTCCTTTTATTAGGGAGTGTGAATCAGACCAAAGTTTTTAAACCATATTTGCCTGCTATATGCATGGACACTGTTAATAACCAGGCTAGCGAGGAAACCGCAATGCCGTTAGTAAGAGGCAGCGGTTGTAAGATCGATCATCCTGAACGCCAGCCTGCTGAGTGTTCATAATGCACGGTTTATGCATTTTTGCACTCATCTTCATTCATCATCCATAGTGGTTATTGCATGAAATGTGAAATATTGTGATTATACATTGTGTTAATGCATTATATATGGCTGTTTTGAATTATATTTTTAGTCATATTTATTATTAGCATTGTCATTATTATTATTATTATTATTGTTATTATTTTATTATTATTATTATCTGTGACCCCCACTCCTCCAGGGCCCAGACCTCACCTCTTCCTCCTCCAGTGCCAGCCTAGCGCTTGTCCCCCCCGACGTCTCCGTACTAAACTACCAATCTGCACTCTACCAGCCTGCTGTGGCCCCCAGGAGCCTGCCCATGCCTCCCCCCGCGGGGCCTCAGCTGTGCGCCGCGCGACCCGACCCCTTTCAGCAAGCCCTCATCGTCTGCCCCCCCGGCTTCCAGGGTGAGATCACTGGCACACTTACACACGCACACACACACACACAAATACACACACATGCACTGCACACTTGCACACAGACACACAGATACACACATGCACACTTACACATGCACACAGACACACAAATACATACACACATGCACACTTACACACAAATACACACACACAGATACACACATGCACACTTACACACAAATACACACACACAGATACACACATGCACACTTACACACACAGATACACACATGCACACTTACACATGCACAGATGCACACATGCACACACACCCAGATACACACACACGGGCGCACACAGACAGATACACACACACACACACCCACATAAATACATACACACAAGCATACTAACACATACAGGCACACACACCCACAGCAGCCCACTGGACCAGAGCTCTGTAATAATTGCTTTGTGTCTCTTGTTAAGAGCATCTAAGTGAATAAATTTAGTGTAATTAAATGTTTACATAATGATAACATATAATGTGAAGTCATGTCATTTTAATGTAATGCGATGTAATGTTAACATAATGAAATGAGTAATGTGAGGTATTGCTAATGGTAAATGGTAATGTTAATGTAATGCTAATATAGTCACGTGCTCTTCGCTTCCTCAGGCCTGCAAGCATCTCCTTCCAAACATGGCGGCTACTCTGTGCGGATGGAGAACGCTGTTCCCATAGTAACACAGGCCCCTGGCGCCCAGCCGCTACAGATCCAGCAAGGCCTGCTCACGCAGGTAAGGACCTCCGTCGCCATGGAAATGCCCTTTTCCCAACCCCACAGCGGGTCATATGTGCTGTGAAGTTTGATGCTTGACCCCCAACTCCACCTGCCAAAAGTGATTTTGTGTAAGCATTACAGACAGAGCTGGAGACAGGAGACTGAGCTCCAGGACCATCTGCGCTGAACTCTGCTATATAAAACAGCTGCTTAGGGCTGTGATTGACAGGGCTGGCTGGTTAGGGGTGTGATTGACAGGGTTGGCTGGTTAGGGGTGTGATTGACAGGGCTGGCTGGTTAGGGCTGTGATTGACAGGGCTGGCTGGTTAGGGCTGTGATTGACAGGGTTGGCTGGTTAGGGCTGTGATTGACAGGGTTGCCTGGTTAGGTCTGTGAATGACAGGGTTGGCTGGTTAGAGGTGTGATTGACAGGGTTGGCTGGTTAGGGCTGTGATTGACAGGGCTGGCTGGTTAGGGCTGTGATTGACAGGGCTGGCTGGTTAGGGCTGTGATTGACAGGGCTGGCTGGTTAGGGCTGTGATTGACAGGGCTGGCTGGTTAGGGCTGTGATTGACAGGGCTGGCTGGTTAGGGCTGTGATTGACAGGGCTGGCTGGTTAGGGCTGTGATTGACAGGGCTGGCTGGTTAGGGCTGTGATTGACAGGGTTGGCTGGTTAGAGGTGTGATTGACAGAGTTGGCTGGTTAGGGCTGTGATTGACAGGGTTGGCTGGTTAGGGCTGTGATTGACAGGGCTGGCTGGTTAGGGCTGTGATTGACAGGGTTGGCTGGTTAGGGCTGTGAATGACAGGGCTGGCTGGTTAGGGCTGTGATTGACAGGGCTGGCTGGTTAGGGGTGTGATTGACAGGGCTGGCTGGTTATGGGTGTGATTGACAGGGCTGGCTGGTTAGGGGTGTGATTGACAGGGCTGGCTGGTTAGGGGTGTGATTGACAGGGCTGGCTGGTTAGGGGTGTGATTGACAGGGCTGGCTGGTTAGGGGTGTGATTGACAGGGCTGGCTGGTTAGGGGTGTGATTGACAGGGCTGGCTGGTTAGGGGTGTGATTGACAGGGCTGGCTGGTTAGGGGTGTGATTGACAGGGCTGGCTGGTTAGGGGTGTGATTGACAGGGCTGGCTGGTTAGGGGTGTGATTGACTTTGGTCAGCATTTCTCCACCCGCTTCCCCCACCTCTGTCTCTATCTCTTACTGTCACGCCTGAACCAGCAGCTGATTTTACCTGACTGCATTATAACCCTCATGTTGTCTTTTGCTCTGGTCAGTGAGAGGGAGGGGGGGGGGGGAGCATGCACGCGGGGAGGGGTGGGGGTATGTACGCAGTAGGATCCTGTTGTGAAGTTGTTACCTAAAAGGAACAAATTTGCTGGCTGCTAAAATTTTTTTTTTTTAAAATAATAAAAAATAAAAAAAATTCCATTAAACACAAATCCCCCCCCAAGCTGGAATTTTCCATGCGTGCACAGTTCACTTATCACAGCAAGTTGTCTTATCTGTCTGCTAATTCAAGTGGCAAGCTTTCCCACTCTATCTCTCTATCTCTCTCTCCCTCACTCACTCTCTCTGTCTCTCTCCTACTTCAGATCTCTAAGGTTTGCTCTGTGCTGCATTCAAATGTTCAGCCTAAAATACCTGACCTCAAAACCACCCGAAATGACCCCCCCCACACACACACACACACACACACACAGCCATGTTTTCACTTGGCAAACATTTTCCGCTCTTGTGTTTGTTTACTAAAAGAGAAAATTCTTCTTAAAGCAGCACTAGCCCTGATACTACAGTTTCACAAAAGCAAAGATTATTCACAAATTTCAGGTCAAACGGTGATGGTGAAGTGATGCAGCCTATAGCCCCTGGGGGGGTACATGGGAAGAGCCGAGCAGGATAGGCTTGGGACCGGCCCCCGGCCTTTATTTGGGTCAGGAATGCAGACTGATTGAACAATGGGGGAGAGAGAGAGCGAGAGAGAGCGAGAGAGAGAGAGAGAGAGAGAGAGAGAGAGCGAGAGAGAGAGAGAGAGAGCGAGAGAGAGAGAGAGAGAGAGAGAGAGTTTTTGGGATGACAAAAGGGGTTACACCTCAGGAAAATGGGGGGGGGGGCAGTTGCCATGACAATGGAGCAGGCGGGCGGGCAGATTACATAATATAGGGTCTGTGAGCAAGGTGTGGAGTTTGGGGGCAGAAACTAGATGAGGAAAAATATTTCTAAAACTGTTGCTCATCCTGATTGCTATGGAATCAGTTCTATGCGTCGCCATTAAGTTTTAAAAAAATTTCTAAGTCATTTATTTTCACTAAATTCGCGGCCTCTTGCTCTTCACATTAAGGACACACAACACAATGGCCCACAAGGAAGGAAAATAAAACCGTGCACAATACTGGCTGTGGCTGTGACAGTCCAGCAGAGGGCGCCACTGATGGGCTTGCGCTCCAGGGTCTTTCCGTCTCAGTGGCGTTATTTAAATAACACCAATTTAACGGTTACGTTCCAGAACACAAGGACATGCACAGCTCTGACAGCGTGTTTGTCCTCAGCCCTGTGAGGCGGTAGGGGGCGCCAGCGAGCGCCGCCATAGTAAGTTAGCATAAGTGCTAATGGTACTGCAGTGAGTGATTAATTAGCGGTACACTACACCACTGATCAGTAGCGTTGCATTAAACCTTTAGATCCAGGCTTGTCCTTGTGGCTCGAGGGCAAATTAGCTCCAGAAGCATGCACGCTCTACTAAAATGCTCTGTACACTACATAAGCTCTACACACTTTGAGAGAGTGCTGTTGTCTCTACAGTGGATACGTGCGCCATGAGCTGTTTGCTGTAAAATGAGTGAATGTGTGTGTGTGTCTGTCTGTGTGTGCGTGTGTATTTGTGCGTGCGGAGCCATGCTGCTGGCGCTACAGCGTGTTTAAACTGATTTGGCTCTTCTGTGAGAAAGGGGTATAAAGAAAAATTTCCATCTGTGTTTTCATAAGTAACGATAAGAATCTCCCCTCTCCCTATCTGTCTTCTCCCCCCCCGTCCCTCTATCTCTCCCCCCCCCCCCGTCCCTCTATCTCTCTCTCTCCCCCCCGTCCCTCTATCTCTCTCTCCCCCCCCTGTCCCTCTATCTCTCTCTCCCCCCCTCCCTGTCCCTCTATCTCTCTCTCTCCCCCCCCGTCCCTCTATCTCTCTCTCTAGCAGGCCTGGCCCGGTGGTACACAGCAGATTCTTCTCCCTCAAGCGTGGCAGCAGCTGACTCACAGTTCTGTTCCGCATGCTGCCATTATCCCCGACACCATGACCAGTGCACAGCCGCTGGCCAACTGGAGGTGAGCTCAAACTGACCGTGAACCACCCGCACACCTACTGTGACCTGACGCCAAGCCCACCCCAAACTGACTGTGAAATGACTGCAGACTGACCTCTTAGGGTTCTGTTCCAGTCTTATACCCGCACGGCTGTGCGCAATTGCCCATATTGTCACCCAAGGGGGGAGAGTTTTGGCGAGATTGACCTTCGTCTGATCGTATACCGGTGACTTCCTGGTCAGTCAGGTCCAGGCAAGTCTGCCTGTGCAGGAAGTGTACTCAGGGTCAGGGGTCAGAGTTGAGTAGAGGGACGGCTGTGTGAGGTTTACACGGCTCAGCGCTGCAGGCTTGGTTATGAAAGTGTCGCACTCCCTCTGCAGAGACGTCCCCCTCCACCGTTCTGCTTCCAGACCTGCTGCTTCCTCTGGCCTCTGCTTCCACCTACTGGCCTATGTGTGCAAAACACACACGCACAATCCCTGCACTTTTCTCTGAGGTTTCAGAGTGGTTTCACAGCTCCGTCTGTTTCTGGTTTAATGAAGCCTAATTTTACCCGTCCCCCTGAGGTATATTACAGGTCGTGTGTCATTACACAATAGATCTCCTGTGATTGATCTCCTGCCTGAAATATGGGTGATTTCATATTTGCTATACAAAACGCTGTCTCAGAGGACTGCTTTTTTCACTCTTAAGACACTGTTTTTTGTCATATGAAACCTTGTGCATGTGCCACAGCTGTCTTTGATATGAAAAAGATCGCATCAACTCCAGGGAATATACAGTAGTGTCTTTGTGAAATTCTGGCTCATCTCTGTACTTGTTGCTGTTGGTTTAGCCACAGACCAGACTCGAGTTTAAGAAAGGTGTCGTTTTTGACGGTGTTGCAGGAACTCCCATCCCCACGGCAACCATTACAATCCCATCATGCATCAGCCGGCCTTGCTCGCAGGTCACATGACCCTCCCCTCCTCCCAGCCTCTGAATGTGGGTGTGGCCCACGTCATGCGGCAGCAACCAACCAGCAGCAACTCCTCCAAGAAGAGCAGGCAACAGCAGCTCTCGAGCAGGTGGGGATGACATCACTTCCTCACTGTCCCACAGGCCCCTGTAAATACCGTCACTTCTGCCGTGATGTCAGCCTAAATCATGAGCGCTCTGACGCCATATTTAAGTATACAGATGTAAAATTTCCGTTAAAAAAGTGAAAGAAACAGATGCCCTTACAAAAATATAGGCCTTCTGCCGCAGGTTGGCGGCAAGCTCAAATTTTCACATGCAAATTAGCTTTGTGGGAACTGCAATTCACTTCTGGCAAAGTTTTTAGTTCATCACTACTGGCAAACTATGACCAACCTCTGGCAACATTTTGTGGTAAAAAAATTTAGTTTGTGGCAAATGCACTACATATTAGCTGCAAGTTTGCAGCAAACTATCCAGTTTTGTAAGGGTCAGGAAAATGTATCTTATTTAATAAATTAATTTGCATGCTTTATATTTTATATTCATTTATTCACGTGGCAGCCACTTTTGTTCCTTCCCTCCCTCCCTCTTTCTCTTTTCCTCCCTCCCTTCCTCTCTCCCTTGCTCTCTCTCTCTCTCTCTCTCTCTCTCTCTCCCTCGCTCTCTCTCTCTCTCTCTCTCTCTCTCTCTCTCTCTCTCTCTCTCTCTCTCTCTCTCCCCCTCTCTCTCTCTCTCTCTCTCTCTCTCTCAGGAATGGCTCTGGTTTTGAAGTGTCCTCATCCCCGCAGCGCTCTAAGCGAGTGAAGGAGAACACACCCCCTCGTTGCGCAGTAGTGCAGAGTGGCCCCCCTTCAGCCTGCGGGGCACCCCTGTCCTGCGGGATCTGGGGGGACCTGCACCCCAACCCCCACCCCCGCCAGACCATCGTCATCCACGACACGCCGAGCCCAGCAATCAGCATCATCACCATTAGCAGTGATACCGACGACGAAGATGACAACAAACGCACCAACACCAGGTCAGAGGTCACAGGTCATCGCCCTGCCAGGGCTGCCAGGAGTTTGAGTCTGTAAAACTCATCTTGTAGTTCAAATCACACGTGCATATTATAAATATGAGAAATTGAACTGCATCCGTTGTGAATGATCCAGGTATTTGTTACCTTTGTAAGAGTAAGAGTCTTATTGTAAGAGTAAGAGTCTTTATTTGCCATTTGTGCTCCACCACGTTGGAGTTACAAAGTGCAGAGCTCAGAAAACAATAACAACAAGAACAAGAATACATCAGGGCAAAATACAACATAAAAAATATATATACAGGTGCAACTCAAAAAATTTGAATATCGTGAAAACGTTCTATATTTTTTGTCGCTCATTTCAGAAAGTGAAACTCATATATTATATAGATTCATTACACATAGAGTGAAATATTTCAAGCCTTTATTTCTTGTAATTTTGATGATTATGGCTTACAGCTAATGAAACCCAAAATTCAGTGTCTCAGAAAATTAGAATATTTTGCTTTAACATATTTTTAAAGTATCATATTTAATATTTGGTCGCATATCCTTTGCATGCTGTTACTTCCTGAAGTCTGTGACCAATCAACATCAAAAGACTCTCGATATCTTATTTTCAGGTACTGTTACAAGCGATACTATAACCTCTCTGCATTTGAACTGATCTCTATGGGAATTGGGGGGTGAGACTAGATTCAGCTGTAAATTACACTGTATGGGGAAAAAAGTCAGGAGAAACAACCCTTAAAGGGATCCATCCACATCTACTCCATATTTGGCTGCAGAGTGATGGTTTGGGGCTCGTTTGATACCTTAGACCCTTGATGACGTACAGCCATTTCGCCAGTCATGTGTTCCATACTGTACCAGCGTAATTTACAGCTGAATCTAGTCTTACCCCAAAATTCTCATAGAGATCAGTTCAAATGCAGAGAGGTTATAGTATCGCTTGTAACAGTATTGAGAGTCTTTTGATGTTGATTGGTCACAGACTTCAGGAATACTTTAAAAATATGTTAAAGCAAAAATATTCTAATTTTATGAGACACTGAATTTTGGGTTTCATTAGCTGTAAGCCATAATCATCAAAATTACAAGAAATAAAGGCTTGAAATATTTCACTATGTGTAATGAATCTATATAATATATGAGTTTCACTTTCTGAAATGAGTGACAAAAAATATTGAACTTTTTCAAGATATTCTAATTTTTTGAGCTGCACCTGTATATCTGTGCTACATAAATTATCCAAGTATTAACTTTCAGTGCTTTTCTTAAGATGCGGTTTATGAAGTGATTTTCATATGTGCGCCAAATGAGAGCAAAAATGAAAAGCAGAAAACAAAACCCTGCTTTAAATGACTATAAAGCAAGTATAAAACCAGGGCATTCAGAATTACAATCCGGTCATTGATAAAAGGGATTTAAACAACAAAGAGGCGCAATTAAAGATGCCAAAAAAAAGCCCTAAAAAATTCTACAGGGGATAAAGGACCTCTTGGGAGAGCTGGCATGTTGCTTTATACTCTTCCTCTCCCTTTCTCCTCCTTCTCCTCCTGCTGCAGCACAATGTCTAAGCAGAGGAACGATGTCATCAGCTGTGTGACAGTGCACGACTCCCCCGGCTCAGACTCGTCCAATAACAGCAGTCCCTACGCCGTGGAGTCCCGTCCCCACAACAATAACGGCTTTTGGTCCAAAGGTGTGCTGCTGGACAACTACTGTCACTCCAACCCCCGCACCATCATCATCCCCCCTCTCAAAATGCAGACCAACGAGCGGCCTACCGAGTGTAACCACCTCCTGCCAGGTATACACTCCACAGGAGTGTATGTATGTATGTGTGTGTGTGTAGTGAGTGTGTGTGTTAACTCACTGTGTGTTAACGCTTGGCTGTTTTCTCATTGGTTAGAAAAGGCTTAGGTTTCAATGAATCCAAATTTTTATTTAAATTTTCACTTGACTATATGCGTCCTCTTTTCATTTCTAACCTGCAGATGCATTGAGCCACCAGAACTCGATCTACAAGTTCAAAACATCCAATGGGGCGTTGTCTGGCAGCAGCTACACCTCAGGGGGCGGGGTTTATAGGCACCAGCGTTCTGGACCAATCCCCTTTCAGCAGCAGCCCCTCAATCTGAGCCAGGTGAGAACAAACACACCTGCTCTGTATCTTTTCCTCCGTCAGCCAAAACCCATCAGAACTCCTGGGAAAAGGAACCTTAAATAACCCTAATGCTGCAAATCACTCCCTTAAATACTCTTCCGACATTAGATTCCTGCAGATTACAACTTTTAAGAGCCAAACATTCAATTTCACCAATATTCAAAATTCTTTCATATGAATACATGTTTTGGTTGGTAAGGTTTCGTGGAGAATTTAAAGGATCTGTGGCAGTTTTTTCAAATGTAATTTTGCCAGCATGTAATTTTTTACACTACCCATTCACTGCTGTGGTGGGAATTTTCTCTTGATACTCTTTGCTCTTACATGGTTCGAGATGGTTCATGCAGGTATAATAGAATAGAATAGAATAACTTTTATTTTTCCGCTAGGGAACTTCAGTTGTAGCCACCAGCAACAACAAAAAAGACATAGACAGTGGGGCATACCCACAACACACCCAAACAAACATATTAAAAAAAGAGATTCAATAGAATCATTGCATTAATCAAACAAATTAAGTGAATTAAAGTGTAATAGCCTACAGCCAAACGTCATGATTAAAAATAGCCCCCGCTGTCCCGAAATGTCCAGTGTTATCAAGCAGTCCAACACACAAACTCTGCCTCCACTACTTTTCTCCATACATGAGGTTGTGTTGTGGTCTCTGTCCACTGTCAACATGAAGCACCGAACTGCGTCAGCCTTCCCACTCATCACCTCACTCCTTTCCCGCATTATCTTCTCCTTTCCCTCCTCTGGTGGCTTTTTGAAGATTTCCTGCAATCTTAGATCAGTCTCGACATCTTCAACTCCGGTGAAGAGCAATGGTAAACTTTGTAGCTGCAGATCCAATGGACATTCCCGAGCATATGTTGCGAATGCGTCTCCATGGTGATGACCACAAACAAAATTATCCCGAATATACACAATTCGTCAATATTATCAAAACGAGCAGCATGAGTGCCCTGAACAATCTCCAGCCCGCTTCACCATCCCACAACAGACACACAGCGCATGACAAAAACAAAAGACAAAAGCCAGACACATCAAAATACATTCAAATGAACAAACACGAACACGAGAGACAGCTGGACTACATGTCGCCATTACAGCGCCACGTGACGTCACCTATATAACTCTCTCCTATCTTCCATATCGCTGTTGTGACTCTAGTGCTCTAGAGCACATGACTCTAGTGCTCTCTCTCTTGCATTGTAAGTCACTCTGATAAATTAGTGTAATGTACATGTGAGCGTTCTCAGACGTTTTGTTACTGTATTCTGAGCCTCTCTCTCCCTCTGCATGTTTTAATTTACATGTTTACATTTATATTAATTTATTCATTTGGCAGCAAATTTTGTCTAAAGTGATTGCCAAAACTGATATAGCAAGCAGAACCAAGTGCATTTAAGTAGCACAGATACTAATAATCTCGCTCTCTCTCTCTCTTTCTCTGGCACCCCCTGCAGGTGCAGCAGCACATGGCAGCAGAGCGAAGTGGCAGTAACCGACGGCAACAGGCTTACGTTGCCCCCACAATGGCCGCCCAAGCCCCGTACCCATTCCATCACCACAGCCCCTCCCACGCTCACCTGCCCGCCGCCCACTTGCCGGGCCAGCCCCACCCTCACCTGTACGCCTACACCGCGCCCACCGCGCTGGGGTCCACCGGTGCCGTTGCTCACCTGGTTACCTCCCAGGGCTCCGCCCGCCACGGCACCTACCCCCCGAGCCTCGTGCACCAGGTGCCCGTCAGCGTGGGACACCATGTTCTCCCCTCCTCCGCCCTCCACCACGCTCAGTACCAGGCCCAGTTTACCCACCAGACCTACTTCAGCGGTTCCCCAGGCTCAGCAGTTTATACTGGATACCCCCTGAGCCCCACCAAGGTCAGCCAGTACCCTTACCTCTAGAGCAGACACTGGAGCCCCGCCCCCTGACTCAGAAATCACCCCTCCCTTAGAAGACAGAGGGGGCCGGCAGCGCTGTTTTGCCCACGAGGGAGACTGGAAGACAGATTGGCAGCGATGCCGAAAATGGACGAATGGCACCCTCTGGTGGGAAATGGGGGGAACGAGGATTTATTTGAATTTTTTTCTAGGATCAGTACTTTTAGATTTGTTCGTCAAATGGGCCAGTTCCTTTTGTTTTGTAGTTTGGGATTTTTATTTTTGTATGATTATTATTATTGTTTTTAATTCATTTAATTTTTTGAGGGATCACTTTTGGATGCATGAGCTCCTTTGAGAAGGGGATAAGGTGGAATGAGGATACCTGCTGCTCTTCAAAAAAAACAAAAACAAATGAAAAAACACAAAACTAAATGATGGCCTTGAACTATCTTCATTGTTTTCAAATCATTTATGGTGTGTGGAACGAGTCTTTTTGGAAACTTGGTAAACCGTGAGACAAAAAAAAAACATTTTTAGCGTATTTATCTTTTTTGTAATTTCATGTAGGGAAATGTTTGTTTTAGATTTTTTTTAGTTTCCTCTGAAATAAAGTTTTAGCTGGGCCCTTTTTTTGGTAGAACGTAGCATCTTGCACCCTTTTCATTGTGTGAATTGTCTTCGATAAATAGATTTGTGTACGTAGTCTTCAGTGCGATTGCGCAAAGCAGTGTATTGGACACATACAAGCATGTAACAGGGCGAATGGTCTGTCAGTGTGCGCCCGTCGCCAGCCCCCGTGTCCTTCGCTCTCCCAAAATACTCCAGTACCCCTCGGCTGCGTTCGAATCCGATTTTAAGCTTTCTTCCTGTCGTTCCCTTCCCTTGCTTCAAGGGCGGACTCCCAAAAATGCCAGGATGAAATGTGGCAGCCACACCAAGTGAGATTAGGGTCCAATTTAAGAAAGGTGAGGGAGTAATTATATTCCCTCGCTCTCTTAGTTATCCTCCCTTCCACCGAGGGTATAACATGCAAGCTTCCTGCAAGAAGGGAATCCCACAATGCTATGCTCCACACGGAAAAAGTGGACGGTCACATTTCAGCTCCATGGAGTAGTACTTCCCATATTGGTTGCGAGGGCGGTTCAATTCCGTTTTGGTTTGTTCCTCGTCTATCCGCCCTTGTAGAGCACCGGTTAGGTTCACTTGTTGCACATCACAAATTTTGTCCCAAAACGGCTCACTGGAGAGAAGAGAGTAAGGGAAGGGAATGTGTTCAATTGGATCCGAATGCAGCCTCGGCCTTTAACATCGTTCCCTTGTAGTGCCTTATGGATATGCTGACACGCTTTATTAAAGTTTACTGCACTGGGACTTACGGCCAAAAGAGGCTGATCTTGTGTTTCTTAGGCCTTCATCTCACATCAGTCGAGCCTTTTCTTAAACTTCCAGGTGTGTTTCAAACAGAAATATAACCTGTGATATTTCTCAGAGGTTCTTGCTTGTCACACGCAATTATAATGAATTGTCTGCTACGTCCATGTAGCTGAATGTGACTTGCCTGGTAAGGATTTTGTTTGCATTAGGTACTGAACCAAAGCTGCCATTAGATAAGTCTTCATTCTGTCGAGTGCAGCCATCAAATGGCTTGTGTTTCAGCATGGCTGCATATAATCTGTGTTTCATTTACCTGTTGTTTCGGGAGGCTACACTTGAAACGGTGGCATTCTGCTCTGCGTATATTTAACTAGACCAAAAGCGTTCTTACTGTTACGATGACAGGAGCCCTGGTGGGTGTGTGAAAATGACACCCCGAACCTTAGTACAAGGAGATTTGCATTGTCCAGGTTCATGATTCAAAACGTTTTTATGCTTTCAGTCTAAAGGTTTGCAACGATTTGCAACAATCTTTGAGATAGGTTTGGGTGGTTGGTGAACGTGACGAGGGTCTAACTTTAAGCAAGGGATTTAATCATTGGATTTTATCCAATCCGAAAAGGGCCAATGCACGTTTTTGTTTTAACCCTGCACTATGAAACCTGATTCTACTAATTAACCAATGGTCTTCAATCAACACCTTGATAAATAGAATCAGGTGTCTTAGTGCTGGGCTAAAACAAAAACTTGCACCCACACCGGCCCACTTCTGTTAAGACTAGACACCCCTGCTTTACGCAGTTAGTGATGCATGAAGCAATGTCCTAGTTGTCATGCCGTAGGCCCACAAAATCTTCCTACCAGCAGTCATATAATGGCACGCTGATACAGGATGTTCAGTACAGCGCCGTTTCAGTTTATAAACCTCATTTGGAGAGCAGCCTTCTTTTGGGAAAATAAATTAAATGGAGATTTGAAGTCAATATCGGGGGCCTGATGGGTGGAGTGATGTCACAATGGGCTGGCTGGAGCAGCCAATGAGATCATGGCAGCAGAAGTGAGCTGAGATTGGAGTACAGAGAGAAAAGGGGCGTGAGCGGATGTAGGATAGGTGCGATGGGGGAGGGCGGGTATTGGCCAGTGGATGGAATCAGGCTGTGATTGGTTGGGAGTGTGGAGTTTAGAATGAAATTCAGCATCACAATGGGACTTTAAAGTATAGCATGTTGAGACCGAGCAGGTCGGTGACCCTGGTAATTTGGGGGGTGGGGGGGTTCACGGGGTCACTGAGAGCACACCGTACAATGAAGACGATGTTACATTTTGGAATACATTTGCGGGTGATTCTAGTTGTTCTGCTCTTTGAGTTATGTGTACCGTATGTCACCTTAACGACACGAACGTGACTGAAGGGTCCGCGCACGCCCAGAGAGGGGAGCGATGTTGAGTAGGTTTGCTGCAGCGTGTCACTTTTGCTATGCCACACAACACCCGAAGGCCATGGAATAAGGTTTTGTGAGTGGAACGGCCTGTGGATAATGCGCCGGATTTGCGCAGTTCAATACATAGAGCTAAGTTTTAGCGACGGTTTGAGTATCCGGAAGCTCACCCTTTGTGTTTTTAGTCATGGTTGTTTTTCCACCAGGACTTGTGGGCGCAGGAGCGGTGACACCTTTGGTGGGTGAGATGGTGTCGGTTGATTCCCATTTCTCTCTAAATGTCACACCGCAGTAGTCACAAGTGTAGTTTTACACAGCAAAGAAGAGATTTTTCATTCGCATTTCGGAGGTGTGCGTCGCATTATTATTTTTGTCTTTAGAGATTGTTGCAATAATTCTCGTTGATGTTATTATATCAGTGTAAGTGTGTTTTTGTCATTTCTTGAAACTTTTATTCATGTTTCCGTATGTAATTGAGGAATGTGCATAGCTATGTAACTTATTCCAAGGAAGGGAAACGTATAGTATAGGCAGTGCTGTTGTGAAGTGTTCAGCACAGTAATAATATTAATAGTAATAACGTAAAAGTTATTGATGATGTGTGGCCCTGATAGGCAGGTAGGTAGGTGAAGGCAGTGTGGGAACTCTGTCCCAAAACCTCAGCCCAAAGAATATTTCCTCTTCCCCCCCAGAGCTTAAATGGCCTCTTTTTAAAAACTTTTTTGTCCTTTTTTTTAACAGAGTATAATATTATGCACACCTTCAGCCCCACAGGAGCGCATGCATTTTTAGGGGCTCCGTTTAGGTCATTCTTGAGGCTAGGGGGGCCTTAGGCAGAAAATCTCACGGGGCCCTTCTGACCAACTTCCACTGTCATCATATTACCCAAAACTCCTAAACCTTAGCCCTCGGGCCCCCGTATTTCCCAATTTTTCTGTCCTCCAATTTTTAAGGGCAGTTGCCTGCCTTGCCTGTTCGTTAGATTCCCTTCTGCGTCTGGCACCAGAAACCAAGGCGAAGGGGCTCTTTCGTGTGGACTATATTCTAACTGCACGGACTGTCCCAATGCTCGCTCGTAACCAGGACCATAAGCATTCTGGGACTTAAATTTAGCACCAAATAAATTACATAGGATGACGACTGCTCCCTGATCTCCTGTTTGTCTCGAATACTGTATATGCGTCGAGACGCATTTTAAAAAATCCAAATAAAAACATTGTTTTGAGAGGGAAAACAAATTCAGGAGATATAAAACTTTGGCAATTTTACAGGTTACACACATACACACACACACACACACACACACACATACACACACACACACACACACACACACACACACACACACATACACACACACACACATACACACACACACACACACACACACACACACACACACACACACACACACACACAAAAGCTGTGTTATAATTAGGGCTGCCTCAAGGTCCGTTGACACTGAAGTGATGCAGCTCCCTTCTTGAATTCCAATCCCGCGTTATCTATGGTTCATTTTCTAAAATTAGTTCCCTTTAAAACTGCTGCGCCTCTGTTCATACATAAATCAGGATGCTCCTATTTTTTACATCGAGTGGGTGACCATAGTGATGTTTGTGCAAGCAATTGTGACTTAAAAAAATTCTATTAATTGTATCCTATTTTAAGTTAAATGTTTTAAGTAAATTATTTTGTCCAGACATACTAAAGGTAGCATTCAATAACACTTACCATTATTTGTTGGTTGGAATTTAAATTAAATATAGTACCTTTGAATAAATGAATTAAATGAGCGTAAAAATTAAAAGTGCGGTATATATTAGGAATAGCAAAACCTTTGTTTCGTGATATTGCGGCATCTTAAATCACACAGCAAGACAATGTTTTATAAAAAATTGTATTTGTATAATTGAAACTATGTGGTTTTATGGATTTTAAATCATGAGTTTAGCCCTCCAAACTCAATATTGTTTTTAAATGGATTGTGTTTGAATATTGGAGGACAGAAATATCTGAGGCGATAACTTCATTTTTTGGCATTGAATATTAGCATTTTACAATTAACGCATGCACGCGTTTTAATTTTATGATGAGCAAAGAAGCCAAATGTTATGATTCGGTCATTTTTATAGATTTCCTCACCAAAAAGTTTAAATATGAATAAATGGGAAAAAAAGTTAGATTTTATTTGTGCAGATTGGTTAAAAGAATACCTGTCTTGTTTATGTCAGTGAGCATAGGGAAAAAAACGGCCTTTTTCTGACACAGTTTGGGAAATAAGATACAGGTCAGTTCAGGGGAAATAACTCTCATGGTAATTTTTTTTCAAACCTTGTATTCATAACACCTGCGCTCTGGTGGTGTGTGATGTAGCTAGTGATTTGTGAATATTCACCGACAGAAGGATTCCCACCTCCACAAGCAGAGCCCATTCTGTCTGGAGAGTCGCTCGATGGGGGTGCAGACACGTCTCGATTACGCGATGTTCCGTGAAGATAACTTTGCAAATTTACTCCAACAACCACTTGCCTAGGGATATATATGCATTTCTTTGTGAATCATGACATGAATAAGTAATTTTTTTACTCACTGCAAAAAATATTCCCAGTGAAATGGGAATTTAACTTCTTCAATGAAATGAAGATTAACCTTTTTTTTTCTTTTTTCTAAAGTAGTAATATTCTAGGATCTCCTCTAGACTTAGAAAAGCGTCTCTGCACTGTTCTGTTCTGAGGCTGTGCGGATAATCTGCTGTTTTATTTCTCTCATTTCTTGTTGTAAACGCCGTGCTGTGTTCCCCTGTGTAGGCCTTTCACTGTGTTAGCGCTATTTTTGTTTTTTAATAGTTTTTTACTTCACGTGTGGGGTTTGGTTTGGGTTTTTGACTAAGTGTAACATCTTCTTTTATCAATGTTTTATCAACCTTTTGGTGTAGAGCTATATGAACGCCGCTCCTCTGACTCACATTATTAAGTATCTTATGAGAATGGATATTTTACTGGCTTCTAGAATGTTTAAATAAATCAAATTCATAATAATATTGACGATAAATTTTAATTCTTAACCAGTTGAGTACTTGTTAATATGCGATTGTGTTACCATTAAGACGTGTGCTTCTCTTAATAATCATTTTCGTTGTAGAAAAATGGAGTGAATTTATATTAGTCCAATTAACTAATTATAGCATTGTAAATTTAATGAGGTTTTTAACAGAAAACTTGGTTATAGAAGAATATAGGTATTTTAATTGTTCTATTTACTAACTGTAGGGTGAGAAGGGGCTCGCGTTGTGGTGAACTATGTTATAGCTTGTTATTCACTGTTACTTTTGATCATTTTTTCGGTCTCCGAGGTGAATCGAGTTATTAATATAATGAGAATTTGTATGCTCACATATGCATATTGTATATGTGTAGAAATGTAATCACACTTTGTCATGGATTTACATTAAAACTGTTAAGTCACGGCATACGCCTCTTGTCGTATTTTTGATGTGATACTCATTTTTAAATGCATCACAAAACGCATGCGCACATATGCTTGTGTGTGTATGTGTACATGTGTGTTTGTGTATATGTGTATGAATTTGGCAACAAATATAATTTTAATTTAAACAAAACCTAACTTCAAGACCTGTTACGGCTTTCTTGCTCCGCTGGCCATTAGTAGGCTGGTGGGTGGAGTTGGAGAGCCGATTAATTATGAGACACACCTGTTGAGTCTTTTTGCTCTATTTAACTGGCTGTCTTCTATTCCAAGAACTCTCTGATTCTGTCCACATATGTGTTTGTTTGGGCTTTTACGTCTTACAACACTCACTATGATACCTTTCACTCATTCAAGCATATGCATACACAACTGATAACTTAGACTTCCACGCCTCATGTTTTACTTTATTTTGTATGTGTTTTTGGTTAAATTAAACACATTTATATCTGCTCAGTAATTTCCATGTGTGGTCTCCCTGTTTTGTCATGGCTCTACGAGCCGGGTCGTGACAAAATGGGGGCTCATCCGGGATGTGGTTACTTTTGTAACTTTCTGAAGCCTGGATGGGTTTGTATTTTGTAGGTATGTTTGCGGTATAACATTTCTTTTGACTAACGTTTTGTTTGGACGGAGGATGTTTTTGTGAAGTTGAGAACAAGGGTGCTCTTTTGTTTATGTAATTGGTAATTTGTTAGCGCTATTGGGAGATACACAGGGACATCTGCGTTTGGAAGACACTTTTGTAGTTTCTGGTTGTTGCTTTGTTTTGTTTGTCTTATCCGGTGTGCTGAATTAATTTTGAATTGTACAGGCATTGTTTGTTGTTAGCATTTGTGTGTTGTGGTGAAGAGGGGAGCATTTCTTTTCTGTTTTTGGCCCAGGTTGGAGACTTTGTTCTGCTCGCTGTTTGGACATCGGATCGGGTTAAATAACATTCTTGCAAAGCATATATTTGCTGTATATTTTCCATGTAATGTTTTGTTGGATAATTTCTGTTGAGTACAGGAAGCTGGATAAAACATCCTGGTAAAATATATGATAAATTAATACATTTCTGTTCTTATAAACGTATAAACCCGTTGCTTTTTTTGCAATAACGTCAAATAAAGTCAAATATCACTGAAAGTGGCAACACATTCTGAAAACGTTCTGTTACTGGTAAACACTAATGTATTCATTGTCACATGGTTATGAGAGCTGCTGTGATCTCCGCTCTGTCACTCACCATGCAGTTCGGCTGAATGAGTGATGGATGCGATCCAGACATAGAAATGTGAAGACTTATTCTTCTCCCCTCAACTGGCTCGAGGGGGAGGCTGTATCGGCCGCCACCAGACGGGGACTGGGGTTAGTGTGGAGCAGTGCTTCCCAAATTCAGTCCCTGGAGTAGCCCTGTGGAGGCTGGTTTTCATTCTAACCACAATGGCAATCCCAGTATTATAACAAGCTGTTAATTTTTCTTAATTACGTGCTTTTCATGTTTAGAGGGATCATTCACCCTCTTAAGCCACATTATGTCAGAAATAGCTACAGTATACGTGCCATGAAGAATAAAAGTCCCATGTTCACATTGTGCTGTATTGCAAACAATTACGCTATGTAAAAAGAGGTAACAACATTTTTCGCTGATCAAATTAAAGACTGAGATGAATCAATAGGCTCCTAATTAGCTTGCTGAACATGTGTTTAAGTTCTTGCAGAATTTTTTTCTTAAACGTATTAACACAATACAGGCTTGGCTCATTGTCATTTGTTTTGTCTTTGAATTCTTCATTATCTACCAAATGGTTAGTTTTAGTGGCCATCTGTCAACACCAATTAGGAGCCTAGTGATTCACCTCAGCGTTTATTTCAGTTTAAAAAATGTGTTGGCTCTCTTTAGGTCATTGTAATATAGCGCAATGCGAATATGGGACTTTCATTCTTCATGGCACGCACAGCTATTTCTGACATAATGTGGCTTAAGAGGGTGAATGATCCCTCTAAACATGTAGAGCACTTAAGAAAAATGAACAGCTTGTTATTATTCTGGGATTGCCATTGTGGTTGGAACGAAAACCGTCATACGCAGGGGTACTCCAGAGACTGAGTTTGGGAACCATGAGTGTTGTCTTCCGACATAACACACAATATCTTATATTACCACTAGGTGGTGGAAGTTCTCTTCTTGTACGGATTTGGTATGTGGTGAATTAGACCCCCTTTGCAGTGTGCTGTGGAATTACCGCATTGACAATCCTCCGTCTTTTTTTTGTATGAATGTTTGTCAAAAAGGAGTTAAGATTTTCACTTATCTATTTCATTTTAAGATTTTAAGAAGAATTTTGCAGAATCTGTTTTTTCCCTTTGTGTGTGTTACAGTAATTACGCACTTTATTTAAGTCGTTGATTGGCTGGAGTCTACAAATTTTGAATACAGGGCCTGAATTGGCAGTTAATTGAATAGAAACCACAAAAACCTGCAGGCCCTGGAACCCATTGGGTTATTGATTGGTCAGCAAACACCCTAAAGGCTTTTGATTGGTTAGTGGCAGTCTGTTCCATGTAGATCCCGCTCCAAATTAAAGCATCTGAATGAATGCTTAGTACTTTTAAACCTCATAAAGTGCCTTTCTAATACCACTAACCTTATCAGCTGTGTAGTATGAAGTAATAAAGCTTAAAATACAGTGACATTTTTTACTCAAAATATGAACATATTCCTGGCATTTTGTGTTTTATGTCCGGATTACTTTTTGTTAGATGCCTTTACCCTCTGTGTCTATTCTATTGCGTTCTATTCTGGCTTGCTTCTGAATGAAATGAGATTTGAGGCTTGGTGGTTGCTACATTGTAAGTAGACCTTATGTTCATTATGAGACCGCTTCATTATAAGTGAGCGATAATGCAAACTCCCGTTAGAACACTAGTGCAGTACCCAGGAGGGCTGATGCACACATTTGGAAAGATTCTAGCATATCTCTCTCCTCCCCCACCCCCCCATTTTAATTTCTGAAGTGTCAAAAGGACGACAGTCAGCACCAGGGTTGCCAGATGCTAGAATTTTGTTCTCCCAAAACATTCCTCAAACCATTTTTTCTCCATATAAAATCCCCCATCTGTCATTGACTCGTACACATGGCAACCTTGGTCACACATACAGATGGGTGATAATGTTGATAATGCCATTCGGGAAAAGGGGAAAGATAAAGCTTTTGGATCGCCCTTGTGTGTGTGTGTGTGTGTGTGCGCGCTGTGCATGCGTAAATGTGTGGGTCTTATTGTGTCCTCACACTTGCTGACCCATGTGTTTTTTTTTTTCAGGAAGCGATTTAGAAGGACAAGGCCAGAAGACTGGTCAGAGTTAGGCTTCGGTTGGCTGCCAGACGCGTGGGTACCGGCGCTCTCTTCACCCCCTGTGCGGAGGCTGTGATATTACAGCCCGATCTGGCAACCTCGCTCTCTGAAAGGCCTTCCAACACCACTCCAACCTGCCAGAAAAATCTCTCGACTCAGTGGCCTGCCAAATGTACCATCCTTCCAATCCACCCCTCCCAGCCATCTTTACCAATGTGCTGCATCTGCCCTGAGATACTCCCCCTCCGTGTCTACCGCTTACCCTCAAATCCTTCACTTTTCTTCCCGGGAGCCAAAAACACAAGTGCTGAGACTAAAGTTATGTTTGTGCCTGCTGCAGCTGGGAGTCCCATGGAACAACGCGTGATTGGCTGCAGCATCGCTCAGGGATACTGTCAGTTAGCTGGGAAATCCCTCCCTCATTGCTCAAATAGTGCCTTTTCTGGTCATTTGGGGATCTAACTTCACCCACCTGTGGAGTACAGGTGAGGTGATTAGCCTCTGAAAGCGGCAGTTCTAAGCAATCAGTGTTGTTTTCCGCTACTGCAGTGCCCTCTTAAAAAATACTTAAAAGAAAGATTTTTTTCTTTGCTATTTAAACAGTCTCCTAAACTGAGAGCAAATCTATTTTCTCATTTGAGTGGATACCTGTCTCAAGTATTTATGTTATAGGTGACATACATGTACCTGTGGGCAGATTCCCTGTTCTCTGACATATTATTGTTTCTCATAACCTTTAAGATTTATTGGACGTCACAGTGTAGAGAGACAGGAAGAATGAGAGAGAGAGAGAGAGGGAGAGAGAGATTGTGGGTAAGGGGAGATGAGGGCTCTGGGTGCTGCACATGCCGTGGCTGTTTCTTGTGTCCATTGCAGCAGAATTTGCGAAGAGGACATTAGTGCATGATAGCCATCATGGGACCTGGCCCCTCTGAAGGATGATGGGAAATCAGCAAAGCGTGAGGAAGGGGTTTTAGCTTGGATTGGATCCTCTTTAGGGCTGGCTTTAGGCATGAGAGACAGAAAACAAAAGGGGAAAAAAAACTACCAAAAAAATAGAAAAACTAAAAGGAATGACTAAGCTTTGGCATGGCTGTGAGCGGAAAAAAACTTTTTGAATCTGATCCCCAGAACATCCCTCCGGGTGGAGCGTGGGCCAAGTGGAGTGTGGGCCGGGTGGAGCGGAGGCTGCTCTGGCCTTCCCAGAAAGCTCAGCTGCTCAGTGGGTGGCAGGTGGCCTGATGTGCTGTTCAGCTGTTCATGATGGCGGGATTCTCAGGTGAGCAGGTGTGTGATGGGATGCTCAGGTGAGCAGGTGTGTGGTGGGATGCTCGGGTGAGTAGGTATGTGGTGGGATGCTCAGGTGAGTAGGTGTGTGGTGGGAGGCTCAGGTGAGCAGGTGTGTGGTGGGATTCTCAGATGAGCATGTGTGTGGTGGGATGCTCAGGTAAGAAATGAGGTGCTCAGGTAAGCAGGTGTGGAATGAGGTGTTCAGGTCTGTGGCGGGATTCTCAGGTGATTTTCAGGTTGAGGTGTACTGCAGGGGTCCACACTTTACTCATTTCCTCTGACCATCATTTGTCTTTCTTTTCTCTCAACAAAAGAAAAGGTTCAGTTCTGCGATGAACGAAATTGACCTGACAAAACTGCCTGTGCTAAAGGAAATTTGATGCTTGCATTCATTTGCAAGTTTGATTAAATCCAGACCTCACTCATGTTTAATGTGGAGAGAACCTGCCGCAGGGCCGGCGAGTCCTTTGGCCTTAATTTAATAACTCACTTCACCTGCCAGGTGTCCTGGAATGTCTCGCGGACTGGAGCAGCTGGACCGCCCGGCTCAGACTAACCCTCACAAAATCTAACTTAAAAACGAAAGCAAAAATAGCGCGCGGACGAGAGTTAAGGATATGGGGGGGAGCAGGAGGAAGGCAGAAGGGCAATGTCATCCCATTTCCTGGGTAATTGGACGGTTTTAAAAAAGGCGAAGGCACGACTCAGACACACTAGGATGGCTTGAAAAGCGCCTGTGTGGAAGAGCAATCATCCTGCTCCTCTTCATACCTCCCGCTCAACTCCAGCACTCTAGTTTGTTTTGTTTTGAACACTACCGGGATTGCTTTTTTAACAGCTTTTACCATGCAATCATCTAAATGGGTGGAAGTGTGTTTTAAAGGAAGCTAGGAATGACTCATATTGACCTAATAATTTGTACAACAGTGCTCAGCTTAGGCAGCTTTGGGTCTGCTGTATTATTATAATTTGTTTTCTATTTTTCCATCTGCTTTGTAGAAATCAACCCGTATTTCAGGACAGAATAAGAAAGAGGAGGACTCAACACAAGCTGCTCATGGTGCTTACGATTGGAACAACTGCCTCAACGGGTCATAAAACATGTAGGGCTGCTTGCGGTTAACACGGGCAACGTAAACGTGAAACTTGGGTTGAAAGGACACACACACACACACACGCACGCGCGCACACATGCACACACGCACACACGCCCACGCCCACACTCCACCCAGCCCACTCAACGCTCAACACTCAACACTCAACACAGAACAAACAACACACAACACACCTTAAATTAACCTTAGGCTTTCAGCAAGTACCCTTACCTAGATCAACTTACACAGCTTACATTTTATACGTACTGTATAATAATTTTATCCAGTCGGATATTTACTGAAGAAACTCAGGTTAAGCACTTTGCTCACCAATGGCACTGGCTGTGCCCCATCTGGGAATCGAACCTGCAAACTCAGAATTACAGGCCCTGTTCCCTAACCTCTATACTACACAACCACCTGCACGCCACTTTTTAGATGTTAAAATCAATTTCAAATGTTTAACACAAATGTATATAGTCAATGCAGAAAACTATTTCATTACAGCTGATGGGTTTCAACAACCAGACTCCCTTCACAGCCTTTATGTGGTGTGGCATTAAATCTCTTTGAAGCTGGGCCAGACGAACATAACGGAAACTCAGACTGACAGATGTGCTCTCTTAACCCAATGAACTGGCAGGGGAAAGCGTACGAGTACATCGTGTTTGTACAGTGCATATCGGGCCTTGGTGCAGAGTCCTGGCAGATGTGCTTTCTTAACCCAATGAACTGGCAGGGGAAAGCGTACGAGTACATCGTGTTTGTACAGTGCGTATCGGGCCTTGGTGCAGAGTCCTGGCAGATGTGCTTTCTTAACCCAATGAACTGGCAGGGGAAAGCGTACGAGTACATCGTGTTTGTACAGTGCGTATCGGGCCTTGGTGCAGAGTCTTGCAGGGGGAGAGGGGGCAGAGAGCTCCAGATGTGATAAAGACAGTTATAAAGGGTGGGGGGGGGGAAGCAACGTGTTGCCATGGTGACCTCCAAATGTCCCTTAGAGGGGCTGTTCTGTGAGCTGCGGACGCACAACATACACCCCCCCGCCTCCCAAACCCTTCCACTGGGCTAAGAATAAACCAGCCTTACAGCTCTATGGTAAAAAAGCAGCAGTTCTGTAGTCATTTAGGACTGTGCTAATTCTATTCTGGTTATTTCTGGAAGGGATGGAGGGAAGGATGGGGGAGTGGGGGTCAGTAACTCTCTCTATGCATCGCATTCGACCCTGTCTGTGTTACCTGGGGAACCTAACATTGTCGCTGTGGGAACTCCGGGGTTTGTGTCGGAGGATGAAACCCATCATTTTCGCTCGCTGTGATACTTGTGACAGATTCTTTTATAGCCATACTCAGGTTTCTGCTCTCCTCTTTGCCTGTGCTGCGTTTGCTCTGAGTGCGAGTAGCTGGCTGGGTGGCTGACATTGACCTGTAATCATGCAGAAATCCTTCTTTTTTTTCTACGCTGTTTTATTTTTATGGACTGACATTCCTACTGCCCCCCCTGTCCCGGAATGTGCAGTTGAGCATATGTTCTTCTTACCTGCGCTCACCTGGGAGCCCACAGCCTCCATTCCCTGCCCCCATCACATATTAGTGCTCAGCGTGTTGAGTTTAGTGCTAAATAAATTTCAGCGCTAAACCCCCCCCGCCCCACTCCTGACTAGATTTGGCCTAAATTAGGGCTGCAGCCTGTGAGGCTCTACCTTACGGGGAGCTCAATACAAATAAGGAAGCTGCTCTGTACGGCAATATGGGCGTTGCACCAGGCGGGAGCTGTCTCTCAGAAACCTGCTCTGTACGGCAATATGGGCGTGACACCAGGCGGGAGCTGTCTCTCAGAAACCTGCTCTGTACGGCAATATGGGCGTGGCACCAGGCGGGGGCTGTCTCTCAGAAACCTGCTCTGTATGGCAATATGGGCGTGGCACCAGACGGGAGCTGTCTCTCAGAAACCTGCTCTGTACGGCAATATGGGCGTGGCACCAGGCGGGAGCTGTCTGTCAGAAACCTGCTCTGTACGGCAATATGGGCGTGGCACCAGGCGGGAGCTGTCTCTCAGAAACCTGCTCTGTATGGCAATATGGGCGTGGCACCAGACGGGAGCTGTCTCTCAGAAACCTGCTCTGTACGGCAATATGGGCGTGGCACCAGGCGGGAGCTGTCTCTCAGAAACCTGCTCTGTACGGCAATATGGGCGTGGCACCAGGTGGGAGCTGTCTGTCAGAAACCTGGAGCCAGACACACCAGGAGGGGAGAGACACAGCCCAGAGCTCAGCACAGTGTGAAAAATTCACAAACACACACACACACAAGCACACACACACACACACATGCACACACACACACACACACACACACACACACAAGTATAAAAATGCACACACATACACAAGCACACACACATGCATAAAAATACACACACACAAGCATAAAAAAATGCACACACACAAGCACACACACATGCATAAAAATATACACACACACAAGCATAAAAATGCACACACACACACACACACAAGCACACACACATGCATAAAAATACACACACACATACATAAAAATGCTCAAACACACACAGACACACACATATTTATACACACACAAATTTAATTATACTTCTGTATTGTACAGTTCTGAATAAAAAAAACTATGACTTTGACAAAGTGTTCATGTGCCCCTTTCAATAATGAGACCATGTTTCTGACATGTTTACTTTTAATCCACGTTTTTGAGCCACCTGCACTTCAAGGCCTCTGCACTTAACTTTATTAAATATGCACAAAATTACATAACTAGACAAACTTTCCAACACTACAGCACAAAAAATAATCCAATGCACAAATTTATTGCACTTAACTTTGACAAGTAGTTCTACTCATGTGCTTACCTGTTTTTTTTTCTTTTTTCTAGTGCTCTTAGTTCTTGAACAACCAACACTGCAGCCAATTCTGAACTGAGCTGAGCCGATAGAGAATTTAAGCGATATCGACTGGGTACTATGCATTTCAACTGTGCACTGCAGAACTGTGTGTGATGCGGTGCAAATAAAAATAAACGTCTCGACAGCATTTATCTTAAATTCACCCCTTTGGAAAAATAAGTTGGTTAAGCATTCTCCAAAGGCGATAAACAAATCCACACAGAGGAATTTAAGATTGAGGAAGCAACGGTAAAGATTATGATAAAAGCAAATCAGTCAGCATATTGTAAAATGTGTGCCAGTTTTATTCAAAAATAACGATGCCAAAATAAAGAAAAAAGGTGATTTGAGAAGCAATTTGCTCAAGATGTAATCCTAAGCCCTTTTTCAATATCGCATAATGAAAAGGTACATGCACGACAAACGGGGAAATCAGCTTTTGCTTCATAATAAAATATTTTGTATAAATATTGCATTTGCCCTTAATTGCAACTTTGTTCATATTTTCACCAGGGAATAGGATCCGAAATATGCAAATTATTTCATCCAATAAGCAGCAGGTATTCTGTAATATTGAAATGGGGGATAGTGAGGCACTGAAAAAATGACAGTACGCTTTAGATAGAACAGCAGGCCCTCATCCGTACACCAGTTTGTACAGAAACAGGGAACTCTTTCTGAACCATTTGGAAAAACAACCTAAAGAATAATTTAAAAAAAGCTTCCAACTGCCATTAACACAAGTAACTCGGTGTTATGTAACCCTCCCTGAACGCAGCCCAAACTAAGTTTCAGTCTACTCTTGCTTTTCTCTACTGTTTATTTTTTTAAGTTTATTAAGGGAGCAGTTTGTGAGGAAGGACAGACAATGGCTTTAACCATCTTATTGCTGTTTCGTTTAAAAGTGCCTGGGAGTAAACATTCTCCCTTCTTTTTTGGCACCACGTTCATGTTTTAGATGGATTATGTCCGTGAGCCTTTATCAGGAGGTCTTTACCCCAACATCATCAATGCTGAACCAGTACAGCCTGTGCACGCCATGGATACCAGCATTTGCAATTCTGCCGGAGAGAATATGACCTCAATCTTCCATGAGAAAGTGACTCAATTCAAACTTAGTCGATGGAAGTATAAAAAGCCTCAGACCTTGATTGATTCCAGAATGTTCCATGAAGGCTCGATTGTCTTCAGATCCAGTGACTGAGAAGGCTATAGCGTGGATAATGCCAGTATGTTGCTCCTCAAACCACTGGATAAGCACCCCTGCTCTGTGGACGGGGGCATTATTATCTTTAAAGGCAACCCTCTGAGCAGGAAAAAAATGCTTTAACATGGGGTAAAGACTATCACTCAGTGCCATTAAGTCAGGACTGACATTGTCATGGCCTTCTAAGGGTATAAGTGCACCCAATCCATGCCTTTGCTGTGGGATTGCTGTCGTGTTCTCATTGGTTCGTTCGGTTTAATGGCGCAATTACAGTGATCTTTCAGCCCAGCCCGTACTGCACCCTCCGGCAGCTACAGCACATTACACTGTGATATAGAAGCTGGACTGAGAGTGACCCTCACTCTATACACATCTGTTATGTGCTCCCAGAAGCACAGGGCCTGTTATAGTGTAGATGGAGGATCAGACTGAGCCATATATCTGAGGGAGAAAAGGTAGCAAAGCTCACGCTTTCTGATATGGCGTGTTGGCGGCAGTCTAACATAACGGTTTTGGGAACTGGACTTGTAAGTGAGGCTGCAAGTTTGATTCTCAGGTGGGGCTCTGCTGAGTAGCCTTCGGCTAGAAACTTAATCTGAATCGCTTCAGTAAATATCCAGTCAGCTTTTATGTTTAGAAAAGGGATGAAACATACAAGTAAACTGTCTAAATCGCCCTGGATAAGAGCCAATGCTAAACATGAATGTTTGAATGTGTAATGACTGGAATAAAATGTTATGATATAGGCCTATACTAGCTGTGTAAATGTGTAATGTACATGTCTGTATATAATAACATGTTATGGGATTTAAGCATGCTAAGACGTAATGTTTGGAGTAAAGGATTGCTTGAATATCATGATCGTTTTCTTTGTGTACTCTTGCTCAAAGTGTAAATATCTTTTAGGTGGAAGAGCTTCAGGCTCTTTGATTAATGACTTTCCTGTTGTTGTTGCTGTTGTTATTATTGTTGCTGCTGTTGTTATTGCTGCTGTTGTTGCTGTGGTTGTTCTTGTTATTGTTGCTGCTGTTGTAGTAGTAGTTGTTGTTGCTGTTGTCGTTATTGTTGCTGCTCTTGTAGTTGTTGTTTTTTTATTTCTGTTGTTGTTTTTGCTGTTGTTAAGGGTTACCCTTTCTCTCCTTGTCCTGCACAGGTGGGGCTTTGATAATGAGTGGGTTTTGTGGAGCTGCATTGTGCATACTGAGTAACCCTGGGAATTAAATCTCAGCTGAGTTAAGGACATACATGCAGATTAATAGTTTTTTCTCTCAGAGCTCTCTGTCCTGGTGGATAAAGTAACAGATGTGAGGTTCATTGTGATTGGCCGGAAAAGGCTTCATCTCTGATTCATTGCACGGGCCGCAGATGCTGCTGTGTTTGAGCTGAAGACCCTGGAGGGCAGGGTGGACTGACGGCGGAGTTCATGAGCGAGAACGACACCCGCAAATCCACTCCCATCCAACTGAGTTTAATATGTGGGTTAAATAGTAAAGAACCTGCCAGGCTGTATGTTTAGACTCATTCTTGGATAATTAATGTAATGAGAGAGTTTAGGACGGTGATTTATCAAAAAGAACAACACAATTCCGTTTTGCTAGTTCTGATGTAGAGGTCTACCTCTGCTTTTGATTCGGCAAATTTGGTGAAAGGAGATGCTGTCCGAAACCCTTTATTTCACTCCATCACCTTTACCCCTGACTACGCACCCCTGTGTTGCCCTGTCTCCTTAGATGACAAGGCGTTTTTGTTCTGTGGATGAGTGCAGGAATGACTGACTGATCTGAAATGGAGTTGAGCCCAGCTGTGGTGTCTGGCTCTCTGTGTAACATGCCCTGCTCACTTCCCTCTTTTCAAGTGCATCTGTGCCGCTCCGCGTGGCCTTATGGGAAAAGTGACCGGTTCCGTTCACCTCCTCAGTGTCACATTCACCCCCCGTCATTAATCACCAGCTGATAACAATGGCTTCCGTTGAGCTGGTTAATGCAAATGCTTAAAATCCCAGCTGCTATTCGGATGCTGCGGCATTAATGCAAAACAGAACATAGGCACTGATAAGACTGCAGCAGCCGGTCAGCCACAGAGGAGACTATGACTGCTCAGCATGTGGGGCTCAGAGACTGTGACTGCCCAGTGTGTGGGGCACAGAGACTGACTGCTCAGTGTGTGGGGCACAAAGACTGACTGCCCAGTGTGTGGGGCACAGAGACTGACTGCTCAGTGTGTGGGGCACAAAGACTGACTGCACAGTGTGTGGGGCACAGAGACTGACTGCTCAGTGTGTGGGGCTCAGAGACTGACTGCCCAGTGTGTGGGGCTCAGAGACTGACTGCTCAGTGTGTGGGGCACAAAGACTGACTGCCCAGTGTGTGGGGCTCAAAGACTGTGACTGCCCAGTGTGTGGGGCACAGAGACTGTGACTGCCCAGTGTGTGGGGCACAGAGACTGTGACTGCCCAGTGTGTGGGGCACAGAGACTGACTGCTCAGTGTGTGGGGCACAGAGACTGTGACTGCCCAGTGTGTGGGGCACAGAGACTGTGACTGCCCAGTGTGTGGGGCACAGAGACTGACTGCTCAGTGTGTGGGGCACAGAGACTGTGACTGCCCAGTGTGTGGGGCACAGAGACTGTGACTGCCCAGTGTGTGGGGCACAGAGACTGTGACTGTCCAGTGTGTGGGGCACAGAGACTGTGACTGCCCAGTGTGTGGGGCTCAGAGACTGTGACTGCCCAGTGTGTGGGGCTCAGAGACTGTGACTGCCCTGTGTGTGGGGCACAGAGACTGTGACTGCCCAGTGTGTGGGGCTCAGAGACTGTGACTGCCCAGTGTGTGGGGCACAGAAACTGTGACTGCCCAGTGTGTGGGGCTCAGAGACTGTGACTGCCCAGTGTGTGGGGCTCAGAGACTGTGACTGCCCAGTGTGTGGGGCTCAGAGACTGTGACTGCTCTGTGTGTGGGGCTCAGAGACTGTGACTGCCCAGTGTGTGGGGCACAGAAACTGTGACTGCCCAGTGTGTGGGGCTCAGAGACTGTGACTGCTCAGTATGTGGGGCACAGAGGAGACTTCATTTTCATTCAATTAAGGCACAAGCTTTGGATTAAATCAACATGTATCCAATATTCTCAGGACTTTGAATTGTTACTTACTGTATGTTTATTATAGTAGTAATTTAACTGAATACAGGTTGATTTGTATGTTAAGTTATAAAAATATGTTTTAAAAACTCTTTCGCGCTTGGAAAAACTGGTTTTGAAAGTTGAGATTGGGATACAATTTCCATCTAGTGTTTTACCACCTTCTCAGAGACATCCTGGACAATGGTTTAGTCATTAATTAAGAAAGATTCAGGTAATGGAAAGACGGAAATGGATGTTTTCTGTTTTTAAAAATAAAGTTTAAAAAAACACTGTGCTGAGTCCTGACCCCCCTTACAAATATATTGTGAAAATATGAGCTTGCCACAAACCTGTGGTTGCCGCAAACCTTGCCCCTACCTGTGTAGTTTGCAGCAAATGCGCAACTGCAAGTTTGCGGCAAACTATTCCGTTTTGTAAGGGCCTGGTTTGATTGAGGACAACCAAGTTTGGCCTAACCACTATTAAAAAAGAAAACATTTTTTTATGAGTTATATGAGTCATAGTTCAAATTTAGTTGATTGTCTACTCTGAATGTAGGCATACTCAACATTTAGGGCCAGATTTGCCTTTTTCTTTTTGGTAAAAACCCGTCACTCGATCAACACTGCAAAACTATAGTCCTTAGTGTATTCACTACACTGATGAATTGGCATGATTGGCATAAAATGTAATAGGGCTGCTGAATTCTGTGGGTTAACCTGTGCTAAAAGATATAACTAATGTGGGTACTGTTATCTTGTGCTAATGTCAGCCCAGATTATCCTGCATGGCCTAAAAGGTGGTTCTCTGTAAGCAGGGGATTAGTAGAAGACGGTGAGACAGAGTGATTTGTCTGTTAAGCCAGTCATGACCAGATAATGGTACTGGGTTTTTAAAATATATATCTGTGTCTATTGGTGTTGCCAGCTTGGCCTCTCTGAGCCAAATGGGATGACGCCATTTGCAGTGGCTTGTGGGACTGAAATCATGTCAACTTTAATAAAAACACACAGTTTGAACTGCGACAGTTTAAAAAAAAATAATAATAATAAATGGTCCTGTATTTATATGTCAGTCCTTAATAACAGATTTAACCATTGTATGACTATAGTGGTGACTCCCTCTCCCTAATATAAAACAAATGCTTTATTTCTGTTACATGAACATAGTAACATAAGAATACACAGGAGAATACACATGAGGAGAAGAAGCCATTCAGCCTATCTTGGCTAGTCATGTACCTGCAGTCCAGCACTGCGTCAAATCTAGACTTTAACACTGTAAATTTAACACGTCCTCTCTGACTGGACAACTTATTCCATGTATTTAGAAAATCCTTCTTGATATCCAAACTGCTATGACTACCACTAATAATAATAATAATAATAATAATAATAATAATAATAATAATAATAACTACTACTAGTACTACTACTAATAATAATAATAATGCAAAAAAATACTATCAATTTCACCTGCAGATCTTTTAAGTTGATTAAAATTTGATGTTTTGAGTGTTTTCATTTTAAATGGTAAATAGTAATACAATTTTTTGTTTGTTTTTGACTTTTTTTAGTAAAGCAGTTTAGTTCACAAACTGATGAAATGGGAATTTATGTAAGTGTAGAACCCGTCTGTTCCGTTATATATTTGGTGGCGACCGTGAGAGGACCAAAGAGAAAATAACTTAAAAACATGAAATGAGTCCTGATGCCAGCCCCACTGCCAGAGTGTGTTAAATAAACCGAGCCCCACTGCCAGAGTGTGTTAAATAAACCGGGCCCCACTGCCAGAGTGTGTTAAATAAACCGAGCCCCACTGCCAGAGTGTGTTAAATAAACCAAGCCCCACTGCCAGAGTGTGTTAAATAAACCGTGCCCCACTGCCAGAGTGTGTTAAATAAACCCAGCCCCACTGCCAGAGTGTGTTAAATAAACCCAGCCCCACTGCCAGAGTGTGTTAAATAAACCGAGCCCCACTGCCAGAGTGTGTTAAATAAACCGGGCCCCACTGCCAGAGTGTGTTAAATAAACCGAGCCCCACTGCCAGAGTGTGTTAAATAAACCAAGCCCCACTGCCAGTGTGTGTTAAATAAACTGAGCCCCACTGCCAGAGTGTGTTAAATAAACCGAGCCCCACTGCCAGAGTGTGTTAAATAAACCCAGCCCCACTGCCAGAGTGTGTTAAATAAACCGAGCCCCACTGCCAGAGTGTGTTAAATAAACCGAGCCCCACTGCCAGAGTGTGTTAAATAAACCGGGCCCCACTGCCAGAGTGTGTTAAATAAACCGAGCCCCACTGCCAGAGTGTGTTAAATAAACCAAGCCCCACTGCCAGAGTGTGTTAAATAAACCGTGCCCCACTGCCAGAGTGTGTTAAATAAACCCAGCCCCACTGCCAGAGTGTGTTAAATAAACCCAGCCCCACTGCCAGAGTGTGTTAAATAAACCGAGCCCCACTGCCAGAGTGTGTTAAATAAACCGAGCCCCACTGCCAGAGTGTGTTAAATAAACCGAGCCCCACTGCCAGAGTGTGTTAAATAAACCGAGCCCCACTGCCAGAGTGTGTTAAATAAACCGTGCCCCACTGCCAGAGTGTGTTAAATAAACCGTGCCCCACTGCCAGAGTGTGTTAAATAAACCGTGCCCCACTGCCAGAGTGTGTTAAATAAACCGAGCCCCACTGCCAGAGTGTGTTAAATAAACCGAGCCCCACTGCCAGAGTGTGTTAAATAAACCGAGCCCCACTGCCAGAGTGTGTTAAATAAACCCAGCCCCACTGCCAGAGTGTGTTAAATAAACCGAGCCCCACTGCCAGAGTGTGTTAAATAAACCGAGCCCCACTGCCAGAGTGTGTTAAATAAACCGAGCCCCACTGCCAGAGTGTGTTAAATAAACCGAGCCCCACTGCCAGAGTGTGTTAAATAAACCCAGCCCCACTGCCAGAGTGTGTTAAATAAACCGAGCCCCACTGCCAGAGTGTGTTAAATAAACCGAGCCCCACTGCCAGAGTGTGTTAAATAAACCGAGCCCCACTGCCAGAGTGTGTTAAATAAACCGAGCCCCACTGCCAGAGTGTGTTAAATAAACCGAGCCCCACTGCCAGAGTGTGTTAAATAAACCCAGCCCCACTGCCAGAGTGTGTTAAATAAACCGAGCCCCACTGCCAGAGTGTGTTAAATAAACCCAGCCCCACTGCCAGAGTGTGTTAAATAAACCGAGCCCCACTGCCAGAGTGTGTTAAATAAACCGTGCCCCACTGCCAGAGTGTGTTAAATAAACCGTGCCCCACTGCCAGAGTGTGTTAAATAAACCGAGCCCCACTGCCAGAGTGTGTTAAATAAACCGTGCCCCACTGCCAGAGTGTGTTAAATAAACCGAGCCCCACTGCCAGAGTGTGTTAAATAAACCGAGCCCCACTGCCAGAGTGTGTTAAATAAACCGAGCCCCACTGCCAGAGTGTGTTAAATAAACCGAGCCCCACTGCCAGAGTGTGTTAAATAAACCGAGCCCCACTGCCAGAGTGTGTTAAATAAACCGAGCCCCACTGCCAGAGTGTGTTAAATAAACCCAGCCCCACTGCCAGAGTGTGTTAAATAAACCGTGCCCCACTGCCAGAGTGTGTTAAATAAACCGAGCCCCACTGCCAGAGTGTGTTAAATAAACCGTGCCCCACTGCCAGAGTGTGTTAAATAAACCCAGCCCCACTGCCAGAGTGTGTTAAATAAACCCAGCCCCACTGCCAGAGTGTGTTAAATAAACTGAGCCCCACTGCCAGAGTGTGTTAAATAAACCGAGCCCCACTGCCAGAGTGTGTTAAATAAACCGAGCCCCACTGCCAGAGTGTGTTAAATAAACCGAGCCCCACTGCCAGAGTGTGTTAAATAAACCGAGCCCCACTGCTAGAGTGTGTTAAATAAACCGAGCCCCACTGCCAGAGTGTGTTAAATAAACCGAGCCCCACTGCCAGAGTGTGTTAAATAAACCGAGCCCCACTGCCAGAGTGTGTTAAATAAACCCAGCCCCACTGCCAGAGTGTGTTAAATAAACCGAGCCCCACTGCCAGAGTGTGTTAAATAAGCCGAGCCCCACTGCCAGAGTGTGTTAAATAAACCGAGCCCCACTGCCAGAGTGTGTTAAATAAACCGAGCCCCACTGCCAGAGTGTGTTAAATAAACCGAGCCCCACTGCCAGAGTGTGTTAAATAAACCGAGCCCCACTGCCAGAGTGTGTTAAATAAACCGAGCCCCACTGCCAGAGTGTGTTAAATAAACCGAGCCCCACTGCCAGAGTGTGTTAAATAAACCGAGCCCCACTGCCAGAGTGTGTTAAATAAACCCAGCCCCACTGCCAGAGTGTGTTAAATAAACCGAGCCCCACTGCCAGAGTGTGTTAAATAAACCGAGCCCCACTGCCAGAGTGTGTTAAATAAACCCAGCCCCACTGCCAGAGTGTGTTAAATAAACCGAGCCCCACTGCCAGAGTGTGTTAAATAAACCGAGCCCCACTGCCAGAGTGTGTTAAATAAACCGAGCCCCACTGCCAGAGTGTGTTAAATAAACCGAGCCCCACTGCCAGAGTGTGTTAAATAAACCAAGCCCCACTGCCAGAGTGTGTTAAATAAACCGAGCCCCACTGCCAGAGTGTGTTACAGGTCCTGTACGTCTCTTCAGCAGAGAGCTGAAAGATTTGAAAATGGAGAAGTTTACTCGTGGTCTGTAATTAGATCATTCTGCTGCTGTGTGCAGTCCTTTTTGCTTCAAAATACTGCTCACTCATCCATAATCCAGTCGCGATTCTGCTAACTTTATAAGTAGCGCTTCGGCCTGTGAAAGTTAAATGAATATATCATGTTAATCCACTTATCAGTAAAGAGCACACTCCAATAATCCTGCCTTCTGAAAGTGGCTTGTATTATATGTGCCTGTATATGCACTGGCCCACAAACCACACCTTCATTTCTGCCTGAATTATGATAGCCGGTGGAATTTACAAGGTCTACCTAAATGGTTTTTGAGATCATGCTGCGCTTTTTAATTCTCTGCATCTAAATCACTCACCTGCGGGACTCTGGGCACCCCACTATGAAACCTCAGTACACCGGGGCTTATTCCTTCATATTTGTGGTGTTTAACAAATGTGTGTTTTTAAAGTACTGAATTTATCTGAATATATGCTCTTTGTGTTTATGGTTAAGGAAAATTTTCACATAAATAAGGCATCTCTTCGGTGACCTGCAAAACATTCGGTAATTCAATTCAGCTCTTATTTTTTTTTAGAAGGAAGAGGTTTACTCTTCACTGACACAAAGCACACACGAGATTTTGTTTAACGGAGATGAATGTCTCTCCTTTTCTGCCGCTGATTAAATTTCTCTACAATGAAAACTTAACCTTGTGTCCTCAGTCCTGGCTGCTTTCAGATAAAACGAAAAACAATATTTCTATATCCACATCTATGCTCTACAAATGTATAGTTACAGATAACACATATTGGGTTGTAGAAATGACCCAAATCTTTACGCAGCCCTTTAGATTATTGATATTACCTGATGTTGATTTAAAAAATGAACCAGTATTCACACAGCCCTTTCAATTACTGACATAACCCAATGCTGGGTTATAAAAATGGCCCAGTGTTCACACAGCCTTTTCGATAACTGACATAACCCAATCCTGCATTATAAAAATGACCCAATATTTCCACAGCTCTTTAGATTACTGATATAACCCAATATTGGGTCATAAAAATGAACCCGTGTTCACTCAGCCTTTTAGATTATTGATGTAACCCAATGTTGTTAATTTAACCCAGCATGCATATAATGAATATGTTCCAGCAAGATGGGTTATACATGTAAGACATCCTGGGTCACATATGACTAGGGTTATGTTTAAATAACCAAATGCCATTAGATTATTCACATCCTAATGGACCATCATCATAATTGCGTTTCCAAGCAACAGATGGCAATAAACTGAAAAATTAACAAAGCAAAACACTTTTATTGACTGGGGGAAATTAAATTGCAATTTTTATCACACAATGCAATGATATATATATATCCCATTATCTAGATATATATATATATATATTATCGAGAGAGAGAGAGAGAGAGAGAGAGAGAGAGAGAGAGAGAGAGAGAGAGAGAGAGAGAGAGAGAGAGAGAGAGAGAGAGAGAGAGAGAGAGAGAGAGAGAGAGAGAGAGAGAGAGAGAGAGAGAGAATGAATGAATGAATGAAAATGAAGGAAAAGAAAAAGGGAGGAAGAAAATAAATAAACTGTCTCTGGAACCAACAGTTTTGTTGACCTGTAGAATGTGTTTACACCTGGAGAATGTTGTTGTGTTTTTATTGTACTTTGGACATCATCAGCCTCCAAAAGCACTGTTCCCATCCAACATAAACCCCAATAAAATATGAGCGACAAAGTATAAACACCCCCCACAAGAGGTTAGGCAATCTGCTTTAGTGTGACGTTAATCTTGCTTTCAGGGATTATGAGGCTCACCTGACAGATTTGAACGCTCAGCTATTATTTAATTGGCAGAATCCATGGGGAAAACTTCCTGAGTTTATGTAAGGTTAGAGATTTGCACATTACCCTGAAATGGCCAGATTCTCCTGTTCCCTGCTTCCCCGCCAGTCTAACCATCATTCACAAGTTATTTAGCTTACTTTCTGCAAAGGCCTTTCTATATAGGCAAAAACACATTAACTATGATGGCATGGATTGATGGAGGTTCAATTGAATCTATCACATGAGGACGTTATGGATGCTTTGTGGGGAAATGCAGGGTTAGTGGCCTTGTTCTCATGAAGACCTCTGAGAGTTAAGGGGGATAATTAGGACAGTGACATGAAGAAGTAACCCCAATCCTTTTTTATAGTCTGTCTGATGCCACCACTAATGGCTATCGATTCATAACACAGTAAAAATTAATTCCGCTAGTCCTAGTACCTTACCTCATCTCCCCTAAGTCTTTCTGAAGAAGGAATTGCTTGGTAAAACCATTAATGTGCAATGGAACACTGCTTTAAATTGTGATTGTTAGACCGAAGTTATAGTTGTCTTCTCACGTTCATTCTTCGATATTTCTCTGTTGGCTAAAGCACACTTAGGGGCAGAAACATGACATTTTATGCTGGTCGTAAAGCTAATAGAAAAAGTCCTGATTGCAGATTGGTCCCAATTTCAGATTTATTGTGTGTAACTAAATGTGCACCAATGTTAGCAGGTGACATGGTCTCACTTTGACCCTACCATTGGTTAGCCACATTTGGGTGTGGATGCAAAAACATATCAGACTATGTTCTATCATTAGGATGGGTTAGATTAGTTTATAGTATGTGGGTTTAGGTTAAACTAGATTAGATCGGTTTTGACTGTGATTAGATGAAGCTTGATCATATTAGGTTGCTTAAAACTGGACTAGTTTAGATAAGATCATGATTAGATTCAGTTTAGTTTCTTTAGATTGAATTTGGTTTGTTTAGCATAAATTGTGCCAGATTAGATTCAATCAGATAAAATTTGATTGGGTTGGATTATATTAGATGCTGGAAAATTCTTCTGCTCTGATGTGATTCGTCTGTGTTTCTCACTCCGCACTTTGACGCCGCATGGTTTCACATCAAAGCAGGCGATTGTAATCTGACGTGTTGGACTCGGATGATAACGGGAGCGAGAGGCAGCCTTTGATGAGCTGCCGTATGTATAATGCTCCGCCGCTAATGCGTCTCAGAGCGAACGCTTTTCCCCTTTACAGAGCAGGGATTGGTGGGCGCACAGACGTGACTGAGTGCACAGTTATAAAGTCTCTGTTGTGTGAGACATAAACTCTCCACGCTGTGACAGTCCTCAGGCGGAGCTCATTCACGCTGACTACCGGTGACCTTGGATACCAGCCTATAGATAAAAACCTGCGAAGGCACAGATGGACCGCAATGCAGAGCAGAGCAGAGCCCACGCTGAAAATCTCTTCGTTAATTTAACTCTAAAACGGCCTAACGAGTCCAGGAGGGCTCAGATGTACTCTGATTAAAATGCACTTTCTCAGAGTTGATTTGACACTGAATATTTTCACTGTGAAGGATACAGAAACGCAGTCTTGTCTTTCTCCTTTTCTTCCTGGCTTTTTTTCTCTCCACTGTTGCTATGGTACCAAATTGATTTCATCAAGGCTTCTAATCCTGGAGGTCTAAAGATGGCGGCTTTGTTTTAGAAGGTTTTCACCCTGAGAATTCCACACATCTGGAGTTTGAGCAGTCTCCTTGTGCTTCAGAGAGAGAGAGATCATTTGAATTTCTCTAGCCGATGTCTTGCTTTGGAATGAAGCCCGGTTCCAAAGCAAAATATCGAATGAGGACTAATTAACAGGCTGGACAGGTCACACATGGTGGGTTCTGTTGTGCGGGAAATATCAGGGAGAGAAGAGACTGAGGAAAAAGAGCATTGACTCCTGTGGGTTTATCATACTCTGAAAACCACATGTTTATTCAGTTCAAATCAGCATCTTCTGAAAATGAACACACAACAGAAAAGTGCCACTTTTCACCACAGGAAGACGAGCCAAGTCACCTCTGGATTACGAGCGCCAAACAAATAAAAAACAAATGTCATGCAAGCTGACTTCCTGTTTTTGGCTCCGCTTTTGTGTAAACATTATTGCTGTGTGTGTGAGTTAGTGCGGGCATGCGTGTGTGTGTGAAATACTGTAACTCTTTAAATTTTGGTTCAATTTGAAAGACTTCGCAGCAAATCTCAGCAAACACAATGATGACCAAAATGTTATGATTGTATGAATTTTTTTTAAATTAATATTGGCTGGAAATTAATGGTTTTTTAAAAATTATCAGTAATCTGCAAGAATTCTACTGGTGTATGAAGGGTTCAAGTATTTCAGATAATGTTTTTTGACCCAGGTCTTGTATACATGCATGAGTGTGTGTGTGCGCGTACATGCCATGTGCGTAAGTATGTGTAGGTGTAAGTTGAACTGTGGTATTTCTGTGCCTTGTCAGAATGTCCACAATTCAGTACTGAGTCATGTGGAAAGAGATGAAAAGATGCAAGCTGGCCCGGTTCTGGTGTTCAGAAAAGGCCCGCTGACTGGATTCAGGGGTACGTGTTCATTATTTATGGGGGGCTGTGTTCTCTGTCTCGTTCAGAAGCCCCGGGCTGAGGGGGTTTTCTTGCGGACTGCACTGTAGGCAGCTGTACCCCACATCTGTACTCTCTCATCCTTCCTGTTCCTGTCGCAGATGATAAAACATTAATTATGCATGCAGCAGCCTTCATAAATGTTGAATTTTGGGTCCGACTTTCATACAGCCACTCTGAACCAGGAGCATGTTCTTGCTTTTGTTGTTTTTTTATTATGCAATGGCACAACTGGAGGAAACCAAGTTCTTTCACAAAATTCAGTGTTTTTTTTATAATTATAATTTTCTTTTTTTTGTGAAGTGTGAAGTTTCTCCAGCTAAAACTCTTAAATCCATGACTGGTGTCCTTGGGGAAATGCTGAAACCTTCCCCAGTAAAACTGTCCTACTGATAAAATGTCATTCATATTAAATTGGCTAAAGGTTTGCACAATCTGCGGGTGTTCTGGATTCAGTCAACATTTGCTTTGATTTGTATGACTTTTTGGCGAGTTCACCTAAATTTACTCCTCAAACTATCTTCAGGCCAAAATAGACAAACAATGATTATATCCAGGTGTTTAAAAGTGTCGCATTTTAACGTCAAACTTGTCTTTGGTTTGGAAATGTTCTAAAAGAACAATGGTGGTAAATTTTCTCAGTGTTTGTTTCTGTTCCACGATAAAACATTTCTGCTTGGAACAGAACACAGTTTCCTGTCCCTGTTTTACCCTAGTGAACATATTTCTGGTGAAAAGTCAGTGAAACTCATTCAGGTGAAAACCCAGGTACATTTGGTTGATAAGTGAAAGTTTTCTAACTGACTAGGCCAGGCTTTACCCAGGTACGACCTGAGCTATATTCTGTTAAACCATATAGTCCGTTTATGTCCCTGGTTCTCCAGTACTGACCCCTTGTTTCTAGTACTGCACTTGTACACTAATTGCTGCCTCTCCTGCAGTTTTCGATAGCATTGCAGAGGTTCTTGTTAGGAATGGAATTTCTGCTGCTGAGAATGGTGAGTCTTGGGAATTAATTCATGTATCTATTGAATTTTTGACAGGAACTTCGCAGGATAAATGGGGAAACTACTGGGTGCTTTGTCTACGAATCCATGAAGCTACAGCGTTTACATGCACCGCATTTCTATTTCAGTCTTAAGTGGGGAAAATGTGAGTTGTGACTTTTTAACATCGAGTTATCTGGCGTTTGTTGTGAATGGAAAATGGGGCCCTGTATGAGCATGTTTTCATTCACAGCGGTGCACCTTTCTCCATTATCCGTTTTTTTTGTTGGAGCGGGGCTGTCCTTCATGATATTGATCTTAAAATCCGCCATTAATTGTGTTCTACAAGTTGACAGAGAAATATTGACCGTGATATTGACGTGCATGTCTATTGAATGGGCCAGATGTACAGTCATACATTTCTGAGTTTATTATTGGCATTCGTAGCTGTCCCATTATCAGAATATTAATTATGTTGTGGTACATCCATTGAGACTGGAGCTTTTCTATATTAATATCTGAGCTTTGAGTTTGAGTTGCTCTTGTCTTTAGTTTACCCCCATTCACCTTGTCAGACAGAAAATATTCTGTTGCATTAGTCATCGTGCAAAAGAACTATAACTAAACTTTTCCATGGTCAGGAATCCAGAAATACATCTGTCTGGGCAGGTGGTTGTTTTTACTCCATATGTGATACACGATGCCTTTCTGTTCTGGTAGTTCTGGTAATGAATACACTGCAAGACTGCTGCTGAAGTTGGTCTTCATCACACCATGAGTGCAGAAGGATGGCGTGACCCTTGTCATAAGCATCCAGTAAACATTATGGCTTCCACTTCAGCTGTCAAATGGAAGGAGCGAAATCTGGGGGGGATTCAAAGTCCGCAACAATTGGACAGGCTGATTTGCAGCTTGGACTGGCCCACGGCGATTGGACAGGCCGGTTTGCAGCTTGGACTGGCCCACGGCGATTGGACAGGCCGGTTTGCAGCTTGTACTGGCCCATGGCGATTGGACAGGCCGGTTTGCAGCTTGGACTGGCCCATGGCGATTGGACAGGCCGGTTTGCAGATTCGACAGGCCCACAGCAATTGGACGGGCCAATTTGCAAAATGCCTTATTCGTTTAGTAAAACATGCAGGCCATGCAGAACTGCCTGGTTCTGTAGAGTTGTCTTTCGGAACTGTAGCACGTTGGCACTGTGAGTCTCTGACTGGACAAGCCAGTGAGGTCTTTCATTGGACAGGCCAGTGCAGTCTTTCATTGGACAAGCCAGAAGACTCTATGAATTAGGTCTTGGTTTTATTATTTTGTTTTGGTTGCATAATTTAACACGGCACCAGGATGAAGAGAGAAAGACAATCATGCTCATATGCCAAAGACAGACAACAGCACAGCAGCACTACAGCACAGGGGTACAACAGCACAGGGGTACCACAACACAGGGGTACCACAACACAGCAGTACTACAGCACAGCAGCACTACAGCACAGGGATACCACAACACACAGGGTTACCACAACACAGCAGTACTACAGCACAGGGATACTACAGCACAGCAGCACTACAGCACAGAGGTACTACAGCACAGGGATACTACAGCACAGCAGCACTACAGCACAGGGGTACAACAGCACAGCAGCACTACAGCACAGGGATACTACAGCACAGGGGTACAACAGCACAGCAGCACTACAGCACAGGGATACTACAGCACAGGGGTACTACAGCACAGCACTATCAGAGCTCAGTAGAGGATGTACAAGAGATGAGAAAGTAAAGGACTGACTGTTCTGCAAAATTATATGAGTATTTGGCTTTGAAAAACTAGATTCTAAATTAAGTACTCTACAAAAAGCAGATTTTAATATCAGAACCGCCACCCCCCCCTCCAAAACTGAATTTTAAAGTTAGGATTGAAGCACACAGGCTGCTTGGGGTGATGGACAGCCAGTGATATACACAAATCACAGAACCATTTGAATACTGAACTGCACAGCTTGTTCCAGAATGACCTCATCACATGAATAAATTACAGCAGATGTAATGGCTGTGTTAGAGATATGTGGTTGTAACAGTAATATATCCGATACGCGCCATGGCAGGGCTGTTAGCCAGGTTGTTAAATTTTACTCCTTTCTATAAACTTTGTTAGGAATGTGATGATGTGGAAGGCAGCTACAGACAGATAACATGAAATGGGCATTTAGCAGCAGGAATCTTTCATCCTAATCCCCATTTATGCTTTTATCAGGGGCAATTTCCCATTTATGCTTTTATCAGGGGCAAATTCCTATTTATGCTTTTATCAGGGGCAATTTCCTATTTATGCTTTTATCAGGGGCAAATTCCTATTTAAGCTTTTATCAGGAGCAAATTCCTATTTATGCTTTTATCAGGGGCAAATTCCTATTTATGTTTTTATCAGGGGCAAATTCCTATTCATGCTTTTCCAGGGGCAAATTTCTATTTATGCTTTTTTCAGGGGCAAATTCCCATTTCTGAAAATACCTGGGGCAAATTAGTGACAGTTGTCAGGGCAGTTGTTAATGACATTGGGCAGGGGTAGTCGTTAGCGACAGTGGGCATGGAAAGTTGTCTGTGTAAGTGGGCAGGGTCAGTTGTTAGTGACCGTGGGCAGGGGCAGTTGTCATGGGCAGTTGTTAGTGACAGCTGGCAGGGGCAATTGTTAAGAGCAATTGTTAGTGACAGCTGGCAGAGGCAGTTGTTCGTGTCAGTGTGCAGGAGCAGTTGTTCGTGTCAGTGTGCAGGAGCAGTTGCTCGTGTCAGTGTGCAGCGCTATGGGTGGTGTTAACCTTGAACCATATTAAATGAAACAGGTGAATTTCACCAGAACTCTGTTATTAAAGCTTTTGTTCTGTTTCTCTTTCATGGCTTCATCCCTCCTTTTATTTGGACGGAACGCACGGGGGCTTTGATCATGGCCTGAAAGCAGAGAGAGCGCTTCTTCTTTGAGCCACATTTTCCATTACAGATATGAGAGAAGTTTAGTGTTTATCTCCTTCAACCCTGCTCCCTTTCCTCCCACTGAAAAGAGAGGCTTTGTCATTTTAATTGACCTGCAGTGCATTCCTAAGATGATACACACACTGTTTTCAGATTCTGCTCTCTAGCATTCTGTGCCACTGATTAAAAAAACATCTTTCTGTACAAGGAAGGCCCGGGTTAGTGTTCGGATGAAGTGCATATTGTGGGAATAGCCATTGTGAGCTGAGAGTGAGAAACAGAGAGCGAGAGAAAGAGAGAGCTCACCTTGTTGTTAAACTGATAATAGCAATAGTAATCATCATCATTAAATTAATAAAAATACTTTTATTTTTTTAAATTATGAATGATAATAATCAACAATATTATATTCTTAAATTGTATCATGAATGATAATCATAATCTTCATAACATCAATAATAATACTTATTATTATTATTATTACTACAATATAGAGTATAGGTTTTTACATTTGTTTTTATTTATCCTTTATTTTACCAGTAAAATCCCATTGAGATTAATATCTCTATGTTTTTACATACGTAATACATATAAATACTGTATGTTACATTTAATATACCAAGTAATACTATCGATATAAAGCAAACTGGAAGTTTTTGTTTTGATTGCTCTCGTCAGTTTTTAAACAGGGTGAAATAATTATGTAATTAATTTTACAAGCCCAGGGGATTTGCTGAAATGTTTCATACTGCGCCTACAAACACACCGGGCTCTTATGAATAAATAATATTTACTCCCTGTTGGAACAAAATGTTGGATTATAATTTTTGAGACAACTACCCAGGGTATCAGTTTTGTTATGCTCCACAAACACAGTCACAAACAATATGTCTGAAAGAAGATATCCCTCAAGAGTTAAAGAAATCATTTTATGAAAATGTGTGTTTCAGCTGGGCTTGCTAAAGTTGGATCTGTGTGTAAAAAGCGGTTTACAGAATCTTTACAGGAAATGGAAAACAATGCTGACTATACGCCTCTTGTGCTCCTAGTAAAATAGAAGAAGAGGTGGAATATTTAGTAGGTCTCAACGAGAGCTCTACGCCCGTCCCCCGTTGAGGGGGTTTGTGGGTGGGGCCACAGATAGGTAAGTGACCACCAAAAAACTTCTTTAAATGGTAGGAATATCACCTGGGCTTCTGCTTTCCAAAATGTCATTCAAGGGTAGCTGGTCCATTGTGTTTCTGTTCCTGTGTGCATATAAATGTCTTCAAAAACCATTTTCATTGATTTATTATGCTCATATTCATGAGATTTAGATGATTTATTATGCATTGAATTAGAATTACATATCAAGGGTTTCTCCATTGTTTTATTGGAGCGATACATTTTTCATAATACATATTTTAAAAGTTTTAGGTTTGTGTCAGGATTATGTGTAGGAGTACAGGAAAGGGCAGAAGAAAGGGTAAGTTTTTGATTTTGGATAAATCTAACTGAGGCAGAATCAAAGCTGTGTTTAAGAGCTTGAATAAGGCTTTGGGCAAGGGAGACTTTGATTTATGATTACCCACTCACCTTGGGGAAAAAAAAATTGTAGACTTTTTCAGTGAAAAACATTTTTAGACAAGAACGACTTTAAACACATTTTTTGGACTCATTATATTGAATTCAGATATTTAGAAAAATAGAATAATTACATTTTCAAGAGGACTTTTAGAGCTAAGAATGGGTTAGGAACATGGTAAGTGTTAGGATTAAGAAAAGATTAGGGTTGTCTTCAGGAGCTTCGGAAAGGTAAGAACACTACAGCCTTATACTGTATATGTGACAGTTTTTTTCCAGGGAAATACATTTTTCAGAATAAATTACTTCAAACATGTCTCATTCCATTCATTGAATTTATGATATTTTTATATCGGTTTTTAATCAGTTTTCTCTGATATTTTGAGAGCTCCGTGGGCTAGAATTAGGTTTAATGAAAATGTTTTTTATCCATCTTAATAGAAGAACATGTTTAAGACACCAGGCTGTGAAAGCATTGGCATTGGAATTAGGGTCACGGTTTTTCTCACTTTTTGGACTTTCTCACTATCTCACTTGGTATTTTGCTGTTTAAATGTATTTCTTATAATAACTGTTGTCAACCGCATTTTTATTTTATTATTTCATAAAAATAATTCTCATCCACCTGAAAGGAAAATTTTTATTTTATTTTTTTATTTTCTTTCAGTTTTTGTACATAAGACTGACACAGTCTTTCATATTTTTTTGTTTTCCAGTGAAATAGATTTTTCAACATAAATGCCTTCAAATACATTTTAATTTGTTTATTTTGCCATGTTTGTTGAATGAAGGTAAGTTTTCATTCATCTGAAAGGGGGGAAAAACATTTTTGTCACTTTCTGGACATAAGTTTTTTTTTTTGGGTGAAATAGATTTTTCTTCAAACTTATGTTCAGTGTTCACACAAATCTGTCATTCTGTTTCAGTGTTTTTCAGATCCTTGTACACACACAGCCCTTTAGGTGCCAGTCATGACAGATTGTGGGCCACCTCTTTTCTGTCATTCAAAAACAAAATCACTCAGCTCCTGCTAATCAAAAAACAATCTGTCCCAGGCCCCTCCCCCTCCAGCCCCTGTGTGCCCTCAGAAAAGTGCTGTTTTTTTCTCAGAGCAAAGCAGCTAGATTCCCCCTCAGTAGATTAAATGCTGTTTGGCAGTAAATCCTGCCCCTGGCTCTGCATCCTCTCATTTTCTATGCAGGGGCTGGGATCCTATCTGCAGCTCTGAGTCAGTCGTCCTGCTGGATTCTCTGGCAGGGTTGGAGCAGACAGGACAGGCCCTGCCCAATAGGGGTGGAATGCTTTCATGCAATACAAGAGTGCTTCTTCTTACACAGTTTTTTAAATAAAAATATTTTTTTAAATTTACGAGCTGCCGTACACAGAAAAAGATGCGACTCTCTAGCAAAACTGCATTGAAAGTAATAAATGTCTTTGCATCTCACAGTGTGGTTTGTTCATCTAATTTTTTTACTTGCAGCCGGTCTAGTTCAGTAGAAGCATGTGCTTTTATCTGGTCTAGTTCAGTAGAAGCATGTGTTTTTATCTGGTCTAGTTCAGTAGAAGCATGTGTTTTTATCTGGTCTAGTTGAGTAGAAGTGTGTGTTTTTATCTGGTCTAGTTCAGTAGAAGCATGTGTTTTTATCTGGTCTAGTTGAGTAGAAGCATGTGTTTTTATCTGGTCTAGTTGAGTAGAAGTGTGTGCTTTTATCTGGTCTAGTTGAGTAGAAGGGTGTGTTTTTATCTGGTCTAGTTCAGTAGAAGCATGTGTTTTTATCTGGTCTAGTTGAGTAGAAGTGTGTGCTTTTATCTGGTCTAGTTGAGTAGAAGTGTGTGTTTTTATCTGGTCTAGTTGAGTAGAAGTGTGTGCTTTTATCTGGTCTAGTTGAGTAGAAGTGTGTGTTTTTATCTGGTCTAGTTGAGTAGAAGTGTGTGTTTTTATCTGGTCTAGTTGAGTAGAAGTGTGTGTTTTTATCTGGTCTAGTTGAGTAGAAGTGTGTGCTTTTATCTGGTCTAGTTGAGTAGAAGTGTGTGCTTTTATCTGGTCTAGTTGAGTAGAAGTGTGTGTTTTTATCTGGTCTAGTTGAGTAGAAGTGTGTGCTTTTATCTGGTCTAGTTGAGTAGAAGTGTGTGTTTTTATCTGGTCTAGTTGAGTAGAAGTGTGTGCTTTTATCTGGTCTAGTTGAGTAGAAGTGTGTGTTTTTATCTGGTCTAGTTGAGTAGAAGTGTGTGTTTTTATCTGGTCTAGTTGAGTAGAAGTGTGTGCTTTTATCTGGTCTAGTTGAGTAGAAGTGTGTGCTTTTATCTGGTCTAGTTGAGTAGAAGTGTGTGCTTTTATCTGGTCTAGTTGAGTAGAAGGGTGTGTTTTTAGCTTGTCTAATTGACTAGAAGTGTATGTTTTTAGCTTGTTTGGATGAGTAGAAGTGTGTGTTTTTAGCTTGTCTAATTGAGTAGAAATGTGTGTTTTTAGTTTGTTTAATTGACTAGAAGTGTGTGTTTTTAGCTTAGTTGAGAAGAAGTGTGTGTTTTTAGCTTGTCTAATTGACTAGAAGTGTGTGTTTTTAGCTTGTCTAATTGACTGGAAGTGTGTGTTTTTAGCTTGTCTAATTGACTAGAAGTGTGTGTTTTTAGCTGGTCTAGTTGAGTAGAAGTGTGTGTTTTTAGCTTGTCTAATTGACTAGAAGTGTATGTTTTTAGCTTGTCTAATTGACTAGAAGTGTATGTTTTTAGCTGGTCTAGTTGAGTAGAAGTGTGTGTTTTTACCTTGTCTAATTGACTAGAAGTGTATGTTTTTAGCTTGTCTAATTGACTAGAAGTGTGTGTTTTTAGCTTGTCTAGTTGAGTAGAAGGGTGTGTTTTTAGCTGGTCTAGTTGAGTAGAAGGGTGTGTTTTTAGCTGGTCTAGTTGAGTAGAAGTGTGTGTTTTTAGCTTGTCTAGTTGAGTAGAAGGATGTATTTTTAGCTTGTCTAGTTGAGTAGAAGTGTGTGTTTTTAGCTTGTCTAGTTGAGTAGAAGTGTGTGTTTTTAGCTTGTCTAGTTGAGTAGAAGTGTGTGTTTTTAGCTGGTGTAGTTGAGTAGAAGTGTGTGTTTTTAGCTTGTCTAGTTGAGTAGAAGTGTGTGTTTTTAGCTTGTCTAGTAGAAGTGTGTGTTTTTAGCTTGTCTAGTTGAGTAGAAGTGTGTGTTTTATCTGGTCTAATTGACTAGATGTGTGTGTTTTATCTGGTCTAGTTGAGTAGAAGTGTGTGTTTTAGCCTGTCTAGTTGAGTAGAAGTGTGTGTTTTATCTGGTCTAGTTGAGTAGAAGTGTGTGTTTTATCTGGTCTAGTTGAGTAGAAGTGTGTGTTTTATCTGGTCTAGTTGAGTAGAAGTGTGTGTTTTTAGCCCGCCCCCCCTTGTTACGTTGTTATTTTACACTCTCAGTCAAAACCACTTTTATAACACAACACACAGCATCACACAGGTAAATAGCACAGCTGCCAAACACAACATACCAACACTTAGTAACAAGTTCAGTGTGTCTCTCTGGCCCCCACTGCTGAACAAGAATTTCATAATTAGAGTCTTTTAAATCTCCTGAAGGAAGGCTTGAAATGAAGTGATTTTTATGAATGAAACATTGCCTTACTGAACGGAGCAGCTGACCTTTCTCTTTTCACTTAATGTATGTTTTCTAAGGGCTGGGTTGAACAGGTGTTCACAATTACGAGTTCAGATGGAGGTTATGACAGGAAGTGGTGGGGGGGGGGTTGTCATTTTGGGCTCAGAAAGGCACCTGAAATAACATTTCATTACAGTCCATTAGTACAGTCCATTAGTAGCAGCCACTCAATTTTGTTATAATATCATGGAACACCCCTACATGCTCAGATTCTTAATTAATGCCAGCAATTTTATGTTTGCCTTCCTGAGTTATTTGCTTCGAATGTCGTTTTAATACATTTAACTCCCATTAAATGGAGAACTTTCCAGTGCAGTGCACCCTGGGCCCTCCTGCTGATCTGCCAGAAAAAAGCGGGGCCATTCTATCCCCAACAAAGAGGATGTAACTGGGGGGGCTATACCTGGTCAGTGAACCCCAAAACTGTGGAGAAGAGAGAAACCCTTACTCTAACGTGTGTGCTCACTTTCCCAGTGTGAAGCATTGATTGCTGAGACACGGAGGCACTCACACTCAGAGCACAGTGTTCAGACAGTATCCTCAGAGCTCTCATTTAGCTTCCCCCTCTCTTTCAGCTGTCCGTCACACATCAGCAAACTGTTGCTTTAGAACGGCCTCTGAAGGAATGACAGAAAATGACTCATTGATGTTTTTTAAAAAGCTGATCGTTTCGCTTGTTGATCGCTCATGGGAATTAGCGAGCCTCAATGTTTTGTAAATGATCTGTTCTCAGCATCAAACATTCTTATGTTTTTAAGAATGTTGTTTTTATTAAGATATGTAATCCTAATAAATTCCTGAATATAGCTTTAGTTTTTTTTATCCCTGAACAATCCTCACTTTTGCTATTACCTTCCACAGGAAATAATGACTGTTTCTGTCTCTGCCTGTTGGGGTGATCTTCCCTCTGGTCAAATGAACTCCAATGCCCCAGTGCAGTGATGGGGACACTGCGCTGTAAGAGACGTTGTCTTTCAGATGAGACATTAAACCGAGTCACACTGTGGTCATTAAAGATCCCATGACACTCATCACAAAAAGTAAGGGGTTCCCTGGTGTCCTCACTAAATTTTCAACTTGACTCCCTCAACCTGCTATCTAATCATCCCCTGATTAAATTAGATAAAAAAGTTTTCTCTCTCTCCACCTCAGCCAATGTATGATGAGCATTCTGGCACAAAATGGCTGCCGTGCATCACCCAGGTGGGTCCTACACATTGGTGGTGGTTGAAATGAGTTTCCCCCTCATCACTGTAAAGTGCTTTGAGTGTGAGAAAAGTGCTATATACGCTATATAAATGCAAATAATTATTATTAAATATTATTATTATTATTGCCTATGTTTCTGTCCATACCTGTTTCGGACCCTGTTTGAAGTATGTGGCTAGCTGAGTTAACCCAGGATGTTTGCTTTCACAAAGCAAGTATGCAATTTAGTCAGACTTGTTACTAGGGCAACAGTGTCTTAAGCTTAAACCTGCGTTTTTGCAGGTTTGGGCTTAAGTTAGCTGGATAACCTAAACATAACTAATATAAGCCACCGGGTGAAATCACACACACACACCAACAGCGGAAATTAATGTATCATTTGTAAGAAGTTTTTTGTCGATGAAGGAGCCATCACTGTAAGAACAGATAGACAAGTTCCTTTAAGGCACTCGGATGATTATCTTTATGAGGGCTACCGATTTAGTCATGAGGGAATTATTTGCTGGAGGTAAATAATTCCCTCATGACTAAATCGGTAAACAGGGCACATTGCCAACTCCATGGTGCTAAAGCAGAGCCCTAACAGTGACACAGACTCTGTGCACCAGGCTCCGCCTCCTCACACAGGCACATTTTTATATGCTGTTGGCGACACTGAAAAAAAAGAATAAAAGTTTATTTGTATAGCACCTTTCATAAACGGAACACAAAGTGCTTCAGATTTGAGGACAAGACTATAAAAACAAACAAAACAGGATACAAGATTACACAATAAATACAGCAGTAAAAGTGAAGAAATGAAAACGGCAGAGACAAAAAAAATATTTTAAAAAAGTAAAACGAGATATATCAAAAGCCACCGAAATAAAAATATAAGCAAAGCCATAGTATGTCGAGCGCTCGGGAAAGTGTACTTTGAATTCAAAAGGCATATCAATGTGTTCATTAGATTTACTGGCCATGACAGGGTGAACCCGTAAGGAAGGTTTCTATGTAGTCGCAGGTACATTTGATATCATTTGCAAAAGGGTTTTACAATGGTAATATTTACATAATCACTAATAAATGTTTTTATAGCTGTTTCCATATCTCCTTCCTCCAGTAGCACTGCCAGCTGAATTAGCCCTCTCTTGGGAGCTGCTGTAAAAAGTCCTGTAAAAAATATTTTTTATGTTACATTGTTACCTATTCACAATTGTAAACATATCTTTTTGATAAGCACTTAACTCATCCAACTAAGTGACAGAGTAGGGGGTCTCACAGTTTGCGTGATCTGCTGGGGCAGAAGGCTGGGGTGTGTGTGTGTGTGTGTGTGGGGGGGGGGGGGGGTATTGAAGGATGAACTGCACCTACCACTAATGTAGGAGCTTCTGCATCCAGCTACTGGGTCAGAGCAGGTGCCCCCAGGGATGTCCTCCACCAATGGGCTGTTGACTTCAGCAGGGGTGAACCCGCCCCCCCCCTCCCCCCTGCCGGCCCATTCTTCCTCACCTCAGCTTTATTTGCGTTGGCTACACTAGTATAGTCTTGGGAGGTTAACCACTTACTGGTATATTACCTGGCTGAAAATATACAATGGCAATAAAGAGGCTACCTGTTTTCAGTATATTTTTATATCTGACTTTGACCTGCTGCCAGGTCCTTTTGTAGCTGCTGTCACCTGCCCTGTGAAGTAATTAAAAATTATATAATTTGATGTTTTAGTATGGAGACATTACCAGAAAGCCCAATAATCCAAATATTAAGGGCTAATACCACCACTTTAAAATTTAGCACAATTAAATCAGCCACTCTAAGGTGACTAAAATCTTCTTACGCATTTATCAGCTATTCTCTGCCAGGCTTCCTCTCTCATTTGGCTGCTCAAGCAATGTTTTATTTGCCTGTTAGGGTTGCTTTCTCTTCTTCATAACACTCAATGAAAAGATATGCCCTCCATTGTTGCCATAATTTAGTGATCTACAACCCCAAAACAAAATAAAGATTTCATTATGAGAATTAAAAAATATTGCTTTAGTCAATTTTAATGTGTTACATGATCCAGTAAAGGGTGGCCTCGCCTCACTTTGTGTTTATATAAGTATGATCCTGTTTTTGCCGTGCAATTCAACTCCCCTTGATAGGACAATGGGAGCCTGGAGTTATTCGAGATGATTGCTAGATTGTCTAATCAAATCGTAATTCATGTTCGTGAAGCAGAGTAAACCCGAATTTAATTCAGGAGATAATTTGATATGATGCGTCAAATTATCCTATGATTGTTTAAGCGACGTATGTAAAATGAGCCCAGGTGTTCATGAGACATTTTGTATTTGTTTCATTTGAGGATGTCTGAGGGAGAGAGAGCGGGAAGACCATAGATCCCTGGGACAGCCTTGAACAGACACACATTTTACAGACTGTTTGCTAACAACAGCAAATGTTCATAACAAACTGAACTAAATAACAAAGCTGATGGAAGCTCCTGTTATTCGTAGCTTCAGTGCAAACATTGGGCTGAGTGCTGCAGCTCTGTCCATCCTCTCGGGGGCAGAGAGGAACTCTCAGGTCAGCCCCAGGACTTTTACACACATTTCAACTGGGCTAACATAGCGCAGGGGTGATGTGCTGTAAGACATTTACTTATTTATTTGGCAGTAAATGCTGGCAACGCTGAGAAGAACAGAACAGCACAGACTAGTACAGACTAGCACAGACCAGCACACACTAGTACAGATCAGCACAAAGCAGCAAAAACCAGCAGGGACCAACACGAAATAGTATAGACCAGCACAGATCAGCACAGACCAGCATACACTAGTACAGACTAGCACAGACCAGCAGGGACCAGCACACAATAGTTCAGATTAGCACAGAGCAGCACACACTAGTACAGATCAGCACAGACCAGCAAAAACCAGCACACAATAGTACAGACCAGCACAGATCAGCACAGACCAGCATACACTAGTACAGACTAGCACACACCAGCAGGGACCAGCACACAATAGTCCAGATTAACACAGAGCAGCACACACTAGTACAGACCAGCACAGACCAGCACACACTAGTACAGACTAGCACATAATAGGACAGATCAGCACAGACCAGCACAGACCAGCAGGAACCAGCACACAATAGGATGGATCAGCACAGACCAGCACACACTAGTACAGACTAGCACACAATAGGACAGATCAGCACAGACCAGCACAGAGCAGCAGGAACCAGCACACAATAGGACGGATCAGCACAGACCAGCACACACTAGTGCAGACTAGCACAGACCAGCAGGGACCAGCACACACTAGTACAGACTAGCACAGATCAGCACAGACCAGCACACATTAGTACAGACCTCCACATACCAGCATAGAGTAGCATTGATGGTGGCTAATATACAATGCTTGTGATAAGCCACTCCTGCTGTCCTGACTGGTGGTACAGAAGAGGAAGAGGATGATTGCTGTAGAGGAAGGAGTACTTCCCCACTCTACTACTGGTGAACGACCACTGCACTGTTACACACTTATGTTACATGTACCTTTATATTTAGACATTTAGCTGGTGCTTATCCAGTAAGCATATAAGAAGCCTAAGAGAACAGAGCTAAACCTTGGAAATCCCACAGCAGTTTGTCAACTGTAGAGGCAAGCGCAAGAATAAATACAGAAATGAGAAGTTTGTTTATTTTTTTTCTATTTCAAAAAAAAAAATGTTCCACTGAGAAATGCTGGTACTTATTACATTTTTTTGTTAAGCTAGCATCTGTGCTTCATAGCATGTATTGTTTAGTGGAGAAGGAAATTAATGAAACAAGCAGCTGCTATGTTGAGTTTATAGTTTATGAGTTTATAGTGGAAATCAAGTGCACACAGTCCAGTCAGCCCGCTGCTCTGTTTCCCCAAATCCTCTCCAGACCAACTGGCTGCAAGTGAATCCCTGACTGTGGGCTGGAATTCTGTGGGCTGGGAAGTGATGTAAGTTAACCCTGCATTATTACATACGAATGCTAACCGCAGAGGAATATATAATAATGTAAGTTAAGCCTGCATTATTACATACGAATGCTAACCGCAGAGGAATATATAAGAATGTAAGTTAAGCCTGCATTATTACATATGAATACTAACCGCAGAGGAATATATAATAATGTAAGTTAACCCTTCATTATTACATACGAATACTAACCGCAGAGGAATATATAATAATGTAAGTTAACCCTGCATTATTACATATGAATACTAACCGCAGAGGAATATATAATAATGATGAAATCCTAAGAATACATGCATCAAATGTTCTTTTTCAGTGTGACTAACACAGCTTACGTTATTTTACCTGCAATCCGTTTATACAGATGGATATTAACTGATGCAATTCAGTTTAAACGCATTGCTCAAGGGTATAATGGCATTTCTCCACCTCTGAATTAAACTGGCAACCTCTCAGATACAACCCCAGTGTCCCAAAACACTATACTACATTGACAACTTCATTGTTATTATTTTGTGTAATAATAATAATAATAATAATAATGATAATAAATGAATAACTTTTATTTAGCGCCTTTTATCTCTTGACCCACCCAACACACGGCTTTGGTGAAGATGGAAGAAGTTACTGAATCAAGCGTGGTGTGTTCAGCTTTGCCACAGAGCTTGTAGGTAATGATGTGTGGAGATGTGTTCTGGTCTGCCTTGCTACTTCAAGACCTGCACTGCCATGGCACATGGCCATGTAAGTGGTTAACATAGTCTGACATATTCTACATTCTATGAAAATGTGGTGATCACTGTAAGCTAGTGGATGTGAGAACATTTGAAAATGTGCTCAGCGGGGATGGGTTATGCCAGAGCCCATCCCCTCTACCAGAACCAGACCCCTCCTCCAGAATTCACCCACCTCTTTAGGATGAGGCCATAGGTGTATTTATGTGCATACTTCACTGCATACTCACACTGACCACCCACTGTGTTCCTAGAAGAGGATCTATTCCCTCCCCTCTTTCTCTCATTCCTGTTTTCTTTCTCTTTCAGTCTCTCTCTCCCTCTCCCTCTCCCTCTCCCTCAAATGTTTCTCTGTGTGAATCAGTCTAATTGCTACTGGCCATAAGGGAGTAACATGCTGGGTTCTGCAGTACTACCCACACCAGCCACTCTTAAACAAAGCCAACACTCAAACACCTTCCTCAAACAGAGAGTCACAGCAGCCATACACTTCTCTCCAAGGCAGAGCCACACACCCTTCACTAATAGAGTCGCAGTAGGGTCACACTCCTTTCTAAGGTGGATTCTGAGCAGAGTCACAGTAGAGTCATGCTTCTCCTGAAGGGAAAGACACAGTAGAGTCATGCTCCTCCCTAAAAAAAAGTCACAATAGAGTCATGTTTTTTCTTAAGGGAGAGTCACAATAGAGTCATGCTCCTCCCTAAGGAAGAGTCATAGTAGAGTCATGCTTCTCCTTAAGAGAGAGTCACAGCAAAGTCATGCTCATCCCTAAAGGGAGAGTCACAGTAGAGTCATGCTCCTCCCTAAATAAGAGTCACAGTAAAGTAATGCTCTTCCCTAAGGAAGCGACACAGTAGAGTCATAGTCGAGTCACAGTAGAGTCATGCTCCTCTCCAAGGGAGAGTCAGAGTAGAGTCATGTTCCTCCCTAAGGGAGAGTCAATACAGAGTCATGCTCCTACCTAAGAGAGCAACACAGTAGAGTCATGCACATCCCTAAGGGAGAGTCAGAGTAGAGTCATGCTCCTCCCTAAGAGAGAGTCAAAGCAGAGTCATGCTCCTACCTAAGGGAGCGACACAGGAGAGTCATGCCCATCCCTAACGGAGAGTCATAGCAGAGTCACTGTAGAGCCATGCTCCTCTCTAAAGGCGAGTCATAGCAGAATCACAGTAGAGTCATGCTCCTCCCTAAGGGAGAGTCACAGAAGGGTCATGCTCCTCCCTAAGCGAGAGTCACAGTAAAGTCATGCTCCTCCCTAAGGGAGAGTCACAGAAGGGTCATGCTCCTCCCTAATGGAGAGTCACAGTAGAGTCATGCTCCTCCCTAATGGAGAGTTACAGTAGAGTCAGGCTCCTCCATAAAGGTTTTTTCCCTGCTGCTCTACCTGCAGAGTCTCAGCGTAACTATGAGCAGCTGCTCATCCTAACTCTTATCTGATCTGGATCAGCCAGTGTGGTGTGCAAGCTGGCCAGAGAGTTTAAAAGCACATCACAGTTACTGCTTAGTAGCAGTCCGTCATTGGCAGTCCGTCATTATTAATGATGACTTCAGATCTCCCAGGGGTAGACACAGATCTCTCTGTCTCTCTCTTTCTCTCACACACACTGTCACACACATGCACAGACGCAAACATACCTCTCTCTCTCTCTCTCACACACAGACACAGACACACATACACACACATGCACAGACGCAAACATACCTCTCTTTCTCTCTCACACACACACACACAGACACAGACACACATACACACACATGCACAGACGCAAACATACCTCTCTTTCTCTCTCTCTCACACACACACAGACACAGACACACATACACACACATGCACAGACGCAAACATACCTCTCTTTCTCTCTCACACACACACACAGACACAGACACACATACACACACACACACACACACACACGCACAGATGCAAACACACCTCTCTCTTGCTCATTCTCTTATTCTCTCTCTCTTTCACACACACACATACACACACACACACACACACACACAAATGCTATCTGTCACGATTCTGCAGCATTTCCTAGAAAAAGCAGAAGCAGCAGGTGAGGGTGTTTGCTGAATGGCTGCAGAGAAAAAAAGAGAATAAGTCTGCATTGCATTTTTTGCTTAGCTGGATTTGCGTAGATAAATGCGTTTGCACTGTGATGAAATTGAGTTTGTTCACACACCAGTGAAAGTGTGCAATATCAGCAGTCTAACAGGTGCAAAACTGACAAGGAGCTGAGAATTACGGAACATAATATGCAAGTCAAGCGGAATTAGGGAGAAGCTGCTAAGCATTTTGTTCTACATATTAGTGTGTGTGCAGTCCTGCCATAGGAGTGCTTTACTTACTCTGAGCCTCTCTACAGGCCTGTAAGTGTGTGTGCAGTCCTGCCATAGGAGTGCTTTACTTACTCTGAGCCTCTCTACAGGCCTGTAGCAGTTGCTTTATTTTTATGTACCTACCTGTCACCACACAGGAATTTTTCTGGCATGAAAAATAATGCTATTGTGAACTGATTTGATTTGATTTGAACCCAAACAAAATAAATCACAGGAATGGAAGTGCATGAGCCGGATCAGTAACAGAAGATAATACCTGCCATTTGGACAGTCACCCAGACGCATTAATTGTTCCAGAAATAATGCTTCAAATGGATTCATAGGTTTTAGGAGTTTTCAGCAGACAGTGTGTGTGTGTGTGTGTGTGTGTGTGTGTGTGTGTGTGTGTGCATAGACACACACATTTTACATATGTGTTTGTTTGTGTGCAATGCATGTGTGTCTAGCATATTAACTTTCTGGCGTTCTGGAGCAGTTAAGTGTTACTGTGAAGAAGACGCCCACTCCTATAGCTACTTCCTGAACAATGCTAATGAATTCATAATGGTTGCGCTCTTTTGAGCAAATGTTTGTGTGCTCCTTGCCAACACTGCAGGGATGTGTTTGCCAAAAGGCCTTTTTCTGATAAAACACCAGTGAAGAGCATTCATCACGGCTGTATCATCTTAAATCCTAACACACCAAACATTCTTACTACTACTAATACTACTACTACTACTACTACTACTACTACTACTACTACTACTACTACTACTACTACTACTTCTACTCCTACTACTACTACTACTGCTACTACTAATACTACTACTACTACTACTACTACTACTGCTACTACTAATACTACTACTACTTCTACTACTACTACTACTACTACGACTACTACTGCTACTACTAATACTACTACTACTACTACTACTACTACTACTAATACTACTACTACTACCTACTGCTACTACTAATACTACTACTACTACTACTACTACTAATACTACTACTACTACTACTACTACTACTGCTACTACTAATACTAATACTACTACTACTACTACTACTACTACTACTGCTACTGCTACTGCTGCTACTGCTACTGCTACTACTACTACTGCTACTACTACTACTACTACTACTACTACTACTACTAATAATAATAATGACTAAATCTTATCACAAAGACACTGAATAAGAGATGGAAATCTGATTAGCACAATGGTACATTGAGATGCTGTGCATTCAAAACTCAAAATAATAATCTTTAGTAGCTATATATATAGAGACGAAGTACGCCAATACCAGGATATTAATTCTACTTTATTCAGATATTCAATTAGGTTTTTATACTGAAAGAAACAAAGTTATTACACTATCAACAACAGGAATATTTTACATTTTGGAAACTTTTGTTTATAATGTTACATGCATAAGTAACATGACATTTAAATTCTAACCAATCAGCACTGTGTCTGTAGAGTGGGCTGCCAATCAGAAGTGAAACTTCAGTGCCAAAAGAGACCTCCAGCACTCATGTTTATAAATTACATGCTTTACATAAAAGCATATTTTAATATTGAAATTTTTTTTTTCTTGTTTATGAATTTTGAAAAAGCAAAAATTGTATCTTATCTTATTGCTTAGTCAACACATTAATGACGAAATGAAGATGAGTGTTTTTTTAAGATGCTCAAAATATATAGGAATATTTCTGTTATTATTATATATATTCTCACTGCAGGTATAATTAATTAATTTATAAACCAGTAAATAAAGTATCTGGACCTAAAACTATGAAACCAGGTTTCTGGAGCAGCTTCTCTCACATTTTCCACAAGCAGGTAATGCTGATATCAAAAAAAGATTTTTCCACTAGCAGAGAATGCTAATATCCATAAATAATTTTCTCTAGCAGGGAAGGCTGATATCCATACATTATTTTAAACCCATTGTAAGACTGAAAAAGGCATTATCAGTCATAAACCCTTGCAGCTGGTGGTGATTTCCTTGAGGGTGCAATAAAACAATTTACCTGGTGGCCTGAGAACCTTTTCCTCTGACCTCTCACGGCCTCGTAAACTACAGCTGGGGTTGAGCCTACAACTGGACATCAGAAGGAAACGGCATCCGAATGACGCTGGGAACTCAGGCCTGCTCACAGGTCTTTTACGGCCTAGATTCTGGACTGAATGGTGAACATATTAAACAAAGCTGTATATGTATATTGAATCATATGTATGTGCATGTAAATTGGTAATTGTGGAAGTATAAAGTAATTGTGGATAAGATGATAAATGTGGTGAACTTGGATAATACTAATTGAAGTGTGTGGTATGTGAAAGTATAGGAGGGGGAGAAATAAAGAATGTGAAAGGAGGATTGTATAGGTTATCAGGGATGCGCTTGTCCATATAAGTGTCTGGAACCTAGAGTGGCCATCACCGGGACCTCACCTGATATCTAGATATGATAGAGAAGATCATAAGATCACGCGCCGTCGTTCAAAGAGTCTTATTACTGTCACTAGATTGGGAGAGGTAGACTCTGTTTCTCTCCATGGAGGGGGGTCCCTGGGTGGTGAAACTTCTCTTCCTGCCAGACCTTATTTGGACAAACAAAGGGACTTGTGGAGTGTGCATAACGGCGCTGTACTGCATTTAAGGACATCCCAAAGGGATATTCGGGGAGAATCTGCTTAACAGTTCTCCTGGTACCATAGTCACACCGTACGGAATCACTTGGTGATATACTTTGTTTGTGAACTTGTTCATGTTTATTTGTCTTGGCAGCATGTTATCCTGTGTTTAGTTATAGGCATTGAATGTGTTCGTGTTTGCTCTCACAGTTTTAACCAGTGATTATTTGTCATTAATAAATTACCATGTTTTCATATCAACTGCATCTTTCTTTTAATCCTTTTTCCAGCTTCAATTGTCTGCATGATCTGAGCTGCAGCGTTCCAAGCTAATGACCTCCTTGCCTGTTATCCAATTCTTTTTATATTTAACGTGCGTGGCTCTCATCCATCTTATACCCTTTTCAGCCTAAATTACGACTGAAGACTCAGGGGGACAATTCTGACCCAGGACCGACTGATCAGCGGCCTGGTACAGACGTGGCGTACTCAAGTTGGGTAGGCAGACAAGTGATGGCCCACATACAGGGTTGGGTGGTGTATGGTTCTGGCAATTTGATGTGAAGAGAACCCATGGGCGTTCTACGCCAGTTCTTGTCAAATTAGCCTTAAGGAGCCCTTTAAATACACTCAGAGTAGTGCATGGTTCTGGTGATTTGATATGAGAACCCATGGGCGTTTTACGCCGGTTCTTGTCAAATCTGCCTTAAGGAGCCCTTTAAATGTACTCAGACCTGGGCTCGCAACTATCTATGATAAATGAATATCATGTATTGTGTTGGCTAGACCCCCAACCTCTGCGTTTGCCACCGAACTGAGCTTCAGCAATAATGTTGATTCCGGCAAACATATATTGAAGTAATGATGGTACCTAAGGGCGAGTTGAGTGTAACCACTCCGAGCTCCACGCATGTTTAACCAAAATTCTAAATTATAATTATAAATGGAGTCAGATAAACGAGTAAATAAAATAATAATATTTCTAAATAACTTTTACCTTTTCCCACAGCAATAGTGGAATACATCACGTTTAAACCTTTGCTCCGAGCTATTCCCTCATTGGTCTAGTAATTGCGGATTCTACACCATGATACATTGTCACATTGAGGATGACTGTAATGCTTTCTGAGGCTTCTAATGTATGTGTCAGCTGTTCTGTGCAATCTAATCTGTTCCGTTAATTGTGATGTATGAATTGTTTCTGTACTGCAAGGGAGTCGTTCTCAGGCCCTGGGGGGATGCAGCATCTGCAGGTTTCTGTGGTCCCTTTTCAATCAGCAGCCACTTTGGGACCTGGAAACAAGGTGTGTGGACTCGTTAGCCAATCAGTGACTTCAATTAATCACTTAAGTGGTGAAACACACCAGTAACCAGCAAGCACTGCAGCCACCAGGGCTGGAGTTTGAGATCCCTAATGCAAGCATACGCAGGTATGGCACCATTTCCATGTGTCACCTATTCCAGTGTACGGATAGTTCCTATAATTCTCCTTGTATTCACTGCTGCCATATTGCCAGGTCTCTCAGGGGACACTTTCCTGGTTATTTAATGAAGACAAAAAAAAAACCTGCGATGGAGACATCACATCCACATCCCAAAATATCACCCCAACACTCAAAATATTGGTTATCATAGGCAAGTAGTGTACCTGAAGGTTTTAAAAAATATATTTATTAAAAAGTTATAATTTACAGAAAAACTTTTTCATAGTGAGCTTTGGAAGAATATTTCCAATGAGACTTTCTCACTGTTCCAATAATGAATCATGTTGTCAGTAAAAGACTGTCAGGCATCTCCTTAGACTGTGTGTGTGCGTGCGTGCATGCGTGCGTGCGTGCGTGCGTGCGTGCGTGCGTGTTTGTGTGTTTGTGTGTGTGTTTGTGTGTTTGTGTATATATATATATATATATATATATATATATATTTGTGCACGCGCATGCGTGCGTGCGTGGGTTGCAATTGTACTATACAGGCATAAGCACTTATTTTCTGTAATCATTTATTTTATTTTTGTTTAAAAAAATGTATGTGCAAAAAGCATCATGTGCCCTTTCCCACAGCTGTGTAGTGCTTAGCAGCCCTGCACAGTTCTGTCATTAAGCACAACACGGCGGTGCCGACCAGGCCAGAAAGTGGCGCATAACCTAATTATCCGGCCCACATGGCAGCGTTTCTTTCAGCGCCTTTAATGTCAACAGGGTCAATATTAATGGCATCCCACGGGCCCTCAGGATGATTAAAAACACAAAGTCTAAATTCGGAAAACAGTAATGTGTGTTGAGAATATCCAGCCCTACAAGCAGTTTTTTTGTTTTTGTTTAAGGACAAAGGCAGCCGCTGCTTGCGAGCTCGAACACAGGGATCGATGCTGAACAGCTGGGTGGGTAATCAACTGTTCACATAAAAAACTGAGGGGAGGAGGGGGGGTGGAGGGGGTGGAGCGATGGTGGTCGCCATCCAGCAGGAACCCAGAACTTTCTCTGAAAATTATGGTAAATACTTGCAAATTTCTTGGTTATATTTGGAACATGACTTTTAAAACACATTGCAGGAGCGTCATGAAACATTGTTATATTGTAATATTCAAGTTTATTTCTTTAGAAAAATTTGCAATAGTCAAAAAATTGCCACATCAATACACAAATAATTCTGATAACCAAACAAGAAGAACTAACTGGGATGTTTCTGTAATGTGGGATCTCTTAATATGTCCATACCAAGAGCTGCTTTTGAAACCTGGAGAATATGAATATTACATATATTGCATTAATATTTAAATGATATACTAAATTATTTAAGTGATATTATGAATAATTATATGATGATATGTATGTTATTTTTTCAAAGTTGCATGAACTGCTTTGTTAAAAAAATATATATGTCTGAGCAGAAGCTGAAAAAAAGAGGGAATGTGGAGCAGGATGCTGCTGCACAAGGACACTTCCTGTCAAGAGAGGAACAGGCGTATCGATCATGCGCCATTTTGGGAACAGAAGTACAGCATTTCCCTGTCATCCTGAGGGTGAACAGAACACTGAGTGTGCGTTCTATCTCCACTGTGTTTGAACAGGGTCTCTCCACTCCAAATGTGGGTCACTTTTAAAATTTGAAATACTTTTAACCCTTTAGACAACTGCAATAATTCCTGCAGAGGAATAACAATTTGAAAAGAAGCATCAATTTTCACCAGTACTGAGAACAAAATGAGTCGTTCACATGATTGTAATGTTTGATCTGCAACATGTTTCTTTGAAAATTCTCAAGGATCTGTGGAAGTTTTTTTCAAATTGACCAGCAACTAAATAATGAATGTCTTTCAAATACATATTTAAGCCAAGTCTGTTTTTTTATTTCTCGGTACAAATAGGGGGGAAAAAATCAATACCTCTCCAGTGTGTTCCATCTCGCTGTGTTGAATATTAATCTATTATAATGAAGTAATTATTTGTTTAGGCCTATCTCTGTTCTTTATTGGATTTCATAGAAACTCATTTTGTCCCGTAGTTTTGTTTCACATAGCTGCATGATCTTGCTATAATCACTTAAATTTCTATATTACTCCAAATAATTTGAAAAAATATTTTGGTTAATGATTTTCATAGTGTATGACTCAAATCTCCATTGATCATTGTGTCTCAGAGCATTCACAGTTAAATGAGTCTTGTTTAGTAAATTGTATGGATTAGTAACACGCCATTTGCTTTCAGAGTTTAAACAAAACAATCAGAACTTTATCCTCATTTATCCTAAAGTAACTTGGGGATCCACATGGAGCTCAACATGAATAATGTTTTCTGGTCTAATTGAGAATGTTCTCAAGAGAAAATATTTATTTTAGTATTTACCAAAATGTGTAGAGAGTAGGCTGGGTATGTAAGACAGGGCTGGACTCTAATGTTCTCTTCTTTTTCAACACAGCCTCTCTCTGTAACAAATCACATTGCTGTAACACACCTCTCCTCTTTGTAACACAGTCTTTCTCTATAACTTTCCTTTTTTAGAACAGCTGCCCTGTTTGTAACAGGTCATTTCTGTAATGGCTCTCTGTAACACTCCATAAATGTAATGTTCCTGATGCATCACCTCTGCTGATCCAGATGATGTTGTGTAAACTGGTTCAACCCTGATACCCTTATTAGTAATCCAAAATAACAAATAGATTCAGAGCACATCAACTCTGCAGTGTTCACATTCTGCATCATTTTGACTGTCAACCTGTAATCTCTACACATTTACAGAAATGTACTTTACTGTCTGGTATCAGTGGCTACACTGAGTGTGGAATGTCATTGAGAGTTTCCACATACGCCTGACGGACTTGATGAGAGGTCTGTGCAATCATCCAGACCGGACACATTTCATATGCCCATGAAAGCTGGTCCAGGGCTGTTTATTCTAGCTGTCTCTTTATCGCGCTGTGTCAAATGACAGGGAGAATGAACTCTGCAATGTTGCGGGCCATTGCATAGTTACAGGGCCATGGATCATTGCACACAAGGGCTGTCAAAGAACAAAGCCAGCTATTGGCAGAGAGAGGGAGAGGGAGAGAAAGGTGGGAGACAGGGAGAGAGATAGACAGAAAGAGGAGGGAGAGGGAGAGAAAGGTGGGAGACAGGGAGAGAGATAGACAGAAAGAGGAGGGAGAGAGGAGAAAGATGACGTAGAGAAAGGCAGAAAGATGGAGAGAGGGCGACAAAGCAAGAGAGAGATTGAGATCGAGAGAGATGCAGGGAGAGACAGACATGAGGTAGTGAGGGAAGAGCAATGTTGCAGAGGCTGCAGTAAACTTCATTATGTGATAAAAATCTGGAGCGCTGGGCCCTGAAACTGACCGCACCTGTTATTTACACAATGTGTATCAGTCAGAAACGAACAGCAAAGCCCACCCCTGATTCACATGCGGAAAAAAGCCAGTGACACTGATATCAGCACATCCCAGGCCTGATGATTGAAAATCCTTCGGTCTCACCCTCTTTAATATCCCTCAGAGTTCCTGCTGGAAAATACTGGGACCTCATTAGCATTTACAAAGTAAGAATGATGTGTGAATACGTGGAAGCGGATAATGAGGGCTCTGGCCACTGAGAAGAAAAAAAACCCCTCAATATATCAATATAATAACCCTTATCAAATCAAACACAGTAAGCAGGCTGTTCTCCAAAGTGGATTTATGCAGTTAAAAAGGCCAGTTTGGCCTAAAAGTTACTAAACATCTAAAAATCTAATGCAGGGATCATAAACTCCAGTCCTGGATGGCCACAGTGTCTGCAGGTTTAACTCCAGTCCTTGAGGGGGTGCTGTGTCTGCAAGCTTTTGTGGTCTCCCTTAAATAAGCAGCCAATGTTGGCCTTTGATGTGCAGAATTTTTAGCCAATCCATCACAAATAAACACAAAACACATCATCTACCACAGCCCTCCAGGACTGGAGTTTGACATCCAAGCTCTAAAACCAGGAAGGCAGTGCTGTTCCACCACATTGGTAATCACAGGTATCTGCCAGGTAATTAATCCTGCCAGGTTGCTAATCAACACCCCTGCCCACCACCCTTTCTCTCAGCAGCCCCCTGCTCCAAACCACCCTGTGAGGCTGAAGGTCTTTTCTATACCTTTGCATAGTAGAACACTAGCACGTTAGCACATTAGCATGTGCATCTCATTCAATCTCCAGCTGCCACAACTGCAGCGATTCTCCTATACTCTCGTTGGTTTAGAGTGCTCCTTATCAAATCTGCTTCCTGTGGTGCCCAACAGGGGGTTTCCCACAATCCCCATCAGCAAACCCCCCCGCTTCCCTCTACTAGCGTCTTCAGAGGGCACAGAAACGGCCAATCCATTTCAGTTTATTGTGAAATGTGAAATGCAAACTTTCTACCCTTACAAATGTAACTATCTCAATCATTTACTTGATTAGATTGGATTTTTTGGTCAAACCATGAGCTGAAGACTTCACACATGACTCCCCTCGGTGAAAATATTTAGCTGTTGTCCGATACAGAAGTGAGCCCACAATGGTGAGCACAGGCGTTTATGAAACGAATCAAAACCAGCATTGGAACCCGCAAAGCCGGAGGCTCTAGGGTGAGGACTATTAGCACTAATGGGGAAGGGGACAGAGTGCCTTTGGGTCTGCTCAATTTATGAGGTCTGTCTGATTGTTTTTCCCCAGGTTGGAGAAAGTGCTGCAGAAAGCGTCCCCGCTGGCACGTTTAGGGACACTCTATCCTGAAGTGCATCTTTACCACGGCAAAAAAACAAACCCCAGGGGTCATAGGCCGGCCACAGAGTCGCGCGCCAAACTGAAAAACGTGTTTGATTAAAAGCGTGGTTTTGTTTAAGGAACCGAGGGACGGCCTTTTCCACCGTAAAGGTACTCATCTTCAATCACGTCTTAAGGCACAGAGGAGCGGCTAGTTTGTGTGCTCCTAAACATGGCGGGTGGATTCCGCGTCCAGCACATTTCACCATCTAATTGCTGCTTGTTCTCTGTGATCTGTCAGGGGGACTGTTTTATAACCCCCATCCTGATTAAAGCCCAGAAACGTGGGCTGCAGTCACTTGAGTCAGACAGGGTCTTCAGCACAGGAATGCAGCTGCAGATTCTCCTTTCACACACATAACCTAATGCCGCTGGGCTCTTCTGTCCTGGCTAATTTGGCTGACTGTATCCGCATTGCAAAAATGTAATTGTTTATGCTTTACAGAGAGAGAACACAAAATCAAAGCCAGGGTCACTGCAAACACATGCAAATCATTTGCAAGAGAGGTGTGTCTCTCATTTCACATTAATCATACAGGCAGTGAACACAATCAAATATAGCAAATATATGCAAAGCAGAGCCCATCGCACAAGTCTCATCCATTAATTAAGCGAATAATATCCCAGCATGCATACAATTGTGCATAAAAATACTGGGCTGGCCTGGCTGCCTGTAATTATGCCCAGATTGGCTGAAACACAGATTGACTGTGAAAGATGGATGATTATTAGAGAGGAGAATCTCAGTGACTGTGAAAGAGTGGTGATTGTTGGAGAGGAGAGCTCAGTAATTGTGAAAGAGAGGTGATTGTAGGAGAGGAGAGCTCAGTGACTGTGAAAGATGGTGATTGTTAGAAAGGAGAGCTCAGTGTCTGTGAAAAAGTTGTGATTGTTGGAGAGGAGAGCTCAGTTACTGTGAAAGAGTGTGATTGTTGGAGAGGAGAGCTCAGTTACTGTGAAAAATAGGTGATTGTTGGAGAGGAAAGCTCAGTGACTGTGAAAGAGAGGCGTTTATTGGAGAGGAGAATCTCAGTGACTGTGAAAGAGTGGTGATTTTTGGAGAGGAGAGCTCAGTAACTGTGAAAGAGAGGTGATTGTTGGAGAGGACAGCTAAGTGACTGAAAAAGCGGTGATTGTTGGAGAGGAGAATCTCAGTGACTGTGAAAGAGTGGTGATTTTTGGAGAGCAGAGCTCAGTAACTGTGAAAGAGTGGTGTTTGTTGGACAGGAGAGCTAAGTGACTGAAAGAGAGGTGATTGTTGAAGAGGAGAGCTAAGTGACTGAAAGAGAGGTGATTGTTGAAGAGGAGAGCTAAGTGACTGAAAGAGAGGTGATTGTTGAAGAGGAGAGCTCAGTGTCTGTGAAAGAGTGGTGATTGTTGGAGAGAAAAGCTCAGTGACTGTGAAAGACATGTGATTGTTGGTGAGGAGAGCTAAGTGACTGTGAAAGACATGTGATTGTTGGTGAGGAGAGCTAAGTGACTGTGAAAGATAAATGATTATTGGAGAGGAGAGCAAAGTGACTGTGAAAGAGTGGTGATTGTTGGAGAGGATAGCTCTGTTACTGTGAAAAATAGGTGATTGTTGGAGAGGAGAAGCTCAGTGACTGTGAAAGATAAATTATTGTTGGAGAGGAGAGCTCAGTTACTGTGAAGAGAGGTGGTTGTTGGAGAGGAGAGCTCAGTGACTGAAAGAGAGGGTGATTGCCAGAGACGAGAGCTCAGTGACTGTGAAAGAGAGGGTGTTTATTAGAGAGGAGAGCTCAGTGACTGTGAAAGAGAGGGATTGTTGGAAATGAGAGTGCAGTGACTTTAACGGAGAGGTGATTGTTAGAGATGGGAGCGCAGTGACTGTTAAAGAGTGATGATTTTTGGTGAGCATTTTGCAGGAGCTTCAATGACAAACTTAACTTGCTAATGTTTCCTGAGCAACAGTGTCCAAAGTGTTGACAGCATAGAACTCTCAGGGAATGACATCATCAGTAAAAGGTAACAGTAGGCAGAAGTGCTCACTTCAGGATTGCGATGTTGGTGCAGTAATCTGAAGTGCAAAACAAGCAAGTGACTGCAAATTTAATCGTGGGGTGATAGCAGCCAGAAGAATCACACAGAGTTGAGGCCTAGCCCCCTATTAAGTAACTACACTGTTTCTCCCTGTTATCCCAGTGTAGCATGCATTATACCAGTACAGCACTCGTATATGAATCTATATTACTGCAGTAGTCACATGCGATGTGGATATCACAGAGCACTTAATTGTTTACATTTTATTTGTTCACTATCTGTAGCTTAATTGGAGCATGCCATTTAAACAGTCAGTTCACACCAATGCAGTTTCCCTGTGACATATAGCCTTGCAAATGAGCCGAGCCTCTTATCGGTCTAAAGCAGTTAGCACTGTGAGCTGCTCCTGTCTTCCTCCCCATTTCCAACCTACAAGGACAAAATGCTCCTCCAGTTATACTTGAGCATATTTACACACGCATAAATTTGTATAGGGTATCTCAGTGGAGTCATGACAGTGGAAAGAACAGCCATCCCATAACTCCTGTCACTGCGCATTCCAGGAAAGGGAGATGTGGAGGATGATGCATAGATGTTCGGGTGACTCAAAAATCAGTGCGTGGAATATTAATGTGAAATGATTCACCTTCCACCCTTAAGTGTACAGTAAGTATTGGATTCTATTTTGATAATAACAATAAAAAATAATTTAAAAACTGCATTATCTTCTATTCTTTGTTGCGACGTTAGTAACAGAAATAGGCATTCTTCCGGTTATAGCATTGCTACCCACATACATTTACAGCCACTGTCTTTTTTCAGATGCATTAACTACATTTTTAATGCATTAACTGAATTAATAACTGCATAACTGTATTAGGCTCCAGTCAGCATAAAACATAACCGGGCTTAAGTTCTAATCAGTTCACAGCATTAGAATGGCTGTGAAAATGAAATTCTGGAGAATAAGTAAATTATCAAGAGAAAAGGAGACCAGGGATATATATATATATATATGCTCCCTTTTCTTGAGGTAAGCTGCTGTTCCTCTGTGTGCTGGGACAGATGTGAAACCAGGCCACACTCACTTGTCAGACTGTTCTGGGTTTGTAGCTGTTCCACGGAGACATTTCCGCATCACAAAGGGAAAACAGGCAATAGGGAGAGGAATCCGAGCAGCGGAGGCGTGCATTTTTTCTGTCGTGTCTTAATTAAAGCCTTCCTCCAGAATGAAAAAAAGTGAATAAACCAATGGCTCTGAACCCTTCAGCACACACGGTGTTAAATGACAGCAGCAGAAATGTGTTGCAGTCTATAGGCATCTGGCTGCTAACTTCAGCGCAGCAGACTATGTGCACTCCATCTATCCCAATTCTTCCAAAAAATCCTTTATTGCGTTTTATAACATTTGGCACAGTACAAATTCTTGGTGCTTTTTTTTTTTTTTACAAGATAAACCAGTAAAGGTTGATTAGGGGGCTTTTTCATTAATATTTTTAGAAAGAGTTCTCTGTAGAAATCAATATTCACTGCATCATCTAAAAATTACACAATGCCCTTTTTTTTCAAACACGTTCTCCCTTCTTTCACAAAGTTATGACAGATTTTTTTTTAAACAACTCTCATTTTTTAAATAGAAGTTACAAGTCAGAAAATAGTTTAGATTTAATTTTCCCCCATGTAATCTGCTTCTCGTAACCAGCCCATAATACATTTATTTATGTATTTACGCATTTTTTATATATGGTGTGTATTCACGTATAAGCATGTACACGAAAAAAAACAAAAAAACAGTCCCAGTTCTGCACTTTGTACAAAAGAAGCTGTTGCGTGTGGTGTGTGTGCATGTATGCGCGAGTGTGTGTGCATGTGTGTGCGTGTGTGTGTGTTTTTGTGCATTGTATTGCATGGAGTTTTTATATCTGTGTCTCCTGCACCCTGTCCTTGGTTTTAGTCTTTAAGCTGTAGGTGTCAGGGACAGTGGTGATGTCACTGGGTCTGGATCGATGGAGCGAGCTGCAGAGGCTGTACTCAGTCCAGGGGGCGGAGCGCGCTGGTGTGTAGGTGCTATAGTTGTGTTTGAAGGTGCTGTTGTGCTCCCGGACTGTAGGGGGCAGCATTGTGCCCTCCCCGGGTATGCTGGCGGTGGCGGCGCCTGCTGAAGCCGAAGGGGGGATGTCCTCTTCCACCTGTATGATCTCTATGGTCCTGGCAGCCCCCACCGTGCTCCGCTGCTGGTGTCTTTTGCGCAGTTTGTAGAAGACGATCAGCATGACCGCAGCCAGCAGGGTTACTGCCACAAAGCAGCCGATGATGATCTTTGTGGTCTTCATCACCTCATCGATGCTTGCGGGCAGCTTTCCCGAACCCTTAGCTGTGGGGCCAGGACTGGGGGTGGGGCCAGAGGGTGGGACGGGAGGTTGGGTGCTGTGGAACAGGACAGTTGGCGTGGAAATGAATGCAGGCTGAAAGACAGAGGGGGAGGCAGTCGCCGCCGGCGAGTTGGGCGCATTGGGCTTGATGGGCGGAGCAGGAGGCCCAGAGGGGGCGGGCTTGGCTGTGGGGCTCAGCGTCTCCACGGTGACAGTGGTGAAGTAGCTTAGGTTGGAGGTGTTGAGCTCTCCACCGCTGACATTCAGATAGGCGGAGGCGTTGGAGCTGCCCGCAGCATTGGCCACCATGCAGATGTAGGTGCCCTTGTCGGCCGGCAGGACGTTCGAGATGGTCAGGGTCCCATCGATCAGCACCACCATCTGCGGATTGCTCGAACCGTGGGTCAGAATGGTCCCATTGGGCAGCAGCCACCGGACGGACCACATCGGAAACGTTCGACACCTGAGTTCCGCCTCCCGTTCTGCAGAAATGTTCAGGTCCCTGGGGGCATCGCTGATGAAAGGGGCGGAGCAACGGTATCCACTGGGCTCCACCTCCACCAGGTAGCGGCCGCGCATTTGGGGAGGGGCGTGGCAGCGGCCGCAGCAGGTGGAGTTGGAGGCAATGTGCTCCCGCACCCACCCAGAGAGCCACACCGCCTCGCAGTCACAGCTCCAAGGGTTGTGGTGCAGATGCAGTTCTCCCAGATGCCTCAAGGGGGCGAAGAGGCCATGGGGCAGGGCACTGAGGTTGTTGTGGGCCAGGTTCAGCTCCGCCAGGGCCGTCAAGTCGTCGAAGGCGTTGCGTTCTATCAGCCTCACCTGCGAGTTCATTATCCAGAGTTTTTTCAGAGTCCGGAGGCCCCGGAATGACCGGGGTCGAATCACCGGAAAGTGGTTTTCCGACACCTCCAGCTCCTCTAGCGCCACCAGGGGGCCCAGCAGGGGTATCTCGCGCAGGTTGCACATCCTCAGGTTCAGGTACTTGAGGTTGTGGAGCCCCTCGAAGGCGCCATCCGAGATGTACTCCAGCTTCCGCAGCTCGCCCAGGTCCAGCCGCATCAGCGACGGCACGCGGTTGAAGGCGTAGAACGGGATGCTCTCCACCGGATTGTTCCGGAGCCACAACTCGCGCAGCTTGGACAAGTACTCGAAGGCCCCGCTGGGGATGACCGTCAGACGGTTGTCGAAGAGCTCTAGGGTGTTGAGGTTGGACAGGCCATTGAAGGCCCCCACCTCGATCTGCCGGATGTTATTTCGCCCCAGCTGCAGAACCTCCAGGTGCCGCAGATTTCGAAAGGTGTCTGCCTGGATGAGCTCGATGGAGTTCTCCATCAGGTTGAGGTGGCGGGCGTTGGGCGGTATCTCCGGGGGCACGCGGATCAGGCCGCGGCGGGTGCACACCACCTTGCTGAGCTGGTTACTGCAGGAACAGACGGCGGGGCAGGTGTGGGGCGAGGCGGCCGACGACGCGGCGCATAAACTCCACGCTCGCACCATCAAGTAGACTACAAAAAGCAGGGCGGCGTTCCAGGTACGGGACACAGTTACCTGCCACAGGAGACTCATGATGTGGCACGATCATTATTCAACATCACCTGGGGATTGGCCCTGGGGGGGCTCAGAGCTGGCGAGGGAGGGACGGCCCTACCCTGGGTTAAGCAGGACTCTGAATCTTTCTTCCATCGACGGAAAGAGAGGGAGAGAGGGGGAGACAGAGGGAGAGGGACAGAGAAGAGAGAGAAAGAGAGAGAAAGAGAGAGAGGGCGAGAGAGAAAGTGGGCGAGGGAGAAGGAGAAAGAGTGGGAGAGAAAGAAAGAGAGAGGGAGAGAAGTATAGGAGAAAGGAGGGGAAAAGAAGAGGTTTGAATCAGTGGAAAGGAACACCTACCTCTCGAGTTTTGAGAAGTCCTTTTTTTGTTTTTGTTTTTTGTAAATCACACATAAAGGCAGGTATAATGTTTTAATTCACATCCACCATCCAGGAAGGGATCAGTCAGTCAGGCTTTTTTTATCCTGTCTCTGTTTCATAGGAAAAGTAAAGTCAATTCTGCAAAATGGTTTCTGGTAAATCCCGAGATCGAGAGGGACAGAGAGGAAGGGGACGGACAGCAGTGAAGCGAGCTGGTTAACGAGGTAAGGCCCGGTGAGCAGAGCAGGTGTGTGTGTCGGCGCTGCCAGGGAAACATGCCGCGTCCCGCACTGCAGCCAAGCGGCCCTGGCTACCGCCACCAGCGCCGCTGGATTCCACACAAATCCTTTCGCCAAACTCCATTTCTGTAGCGAGGGCACACGCCAAAAAACAAAAAAAAACAGGGCAAGGCAGTGGTGCCTTTCCGATTTCTCTTTTCGCGAACAATCTTCTTTCCGATCTGTAAACTGTAGCAGCTCCCCCCCCCCCTCCACCAACACCCTCCTCCCACCTCACTTTAATGTCAGATACTCCCCCCCCCCTGCTCCAACACCACCACTACCCGGCCCACCCCCCGCCCCCCAATCACTTGGCCAGTTGATTTGCCATGCCTGTCCAAACGAGGAAGGAATTACAGCTGAAGCACTCCTTAGATTTTAAACTGCGCAGTCTTTAGATTTGTCTCTTTTTATAAACTATCTTAGCAACTGCATAGTTGGCAACAATTCTTCAGTGCGGGGGGGGGGGGGGAAGGGGTAGGCAGAAAAAGGTGGAGGGGGGAGCGTGGTGATGTGAGATGGGTTTTTTTTTTTTGCCAGAGAGTGCTCTCGAGCTCCGGAAGAGGAGAAGAAAAAAAGAAAAAAAAACCCAAGTCCTTCTTCGGGGACGCGGCGTCAGTTATTGAAAAGTATCTCTCCCCCGCCACGAGCACGTCGGTGTGTCGGCTTGCAGGGGACAGAGAGAGAGAGAAAAAGAGAAGTCTGTCCCGATCTCGCCCCCCTCAGACTCCCGCGGTGTACCCCCTTTGTGTTGAGGTGCTGAGATGTAGCGGTTAGCCTTTTGTTGCCGTCAAACATCCATCCGGAGGGTAGGACTGCAGCAGATGTCCGAAAGGGGTAATTGAACCAAGGAGCAGAGAGAGAGAGAGAGAGGGAGAGGGAGAGAGAGAGAGCGAGAAAAAGGGAGGGAGGGTGAGAGAGAGAGAGGGTGAGGGAGGGGAAATTTTAACCCTCCCTCCCCACACTTGCGTGTTTAGCGTCCGTAGCGTTAGCGGGCGGCAGAGCCGGTCGGTGCTCTCGCTCCTGCTTCTGCCCTTCAGTGGGAACGTGACCGTGCAGCTGCTGCATCCTCTTCGAAGGAGCGTGTCGGTTTGATGCAGCGTTTCTGCTGCCTTAACATATCCTCCCCCTCCGCTCTCTCCCTCCCTCCCTCCCTCCGTCCCTCTCATACCCTCCCTCCCGCTCTCTTTCTCACACTCTCTCTCTCTCTCTCTCTCTCTTTTTCCCTCTGTTCCCTCCAGGGGTTAATGCCGAACACTTGCAGATAGGTTGCCTTGATTTGCTCTTTTTCCTGGTGGAGGGGACGAGGGGGGGGGGGGGGGGGGGGGGGGGTGCGGGCTGAATGGGGATCTGTCAGCCCCAAGAGCCTCACTCTCTCCCAGCTGAGGGAGGCTGTGGGTGGAGGGGGCAGCGCACAGGCTGGCATGTGTGTGTGTGAGTGTGAGAGAGAGAAAAAGAGAGAGAGAGAGAGAGAGAGAGAGAGAGAGAGAGAGATTAGATTGTGTTTGTGTGAGAGAGTGAGAGAGAAAGAGAGAGAGAGAGAGAGGGAGAAAGAGAGAGAGAGAAAAAAGAGACAGAGGGAGAAAGAGAAAGAGATTGTGTGTGTGTGTTTGTGTGTGTGCATGTGAGAGAGATTAAGTATGTATGTGTACTCATGTACAGTGATCTCAATGACATTTGTATTTTGTGTGTGTGTGTGTGTGTGCGTGTGAGAAAATGAAAAAGAGGGGGGAGAGAGAGAAAAATAAAGAGTGAGACAGTGAGAGAAAGAGAGAGAGAGATTATGTGTTTGTGTGTGTGTGTGTGTGCATGTGAGAGAGAGATAAAGTACATGTACAGTGATCTTGATGACATTTGTATTTGTGTGTGTGCGTGTATATAGATGTGTGTGTATGTGTGTGTGTGTGTGTGTGTGTGTGTGTGTATATACAGGTGATTTCTGCGGTGTGTATCATCTCAGTGATAGTGCTATTTTTTTTTCCCACTCCATCCCCCCGCGGGAATAAGCCACAGTTTCTCTTACACGAGGAGAGGTGCTGAAATGCGGAGGAGGAACAGAGACATGAGGAAGAGGCATAGAGGAATGAGGAGAAGGTGAGACGACAGGAGGGAGAGCCGAGATACTGCAGGTGGGACAGGTATTGATAAGAGGGCAGCGTGTGTAATGTTGTGGTAAATCTTTTTAGGGGAAGTTGGCCGTGAATCAGGGGGCCGTTTGGGCTCATATGAATGCAGGACCCACTAGGCCCCTCGGTATGCGCTTAGCAACCACCCGCAGCGGGCTTACAATCTTCCGCCCTGTGTGTTACGCCGTAACGCATAATAATAAATAAAATAATAAAAGACTTAAGGATTCCAAAATTCACTTCTAAAGTTTCACTACCGGAATGTTTAAACAAAAAAACAACAACAAAAAAAGAGGAAAACGTTTGTTTTTCAATGAGGGAAAAACAAAAAAAAAACGTTTTTTATTACGTCCAAAACAAAGGTTGACACTGTAAATTTAGCATCTTCCACCAAAGCCACATTCTAATACTGGTGATGTTGAATTTTTAATTATTAAAAAAAAATGTTTTAAAAATAGCTCTGATGGAGCATTGCTGTCCAAACTGAGCTTCTGACAGTAAACACACAAAGACAAAAAATAATGACCTTCCCAGCATAGGCCAGATTGTTCCAGAGAACAGGGCTATAGAGCAGTCATAGTGTGAAGGCGGTTTCACAATGCATGTGCAGAGAGACTTTCAGGGCACCTATTTGCTAGAGTACAAAATCCAACTTATTCATGTTCGCAGAAAATGATTGCAAACAAACACTGACCTTGAGATGCTGTCTGTGTTCCCTGTGCGCTTCACAATGTGGGAAATATCTGAGCAGAACGAGCAGAAGAGCTGGGAGTGGGAAGTATCTGCGCAATGCAAAAGCAGACAAAATTAATCACAGCCCACATTGTGATAAACCCAAGAGCAGTTAGTGATGTCTGGAGAGCGACAAGGCTCCTGGGCTCTCAGCTGAAAATCTGTCTTACTTTAATATCTGTGGACTGACACTTTAATTCATTATAATTTGTGTCTGTCTGTGTATGTTATACACACATGTATGTGTGTGGTATGTGAGTACATGTATGTTGTCAGAGTGTGTATTGTGTGGGTAGGCATTTACACTCACATTTTTGTCTGTATGTGTGTAAGCATCAAAACTTTGTTATGAGCCATTTAGGCTCATCATTTCACATTTTGTCTACTGTGTGGTATATACATGCTTGTGTGTGTGTGTGTGTGTGTGTGTGTGTTTGTATGTGTTTAGTATCTGGGGGCAAATCTTCTAAACGGGCCCCTACACTCTCAGTCCCCCTTTCCGGTATTATCCGTATGTAAATTCTGCCTTTATATATGGCTAGGCTATTGGCACTGTGCTATTAGCATTCTATAAACGTGTGGTTTCATCACTGCTCCGTTGCCGTGCCAACAGAGAGCTCTAAAATGGGACCTGATGCTTCTTGAGGAAATGGTCATTCTGGATATGAGATCCTCTAAATCACTCGCTGACTTTCAACTGATACAGAATCGCGATTGGATCAAGAGTTCAGGCCGCTTTGGGGAGCTGGACAGGAGGGAAAAAAACTTGCCACTGCTGGTGCTTCTCTGCCTGTCTCAGTGGGAACCACTTTATTAATTGTCAACCAAATGAATTAACTGCCAACATAACAAGCTCAACAGGAAGCCTGATGTTAGATGTTTGCTGTTAGATGTAGTTCTTTATGGACGGTCGGCAAGTATCATTTCTGCTTTTCAGAGTGAGATACTTCTTCAAAACGAATCTTTCTTTGTCTTTGTCACAGCTAATTAATATGGCGATTGGGTCTCGTTAACAGCGTGATGTATTTTTACATGCTACTGGGACATGCGTTCTGCCTGTACCTCAGTCATCCAGCCAGTCGATGGCAGTGCAGGCATGAGGGTGATTACAAAAAAGAGTTCTACATCCCAGGTTCCATTTATTGCAGTGTTCCATTTCATGTGATTCCTTCATCTGGATTGGACACTTTGTATGTCACAGCAGTGGAGACTTCCCAAGCAAGATACAACAAAATACTCCACCATACACATGTAGCTTAGTAGAGAAGATCCCTGCACCCTGTGGATAACAACTGGTGGGTGGATAGAACCGAATAAAACTCACAGTTCAGTTTGCGGGGAGAAAGATAAATGGCATGGGTCAATTTTGAATTATGTAATATTCAAAAATATATTATTAAAACTCAAACTTTTTTGTGCTGATGTAAATTTATTTTCCCCAGCGTCTCTTTGGGGGGACTAGAGGTTAAAAACCCAGTTTTATGAGAGAGGGTGTGTGGTGCTGGTGTGCGGCACGCACAAAGTCTTTTAGCCAAACAACACTGAACAGAATAAATTTCTACAAGCATACAGTCGATTTCTTCTGTACTGTTTTTAGCGTCCATGTTATTATGTAATTTATTTGTGCTCACTGAATAGTCTACTCAGAAAATAAATTTGGATGTGAGGAATTGCTTGTTGTGCAAACCACTGCTGCCTCAGTCAATATTAAAATACTCATTTTTCATGGCATGGCATTCTTCACTGCATACAGGCTCTGAAAAACATTTCATATTCTATAGAGGTGGAAATACTGTGCAATAGGCCTCGCCATTAAGGGTACTGGGGCTCTGGGCCTGGGGTACTTTTCTGTAGATAGAGTGGATTGTGGGCATGGACGCTTGTTTGAGGATAAGTAACAGTTTGGTCTTGGAATTCATAAGGTGCAAGGGTGGGGCAGGGTGTAAATGTAGGTGGGTCATGGAGTAAGTGCTGGACTCATAGAGCTGAATATGAGGGCCTACTGTCCGACACCCTGACATATCCCAGCATCAACATGTTGGAAATACAGCCAAACGGTCATAAACATGTAGCCTTTGTAGTTTATTACTTACTCTCAGCACACATTGCACCTAATTCTTTCCTGCAATATCTATAAACAATTACATATGATGCATGGCTGCACCTGACCATGCTAACGCACAGCATCACGTCACCACGACAACGCGCATCCGCGCTGTACCAGCCAATGGGGTGGCCACCCTGCTGACCTGATGCGAACCCGGCGGGGTTTTTCAGGGTCTGGGCATGCTCAGAAGGTGCGCCGGCCAGCGCACGTCAACCAAGATGTCTGTGGATTCATCACTGTGTGGGATGTGCGTCCTCCACTCCTGAGAGCTCCACTCATCTCTTTGCCAGGTAGGCTGTAATAACACAAATAGGTGGGCTGTGATCAGCAAACATGGGTAACTGTGGGACATCACAACCTTTCCTTTTGAAAAAAAAAATGACATTACATAACGTCCTTTGATTCGATAATGGTTTTGTTTATCTCTGTGTAGTAAGCGCCCCCACTTTATGTGCACATTTTATTTATTTATTTCAAATGTTTCTGGCTTTGTAAAACATAAAGCCATACTGTTTTTACAATTTACTAATAACTGGACTCCATGCAGTGTATGGATGTACAAAAATTTTAATGTACATCAAATGGACTATAAAGTGTAGACCCACTATATTTCTCATACAGCTGTTATAGTCCTAACATAGTTCAGCTTCAACATTGGACAAGCTGACAGAAGATGACTGAAACTTCATCGTTCCTTCAGTCCGCTGGTTTAGCTGCTTCTTTGCTTTCAATGAAAGGAAATGAATAAATGAACATTTGATGTGTAAACACAGCGGTCTCTGTGTGATTGAGAAGGACAGTTATCTCATCTCTGACTTTTGAATGCGTGACGCCTCATTGTATCATAGCCCTCCTTGCACCTCCGTATACAGTATATGGAAAAATGAGAACATTTCATCAGCCGAAGTGCGGTTGTGTCCTTAAGAGACTTACAGGCAGAATGTTGATGCTCCATTGGCCCTGTCATCGGTAATTGCTGGCTCTGCAAGAGAGAAAGGTTCATGAATCAAACTGTCAGCGCGCTCATATTCAAAGAGTGATTGAAATTATTTTTAGCAGTGTCATTTGGGAAAGGCAGATTTGCAGGCCGATCTACTGTCATTCAATACGCCGGCCCGCCTTTTCCTGCGGTCGGACCCGCACTGAGCCCTTCGATGGTAATGTTTGAAATATGAAATATTACATTTTGTTCTCAAACAGTTTAACATGGCGGGACCGAATGGTCGCTTGGGAACGTTTGGGAATAAATCTCTTAAACTGCAGGTTCTGCCCTTTTTAAAAATGTTTCCTATGGCAGTGAAATTGGAGATTTCCCAGAGGTGCGCTACAGTCCTATGAAGGAAAATACATCTCCACGGAAAATCAACACAACTGCGCCCCTTCACTTCAGCTCTTGGTCTGAAGGCGACTCTGGAGAGTTTGATAAAATGATACAGAACGCGTGCAAACTGTGTACCCCTTTTCTCAGTACAGTGATTCAGCCCCCTTCCACATTGTGCAAATGGAATTTGGTGAATCTGGATGGTAGCAGTGCTGATTGCGGGGGGTGGTTATCACAGGTCAGTACCTGATTGGACGTAGTTTTTCCCAGGAAGGGTTTTAGTTAACGGCCCTCTTCCTCTCATTAAGGCTTGTTTACATTACATTAATAGACATGGCCTAGCACCTTGCTCCCAGGTGTGGAAGGGGGGGGGCTCTCATCTTGTTTATGATGAAGATGAGATTCATGTACCATATGGGTGGCAGTGCTGGATAATAGTTAGGAAACTGGCCAACTGAAGAGGCACTGTAACAAGACTCATTAAACACTATCTTACAGCACACTGCTCTCGCTAACAGTAAAAAGGGAGGGAAAAAAACTGCTCTCGGTGACACACGTACAATGAATCATTAACTCATATTCCATCGGTGCAGATGTCTGTGTGTGCGCGTGTGTGTATGTGTGTGTGTGTCAGTGAGAGTGTGTGTGTGTGTGTGTGTGTGTGTGTGTGTGTGTGTGTGTGTAAGTGTGTGAGTGTGTGAGTGAGTGAGTGAGTGAGTGTGTGTGTGTGTGCATGTGTTTATTTATTTTAGTTTTTTCTTTATTTTTTGTTCATGATGTTTACATGTGTTGTGCATTTAGTCAGCACTCGCTTGAAAAAGAGGTGGTTCATCTCAAGCAGTTTTTATTGTAAAAATAAATACATCTAATCTGGATTCATACACCTAATTAAAAGTGTCCGTCGATTATTTTGATGAAACAGAAACACGTCATAGACGTTTAAGCACTGGGAAATGTTGCTGCTTCATGTTAAATTCTCCTTCAAAGATCCTTGTGTGGCGGCTACCTTCTGCAGACCTGCTGTGGAAAAGAAGGTGGCCAGTTCTACTTCCAGGTGCCCTTAAGCAAAGATGCTGAACCTGAATTGCTCCAGTAAATATCCAGCTGTAAAAATGGATTGTTTGCAAAAGAAATAAAATGACATTAAGCTGAGCAAGTATAAGAGCATCGGCTAAATGCATAAATGCTATAATGTAAATGCAAGGGAAAAAACGCCCACTGAAAAACCTGCCGCTGCTCGTGTGTTCTCCTCAACACCGCCTGTGCGCTTTATTCATTTATTTTAATTTAACTAAATGTTTACCAAGAATTAAATTTTTTAATCATATTAACGTAAACCTAGACAACTGAGATGTAAGTCATTTATCCTGGGCATAGCGGGGTTTTATCATATTAACGTAAACCTAGACGACTGAGATGTAAGTCACTTATCCTGGACGTAGCGGGTTTTTATCATATTAACGTAAACCTAGACAACTGAGATGTAAGTCATTTATCCTGGGCATAGCGGGTTTTTATCATATTAACGTAAACCTAGACGACTGAGATGTAAGTCATTTATCCTGGGCGTAGCGGGTTTTTATCATATTAACGTAAACCTAGACGACTGAGATGTAAGTAATTTATCCTGGGCGTAGCGGGTTTTTATCATATTAACGTAAACCTAGACGACTGAGATGTAAGTCATTTATCCTGGGCGTAGCGGGTTTTTATCATATTAACATAAACCTAGACAACTGAGATGTAAGTCATTTATCCTGGGCATAGCGGGGTTTTATCATATTAACGTAAACCTAGACAACTGAGATGTAAGTCATTTATCCTGGGCGTAGCGGGTTTTTATCATATTAACGTAAACCTAGACGACTGAGATGTAAGTAATTTATCCTGGGCGTAGCGGGTTTTTATCATATTAACGTAAACCTAGACGACTGAGATGTAAGTCATTTATCCTGGGCGTAGCGGGTTTTTATCATATTAACGTAAACCTAGACGACTGAGATGTAAGTCATTTATCCTGGGCGTAGCGGGTTTTTATCATATTAACGTAAACCTAGACGACTGAGATGTAAGTAATTTATCCTGGGCGTAGCGGGTTTTTATCATATTAACGTAAACCTAGACGACTGAGATGTAAGTCATTTATCCTGGGCATAGCGGGTTTTTATCATATTAACGTAAACCTAGACGACTGAGATGTAAGTCATTTATCCTGGGCGTAGCGGGTTTTTATCATATTAACGTAAACCTAGACGACTGAGATGTAAGTAATTTATCCTGGGCGTAGCGGGTTTTTATCATATTAACGTAAACCTAGACGACTGAGATGTAAGTCATTTATCCTGGGCGTAGCGGGTTTTTATCATATTAACATAAACCTAGACAACTGAGATGTAAGTCATTTATCCTGGGCATAGCGGGGTTTTATCATATTAACGTAAACCTAGACAACTGAGATGTAAGTCATTTATCCTGGGCGTAGCGGGTTTTTATCATATTAACGTAAACCTAGACGACTGAGATGTAAGTAATTTATCCTGGGCGTAGCGGGTTTTTATCATATTAACGTAAACCTAGACGACTGAGATGTAAGTCATTTATCCTGGGCGTAGCGGGTTTTTATCATATTAACGTAAACCTAGACGACTGAGATGTAAGTCATTTATCCTGGGCGTAGCGGGTTTTTATCATATTAACGTAAACCTAGACGACTGAGATGTAAGTCATTTATCCTGGGCGTAGCGGGCAGTTGGACAGAGAAAAACAAAGAAGTGGACCTTATGCACCGTGACATGAATCAGGTTAATTAATTTGCGGTGTGATGTCATGATCAGAGATCATCGTGCATTGAAATTTACGCCTGTTTTACAGGCCTCGTTAACACCGGCTATGCTGTAAAAAGCCTGGATAATGCGCTCTGTAGAGAAGCACACCTGCCACTGTGCATAGAACCATGTCCTGCATTCAGGATGGTCAGCAAACCTCCACTGAGAAGTATGTCTTTTGCAAGTTTTAAATTAAATCCTGTTCAGCCCAGGAAACACAGGCACCCATAAGAGTTATTTGAGCAGCATTCCCCAAACAAAGTGTATAAGCACCTATATGGCTCAAGGGTACAGTGGCAGAGCCCCACCTGGGATTTGAACCTGCAATCACAGTTACAAGCCCAGATCCCTAACCATCACACTAAACTGTTCTTTGCTGCACTAGCCACTGTACTGTTATATTATACCCACATTAAACTGCCCTGCCATACTTGGAAACTCCAAAGAGAGCAGACTAACACAATTATGGAGGATGTTTGAAGACTGTATCCACATGCATCATTTTCCCCTTTACAGTTTCACAGTGATTATCTATCAATCTCATTCTGAAAGGATTAAAAGGTTTTCTTCTTAGCCTGTGGTCCCAGTTTGCATATTCGCGTTGCTATGGAAACTGGCAACGAGTTCTGCGGCTCCATTGTTTGATTGGTGAATCACTTCCCTCTCCATATTCCCAGGACTTTTATAACAGACAAGAAGCTTAACTTCAGGTTTTTAACTTCTGCTTGTTTTACCCTGAATGAAATTACAATATATCAATAGAGGCTAAACTGTAAATCAGAAGCTTCATGCTAAGTGCCATGTTCAGCACTGGTCCACTGGCGGGAAGTTTGTTCGAGAAAATTGAAAATTCCTCCTCCTTTCAGCGGTTAGAATGACAGTCTGTCTGTATGTGGGCTCTCTTTCCATCATGCTCCGCACCAAGAGGGAGGCACACAAACTCACTGCGTCTCATTTCTCATTAGCGAATCTGCTAGTCACACAGGTGCACAATCACACGCATCACATACACACAACCATATGCTCGCTTGCATACATAAGTGTGCCGACACACCTGTGAAAGCACACACACACACACACACACACACACGCATGCCCATACACATGTAATTACACATACACATGCACACCTGTCCTTTGACTAACACTCTGCATTGTAAAGGGGCGGTGAATGTTCCAGGCTTTCTCTAAACTGCACTGTGTAGAAAATTCTGGAAAGTAGTGACTGACTCACAGTGCAATGGGAGTGTATCAGTCAGTAACTACACGTGAATGGGAGGAGCTGTTTCAGTACAAGACATGATATGGTCAACTGCCAGCTGCCAACCGCAAATAGGAGAAAAGGGGGAATATATGTTAAATTAAATGAATAAATGAGCGAAATTCACATGTAATTTTGTTCATAATGTATTCTGTACATACCATGTAATAAATATGCATACCCACATGGTTTTTATCAAATGACTGACAGACTGCAAATGTTGTTTCGTATGCCCTGTGACTCAGCCTTGTGACAGCTTGGCTCACTTAAAAGCCCTTTCAGTATCAAAACTGTGGCGGACGCAGGCACAGCTGTGCTAATGCTGTCTGATTGAAGACATGCCAGCACTTCCTGCTTTTACATAACCACTTCTGACCATGCTATTGGCCCTGCTAACCCCCTCATTGGTCCGGTCAGGGTAAAGAAAATTATGGACCTTTGGCATGAGGCTTTAGACATGAACTTATTGATTTTTGCTGCACCTGGCTAGCCTGGTCAAGGAAATATGACTATTGTCATAAAGGAAACATCTCAAAATTTTGAACCTAAGTCACTGATTAGCTGAATGAGTCCACACCATAGACTGTATAAAAATAGGATCCTCGTTTCCAAGGCTTAAATAGGCTTCTGGTTGAAAAAAACCGCAAAAACCAGCCAGGATATTGAGATCCCTGTAGTTAACAAAAAATCATTGCTTATTATTTACTGAGGATAGTGCGCTATTCATTAGGAAAGTTTGTGAACATAGATCCCCTCGCAGTTAGAGTGTCGTTATCAATCCTGTCTGGTCCTGCTGAGTTCCTGTGGTTTGGCATTTAAGGACAGTCTGATAAAGCAGCTTTACTGAAGATAACAGTCTGTGTGTCTGTTTGATAAGAGAGTATTCATAGCAGAGTGTTTGAGAGAGTAGCTCCTGATTTGCAAAACAGCCTCAAGCTTGAAGTCTTAAACTGGCACTATGTTATATTTCCTACATCTCCCATCATCCTTTGCTTCACTGAAACTGTTCTCCTTATGCTGCATTCACGTCATATGGGAGGGATGGTAACTATGAGCTTCCAACATGTAAATACTGTTCACGTCAGCTTTCACATCGTAAATACTACTTGTGAACAAAATTTTCTTGTTATTACGATTTCTCCACACCAAAGCGGAAATGGCCTACATCAGCCTACATCAGCCTACGAAGCATGGCGGTGAATTCTTTGGTCAAAGATAAAAAAGAAGCATATTTGCAGTAAACATTCAGAAAAAAAAAACTGCATAACCAACTCTTGTTTATTGGATTTAACAGCTTACCTGATGAGCCTCTAGATGTTTAAAGTCTATAGGCTAATAGTCGAATCAAATGTTCAGCATGAACGTTATGGCAAAATGAGTCAAAATGGCGATAGTGAACAAAAACAAAATTTTCTGCCAAACCTCTGTCTTTTCAGTGATCTTGGCGTTAACGCTTCCAAGTTGTGGTTACGAGCAAGCAAGTCACTCAAACTGTGATTCCCCATATGACGTTAATGCAGCATTATGTAAACTCTGGTTTTCCCAATATCCCCAGCTCCCTTGAGTCTTCACAACATATTTTTTAATCTCAATTCTCACCCTCCATGGGTGTAGGGGGTACAGAGCTGTTGAAGGTTTGTTGAAGGCTTGTTACAATAAATGGTCCATAATTTCAGAAAGGCCCCACCTACTCCTGATGCTATCGACAAGCCATGATTTCTCCTAGCAACAGTTTGAAATGATTATGTCACAGACCTGACAGCCGGGAGAACAGAAAAAAAACTCCCTCATGTAATAGAGCCTTATTCCTTCATGGGAAGTCCAGTCTGATGTCAGTGTGCTTCACAACAATGTACATTTTCTTAGGGTCTGTTGTGATGCCAGGAGTCTTTAGACTAGAGAGAGCGAACACACCATTCATTCCTGAATGTCTGAAAAATTAGCATGACCCCCCCCAACTCAAAGTGCCCTTGTTCCTACCCACTGCAATCTGTGCCTACATCATTTTTAGAACCGTACTTAAAGCTAAAAGAAACACTTTTTCTGTGATTTTGGGGGCATTTGCTTTGCCCTGCCAGGTCCTTTAATGCTGTTATAATCCACACAACATCCATAAGACAGACTCTGGCTCTTTCCCCATATTAATCACTCTTGGCAGGTGTCTTTGGCCAGATCTGGGCCCCACGTTGATGGAGACAGCGGCACCTGGAGCCGCCCAGGTTTGGACAGGTGTAATTACCTTGATTAGAGGATTACAGCATCTCCACCTGGAGCGCTTTCTTTTACCTTCGCAGCGTCCCAGTGAGATCCACTGCTGCTCAGAGAGCCCATTTATCTTTGCCCTGGAATGGCCCGTGCGTTTGCGCTTCAGGATAAAGTCCAGTTATGATCCTATTTTAAGGATCCGTTCTGAGTGTCGACCCAAAGTCAAACCAAGACTGAATTTCTTTTAAACCTTTTTTTTTTTCTTTTCTCCAAATTGGGAATGCATGGTTGTATTTCTGGGCTTAATTCATCACTGTGACCTCTGTGACTCCCAAGCTCACTTTCTCTATCTGTATCTGTGCGTGTGTGAGTGTTTGCGCATGTGTGTGTGTAGTTTATTTGTGGAAATGTCTAGACAAGCAGAAACACACAGACTGCACTTATGCTTCCTCAATCCCATTGATCCATTTCAGACATAACAAAACCATTTTTTTCAGCGGACTTAAACGGCAGCTGTAAAAAATACTTTAAAACATGTCTTTAAAAACTTTCATTGTTAACTTGTTCGATAAGGCGCTAAGTGTAGAAACATATTGATTCGTCTCTACATAAAAAAAAAAATTACATGCAGTATTAGACGTATAATTTCATATCAATTGATTGAGTTGAAAGTAATTCTGTAAAAGAGGGTTGTAGTTATTGATATTGATTTAATAACTGCTCTGTAACAGATGATTCAGGTAAAACTCCGTTTAGCAGCAGAAAAAAACAAATGTGGCAGTGAGTTAAAATATGTTAATTCAATCTTTTGACCCACGACATGATTACAATGCGTTAACTCAGTCTCTTCACCTGCTACACACTTACAGTGTGTTAACTCAGTCTCTTCACCTGCTACACACTTACAATGCGTTAACTCAGTCTCTTCACCTGCTAAACACTTACAATGCGTTAACTCAGTCTCTTCACCTGCTACACACTTACAATGCGTTAACTCAGTCTCTTCACCTGCTACACACTTACAATGCGTTAACTCAGTCTCTTCACCTGCTACACACTTACAATGCGTTAACTCAGTCTCTTCACCTGCTACACACTTACAATGTGTTAACTCAGTCTCTTCACCTGCTACACACTTACAATGCATTAACTCAGTCTCTTCACCTGCTACACACTTACAATGCGTTAACTCAGTCTCTTCACCTGCTACACACTTACAATGCATTAACTCAGTCTCTTCACCTGCTACACACTTACAATGCGTTAACTCAGTCTCTTCACCTGCTACACACTTACAATGCATTAACTCAGTCTCTTCACCTGCTACACACTTACAATGCGTTAACTCAGTCTCTTCACCTGCTACACACTTACAATGCATTAACTCAGTCTCTTCACCTGCTACACACTTACAATGCATTAACTCAGTCTCTTCACCTGCTAAACACTTACAATGCGTTAACTCAGTCTCTTCACCTGCTACACACTTACAATGCGTTAACTCAGTCTCTTCACCTGCTACACACTTACAATGCATTAACTCAGTCTCTTCACCTGCTAAACACTTACAATGCGTTAACTCAGTCTCTTCACCTGCTAAACACTTACAATGCGTTAACTCAGTCTCTTCACCTGCTAAACACTTACAATGCGTTAACTCAGTCTCTTCACCTGCTACACACTTACAATGCGTTAACTCAGTCTCTTCACCTGCTACACACTTACAATGCGTTAACTCAGTCTCTTCACCTGCTACACACTTACAGTGCATTAACTCAGTCTCTTCACCTCCTACACACTTACAATGCGTTAACTCAGTCTCTTCACCTGCTACACACTTACAATGCGTTAACTCAGTCTCTTCACCTGCTACACACTTACAATGCATTAACTCAGTCTCTTCACCTGCTACACACTTACAATGCGTTAACTCAGTCTCTTCACCTGCTACACACTTACAATGCATTAACTCAGTCTCTTCACCTGCTACACACTTACAATGCGTTAACTCAGTCTCTTCACCTGCTAAACACTTACAATGCGTTAACTCAGTCTCTTCACCTGCTACACACTTACAATGCGTTAACTCAGTCTCTTCACCTGCAGACACTTACAATGCGTTAACTCAGTCTCTTCATCTGCTAAACACTTACAATGCATTAACTCAGTCTCTTCACCTGCTACACACTTACAATGCATTAACTCAGTCTCTTCACCTGCTACACACTTACAATGCATTAACTCAGTCTCTTCACCTGCTACACACTTACAATGCGTTAACTCAGTCTCTTCACCTGCTACACACTTACAATGCATTAACTCAGTCTCTTCACCTGCTACACACTTACAATGCGTTAACTCAGTCTCTTCACCTGCTACACACTTACAATGCATTAACTCAGTCTCTTCACCTGCTCCACACTTACAATGCATTAACTCAGTCTCTTCACCTGCTACACACTTACAATGCATTAACTCAGTCTCTTCACCTGCTACACACTTACAATGCGTTAACTCAGTCTCTTCACCTGCTACACACTTACAGTGTGTTAACTCAGTCTCTTCACCTGCTACACACTTACAATGCATTAACTCAGTCTCTTCACCTGCTACACACTTACAATGCATTAACTCAGTCTCTTCACCTGCTACACACTTACAATGCATTAACTCAGTCTCTTCACCTGCTACACACTTACAATGCGTTAACTCAGTCTCTTCACCTGCTACACACTTACAATGCATTAACTCAGTCTCTTCACCTGCTACACACTTACAATGCATTAACTCAGTCTCTTCACCTGCTACACACTTACAATGCGTTAACTCAGTCTCTTCACCTGCTACACACTTACAATGCATTAACTCAGTCTCTTCACCTGCTACACACTTACAATGCATTAACTCAGTCTCTTCACCTGCTACACACTTACAATGCATTAACTCAGTCTCTTCACCTGCTACACACTTACAATGCATTAACTCAGTCTCTTCACCTGCTACACACTTACAATGCGTTAACTCAGTCTCTTCACCTGCTTTTTCACTTAAAGCCCCTGTCAAGCAGACATTTAGTTTCATTTTAACAGATTTTCTCTGTATTTTTTCCAGCCAGTGGAAATTCAGCCTTGGGTCAAGCCCATGTATCTGTTAGTGCAGGGGTAGGCAACCCTGGTCCTAGAGAGCCGCAGAGTCTGCTGGTTTTTGTTTTCACCTTAAACACAGCAACTAATTAGACCAAAGAAACCAGGTGAGGTGAGTTAACTGTGTAATCAACTGCTTTAATTGATCAATTAAGTGGTGAGCAACAACAAAAACCAGCAGACCCTGCGGCTCTCTAGGACCAGGGTTGCCTACCCCTGTGTTAGTGGAATCTGATATGTCGCAGATTAAATATCACACTCATAATTTTTGAAATGTGTGTTACAGCAAACGCAACATAGTGTGTTAGAAGTGAAAGGGAGATTATTGAGACCCTGCAGAGGACAGCCTGACATGCACACACCTTGTTTATTTGTTTTTTATTTTTTTATTTTCTGCAGCTGAAATCGAAATATAAGCTGTCAGCGCTTATTTTCCCTGGTTTCATATTAAACCAGAAACAATGAAATCCAGAAATAGACACGGTCCTCCTTGCCTACCCCTGAACTAGAAACAGAATCTCTCTAATTACTGGCTCTCAAATACCAGCCAGGCGACAACAAAACTCTAAAATCTCTACATCTACAAAGCTGCACAAGCTGTTCACAAAATAACTGATTATGAAACAGAATGCAGGAATCATTGCACAATGCAATCAACCAATCAGATGGCAATGTCAGCAGGCGGTGAGTCGGGATTAAACTGTCACAATATCTTAAGACGGAAAGATTTAAAAGAACTTAAAGTCAGTGGATGTCAGAACTGTATTTTGTGCTATTTCCATCTCTGCAGCTGGCACCTGTGCTCCACAATATAAAGGATGATTGGTCTGCTGTTCCAATGTCAGGTTTGTGTTCGGTCCACTGTTCAGACATAAGTGAGCTGATTGGTCCACTGTTTAAAACGGCAGTGATACGATTGGCCCTCCGGTGTTTGAGTGTTAAGCATGTAATTGGTCTAGGCCCACTGGCTCCATTCCATGAAAAAACTACCAACCGCACCATCGCAGTTTTTTCATACGTTTTTCAAGCGGCAATTATCGCTGCACATGTGCATTCAGTCTCACCTTTACAGTCATTTGGTTCAAAATGTATTAGCTTCGCTAATAGAATGAGACTCATAAAAATGATTTCCTTTCAGTGCTGGTTCTGTTACGGTAGCATGTTGCATATGTTTTATGCAGCTGCACAGCATTCGAATAATCAATGTTTAATATTGGACATGACAGATTCTGAGCCTGAAACACAGCATCAATATACAGCATTCATTTCTTAGATATTAATTTGTGGATGCTGGTTTTCCTCCCTAAGGTGGTCTTCCACTATGTACAGTCAGGTCCATAAGTATTTGGACAGTGACACAATTCTTGTTGATTTGGCTCTGTACTCCAGCACATTGCACTTTAAATGGAACAGTGACTATGAGGTTAAAGTGCAGACTTTCAGCTTTAACTTGAAGGTTTTTTACGTACATTTCAGGTGTACGGTGTAGCAATTGTAGCCATCTTTATACATAGTCCCCCCCATTTTAGGGGATCAAAAGTAATTGGAGAAATTAACATAAACTTTAATAAAGTTATTATATTTAATATTTGGTCCCATATCTTTTGCATGTCATGACTTGACTGTCTGTGACCCAACAATACCAAAAGACTCCTGATATCTTATTTTAAGGTACTATTACAAGCAATACTATAATCTCTCTGTATTGGAATGGATCTATATGGAAACTGGGGGTGGGACTAGATTAAGATGTAAATTACACTGGAGCAGTATGGAACACATGGTTGGATAAATGGCTATAGGTCATCAAGGGTCTGAGGTACCAAACGAGCCTCAAACCATTACTCTGCTGCCAGATATCCAGTAGATATGGATGGATCACTTTAAGGGTTGTTTCTCCTGACTCATTTTTCCATAGAGTTCAAAAGAAAAATAAGTTTTTTGTTTGTGTGACTGAGGGAGCTTAAAGTGACGTGACATTACAGACCTTCTCTGACTGGAGACTTGAATAATACAAAAAGAACCCTACTGTTATTCTCCTAGCCATCAGGGAATGTCGCAGTATGTTTGTATGCGACCCTACTGTTATTCCTCCAGCCATCAGGGAATGTCGCAGTATGTTTGTATGCGACCCTACTGTTATTCCCCCAGCCATCAGGGAATGTCGCAGTATGTTTGTATGCGACCCTACTGTTATTCCCCCAGCCAGAATGTCGCGCATGTTTGTTTGTATGCGACCCTACTGTTATTCCCCCAGCCATCAGGGAATGTCGCAGTATGTTTGTATGCGACCCTACTGTTATTCCTCCAGCCATCAGGGAATGTCGCAGTATGTTTGTATGCGACCCTACTGTTATTCCCCCAGCCATCAGGGAATGTCGCAGTATGTTTGTATGCGACCCTACTGTTATTCCCCCAGCCATCAGGGAATGTCGCAGTATGTTTGTATGCGACCCTACTGTTATTCCCCCAGCCATCAGGGAATGTCGCAGTACATTTATATGCAACACGCCTGGAACGTACAACATTTCTACCACTTTGACAGAACCTGTTTGGAAAAAAAAAAGAAAATGTGCAAAGGCTGTTTGGGGAATGCTGCCATCATAACACTGTCTCACAACAAAATGGGAATCCACAGTTTCTGGAATTCTTCCTGATGTTGTGGTAATGCCGAGTTACACAAGGCACTGCACATAATGTCAGGAATGACATGCGCTCCCCAAATACATTTTGAACCCTCACATGGGCAGAATAATTTTAGAAAAGCATATTTCATATCTTTGCACGTTTATGAAAGAAAATAATCAGGCTTTACTCTGCAATGAACAAATGATTGATGAGCGCAGTTCATTTATTTATCTGTGAGTCTTTTGAATGTATTTTGCCGAACTGAGTCTGATGACAGTGGGGTTGATTACAATTCATCAGAGGTATTTCAAGCTTGCGGAAGCCTGCTGTTAAATGATGTTGTGAAAGGTGGACTTTGAGAGAGATGCGAACAGAACTCATTCGGTTCCGTTCATCATTACAGCAGTCGGGCCTCACCTCTCATTAGACTGTATAAAGGTTCAGCCTGTCAAATATGATGGCTTATATTCAAAGTGTTTAATAGGGCCCGCCTGAAGTAGCACATGTTTTGTCCCTCTAATTATTCAATCCTATATTCTTGTTATTGAAATTTGGCTCGTATTATGCAATGCAATACAAAGGCATTCATCCACTTTATAGTGTGGCGTGGTGTATTTGAAATACATGAAACTGTAATGAATTTTTAACAAGTATTTTTTCGTGCATGTTTATGAGAAAGCGGTCCTCAATTTAGTTGCATTTCTGAAAAAATAACAGATTTTTGCATGCTTAAATTTGTTTATTTGTTTTGTGTTCGTGTGTGTATACGTGTGTGTGCGTGTGTGTGGGTGGGTGTGTATGTGTTTTCTGATCAAAACTTTGTCTGTGTAATTACATTTTCAGAGTCATTCAACCAGAACATAACCATACCTTACAATCTGGGCTGCTGAAATTCTAATGTCTTTCATTTTGTCTGGTCAAGATACCATTTTAAATGCCTTGTTTCAACCCCCAAGGGCTACATCTTATCAACCATCATATTTTTTAAATAAAAGTGGAATTTGATTTAAAAATGAGTCTCCATTGGTTTCTGTCCCATTTTAAAGCATACTTTCTAAACACGACCTTTCAGTTTGTTTACTGACTAAATTGTTCAATTATTGTTTATTTTATATGTTATAGATGAATTCAGGGTGATCGCTTTGTGTGGTAGAATGCATTTAGTGTGGTTACCTTGTGTGGTAGAATAAATTCAGTTAATTCACTTTGTGTAGTGGAAGGAATTCAGAAGAGTCGCTTTTGTGGTAGAAGGAATTCAATGTGCTCACTTTGTGTTGTAAAAGGAATTCAGTTTGGTCGTTTTGTGTGGTAGAATTAATTTAGTGTGTTCACATTGTGTGGTGGAATTCATTTTGTGTGGTCACTTTGTGTGGTAGAAGAAATTCAGTGTGGTCGCTTTGTGTGGTAGAATAAATTTTGTGTGGTCACTTTGTGTGGTAGAAAAAATTCTGTGTGGTCACTTTGTGTGGTAAAAGGAATTCAGTGTCATGTTCTGAGTTTGTTTTGTCATTCTGTCATGTTTAGTATTGTCAGTTTCTGTAGCATACACTTTTCCATGTTTTCCGCAGCCTTGCGTTCTGTGCTGTATCTCTCGCTTCCTCTCACAGAGTTTTACTTTAGTTTCTGTACACTTCGTTTGTATTACCCTGCACTACTAATTATTATATAGGACTTATTAATTACTAACTGGCTAAACACGGGTGTGGTTAACTAATCTACTAACGTCAGGGTTTAATAGAATTATTACTAACACAAACTAACAATTTAGTTCTCATCACGTTTCCACAGCTGTTTAGTGTTTCCTTACGTATCCAGTCATTGTCGTGTTAACTAATTTACTAACGACAGGGCTAGGATAGGATAACTACTAACGATTTACTAATTGCCTTGTTACGTGTCTCAGCTCTCTCGCTGTTTTCCATTTCCTGCTATTCTCAAGCTAAGTGTTTGCACCTGTCTACACATGCATTTATACCTGCTGTCTTTGTCCCTTGTTGCGAGTTCGTAAAACCAAGTTGTAGCATTGTCTGTTGCCTGTATTTTCCCCGAGTTAGAGTTATCTGTTTTTTCCGAGTCTGTGTTCCGAGTTTTTGTTTTCTGTGTTTCGAGTTTACGTTAGGTGTTGAGTTCGTTAGTTTTTGTGGTCTGTTCTTTTGTTTGTTTTTCTGTCTTATTGATATCCCGGTTTTGACCTCAGTCTGTTCTCGCGACCCTGCTTTTGGATTTGTTTTGTACCTCTGCCTTGCCTTCCTGTTATCGACCCCTGCCTGTTTTTTTACTTCCCCTTGGACATTGATTTGGTACCTTCGCCTGGATATTAAACCTGGTTTGTCGCACTCCTGCCTGAGTTTGGGTTCCTGTCCTATGGATCGTAACACTTTGTGGTAAAAGGAATTAAGTTTGGTTGCTTTGTGTGGTGGAATGAATTCAGTGTGGTCGCTTTGTGTGGTAGAAGGAATTGAGTGCGGTCGCTTTGTGTGGCTAATTCCCTCCCGTCCTCCCTCTTCTCTTGCAGAGCTGAAGCTGGAAGGAAAAGCAGAGCTGTGTGGAAGCAGATGAGCTCATTTCACACAGAGTCCTTGTGATTTTATCCTTCCTGATTGCTCCCTAATAAACAGCTGCTGCTCTGCAAATACAGAAAATATGCCCATGATCTGGTGCCATGAGAATCTCACTGAAAAATGTTGGACAAAACTCCTTCATTACTGAAACTTCATTACTGAAGTCAACTGTGTCCTAAAATGGAGAGCTGGGCGGATAGCCTGTGCCCACTAATTCCAGCTGGAAAATGCTATTTCAACAGTGAGATGCTAATTCCAGCTGGGAGATGCTATTTCAACAGTGAGATGCTAATTCCAGCTGGGAGATGCTATTTCAACAGTGAGATGCTAATTCCAGCTGGGAGATGCTATTTCAACAGTGAGATGCTAATTCCAGCTGGGAAATGCTATTCCTGCTGTTATATGCTAATTGCAGCTGGGAGATGCTAATTCCATGTGTGAGAGGCTATCAAAAGCTAATTCTGGCTGTGAATTGTGCTAATGCTCGCAGTGGTTGAGCAGTAATAGTGCCAGTGATGACCATAGCCTGTAGCCACAACAGTCACGCTAAATCTGAGAGAATAACTTTTTTGAAGCGCCAGTTTTCTCACTTTCAAGGAGACACTTTTTTTTTTTCTTCCTCCCCCACTCTTCATCCTCACCGGCAGCTCAGCAGTGGGCGTGTCACTGTGCCAGGCACTCTGTAAAGAGCAGCTCTCTACAGCATAGAGATTTCCACATCAAAGTTCACACCAGGGAAAGGACAGCAAACTGCTGACTTCTGCAGCAGACTCCAGCTGTGACCCACTCACCCCAGGAACTTCTACAGCACAGACTACGACTATGACTCACTCTCCAAAGGAACCTTGACAGTGATGCATTATGGGTAGTGCAGTTCCATTTTAACTGCCTCTGTCTCCTGCCTTTGGGGCTTTTAGAATTTTCATTTTTTCCCCATACATGCTGTTTTTATTGCATAACCATATAATGTGCAATATGTATTCATCTCTGCATCATTTTCTGTTGCAGCTCAATTGGCAAATGAGCTGATTTCAAAATAAACCTTTCCACACCATGAACTTTTAATACTTTCTGCACGAGGTAAGGAAAACAAGGAAGAGCTCTTTGTGCTTTGTGATCAAGGGCATGCCTTATATTCATGTGAAATTCATGAGGATTGTGGATAGTATTGCTGTAGCTACATTTTCTGAGGGAAAGTAGGGTGAAGTTATAAAAAAGCTAGAACTCCTACATTTCTGAATTATATACAAATAGTCATTATATACAAACACTGAATTATATACAAACAGTCATTATATACAAACACTGAATTATATACAAACAGGAAAAAGCTCTGCAGTGAACTAACAGCACTGTAGAATTACGGTACTATCTGTGTAATTATTAATACACTGTTTGTGTAATTACTAATCAATAACGATACTGTCCATGTTATTACTATTACAATCATTTCCATGTATTGTTGATCCAAATGGTTTTGATCTCTAGAGCTCCTTCATTAAAACTGTATCCAGAAACATAGATCCACCATCATGTAAAACATCTAATGCTGCAAAGTAAAGTAAAAGAATAAATAAACACCAGACAAGGTGTGTGCTATGCAGCTCTGAATGGAGTAAGTGCCGTTGCTTTCACTGTTGATGCACCTCGGCAGGTCTCATGTTCTGTTTTTGAGAAAAATAAATAAAGCAAAACTGTTCATAAAACAAATGTCAGAGTTACAACAGCAAGTGAATCAATCTGCATACAAATACAACTCATAGCAGGTCCCTGTCAGCCTTCTATTTTCAGATGAAGCTGAAGAGCAGATATGGAAGAATTAGTAATCATAACAGGTTCCATTGACGGTAGCTAGCCACAACAATCCGATATCTAATGTATCTGTCTAGTGGCAGATGTATCTAGCCGTTAGACACCTTGGATCTTAAAAACAAAAGTGTTTCTTCAGATGAGGGTGTATTTGCCACTAGCATTAAATCCATGCAGGTCAAAAAAATTTGCGAGGACCAACCAACCAAATGGCAATGTCTGAGAATAGAAATTTAATTTAGCAAATTCTACTCACGGTTTGGTTGAAAACGTCAGCACTGACTGGTTTTAAACCCACCCTAATCTTCCAGCAGAAACCCCCAGCTAACTAATGAGCTAATAAGACAGCCAGGGTTCTCATCTGTGATTGCAGCCCTCTTGGAAGAATAAGCGTTCCAGCCTTGGAACGCTTGCCAGCTCTCAGAAGCTCTGTTTCAGCTGCGTTAGCGAGAACGCAGACAGTGGGTACTCAGGAGGATGGGTTTGATCACTAATTGTTGCCAGGTGGAATAACAACATGTCTCATGCCATAGGGTCGGCATAATTCTCAGAGAAACCACAGGGGGCGCTGACAGACTTGCCACCTGCTCCTTCCTGGTCCCATGAACCAGTGCTGTATTTGCAGAGTGTGCCCTGAACACTGGTGATATTATATACATCAAGTAAGTTGGGATCTGTCACAGTCTGCCTGTTTAATTAGTGGAGGAATGCCCAGGAAAAGAGGTGTGGCCTGCACCCGCAGCCTGGGCTCCTATCTGCACAAAACTCACTGTGGCAGGCACCAGAAGCCTGGGCTCCTATCTGCACAAAACTGGTGGGCGTGAGAGAGAGCTAATAAGAAATGAGCTAATACACGAGACCTCAAAAGTAAGATTAATGACAGCAAAGGTGCATTAACTGACCATCAAAACAAAGGCCAAAGGCCTGTGCTGCAGAAAATCAGAAGTGGCACTGAGTCAGAGGTAATTAAACAAAAGCTCTCTCACCCTCAAATCCCCGGGAGCTGGCCTTAATGCAAGCCACAGCAGCAGCTGCCATGATTAGCAATGAGCTACAGCTGCTTCTACGCCTGGCGCCTCAGTTTTGTGCCTATGGTGCTGTAGCAGCTCTACTGTGAGTGTGGCTGGACGCTGTCCGTGGTGCTGCAGTTCTCCTGTGAGTGTGACTGGACGCTGTCCGTGGTGCTGTAGTTCTCCTGTGAGTTTGGCTGGGTGCTGTCCGTGGTGCTGCAGTTCTCCTGTGAGTGTGACTGGACGCTGTCCGTGGTGCTGCAGTTCTCCTGTGAGTGTGGCTGGGTGCTGTCCGTGGTGCTGCAGTTCTCCTGTGAGTGTGGTTGGACGCTGTCCGTGGTGCTGTAGTTCTCCTATGAGTGTGGCTGGGTGCTGTCCGTGGTGCTGCAGTTCTCCTGTGAGTGTGGCTGGGTGCTGTCCGCGGTGCAAAAGTTCACAGTGACGACTGACAGAAGAAAAAACTTCATCAAATGTCACCTGCTATTCCTAACAATTAGCCACAAATGTGTTTGCGGTTATATTAAGAATTCTCTATGGTTTCAGAATTCCCAATAAGGTAATGACTAACAGCAATAATATTTTGAAAAAAATAATTTTACATTTACTCTACAAGACTTGAATTACTTTGACTGCACAGAGGTAGTGACCTGCTGCTTGTTCTGTGTGTAGCTCTCTCCGTTAAGAGGCTGATGAAATGGCCCAAATCATGTTCATAAAGCAGAAGTGTCCTGCAACCAACAATTCTCGTCCACTGATGAGGTAGAACGAGCCGAAGCATTCAGAATGCATGAAATTAATTTTCTTTTCCAGTTCAGAAGGTCTTAAATGAGCGACGGGTTCTGCTTTTATAAATTAAGTTTGTGAAATTGTATGCTAATGGGGTTTATGTAACAAGTGATTAAAACATAAATGGGTTTAGTCATTGAAGCAAAAAAGAAGAACACAGTTACCCTATATTTCACTTTTTAAACTTTCACACTTTACTTTCCATAATGTTATAAAGTTATTTTATATACTGTACATATCCCATTTGCCTTTAGTGTTCCACTCCATGGGGACACTGAGCTGAGGGAAGAGTGCCCCTGCTGGCCCACCTACTCCACTACAAGCAGTAACTTAGCTTTCCCAAGAAGCCTTCCTTCCTTCCAAGTACTAACTCAACCCATATAAAAAGGGTACGTGCACACACACATGCACACACACACACACACACACACGGAAAGAGGGCGGGGAGAAGGAGAAAGCTTGGCTGTACTTTCCAAGATTTCTGGAAGAGGTTGCAGTGATGAATGATGAATGAAGCCTACATTCCAAATTTGGAGGAAAAAGGGAAGAAATCTGGTTAAAAATAATTTCCTAGTTTGATTTTTAAAATTGTATTTATTGTTTTATTTAATGCATTACATCAGCCAGGAAGAAATAAGCTATTGTGTGAAGAACTTGCAGGGACATTTGATCAGAAAAAATACTGTAGGCCTTCTCTAAAAAAAATCATGAAAAGTACTACATTGGAACAGCACTGATATCACTATGGTAACACCATGGCAACAGATACTGTATACTCACTTTAAAAAAAGATGATTACTTGTGTTTTAATTGTATATTAATAGTGTGGTGCTACTGCTATTGTTCCTCATATTGACAGCAATTTTCACGAACACACCAGAAATTGTCAGTTTATGGTGTTTAAGTAGATTTTTTTGTTAAAAAGGAAAACATAAAATTGCACCCATTTTTTTCCGTGTAAGACTATTGATCATTTTCAAAACACATGTATTGATCAACTCTTTCCATTTTTTACACTTTCAACACAGCAAGATAATAATGCAGGCAATTTCAGGATCTGAGTTGATAGATAGCCATCAGATATTAAAAAAAATTTTCACAAACAAAATTATAGCCAAATATTTGCTGCATAAATTACCTGTTGAAAATATTAATTACAATGAAAGGCTTGCTTTAAAAAGAAAATCCTGTTGAGTGCTGTGACTGGCTGCACTCTTATCAGAGAAACTGCAGTGTGTGTGTGTGTGTGTGTGTGTGTGCGTGTGTGTGTGTGTGTGTGTGTGTGTGTGTGCATCTTCTGTTAATGGAGTGTAAATTCCTCTGAAAGTCATTATGTAATCTAAGGTTGACATAAGATTTGCTTTTGAACAGGGAAGTGCCTTTTTCATAAAAACTGGACGTGTGTGAAGATGGTCACTGTGTCCTTGCCAAGGTGAAACCCCATAAACCCCACAAACAAGAGGCCATCATTAAACATAGAGCTGGTGGATTTCCTCCTGGCTCTGATTATATAACATAATAAAATGTAAGCACAGTGTTCACTGTGATTATGTTGGGAGTAAGTGTTCTGCAGAGAGAAGAGCAGAAATCGGCTGTCCCTTGATGGGATATGTCCACTGCACAGGTGTTTACATGTACATAAAGCCACTGTAGTCTCACAATACTACGTTTATTTATTTATCATTTAATTCAGCACTGAATAATGAATGTTTATTTTTTTGTTTACTGATTTTTTCCACACTGTTTTACTGCCTTATTTATTGTTTGTTATCATTTCTCTGCATGACTTTACTCAAGTGTCATGGTTTTTGGCAGCCTCCGTTTTTTTCTGTGGTTCGTTCTTTTGCTTTGCGACGTCAGGGGCACTCTATCGGATTTTCCGTCTTCCATTCTGGTATTTTGTTCTTGCATAGCCATTATCCCTTGCACCTGTTTTGAGTTTCCTGCTGGCTATATTTAGCCCAGGATTTCTGCTTTACGATGCTTCAATATTGTCTTTGCCAATTGACTTAGAAGCCGGTAAAGTTTAGATTTTAAGCGACCTCTTCACTTTTAAGCTTGCTTAAGAGTTACGAGGGACTTGCTTATTAGCTGCATTAGAGTTTCCTTGGATTTTTTTTTTGTACTATCAGTCCCTCGTTTTCGTTTGCATTTCTGTTCTTAAGACAGCTTGCCTTATTTGCTCTTCTGTGCTCTTCCCTGTTATTTGGGTTGTTTGTTTTGGCTTTAGTCTGGAGTGTTTTCCATTCTCAATTTTTGTCTATATATATATATTTTTTCTTTTCTAAGTTCGGACCTGTCTGCTTTACACTACGGTGCACACTTTTAGATTCCTTAGCAGACGTGCTTGGTTCACCGAACCTCACACTCCACCGTACATCAATTGATGCTAATTGACTGATTTTATGACATTACTCAATCAGATGATGCTAACTGACTGACTTTATGACATCACTCAATCAGGTGATGTAATTGACAGATTGTATGACATTGCTCAATTATGCTAATTATACTAATTGATTGACTTAAATAAATAGGTATTTTAGCATTGATATTCAGTGTGGCATTATACTTATGTGCTGGTAAAATATGAACTTGGTACTAGCTTACTTTTTTTGTTGTTGCATAAGAAAACAAATCACCAGGCTTAACAATGCTTTCAGAATTGGTTCTAGTTGTAACGTCATAACTGGGCTTCTGTGAAAACAGCCCATAATTTGTAATGATGTCATTCACATAAACCTGCCCTCCGTCAGCCTCTAAAAAACAGGGTAGGTATACAATTCTGTAGGAATGCCAGCCTTTCCGTTCTTTACTTGGCCTCTATTACTACATAGAGTATAATTACGAGCAAGTGGAGATTTCAACCATGACTAGCAAAACCGGTCATGTTAAATGTGCTGTGTCAGGGCACTTTTAATCTTTCCAGCTACAAGTATAATCAGCTACAATAGTAAGATTCAACGTAAGCTGTAAATGTGCTTTACAGCTCTCTAGCCAAGCTGCCTGTGTTACGTTCCCTAGGAAGACCCAGACGCAGACCACAGAATAATTCCAAAGGGGTAGTTTATTGTCCGTTCCTTAAATCAAGCCAGGTAGTCAGAGATAACGAGGTACAAAAACGACAGGCAATAGAATAGTGAGACAATCCAAAAATCAGTAAACCAAAAAATCAAAAAGCTAAAGTACAAAAGGGCTAGGCAGGAGAATAGTCAAAAACAAAAGCTAGGTCGTAAACGGTAATCAAAACAAGGCAGGCAAGGGCAAGGCAAAAGAATGGTCGGAATGCAAGGTTGTCTCAGGAAAAACTATCAAATCACTGGCTAGGAAAAAGGCGTAGACACAGGATGAGTAGATCAACGTTCTGACAAAGGACTGAAGAGAACACAGGGATTAAATACACAGGTAACTAATGACACAAGAGGAATCAGGTGTGTGAGAGGGAGGGACTCCAAACGAGAAACAATGAGGAATACATTGGGCGGATAATCAATCACGTAGACAACTAGGGAAAACGCGGACTGGATTGCAAACATATACACGATAACAGATGACCTGGAGTTTCAGGAAATCGTGCAAAGATTAAGAGAACAGGGATAGGAGATTAGGTGCAGCTGCGAATGATTAGCAGAGAAAGAACAGCGTGAAATGTGCGCTCTAATATGTTAGTGAGATTTAGTAACTATACACACACCCCTGCCGTTAGTATGATTAGTAAGAATATACAAATTAGTCTGTTAGTGGAGTTAGTAGATCTAATCTTATCGTTAGTCTGTTAGTGGTAATTAGTAAATCTAATTGCTCAGAGATAGGTAAGAAGCAAGAGGGAAACCGAACACCAATGAAAACACCGGAAAAGTACAGAGACGTAAACTGGGAGTGACAGATCGAATGTAAACAAGCAGACACAAGACAACTAAGAAAAAACCGGAAAGTAAACAAGATGCTGGAAAATAACAAATACATAACAGACAGATCACAGATCCTTACAGTACCCCCCCCCTAAGAAGCGCCTCTTGGCGTTTTAACAGGTGGTACAGGATGAGTCTTGTGAAAGTCCTTGAGTAAGTCCTTGTCCAAAACGAATCGTGAAGGAATCCATGATCTTTCCTCGGGACCGTAACCTTCCCAGTCGACCAGGTACTGAAGGCCACGGCCCCGACGACGAACGTCCAACACCTCAGCAACGGTGTAAGTTTCTCCGCCGTCGATGATTCGGGAGGGTGGCGGGGGATCAGGTTCGGGACAAAGGGGGTGGGTTACAACAGGTTTGATTCTTGATACATGGAACGTGGGGTGTATTCTCCGCATAGTAGCGGGGAGTTTGAGTCGAACTGCCGTGGGACTGATGACCCTTAGCACTGGGAAGGGACCCAAATACCGGGGGGCTAGCTTACGTGACGCAACTCTGAGGGGAATGTCCTTGGCAGAAAGCCACACCTTCTGACCCACCCGGTACTGGGGAGCCTTGGCTCGGTGGCGGTCCGCCGCCTCCTTCATCCGGGCACTGGCTCTGGTAAGGTTAATGCGAGTAGTTCTCCAGGTTCTGGCACAGCGCCGGATGAAGGCCTCGGCGGACGGAACCCCCACCTCCGCTTCCTGGCTAGGAAATAGAGGGGGTTGGTAACCTAGGGTACATTCAAATGGAGAAAGTTTGGTGGCAGATGAAGTGTGACAGTTAATAGCGTACTCGGCCCAGGGTAACTGCGAACTCCAGGTGGTGGGATTCCTAGAACACAGGCATCTAAGCACTGTCTCAAGACACTGATTAGCTCGCTCAGTCTGGCCGTTAGATTGAGGGTGGAAACCGGATGTGAGACTGGTGGTAGTGCCGAGTAACCTGCAGAAAGCTCTCCAAAACCGTGCTATAAACTGTGGCCCTCTATCGGAGACAATGTCGGTGGGAATCCCGTGCAATCTCACCACGTGTTGTATGAGAAGATTAGAGGTTTCCTTAGCGGAAGGGAGTTTGGTGAGGGGAACGAAGTGAACAGCCTTAGAAAATCGGTCTACAATGGTGAGGATAGTGGTGTAGTGATTGGAGGAAGGTAAACCTGTGACAAAATCGAGTGCAATATGAGACCAGGGACGGTGAGGAATGGGAAGTGGTTGAAGCTCACCGTGAGGAGGTTGGTGAGATGTCTTGTTCTGTGCACAGACTGAGCAGGCGGAGACAAATGAGGCGACGTCTTGTCGGACCTCCGGCCACCAAAACTTGCGTAAAACAAATGTGATTGTACGATTAATACCTGGGTGGCCGGAGAGTCGCGACGAATGTCCCCACTGGAGCACCTGGGACCGAGCCGCTTCTGGAACATACATGCAATGGTTAGGACAGCGACTGGGAGTGGCCTCCCCATTCTGAGCACTCCTAACAATACCTTCTATGGGGAGGCTGATAGCATTAATGAAAACACTCTGGGGCAGGATGGTGTCTGGACAGGGGTCCTTAGATGAGGATTCAAAACGCCGGGAAAGGGCATCAGGCTTGGTATTCTTAGTCCCTGGCCGATAAGCCAGACAAAAGTCAAAGCGAGAGAAAAAGAGGGCCCATCTGGCCTGGCGGGAATTAAGTCTCTTGGCGGACTGTAAATATTCTAGATTCTTATGGTCCGTCCAGACCAAGAATGGTATCTGTGCTCCTTCCAGCCAGTGGCGCCACTCATCTAAGGTCATTTTAACGGCCAGCAACTCCCGATTTCCAACGTCGTAATTCTCCTCCGTTGGGGTGAGACGATGGGAAAAGAAGGCACAAGGGTGTACCTTCTGATCCTCCGAGGATCGTTGAGATAGGATGGCCCCTACCCCCACGTTGGAGGCATCCACCTCTACGATGAACTGTACGGCCGGATCGGGGTAGCGTAGAATGGGGGCTGTGGTAAACAGTTCTTTAAGGAGAGAGAAGGCCTCCTCAGCCTTGGGGTTCCAGGCAAACTTCAGTTTGACTGAGGTGAGTGCTGTGAGAGGAGCCGCTACCGAGCTGTAATTCCGAATGAATCGGCGGTAGAAATTGGCAAACCTTTGAGGTCCCTTCCGGTCTTCAGGGCGTGGCCACTCCAACACAGCCTTGGTCTTAGCTGGATCCATCCTGACTTGACCTTCCTCAATGATAAATCCCAGGAAAGTGGTAGATGACGTGGAGAACTCACATTTCTCCGCCTTGACAAAAAGACGATTCTCAAGGAGGCGACCCAGTACCTTGTGTACGTGTTTCTCATGCTCCTCCAGGCTCTGAGAGTAAATAAGAATATCGTCCAGGTAAACGTAAACATACAGGTTGATCATGTCACCAAGAATATCGTTGACCAGGTTCTGGAAGACCGCGGGGGCATTAGTGAGCCCGAACGGCATCACCAGGTACTCCCAGTGTCCAGTGGGTGTATTGAAGGCTGTCTTCCATTCGTCGCCCTCACGAATCCGGACCAGATGGTAGGCGTTTCTGAGGTCCAGCTTAGTGAAGACGACGGCCTTCTGGAGCTGCTCGAAAGCAGTGGACATGAGCGGGAGTGGGTAACGGTTCTTCTCGGTGATGTCGTTCAGGCCCCGGTAGTCGATGCAGGGACGGAGAGACCCGTCCTTCTTCCCCACAAAAAAGAATCCTGCTCCAGCCGGAGAGGAAGAAGGGCGGATGATGCCAGCTGCCAATGACTCTGACAGGTACTTCTCCATGGCCTCCGTCTCGGGTCGGGACAGGGAAAACAGACGGCCTCTAGGCGGGGAAGTGCCAGGCCTCAGGTTTATGGCGCAGTCATAAGGGCGATGAGGAGGCAATGACGAAGCACGCGCCTTACAGAATACCTCCTTGAGGTCATGATACTTGACTGGAACCCCCTTCAGATCCGGACTTTCTTCTGCAGGAGGCACAGGAACAGGTAAGTGGGCCTTCTGGAGACAGCTGACCGCACATGAGGGGCTCCAGCCCACAATCTCATGTTTCCGCCAATCGATCTCTGGACAGTGACGGTTTAGCCAGGGATGGCCAAGGATCACCGGTGAGTGTGGAGAATCGATGATGTGGAGCTGAAGCTCCTCCTGATGGTTTCCGGAGACAAGTAGGTTGACGGGTAGGCTCTGCTGGGTAATCTCCGCGATCTGACTCCCACTGAGGGTGTGAGCTACTACTGGGCGCTCCAGTGGTGTAACAGGAACCCCCCAACGGGTCGCGGCCCCAACGTCCAGAAAATTGGCCTCAGCTCCGGAGTCGATAAGGGCCAGGGTCTTCTTGGTACTGGTGTCCCACTGAAGAGTGATGGGAACGCACGTGCGATTTCGGTTGGAGGAGTCGACTGGAATGACGCCCACTAGTGCTCCTCCGGCCACTAGTGAGCGTGATCTTTTACTGGACATTTATCCACAAAATGCCCAGTTTTGCCACAGTAAAGGCAAGCCCGGTCCTTGATGCGACGGGCCCTCTCCGCCGCCGATAACCTGGAGCGGTTAATCTCCATGTTCTCCTGTTCAAGTGAGTGGTGGTTAGGAGGTTTACTGGTGAGGGATGTAGTTGAGTCGACCTTGCTGCCGTGCTGGCTGAACTGAGGAGTATGCCTCCTCTGGAATGGCCGTTGCCGGTCTCGAAGGCGCGTATCCACCCTGATGGCCAAAGCGATGAGTTCGTCCAGACTGGAAGGGAGTTCTCGGGTCACGATCTCATCCACCACTTCTTCATTAAGTCCGTTGAGGAAGACATCAAACATTGACTTCTTGTTCCAGCCGCTGGATGTGGCTAGCGTCTGGAACTCGATGGCATAGTCAGATGCTGAATTTCTCCCCTGGCGGAATCGAAGCATCTCTCGGGCTGCCTCATGACCGTACTTAGAACGGTCAAACACTCTCTTCATCTCCTCCATGAAGTCCTCTGCCCGACTGCAGCACGGTAGACCCGCTTCCCAGGTGGCTGTTCCCCACTTCTTGGCACGCCCGGTAAGCTGAGTGATGATGTACGCTACGCGGGCTTGCTCAGTGGGGAAGGTGTTAGGCTGTAGCTGAAACACCAACGTGCATTGTGTCAAGAATGGTCTGCACTCCCCTGGTTCCCCGTCGTACCGTTCCGGTGGAGGTAGGCGCGGCTCCCGGGTGAGAGGAGGTTGCACTGGTGGTGGTTGGGGTACGTTGGTGGGTGCAGAAGGGTGTCTGTTGGGCGTCATCTCCTTCATGTAGCTCATCAGGGACCGGAGATCTTGGGTCACGGACTCGAGGGCTGCCTGTTGCTGACCAATCATGACTCCTTGCCGCTGGAGAGCGGCATGCAGATAGGTTGGGTCCGCTGGGTCCATGTCTGGTCAGAACGTACTGTTACGTTCCCTAGGAAGACCCAGACGCAGACCACAGAATAATTCCAAAGGGGTAGTTTATTGTCCGTTCCTTAAATCAAGCCAGGTAGTCAGAGATAACGAGGTACAAAAACGACAGGCAATAGAATAGTGAGACAATCCAAAAATCAGTAAACCAAAAAATCAAAAAGCTAAAGTACAAAAGGGCTAGGCAGGAGAATAGTCAAAAACAAAAGCTAGGTCGTAAACGGTAATCAAAACAAGGCAGGCAAGGGCAAGGCAAAAGAATGGTCGGAATGCAAGGTTGTCTCAGGAAAAACTATCAAATCACTGGCTAGGAAAAAGGCGTAGACACAGGATGAGTAGATCAACGTTCTGACAAAGGACTGAAGAGAACACAGGGATTAAATACACAGGTAACTAATGACACAAGAGGAATCAGGTGTGTGAGAGGGAGGGACTCCAAACGAGAAACAATGAGGAATACATTGGGCGGATAATCAATCACGTAGACAACTAGGGAAAACGCGGACTGGATTGCAAACATATACACGATAACAGATGACCTGGAGTTTCAGGAAATCGTGCAAAGATTAAGAGAACAGGGATAGGAGATTAGGTGCAGCTGCGAATGATTAGCAGAGAAAGAACAGCGTGAAAAATGTGCGCTCTAATATGTTAGTGAGATTTAGTAACTATACACACACCCCTGCCGTTAGTATGATTAGTAAGAATATACAAATTAGTCTGTTAGTGGAGTTAGTAGATCTAATCTTATCGTTAGTCTGTTAGTGGTAATTAGTAAATCTAATTGCTCAGAGATAGGTAAGAAGCAAGAGGGAAACCGAACACCAATGAAAACACCGGAAAAGTACAGAGACGTAAACTGGGAGTGACAGATCGAATGTAAACAAGCAGACACAAGACAACTAAGAAAAAACCGGAAAGTAAACAAGATGCTGGAAAATAACAAATACATAACAGACAGATCACAGATCCTTACAGCCTGGTTGCGTACGGAATCCGGTAACCTACAGAAATAGCCGGTTCCCATTCGACCGATACCTACCATATGGAAGCAAATGCAGATTTTGGTGCCACAAATACAAATACAATGCATGAGCTGCGTATTGCTAACATTTTAGCGGCTCAGTCAGTCACCGCAGGTAGCAAGCCAGCTGACAAAAGTAAAACAGTCTAAAGTGTGGATGTATTTTACCCAAAATGAGTTTGACAATAGCGTGCAAAGAGGGGGAACACGTCCAGTATATTGTCGCATTTGGTAACTTATAGAATACATTTGAAAGCATGCAGGGATGCACTGTTTGACTGCTTGAAAAGTATATGCTAAGTATAATTTAAACAGTTAAGAGGTAATTGCTATATTGTTCAATTTATTTACCATTGCGAAAAATACTTTAATTTTTTAATGTCATCGTTTGCTCTATTTGAAAGAAGGTATTGGCTCAGGCACCAGTACCATTTAAAATGTAGCCTATTGGTTTAGCCCTGGTATCTGTAAAAACAAAACAATCCCCATCCCTAGTCATAGGTAACATAGGCCTATAGTTTGCATTAGATCGGCTATAAAAAGTTTCCGTTTGGGCAGTTCCTATTGGGGCATTGACCCTTCATCCGACTCTGGTTGATTAGAAGTGCAATGTTTGTTCCTTTGGTTTTTCGGAGCGAAAGTGTAGGCAGGAGATGGGAAGGGTGCTTGTGTGATTAGTTAATGGGTCAGTTAACCAATCAATGCAGTGCATGTGAAAAGAATCCTGAACCGCCCACCCAAAACGGGCTGTTCAGCTCAAAGGGTAAAAAACTCACTGGATTTATATATATATTTTTAAATATATTTTTCCCATAAAAAAAACCATATCAGCATGGTTGGTAGACCTTATATAAGGAATAATATAGAATTGACAAAAAAATTTATGACATGGGACTTTTAAGATAATGTGGTTAGAAACCCTATATAATCAAAGCTGTCATTTCAGAATGGGGGGTGGGCTTTGACCATGCCTGCTGGTTTATTCATCCCAGTGTTTGTGTCTTCCAATACAACAACAAAGGTGAAAAAACATTCACACACAGATTTTATATTGTCCTGCCTAGTTCAGCCAACTGCACAAACCATTTAAATCTATCCATATAGTGCAACTGAAGACAAAAGAAAAAATAGTTAAATTCTTACTGCTTTGGAGAACAGTGTTTTGTGGTTGATGATGTGCTGCTTTTGTTCGGTGTAGATTGCGTTAAAATGCAGATGTATGGACATGTGTCCAATTTATGAACCCACGGTGAGCGTAAATCTGCCCATCACCTGAAGGGCGGCATCCATTATTAATTACATTGACATCACATTTACGCAGCTCACAGGCACTTATCCAGAACGCCTCACACAATTTACAGCACAGCGTCTCCTGCTGGTCACTAAAGCCCCACATCCCAGCACCCTCTTTACTATTCATGGGTGACTTTGGAAGACAGCTCCCATTTATAATTGCATAGTGCCAATTATCTCCAAAGATTTCACATACATTGTATGTTATTCAGTGAACAGCGTACCTCGCAGGGACAGTGCAGATGTGTGCTTTACATGGCTAATTTAACTCTGTGGTTATGTCACAGTCTGTCTAAATCCTCTTTAATTAGGGACAGAATGCCCAAGCAAAGAGGTACTGCAGCCAACAGCAGCGAGGGCTCGAATATCCATAGACACAGTGGGTGGGTGGGTGTGAGACAGAGCTAAAATAACCAAATACAGAAAAACCACAAGAATAAGACAAATGACCACTAAGAAGCATTAACTGACCATTTGTTTATTTATTTATTGATTGATTGATTGGCTGATGGGTAATGATGCCCCATCGGGTCAAAAGAGATTATTTTTCAGAATCATCTCAGCTCCTGATGAAGGACCCAGAGCCAGCTCAATTCCTGTGTTCAGTGTGGTTCAGAATACTATTTCAATTTGTGTAGAATCATGTTTCTGAGACAGCTGACGGGCAGGTGACAGTTCTCCCAAACGCCCGAAATACCCTGTTTGAGTTCATCACTTTAAACAGCACTTTAACAGATGGAATATGCATATAGCGATAATAAAACACATTTAATATGCATTCAGACCGGGCTGTACTGAAACGGAGCGGAACAGAGACTAAATTGCATGCATTAGCCGTCTAGAAAGGGTTTTATAACCAACATTATGAAAGCTAAACTGATTGAACAAAATGCAGTATTATTAACGGAATACCAGTTTGCGTTGATTTCTTTCAGTTCTCTTGTTCAAATGAAACAAATGAAGTATAAAAAAGTTGGTATTTTAATAAAAACGGGCTATTAAAAATCCCTCATAAATTCCCTTCTTTTTCTGTTGAAACTGTGTTGATGCTATGGTAACAGTATAGCCCTCCCTTTCCTTAGAATACTATGGCATCCTCACACTGTGTTACACCTGCAGAGAAGGGAAAACCTTGCTCTAACAACTTCAAAAGAGGTGCAACCTTGAATCAAAAAGTCGAGCATTGGAGGAGAGGAGGCGTGACACATAAATACATTTGCAACTTTTTTGCCTGAAAAAAGTGTTGTGCCTCCTGTCCTTCAAACTGTGTTACACCTGACCATCAGATATTAGCCTACAGAAGGGCTAGCATGTGAGAGCTAGCTTTCGATAGCTGTCATTTTCTGCAACATGATGGAGACTACACCCCTCACTAATTCTGTGGCAGAGCATGTGCCCGTCTACCTGCGACTAAGAGAGCCAAAATGGAAACAGGCCTGCCAGTATTTATTAAATAGTTGATATTTTCTGCAACTTGTTGAAAACTACAATCACCAGTAAATCTGGAGCACGAGCCAAAATGGCAATCCTGCCAGTACCTGCCATACCTTGGACCACAAGATATTAACTGCAGATTAAACGTGTGGAAACACTTTAATACACACTCAAGTGAGCAGGGATTGCTGCAGGGAGCTTGTGCTGTTTAATCAGACAGTGGATTAAAAGCGCTGCCTCTTTTAATATGGGTGTGGAATGTTCAGCATCTCCACGCTCTTGGTCGTCCATTACGGCTCCTCTTGTGTGAATCAGATGTGCTTCATTAGCCCACTCTTTACTGAGAGAGCTCAGAAGAGGCCCTCAGTCCTACCATTGTGGGGCTTTGCTTTGGATGAGATGTCAAGGGCTGTTTATCTCACAATTCAAACTGTAATTTGCGGCAAAGAGGCCCTTAAACAGCCGAATAGTGAGGAAGACCAGCCCTCTGTATGTATGTGGAGCGCTTTCCGTCTGCGCATACGCAGCTCTGTATGTATGCGGAGCTCTCCGTCTGCGCATACGCAGCTCTGTATGTATGTGGAGCGCTTTCCGTCTGCGCATACGCAGCTCTGTATGTATGCGGAGCTCTCCGTCTGCGCATACGCAGCTCTGTATGTATGTGGAGCGCTTTCCGTCTGCGCATACGCAGCTCTGTATGCATGTGGAGTGCTCACTGTCTGCGCATACGCAGCTCTGTATGTATGTGGAGTGCTTTCCGTCTGCGCATACGCAGCTCTGTATGTATGTGGAGCGCTTTCCGTCTGCGCATACGCAGCTCTGTATGTATGTGGAGTGCTCTCTGTCTGAACATACGCAGCTCTGTATGTATGTGGAGTGCTTTCCGTCTGCACATACGCAGCTCTGTATGTATGTGGAGCGCTTTCCGTCTGCGCATACGCAGCTCTGTATGTATGTGGAGCGCTCACTGTCTGCGCATACGCAGCTCTGTATGTATGTGGATCGCTCACTGTCTGCGCATACGCAGCTCTGTATGTATGTGGAGCGCTTTCCGTCTGCGCATACGCAGCTCTGTATGTATGTGGAGCGCTCACTGTCTGCGCATACGCAGCTCTGTATGTATGTGGAGCGCTTTCCGTTTGCGCATACGCAGCTCTGTATGTATGTGGAGCGCTTTCCGTCTGCGCATACGCAGCTCTGTATGTATGTGGAGCGCTCACTGTCTGCGCATACGCAGCTCTGTATGTATGTGGATCGCTTTCCGTCTGCGCATAAGCAGCTCTGTATGTATGTGGAGTGCTCTCCGTCTGAACATACGCAGCTCTGTATGTATGTGGAGTGCTCTCCGTCTGAACATACGCAGCTCTGTATGTATGTGGAGCGCTTTCCGTCTGCACATACGCAACTCTGTATGTATGTGGAGTTCTCTTCATCTGCTTATGCGCTGTTGCTCTGGATACATATGCGCCCTCCATCTTTGATGTGGGAGCGAGGTGTCATATCTGCTATGCAGTGTCTGCTGTTCTGTCACCTACAATCATCTGTTTGTCTGTCTCTCTCTCTCTCTTTCTCTCTCTGCCCCTCACTCTTTCTTTCTACTCTTCAGCAGTATATTCTCAATCTCATCGCATCAAGTCCTCCAGTGACCAGACTCACGCAGTCTGCCTGAGCTGACTGCACATGACTGCGCAGCTCAGCTACAGGGTTGAGTCTGCTTCAAAGTAAAACGTTTTCACCTGTCCATTATTCATGAATCAATTTGCTTCTCCAAGGCAGCTTTCATTTGCTTGGCGCACTCTCTGCTATCGGAAAGGAAAGGGCTACAAGATGAGCGGAACAGTGTGTGTTTTTTCTGTAACTGTCTGACTGAGGTACAGACACTTTAGAGATGTTATTTATATCATTGCACTTCCTCTCGCTTGCCTAAGCGGCAGCTCTGCTTCGTTCATTTATTCCTCATCTTCTCTCTGAGAATACGGCTCCAGTACCGTGGACTCTTTGTATTGAAAAATGCAAACTGTCAACTTTAATCTGAATTTAAGACCAAATTTCATATTTTCTTTATTATTAATATAATACAGAGGCTCAGAAGTGCATGGGGGAGGTCAGCAGGTTCAGTCAGCCAATCATCATGCAGTATATCGCAAGACAGCCAATTACCATGTAGTTCATTGACAGATAGCCAATCATGACAGCCTATGTTGTTGAAAGTGGGGAGCATAGTCAGCATTGTAGATCCGTGTTTATTCATTATTGTGATTAATGTTTAGTGATGCCATGCATTATTCAGGGTATAATTTTATAACGGGTCACACAATCTGACACATTTACAAATGGTACCGCACACATTATTTTAATGAGTACAGCTGTGTCTAACTATTGCTGGAGTGTAATTATGTATAATATCCATACAAAAGTGGACATAATAGCAAAGGGTAGCAGTGTGGTATAATGGTAAGGTAGCATTGCTTGCCATTGAGATGTTGCAGGCTCAAATCCCACATAGGGACATTGCTGTTTTACCCTTGAGCAAAGGCACTTAGCTGAAATTGCTTCAGTAAATATCCAGCTGTATCAATGGACAGTGTTTTTCTGGAAAACACCATCTGCTAATGTCTAAATTTAAATGTGGAATGTAACACAAAACCATGTAAAGGTATTGTCTTTTAGCGAAATTGTAATGTGTTGCGATACTGGAGATGTAGCCAGCTGCTGTAAATTTTTACCTGAGCAGGTGACCTGCTCCTGCGCTGTAGTGCAAACTGGTGGGTGTAGTTTCTCGCAGGAGGAAGTGCTCTGGGAACCAACTTCCTGCCCAGCTGTCCTGACCACAAATGCGGCATGTACCCAGGAATGAATCACAAGCTTTCTGAATGTTCACTGGTAATCAGTGACCATGGCAACTAGAACAGAGCAATGCTTGAGCTGAAATCTATGTTCTCTTTGATAATTACAACTGAAAATGTAATCTATGTTACTTTTTTGTTGTTTTGTTCGATAGAACCTGTCAGTTTCATGAAAAGTATCAGCTGGCATCAGGTTGCCGTGACTCCCGACTGTGTGTTTGGTTTAAATTGATTGATTCGTTTCCAGAATTATGAGGAACCTTGCTCCTGAAGCAGCTATATTTAGGTCCTCATAAATCTTGCTATTGTGAATATTCTCTGAATATCATTGTATCTCCTTTGCCAATGCCTCTCGGCCTTCTTAGCTTTCCCTTCACATTTTACAGAAGAGTGTTTTCATAGTCTTGTTTGTGGTGTACAGTAGCGTTTGATTCACCTGTTACATAAAAAATAGAACTCTTTTTTTGCCAGTCCAAAATATAATTTTGCACTAGACAACCATTTCAGAAAACTGGTAAGAGGGGACTGAAATGGTGACTGAAAGGGCACTTTGCCAAAAGCTTCATCACTACAGCTATGCAACATCTCAACAAAACCGGCAAACTTTACCATTATGGTAAACTTTACCATTACCATAGTGGGCACTGCGTTTCTATGGATTTACACTGAGCGACAGAGGAACACGTTTTTCTCGGAAGGAAAATAAAGTTGAAATGTTTAATCTTAATAACCACACCGGGGGGAAGACAGTTTGCGGCTTGGAGACAGTCAACATTCGTCCTTAATTCTGACTCAAAGTTAAACGTATTTTTGTTTTGTTTTTCTTTCTCCGGAGATGCAATTTGTCATAGTTGCACTATCACCAAATCTTACCAATCTTTGTTGAAAAACACATTTCAATTGCACTTATCTGTGAGTCAAAGTTAAAGATGAATGTTGACTGACTCCAGCTGCGTGTGTGTGAGTTAGAAAAACAGATCCAAGTTCCAAATGAAATCTGCTGGCAGTAAATACCTATCTTTTTATTCATTAATTAATTTCAAGTAGGTTTTCCTCCTTAGACGTCAAGGGTGTTATTTAAAGTGTGCATGCAGTGCATATCAAATGTTTTTCACATGAACGTAGACTCTCATCGCCAGCTGTTTAATCAAGCCTCTCTCCTGATTGGGCTGGCTTCAGCACTTCCTTCATTAGTAGTAGCTTAATGTACAAGCCTGAATTAACTGCCTGGAATCTTATTAAGAATGTAAATATACATTCAGGACTAAAAAATAACAACAAATATGAACTTTGAATTTTCGAATGCCTACTTCACACAGTTATAAATATTGGTTCAAACGGGTTTGATGAGGGGTCACCCAGAGTCCTGTGAATGTCCCCCCCCCCACACACACACACAGTGCAGAGGACTGGACTCCCTGTTCAAAGTCAGTTCTTTAAAGATGTAAAAATGCAAAGACCGTAACGCTGACTTTCATCCTGACTTTTGTTTTAATTAATTTAATTACTAAATTAATGCTGTGCTAATCAAGCCCTCAGGACGACGAGTCCCATCCCGGATACATGCACATGGAGATGTATTCTCAGGGACGCTTTTTATCCATATATAAACAAGACACAAGACCTGTCTCTCTGGACTAAACTGAACAAGCCAGCAAGAATGCTGAAGGGTGATTCAACCTGTTATGGCTCTGTTCCAATTTGTGGGTGGACCCCATGATTTGGTATCAGCTAAGGTACTATTCTGGTGTGTGGATGGGCCCCATGGTCTGGTATAGGATAAGGCGCTGTTCCAGCTTGTGGATGGGCCCCATGGTCTGGTATAGGTTAAGGCGCTGTTCCAGCTTGTGGATGGGCCCCATGGTCTGGTATAGGTTAAGGCGCTGTTCCAGCTTGTGGATGGGCCCCATGATCTGGATATCGACTAAGGCACTGTTCCAGCTTGTGGCTGGGCCCCATGGTCTGGTATAGGTTAAGGCACTGTTCCAGCTTGTGGATGGGCCCCCCATGGTCTGGTATAGGTTAAGGCACTGTTCCAGCTTGTGGATGGGCCCCATGGTCTGGTATAGGTTAAGGCGCTGTTCCAGCTTGTGGATGGGCCCCATGGTCTGGTATAGGTTAAGGCGCTGTACCAGTGCCAGTGGCCTGCATCCCCACAGGGTGAAACACAAATTGTCCAGTCATAGCCTTGCCTAGAGACGGCAAGTTTTATCCAGTTTGGACAACCATGTCTCAATACCCACCAGTGACCCCTGCTGGTTAATCAAACAGTCACAATCTGCCTGCACAAGCTACACATGAATTATCTTTTATCAGTGTCTATTAAAGGAAGCAGGGGCTGAACTGACAGTGGAGGTTACAGTGATGAGCATGGCTGGTGAGTGTGATTGGGCATTGAGAAAATGGGAAAAACATGAAAGACAGAACCTGCCAGAACACAATAGATCCCACCCCCTCCAGCCTCCACCATAACCAGGCCCTGCCCCCTCCAGCCTCCACCATAACCAGGCCCCGCCCTATCCAGCCTCCACCATAACCAGGCCACGCCCATTCCAACCTCCACCATAACCAGGCCCCGCCCCCTCCAGCCTCCACCATAACCAGGCCCGCCCCTTCCAACCTCGACCATAACCAGGCCACGCCCCCTCCAGTCTTCACCATAACCAGGCCCCGCCCTCTCCAGCCTCCACCATAACCAGACCCCACTCTCTCCAGACTTAAGTAGAACCTGCTCTTTTTGGCCAGTGAGGATTTATTTAGAAACACTGTCTAGTTCTGCTACAATGACAGTTACAGTCAGCGCGTATGACAGATGGCGTCTATATAAAGGCATTGGGGTTAATTACCTCAGGTTATCCTGCAGGGCTAATTACCCAGAATATTGAAACGCCATCATATTTGAGAGAATACTGTGCATTGAGATGTGGGCTGCACAATCCCCCAGGGGCCAGCTCATTGACTGCACTGGAACAGACGCAACCTTGGAGATTCGTGTGATCAACATTTGAAAATCAACAATGTGTTTCCTCAAGCATAGCACTGTCCCTGGGGGTTTTTTTCAAATACTTTTTGAACCCTTTGAACTCAAAAGAAAAATCATCTTAAAACAAGTGATCTACACAATTTTTGAGCCTCTGCTTTTGGTTACTCTGCATTAGACCTGCGTAAAAGTACATCTTTATTTAGATACGGGTTCAATTTGAAAACACTGCTACAGATCCCTGAAAGTTTTCAACAAAACATGTAGCTATCCAAAATGTAAAATCATTTCAAGATAAAAATTATTTTCTGAATATCAGTATTTCTCTACTGAATATGTGAATATCGGTGGAAATATTCACGCCTGTAAAACAGTCATTAACCTGCAGGGATTTTACTGATGTCTAAGGTATTTAAAATGATGATTCCACCGAGGTCTACTGCACATGATGAACATCTTTGAGATATGGGCAGAAGTCTGGGAACACAGCAATAATGTAAAACAGCCTCACTTTTACTTTTTACATGTCTAGCTTATTTTCCGTAACTTTCGGAAGACTGTGGGAAGCTCCTTTCCATGGCGCTGTAACTCGAGACGAAGAGCACGGAGGTGCAATAAGCAGGAGCTGAGGAGGTGCAATAAGCAAGAGCTGAGGAGGTGCAATAAGCAGGAGCTGAGAAGGTGCAATAAGCAGGAGCTGAGGAGGTGCAATAAGCAAGAGCTGAGGAGGTGCAATAAGCAGGAGCTGAGGAGGTGCAATAAGCAAGAGCTGAGGAGGTGCAATAAGCAGGAGCTGAGGAGGTGCAATTAGCAGGAGCTGAGGAGGTGCAATAAGCAGGAGCTGAGGAGGTGCAATAAGCAGGAGCTGAGGAGGTGCAATAAGCAGGAGCTGAGGAGGTGCAATAAGCAGGAGCTGAGGAGGTGCAATAAGCAAGAGCTGAGGAGGTGCAATTAGCAGGAGCTGAGGAGGTGCAATAAGCAGGAGCTGAGGAGGTGCAATATGCAGGAGCTGAGGAGGTGCAATAAGCAAGAGCTGAGAAGGTGCAATAAGCAGGAGCTGAGGAGGTGCAATAAGCAGGAGCTGAGGAGGTGCAATAAGCAGAAGCTGAGGAGGTGCAATAGGCAGAAGTTGAGGAGGTGCAATAAGCAGGAGCTGAGGAGGTGCAATAAGCAGGAGCTGAGGAGGTGCAATAAGCAGGAGCTGAGGAGGTGCAATAAGCAAGAGCTGAGAAGGTGCAATAAGCAGGAGCTGAGGAGGTGCAATAAGCAGGAGCTGAGGAGGTGCAATAAGCAGAAGCTGAGGAGGTGCAATAGGCAGAAGTTGAGGAGGTGCAATAAGCAGGAGCTGAGGAGGTGCAATAAGCAGAAGCTGAGGAGGTGCAATAGGCAGAAGTTGAGGAGGTGCAATAAGCAGGAGCTGAGGAGGTGCAATAAGCAGGAGCTGAGGAGGTGCAATAAGCAGGAGCTGAGGAGGTGCAATAAGCAGAAGCTGAGGAGGTGCAATAAGCAGGAGCTGAGGAGGTGCAATAAGCAGGAGCTCAGAAGGTGCAATAAGCAAGAGCTGAGGAGGTGCAATAAGCAGGAGCTGAGGAGGTGCAATAAGCATGAGCTGAGGAGGTGCAATAAGCAGGAGCTGAGGAGGTGCAATAAGCAAGAGCTGAGGAGGTGCAATAAGCAGGAGCTGAGGAGGTGCAATAAGCAGGAGCTGAGGCAGAAGCTGTCGGGGGGGTTTGATTCCTGTTTTCTATATCTGACGTGTGCACTTCCTCTGCCTGTAGCCCGGATGTGTAATCAGCGGCCTCTCATCGCTGCACCTTTCGCCCTTTCATCTTCAAAATGAGAAGAGTCTTATTCTCAGGTCTGCATCCGTACAGCGCCGCATAACTCCCACTACCTACAGGATAATTAGCAAACACTGCCGCTATGCATATTTTAGGATGGCATCTACTTCATTTGCACAAATGTACAATAAATCTTATTCATGCGCTGTTTAATAAATAGCATCTGGAATAAGTTTGGCCTTTGTGCCCCATTTTTAAAAACAATCTGGCCCCCAGAAAGAAGTATTTGAAGATCTTTGATTTATGAAAAGATTGAGACCATTATGGTGTGATATTACTCTCAGTGTAGTCTACGGTTGTGACTGGTACAACGACCTTATCAGCTGGGTGCGGCAGTTTAGATAAATTGTACCCCGTAAACATGGATAAAGCTGTAATATCATTTCTCTTCTTTCACAAATTTCCCCTCTGGGTTTTTCTGCATTTTTCCCCCTTTCTCCAGTTTTTAATTAATGAGATTTAATTACTCCGAGTGTAATTTGTGGGTTGAGTAGAGGCAATGTGGCGCGTGGCTGCCTGTTGTTTGGAAAAGAGTATGTTATAGGTTTATACCCCCTCCCGGTGCTGCAGCCTGTTATAGGTTTATACACCCTCCCGGTGCTGCAGCCTGTTATAGGTTTATACACCCTCCCAGTGCTGGAGCATGTTATAGGTTAATACACCCTCTCAGTGCTGGAGCATGTTATAGGTTTATACATCCAGTGCTGGAGCATGTTATAGGTTTATACACCCTCTCAGTGCTGCAGCGTGTTATAGGTTTATACACCCTCTCAGTGCTGGAGCATGTTATAGGGTTATACACCCTCCCAGTGCTGGAGCATGTTATAGGGTTATACACCCTCCCAGTGCTGGAGCATGTTATAGGTTTATATACCCTCCCAGTGCTGGAGCATGTTATAGGTTTATACACCCAGTGCTGGAGCATGTTATAGGTTTATGCACCCTCCCAGTGCTGGAGCATGTTATAGGTTTATGCACCCTCCCAGTGCTGGAGCATGTTATAGGTTTATACACCCATTGCTGGAGCATGTTATAGGGTTATACACCCTCTCAGTGCTGGAGCATGTTATAGGTTTATACACCCTCTCAGTGCTGGCGCATGTTATAGGGTTATACACCCTCTCAGTGCTGGAGCATGTTATAGGTTTATACACCCAGTGCTGGAGCATGTTATAGGTTTATACACCCTCCCAGTGCTGGAGCATGTTATAGGTTTATACACCCTCTCAGTGCTGGAGCATGTTATAGGTTTATACACCCTCTCAGTGCTGGAGCATGTTATAGGTTTATACACCCAGTGCTGGAGCATGTTATAGGTTTATACACCCTCCCAGTGCTGGAGCATGTTATAGGTTTATACACCCTCCCAGTGCTGGAGCATGTTATAGGTTTATATACCCTCCCAGTGCTGGAGCATGTTATAGGTTTATATACCCTCCCAGTGCTGGAGCATGTTATAGGTTTATACACCCTCTCAGTGCTGGAGCATGTTATAGGTTTATACACCCTCTCAGTGCTGGAGCATGTTATAGGTTTATACACCCTCCCAGTGCTGGAGCATGTTATAGGTTTATACACCCTCCCAGTGCTGGAGCGTGTTATAGGTTTATACACCCTCCCAGTGCTGGAGCATGTTATAGGTTTATATACCCTCCCAGTGCTGGAGCATGTTATAGTTTTATACACCCAGTGCTGGAGCATGTTATAGGTTTATACACCCTCCCAGTGCAAGAGCATGTTATAGGTTTATATACCCAGTGCTGGAGCATGTTATAGGTTTATACACCCTCCCAGTGCTGGAGCATGTTATAGGTTTATACACCCTCCCAGTGCAAGAGCATGTTATAGGTTTATACACCCTCCCAGTGCTGGAGCATGTTATAGGTTTATACACCCTCTCAGTGCTGGAGCATGTTATAGGTTTATACACCCTCCCAGTGCTGGAGCATGTTATAGGTTTATATACCCTCTCAGTGCTGGAGCATGTTATAGGTTTATACACCCTCCCAGTGCTGGAGCATGTTATAGGTTTATACACCCTCTCAGTGCTGGAGCATGTTATAGGTTTATACACCCTCCCAGTGCTGGAGCATGTTATAGGTTTATACACCCTCCCAGTGCTGGAGCATGTTATAGGTTTATATACCCTCCCAGTGCTGGAGCATGTTATAGGTTTATACACCCTCTCAGTGCTGGAGCATGTTATAGGTTTATACACCCAGTGCTGGAGCATGTTATAGGTTTATACACCCAGTGCTGGAGCATGTTATAGGTTTATACACCCTCCCAGTGCAAGAGCATGTTATAGGTTTATATACCCTCCCAGTGCTGGAGCATGTTATAGGTTTATACACCCTCCCAGTGCTGGAGCATGTTATAGTTTTATACACCCAGTGCTGGAGCATGTTATAGGTTTATACACCCTCCCAGTGCTGGAGCATGTTATAGGTTTATACACCCTCCCAGTGCTGGAGCATGTTATAGGTTTATACACCCTCTCAGTGCTGGAGCATGTTATAGGTTTATATACCCTCCCAGTGCTGGAGCATGTTATAGGTTTATACACCCAGTGCTGGAGCATGTTATAGGTTTATACACCCTCCCAGTGCTGGAGCATGTTATAGGTTTATACACCCTCCCAGTGCTGGAGCATGTTATAGGTTTATATACCCTCCCAGTGCTGGAGCATGTTATAGGTTTATATACCCTCCCAGTGCTGGAGCATGTTATAGGTTTATATACCCTCCCAGTGCTGGAGCATGTTATAGTTTTATATACCCTCCCAGTGCTGGAGCATGTTATAGTTTTATACACCCAGTGCTGGAGCATGTTATAGGTTTATACACCCTCCCAGTGCTGGAGCATGTTATAGGTTTATACACCCTCCCAGTGCAAGAGCATGTTATAGGTTTATACACCCTCCCAGTGCTGGAGCATGTTATAGGTTTATACACCCTCCCAGTGCTGGAGCATGTTATAGGTTTATACACCCTCCCAGTGCTGGAGCATGTTATAGGTTTATACACCCAGTGCTGGAGCATGTTATAGGTTTATATACCCTCCCAGTGCTGGAGCATGTTATAGGTTTATATACCCTCCCAGTGCTGGAGCATGTTATAGTTTTATACACCCAGTGCTGGAGCATGTTATAGGTTTATACACCCTCCCAGTGCTGGAGCATGTTATAGGTTTATACACCCTCCCAGTGCAAGAGCATGTTATAGGTTTATACACCCTCCCAGTGCTGGAGCATGTTATAGGTTTATACACCCTCCCAGTGCTGGAGCATGTTATAGGTTTATACACCCTCCCAGTGCTGGAGCATGTTATAGGTTTATACACCCTCCCAGTGCTGGAGCATGTTATAGGTTTATACACCCAGTGCTGGAGCATGTTATAGGTTTATATACCCTCCCAGTGCTGGAGCATGTTATAGGTTTATACACCCAGTGCTGGAGCATGTTATAGGTTTATACACCCTCTCAGTGCTGGAGCATGTTATAGGTTTATATACCCTCCCAGTGCTGGAGCATGTTATAGGTTTATATACCCTCCCAGTGCTGGAGCATGTTATAGGTTTATACACCCTCTCAGTGCTGGAGCATGTTATAGGTTTATATACCCTCTCAGTGCTGGAGCATGTTATAGGTTTATATACCCTCCCAGTGCTGGAGCATGTTATAGGTTTATACACCCTCCCAGTGCTGGAGCATGTTATAGGTTTATACACCCAGTGCTGGAGCATGTTATAGGTTTATACACCCTCCCAGTGCTGGAGCATGTTATAGGTTTATACACCCTCCCAGTGCAAGAGCATGTTATAGGTTTATATACCCTCCCAGTGCTGGAGCATGTTATAGGTTTATATACCCTCCCAGTGCTGGAGCATGTTATAGTTTTATACACCCAGTGCTGGAGCATGTTATAGGTTTATACACCCTCCCAGTGCTGGAGCATGTTATAGGTTTATATACCCTCCCAGTGCTGGAGCATGTTATAGTTTTATACACCCAGTGCTGGAGCATGTTATAGGTTTATACACCCTCCCAGTGCTGGAGCATGTTATAGGTTTATACACCCTCCCAGTGCAAGAGCATGTTATAGGTTTATACACCCTCCCAGTGCTGGAGCATGTTATAGGTTTATACACCCTCCCAGTGCTGGAGCATGTTATAGGTTTATACACCCTCCCAGTGCTGGAGCATGTTATAGGTTTATACACCCAGTGCTGGAGCATGTTATAGGTTTATATACCCTCCCAGTGCTGGAGCATGTTATAGGTTTATACACCCAGTGCTGGAGCATGTTATAGGTTTATACACCCTCTCAGTGCTGGAGCATGTTATAGGTTTATATACCCTCCCAGTGCTGGAGCATGTTATAGGTTTATATACCCTCCCAGTGCTGGAGCATGTTATAGGTTTATACACCCTCTCAGTGCTGGAGCATGTTATAGGTTTATATACCCTCTCAGTGCTGGAGCATGTTATAGGTTTATATACCCTCCCAGTGCTGGAGCATGTTATAGGTTTATATACCCTCCCAGTGCTGGAGCATGTTATAGGTTTATACACCCTCTCAGTGCTGGAGCATGTTATAGGTTTATACACCCAGTGCTGGAGCATGTTATAGGTTTATACACCCTCCCAGTGCTGGAGCATGTTATAGGTTTATACACCCTCCCAGTGCAAGAGCATGTTATAGTTTTATACACCCAGTGCTGGAGCATGTTATAGGTTTATACACCCTCCCAGTGCTGGAGCATGTTATAGGTTTATATACCCTCCCAGTGCTGGAGCATGTTATAGGTTTATACACCCAGTGCTGGAGCATGTTATAGGTTTATATACCCTCCCAGTGCTGGAGCATGTTATAGGTTTATACACCCTCCCAGTGCTGGAGCATGTTATAGGTTTATACACCCTCTCAGTGCTGGAGCATGTTATAGGTTTATATACCCTCCCAGTGCTGGAGCATGTTATAGGTTTATATACCCTCCCAGTGCTGGAGCATGTTATAGGTTTATACACCCTCTCAGTGCTGGAGCATGTTATAGGTTTATATACCCTCTCAGTGCTGGAGCATGTTATAGGTTTATATACCCTCCCAGTGCTGGAGCATGTTATAGGTTTATATACCCTCCCAGTGCTGGAGCATGTTATAGGTTTATACACCCTCTCAGTGCTGGAGCATGTTATAGGTTTATACACCCAGTGCTGGAGCATGTTATAGGTTTATACACCCTCCCAGTGCTGGAGCATGTTATAGGTTTATACACCCTCCCAGTGCAAGAGCATGTTATAGTTTTATACACCCAGTGCTGGAGCATGTTATAGGTTTATACACCCTCCCAGTGCTGGAGCATGTTATAGGTTTATATACCCTCCCAGTGCTGGAGCGTGTTATAGGTTTATACACCCAGTGCTGGAGCATGTTATAGGTTTATACACCCTCCCAGTGCAAGAGCATGTTATAGTTTTATACACCCAGTGCTGGAGCATGTTATAGGTTTATACACCCTCCCAGTGCTGGAGCATGTTATAGGTTTATATACCCTCCCAGTGCTGGAGCATGTTATAGTTTTATACACCCAGTGCTGGAGCATGTTATAGGTTTATACACCCTCCCAGTGCAAGAGCATGTTATAGTTTTATACACCCAGTGCTGGAGCATGTTATAGGTTTATACACCCTCCCAGTGCTGGAGCATGTTATAGGTTTATACACCCTCCCAGTGCTGGAGCATGTTATAGGTTCATACACCCTCCCAGTGCTGGAGCATGTTATAGGTTTATATACCCTCCCAGTGCTGGAGCATGTTATAGGTTTATACACCCTCTCAGTGCTGGAGCATGTTATAGGTTTATATACCCTCTCAGTGCTGGAGCATGTTATAGGTTTATATACCCTCCCAGTGCTGGAGCATGTTATAGGTTTATATACCCTCCCAGTGCTGGAGCATGTTATAGGTTTATACACCCAGTGCTGGAGCATGTTATAGGTTTATATACCCTCTCAGTGCTGGAGCATGTTATAGGTTTATATACCCTCCCAGTGCTGGAGCATGTTATAGTTTTATACACCCAGTGCTGGAGCATGTTATAGGTTTATACACCCTCCCAGTGCAAGAGCATGTTATAGGTTTATATACCCTCCCAGTGCTGGAGCATGTTATAGGTTTATATACCCTCCCAGTGCTGGAGCATGTTATAGTTTTATACACCCAGTGCTGGAGCATGTTATAGGTTTATACACCCTCCCAGTGCTGGAGCATGTTATAGGTTTATACACCCTCCCAGTGCAAGAGCATGTTATAGGTTTATACACCCTCCCAGTGCTGGAGCATGTTATAGGTTTATACACCCAGTGCTGGAGCATGTTATAGGTTTATATACCCTCCCAGTGCTGGAGCATGTTATAGGTTTATACACCCAGTGCTGGAGCATGTTATAGGTTTATATACCCTCTCAGTGCTGGAGCATGTTATAGGTTTATATACCCTCCCAGTGCTGGAGCATGTTATAGGTTTATACACCCAGTGCTGGAGCATGTTATAGGTTTATATACCCTCCCAGTGCTGGAGCATGTTATAGTTTTATACACCCAGTGCTGGAGCATGTTATAGGTTTATACACCCTCCCAGTGCTGGAGCATGTTATAGGTTTATACACCCTCCCAGTGCTGGAGCATGTTATAGGTTTATACACCCTCCCAGTGCTGGAGCATGTTATAGGTTTATATACCCTCCCAGTGCTGGAGCATGTTATAGGTTTATACACCCTCCCAGTGCTGGAGCATGTTATAGGTTTATATACCCTCCCAGTGCTGGAGCATGTTATAGGTTTATACACCCTCCCAGTGCAAGAGCATGTTATAGGTTTATACACCCTCTCAGTGCTGGAGCATGTTATAGGTTTATATACCCTCTCAGTGCTGGAGCATGTTATAGGTTTATACACCCTCCCAGTGCTGGAGCATGTTATAGGTTTATACACCCTCCCAGTGCTGGAGCATGTTATAGGTTTATACACCCAGTGCTGGAGCATGTTATAGGTTTATACACCCTCTCAGTGCTGGAGCATGTTATAGGTTTATACACCCTCCCAGTGCTGGAGCATGTTATAGGTTTATACACCCTCCCAGTGCTGGAGCATGTTATAGGTTTATACACCCTCCCAGTGCTGGTGCATGTTATAGGTTTATATACCCTCCCAGTGCTGGAGCATGTTATAGGTTTATACTCCCAGTGCTGGAGCGTGTTATAGGTTTATACACCCTCCCAGTGCAAGAGCATGTTATAGGTTTATACACCCTCCCGGTGATGGAGCTCATTAGTTTCTCATGTAGAGCCTGTACAGATAGGTCTCCCAGAGAGATCAAAACTTTAAAAAAACACTTTGGGGAGAACGAGGCCCTCCCTCGCTCTCTCTCTCTCCCTCTCCCTTTCTCATTCTCACACACACAAACACACGCACAGAAAATCTTTCTCTCTCCCCCTCCCACTTTCACACACAACTCTTTGGAAGGTGAAATACAGTAGTGATTGTAGTACAATATAAGATAATAACCTGTTATGACATGACAATACTGTACAGTAACCAGTGATGGTATTGCAATACTACAATGAACAGCAATTACATGGTAATACAGTGTAACAAACAGTGATTCCATGGCAGTTAAATATAAAAATAGACCATAATAAAAAGGTAAGACTTAGTCATTTACATAATATACCATTGTAAAATATTTTTTATAATGCAAATAACAGAATTATATTGTAATTCTTTATAATAACATAGTTATAATAATATAATAAATCGAATCCTATTGCAATATTGTGTAGAACATCTTTACAATAACATATTATGCATAATTGTATTTGATGCTGTATAACAAAAGTTATAATAAAATTAATTATAATTCTATTGCAATGTTGTATAATAATGTAGTAATAATAATATAATAAACATAATTATATTAAATACTGTATAATAACTTAGGTATGATGACATAATAAGCTATATTGTAATGCTGTGTAAAAAGCAGTTATGGTAATACGGTATATGATAACAGGACGGAGGATTTAAAGAATACGCAGCTGGATCAGCAAATATTTATCCACATGCACTGATCTCAGTGCCTTAATATAAGTTTATCACATGCCGCTTTAATGGTAGTGCACTTAGTGTTCAATGTAAAGCATATTGTTTTAAAGGTCACATCTGCTGTGAAGACAGCATTCAATCAAGAACTTCCACTTCTCATCTCCCCCTGACACTTAAAATCATCCGCTGCTAAATTATGTTTGCTCAATGTGCCATAAAGCCCACTTTCCAGGAGCTGATAATAGGGGTTTTATCCCATACGGGAGAGGGGAAAGACGGTCACTCTCTGAGTCAAACATCATTAGCAGTCCATTTGTCTCCTGTTCTGTCCCAGAAATGGTGGCGTATTTAAATGCTACTGACAGCAACAAAACTGAGTTCATAGACTGTGTTGCTGTAATGGCCTTCCCCCCTGCTGACCTCAGTCATTCTGTATGGTATCTTTGTTTGACACATAAAGAAATGTGAAATTAAATTGACGACTGTGGCAATACGGGATGGCAGAATATGTCACATTTATTTTCTCTCTGTATCTATATCGCCCAGCGCACCAGGACACGAAACTGTTCTCCCTCGAGGAGCACACATCTTCTCTATTGAGGCAGACGGGAAAATGACTGTAGGTTAGACTGATTATATTAAAAAGCAGATGCAGTTATAAGGTTATTGATGCTATATTAAAAAGCAGATCCAGTTATAAGGTCATTGATACGTTACAGAAGTGTGCTGCCGTGTTCTGACTCAGATTTGCTCCATCTGTAAGCTGTAACTGTGACGTCCAGCAGTGAGGTAAGGACCCAAAAGCACGACGAGACAGGAAAGAAGATAAGTGCCTATATATTCTGTAGGTACACCGGAAAACCAGGGTGTGCGATCTGAAGCCAGGTTCGCAGCGCAGGATCAGGCGGTGGCAGAGTCAGGATCCAGCAAGAAGGCGAAGTAGCCAGGAGTGGTCTTTAGCCAGGTTCGAAGGATCAGGCGGTGGCAGAGTCAGGATCCACACAGGGAAGTCAGGGCATGTGGCATCCAGACCTGGGTACATATATCCAGTCTAGAAAACTAGAAATTCGGGACAAAAGTACAAACGCGACAAGGACCGTAATACTCAGACAAGGAATCACAGGAACAGCACGGTTAATATAACTAGTGTCATTAGAGCTGATAAACTGCAGCTTGCGGGAAATGCGTGCGAGATTAGCGAATTGATTGAACAATTAGAAAACCACATGAGCAATGCGGTGAAAGCAATTAGGTGTGAATTGTGTCATTAAGATGTGGTGCAAGTAATAATGTGCAATGTAGACACAATCAGGCAATGAACGCAGACATGACACAATCAGGTTCAGGGAAAACAGGAAAACCCCAAGGAAGGGACGGGGAGCGGAGCGGATCGTAACAGTAACAGCAACACTGCCTTGAATCAGCTACTTCTACGACCCTGTGACCATGTCTGTTGGTAGGCAGTGTGGGATCTTGGGTAGGGAACTGGGTTTGTAACTGCAGTGCTGAGTTATTTGATTGGCTGAAGTGTTCACATCACCTGGGTATATTATGGTAAGCCGGTGAAGACTGATTTGTGGTTGCAGGTATACCCACTACCCCTGTTCATTTGGAATTATCAGTCTGAAAGCAATGATGAAACATGATTGACAACCAAAAAACAACTGAAGAAAAGAAAATGGATTTTTCAAATGTCGTCTTGTGAAATTCAGCCTTCAGAGTAATTTAATGGTGTAGAAGTGCATAAGACACGAATTCGAAGTGTTGCTTTAAAATTCTAAATTCAGCACCATGGCCATTTTGAATGGCAGCAGATCAAAGGTGAAAATCCCACAAAGGATGCAGAAGCACCAGCTGGATTAGCCCATTACGGAAACCCAGACGTGGGCAGAGTCCCAGTAGCTGAGAAACGAGATGAGCGAAGTCCCATTAGCCTGTAAAGCGAAGACCCTTCAGAATGCAATGAGAGGCTGTCATTCCTAGGGAAAACAAATGAGCTCCGCTCAGATGACAGGAAGTTTGTATTGTTCCCCATTTTCTTTGTTCTTTTCAACAGAGCTGATTTTGTTTGGAGTGATTTTACAGGATTGAGGCGAATCCTGGCTTGAAGTGCTGACAGGCCTTTTGTGAAGGAGGCTGTGTGGCTGACTAACGTGAGGGGGCTGAAAACAGAGAGGAGTGTTTATAAGTGAGGCTGAAAAACAGAAAGAGGAGTGTGTGTGAGTAAGGCTGATATATAGACAGGAGTGTGTGTGAGTAATGCTGAAACACAGAGAGAGGAGTGTGTTTGAGTAAGGCTGAAATACAGAGAGAGGAGTGTGTTTGAGTAAGGCTGAAACACAGAGAGAGGAGTGTGTTTGAGTAAGGCTGAAACACAGAGAAAGGAGTGTGTGTGAGTAAGATTGAAACACATAAAGAGCAATGTGTTTGAGTAAGGCTGAAACACAGAGAGAGGAGTGTGTGTGAGTAAGGCTGAAAGACGGAGAGAGGAGTGTGTTTGAGTAAGATTGAAACACAGAGAGAGGAGTGTGTTTGAATAAGGCTGAAACACAGAGAGAGGAGTGTGTGTGTGTGTAAGGCTGAAACACAGAGAGGAGTGTATGTGAGTAAGATTAAAACACAGAGAGAGGAGTGTGTTTGAGTAAGGCTGAAACACAGAGAGAGGAGTGTGTTTGAATAAGGCTGAAACACAGAGAGAGGAGTGTGTGTGAGTAAGGCTGAAACACAGAGAGAGGAGTGTGTTTGAATAAGGCTGAAACACAGAGAGAGGAGTGTGTGTGTGTGTAAGGCTGAAACACAGAGAGGAGTGTATTTGAGTAAGGCTGAAACACAGAGAGAGGAGTGTGTGTGAGTAAGGCTGAAACACAGAGAGAGGAGTGTGTTTGAATAAGGCTGAAACACAGAGAGAGGAGTGTGTGTGTGTGTAAGGCTGAAACACAGAGAGGAGTGTATTTGAGTAAGGCTGAAACACAGAGAGAGGAGTGTGTGTGAGTAAGGCTGAAACACAGAGAGAGGAGTGTGTTTGAGTAAGGCTGAAACACAGAGAGAGGTGTGTGTGTGTGTGTGTGTAAGGCTGAAACACAGAAAGGAGTGTATGTGAGTAAGGCTGAAACACAGAGAAGAGTGTGTGTGAGTAAGGCTGAAACACAGAGAGGAGTGTATTTGAGTAAGGCTGAAACACAGAGAGAGGAGTGTGTTTGAGTAAGGCTGAAACACAGAAAGAGGAGTGTGTTTGAGTAAGGCTGAAACACAGAGAGAGGAGTGTGTTTGAGTAAGGCTGAAACACAGAGAGAGGAGTGTGTGTGAGTAAGGCTGAAACACAGAGAGAGGAGTGTGTTTGAGTAAGGCTGAAACACAGAGAGTGGAGTGTGTGTGAGTAAGGCTGAAACACAGAGAGAAGAGTGTGTGTGAGTAAGACTGAAACACAGAGAGTGGAGTGTGTGTGAGTAAGGCTGAAACACAGAGAGAGGAGTGTGTGTGAGTAAGACTGAAACACAGAGAGTGGAGTGTGTGTGAGTAAGGCTGAAACACAGAGAGTGGAGTGTGTGTGAGTAAGGCTGAAACACAGAGAGTGGAGTGTGTGTGAGTAAGGCTGAAACACAGAGAGAGGAGTGTGTGTGAGTAAGACTGAAACACAGAGAGTGGAGTGTGTGTGAGTAAGGCTGAAACACAGAGAGTGGAGTGTGTGTGAGTAAGGCTGAAACACAGAGAGGAGTGTATTTGAGTAAGGCTGAAACACAGAGAGAGGAGTGTGTGTGAGTAAGACTGAAACACAGAGAGTGGAGTGTGTGTGAGTAAGGCTGAAACACAGAGAGTGGAGTGTGTGTGAGTAAGGCTGAAACACAGAGAGGAGTGTATTTGAGTAAGGCTGAAACACAGAGAGAGGAGTGTGTGTGAGTAAGGCTGAAACACAGAGAGAGGAGTGTGTTTGAGTAAGGCTGAAACACAGAGAGGAGTGTATTTGAGTAAGGCTGAAACACAGAGAGTGGAGTGTGTGTGAGTAAGGCTGAAACACAGAGAGTGGAGTGTGTTTGAGTAAGGCTGAAACACAAAGAGAGGAGTGTGTTTGAGTAAGGCTGAAACACAGAGAGGAGTGTATTTGAGTAAGGCTGAAACACAGAGAGAGGAGTGTGTTTGAGTAAGGCTGAAACACAGAGAGTGGAGTGTGTGTGAGTAAGGCTGAAACACAGAGAGAGGAGTGTGTTTGAGTAAGGCTGAAACACAGAGAGAGGAGTGTGTTTGAGTAAGGCTGAAACACAGAAAGAGGAGTGTGTTTGAGTAAGGCTGAAACACAGAGAGAGGAGTGTGTTTGAGTAAGGCTGAAACACAGAGAGAGGAGTGTGTGTGAGTAAGGCTGAAACACAGAGAGAGGAGTGTGTTTGAGTAAGGCTGAAACACAGAGAGTGGAGTGTGTGTGAGTAAGGCTGAAACACAGAGAGAGGAGTGTGTGTGAGTAAGACTGAAACACAGAGAGTGGAGTGTGTGTGAGTAAGGCTGAAACACAGAGAGAGGAGTGTGTGTGAGTAAGACTGAAACACAGAGAGTGGAGTGTGTGTGAGTAAGGCTGAAACACAGAGAGTGGAGTGTGTGTGAGTAAGGCTGAAACACAGAGAGTGGAGTGTGTGTGAGTAAGGCTGAAACACAGAGAGAGGAGTGTGTGTGAGTAAGACTGAAACACAGAGAGTGGAGTGTGTGTGAGTAAGGCTGAAACACAGAGAGTGGAGTGTGTGTGAGTAAGGCTGAAACACAGAGAGGAGTGTATTTGAGTAAGGCTGAAACACAGAGAGAGGAGTGTGTGTGAGTAAGACTGAAACACAGAGAGTGGAGTGTGTGTGAGTAAGGCTGAAACACAGAGAGTGGAGTGTGTGTGAGTAAGGCTGAAACACAGAGAGAGGTGTGTGTGTGTGTGTGTGTAAGGCTGAAACACAGAAAGGAGTGTATGTGAGTAAGGCTGAAACACAGAGAAGAGTGTGTGTGAGTAAGGCTGAAACACAGAGAGGAGTGTATTTGAGTAAGGCTGAAACACAGAGAGAGGAGTGTGTTTGAGTAAGGCTGAAACACAGAAAGAGGAGTGTGTTTGAGTAAGGCTGAAACACAGAGAGAGGAGTGTGTTTGAGTAAGGCTGAAACACAGAGAGAGGAGTGTGTGTGAGTAAGGCTGAAACACAGAGAGAGGAGTGTGTTTGAGTAAGGCTGAAACACAGAGAGTGGAGTATGTGTGAGTAAGGCTGAAACACAGAGAGAGGAGTGTGTGTGTGAGTAAGACTGAAACACAGAGAGTGGAGTATGTGTGAGTAAGGCTGAAACACAGAGAGAGGAGTGTGTGTGAGTAAGACTGAAACACAGAGAGTGGAGTGTGTGTGAGTAAGGCTGAAACACAGAGAGTGGAGTGTGTGTGAGTAAGGCTGAAACACAGAGAGTGGAGTGTGTGTGAGTAAGGCTGAAACACAGAGAGAGGAGTGTGTGTGAGTAAGACTGAAACACAGAGAGTGGAGTGTGTGTGAGTAAGGCTGAAACACAGAGAGTGGAGTGTGTGTGAGTAAGGCTGAAACACAGAGAGGAGTGTATTTGAGTAAGGCTGAAACACAGAGAGAGGAGTGTGTGTGAGTAAGACTGAAACACAGAGAGTGGAGTGTGTGTGAGTAAGGCTGAAACACAGAGAGTGGAGTGTGTGTGAGTAAGGCTGAAACACAGAGAGGAGTGTATTTGAGTAAGGCTGAAACACAGAGAGAGGAGTGTGTGTGAGTAAGGCTGAAACACAGAGAGAGGAGTGTGTTTGAGTAAGGCTGAAACACAGAGAGGAGTGTATTTGAGTAAGGCTGAAACACAGAGAGTGGAGTGTGTGTGAGTAAGGCTGAAACACAGAGAGTGGAGTGTGTTTGAGTAAGGCTGAAACACAAAGAGAGGAGTGTGTTTGAGTAAGGCTGAAACACAGAGAGGAGTGTATTTGAGTAAGGCTGAAACACAGAGAGAGGAGTGTGTTTGAGTAAGGCTGAAACACAGAGAGTGGAGTGTGTGTGAGTAAGGCTGAAACACAGAGAGAGGAGTGTGTTTGAGTAAGGCTGAAACACAGAGAGAGGAGTGTGTTTGAGTAAGGCTGAAACACAGAAAGAGGAGTGTGTTTGAGTAAGGCTGAAACACAGAGAGAGGAGTGTGTTTGAGTAAGGCTGAAACACAGAGAGAGGAGTGTGTGTGAGTAAGGCTGAAACACAGAGAGAGGAGTGTGTTTGAGTAAGGCTGAAACACAGAGAGAGGTGTGTGTGTGTGAGTAAGGCTGAAACACAGAGAGAGGAGTGTGTGTGAGTAAGACTGAAACACAGAGAGTGGAGTGTGTGTGAGTAAGGCTGAAACACAGAGAGAGGAGTGTGTGTGAGTAAGACTGAAACACAGAGAGTGGAGTGTGTGTGAGTAAGGCTGAAACACAGAGAGTGGAGTGTGTGTGAGTAAGGCTGAAACACAGAGAGTGGAGTGTGTGTGAGTAAGGCTGAAACACAGAGAGAGGAGTTTGTGTGAGTAAGACTGAAACACAGAGAGTGGAGTGTGTGTGAGTAAGGCTGAAACACAGAGAGTGGAGTGTGTGTGAGTAAGGCTGAAACACAGAGAGGAGTGTATTTGAGTAAGGCTGAAACACAGAGAGAGGAGTGTGTGTGAGTAAGACTGAAACACAGAGAGTGGAGTGTGTGTGAGTAAGGCTGAAACACAGAGAGTGGAGTGTGTGTGAGTAAGGCTGAAACACAGAGAGGAGTGTATTTGAGTAAGGCTGAAACACAGAGAGAGGAGTGTGTGTGAGTAAGGCTGAAACACAGAGAGAGGAGTGTGTTTGAGTAAGGCTGAAACACAGAGAGGAGTGTATTTGAGTAAGGCTGAAACACAGAGAGTGGAGTGTGTGTGAGTAAGGCTGAAACACAGAGAGTGGAGTGTGTTTGAGTAAGGCTGAAACACAGAGAGAGGAGTGTGTTTGAGTAAGGCTGAAACACAGAGAGGAGTGTATTTGAGTAAGGCTGAAACACAGAGAGAGGAGTGTGTGTGAGTAAGGCTGAAACACAGAGAGAGGAGTGTGTTTGAGTAAGGCTGAAACACAGAGAGGAGTGTATTTGAGTAAGGCTGAAACACAGAGAGTGGAGTGTGTGTGTGAGTAAGGCTGAAACACAGAGAGTGGAGTGTGTTTGAGTAAGGCTGAAACACAGAGAGAGGAGTGTGTTTGAGTAAGGCTGAAACACAGAGAGTGGAGTGTGTGTGTGTAAGGCTGAAACACAGAGAGTGGAGTGTGTGTGAGTAAGGCTGAAACACAGAGAGAGGAGTGTGTTTGAGTAAGGCTGAAACACAGAGAGTGGAGTGTGCGTGAGTAAGGCTGAAACACAGAGAGAGGAGTGTGTTTGAGTAAGGCTGAAATATAGACCGGAATGTGTGTGAGTAAGGCTGAAACACAAAGAGGAGTGTGTTTGAGTAAGGCTGAAACACAGAGAGAGGAGTGTGTGTGAGTAAGGCTGAAACACAGAGAGAGGAGTGTGTTTGAGTAAGGCTGAAACACAGAGAGTGGAGTGTGTGTGAGTAAGGCTGAAACACAGAGAGAGGAGTGTGTTTGAGTAAGGCTGAAACACAGAGAGTGGAGTGTGTGTGAGTAAGGCTGAAACACAGAGAGAGGAGTGTGTGTGAGTAAGACTGAAACACAGATAGAGGAGTGTGTTTGAGTAAGGCTGAAACACAGAGAGTGGAGTGTGTGTGAGTAAGGCTGAAACACAGATAGAGGAGTGTGTTTGAGTAAGGCTGAAACACAGAGAGTGGAGTGTGTGTGAGTAAGGCTGAAACACAGATAGAGGAGTGTGTTTGAGTAAGGCTGAAATATAGACCGGAATGTGTGTGAGCAAGGCTGAAACACAAAGAGGAGTGTGTTTGAGTAAGGCTGAAACACAGAGAGAGGAGTGTGTGTGAGTAAGGCTGAAACACAGATAGAGGAGTGTGTTTGAGTAAGGCTGAAACACAGAGAGTGGAGTGTGTGTGAGTAAGGCTGAAACACAGATAGAGGAGTGTGTTTGAGTAAGGCTGAAATATAGACCGGAATGTGTGTGAGCAAGGCTGAAACACAAAGAGGAGTGTGTTTGAGTAAGGCTGAAACACAGAGATGAGTGTGTTTGAGCCTTACTGAAACACAGAGAGAGGTGTGTTTGTAAAATGTATCTGTGTGTATTTGCAGCTGTTTTGACTTTTGATAGATCTCAATAAAACATCTGTTCTTAAAAGTATCTGAACCGCCCCCCCCCCCACCAACTCAAATGGGATTTGGCCCATTGCCCAAACTCAAGAAAAAATTCAGAAAGCACTGTATGACTAATATTGATAATTAAACATCCAAGTAAAATTAAATTAACTGGCTGTTGTTTTCACTGAAAATGGCTCAATATTTAACTTACTCTCTGAGCTGGTTCTCTTAGGGTCTATAAGATTTCCACACAGTCGTTTTTAATAAATTTCTGTTTCATTTTTAAGACATTTAATTTTTATACTTGTACAGAGTTTTGTCAACATTTGTTCCTCCTCAGTACCTTTGTATTCTTTGTCCATGTTTCCTGAAAATCTGGATCTGATAATTAATCAGAGTGAACTGACGACTCGTGTTTAATAGAATGCTTGTTCTGGAGGATGCGATTATCAGCGTTATCATTTCACAGAGCGCTCATGCTGTATTACAGATTGAGATTATAATCATTGAGAAATTGCTCGTTCTATAGAACAGTCCCTCTTTTCAGCTGAAGGGACAAAAAATAAATGCAAAAACTCACAAATAATTTACCATCAGAGGCTCTGCAGCATGATCAGGGCTGTGATCACATTTCACTGCAAACCTACAAAAATACACATTTAGGAAAGACGTGCTGGACTTCATCCAGCATTGTATACCTGTGATAACATTATGTTATGATAGCATTATTTTTAAAATTGAAACTCCCTGCATTGATGAGCCATGTAAATACATGTCTGTATGGGGTTGGGGTTCACTACAAAACAACACACAGCAAATTAACGTTTTCAGGTTTAAATCAGTCCTGATAGAGTACATTTACACTGACAGAGTACATTTGACTCATATAAACTCTGTTAGAGTTGATTTAACACTGAGATGCACTCTTCGTTTCATTCCAAACTGTTAAACGGGACATGTTTAATGAGAGCAATTTAATTTTTAAGCTCATTTCACTGCATCTCCTCTCTGGCTCCTCAGGGGGCCAAGGGCTGGAATGTGATTGTTTCTCCTGTCACCCTACCCATAATGCACTTGGCCTGTCAGGTTTCAGAAAGGCCAAGCAATTATCCCAGCCTGCACTGGTCCTGCCTGTGCACACTGCCATTCCTTTTTTGTAAAGATAATTAGACATTTGCACTGAGGAGATACTCTGGAAATGAAGAGGACCAGATGGCCTTACAGAACTTTCCACCTCTTCTTTTGCCTTTTTGTTTCTGCCATTTTAACTTAGCACTTTGCTTTCTTCTCCTGTCTTTATTTTCTGTGCAGTCTGCTGTTCTGTTCTGGAGAGTTTGAGATGGAGACGTGGTGAATATATGTTGTCGTGTCATTAATCACAATGGTAAATACAGAGGACAGGAGTTGAGAAACACAGCCAGTGTGATATCTTTATCATAAATATGAAGAAATTTCTCAAAATTAGGACTCAAAAGTTGCCTGAAGTTTAGGAATGAAAAGCTAGATATTTCTTTGCTTGTGAATTTTTTTAATGGAGTGAGGCCACAGTGCATATGTGTCCAGGCCTGCAGAATATATTATACTGAACAAAGTGCATGGAGCATTACTGAACACTTTTCAGGAAGTCTAATTGAATCCTTTTTAATTGAATCCATAATTGAATCCTTACTCCATTGAATCTTCAGGGGGAAAAAGGCTGATTAGGTTTCTTAGAATGAAAGCTGATTGTTTTTTTTTTAAAGAGAAAGTTTTGGGAGGAAGGTAAGGAGGGCCACAGTGTCTGCAGGTTTAACTACAGTCTCAGAGGGCCACAGTGTTTGCAGGTTTATCTACAGTTCTGGAGGGCCACAGTGTCTGCAGGTTTAACTACAGTCTCAGAGGGCCACAGTGTTTGCAGGTCTAACTCCAGTCCTGGAGGGCCACAGTGTCTGCAGGTTTAACTACAGTCCCGGAGGACCACAATGTTTGCAGGTTTAACTCCAGTCCCGGAGGGCCATAGTGTTTGCAGGTTTAACTACAGTCCCGGAGGGCCACAGTGTTCGCAGGTTTAACTCCAGTCCCGGAGGGCCACAGTGTTTGCAGGTTTAACTACAGTCCCGGAGGCCCATAGTGTCTGTAGGTTTAACTACAGTTCAGGAGGGACACAGTGTCTGTAGGTTTAACTACAGTCCCGGAGGGACACAGTATCTGTAGGTTTAACTTCAGTTCTGGAGGGTGGCAGTTTTGAAAATGGTTATTTATTTTTTTGTGGTTTCTGTTCAATCGGCAGTCAGTTTACTGCATCAAAGTAAGTTGTGTGGATTATTTAGCAGATACATGATTTCTACATTAAACTTTGTAGCACTGAAACACACTGAAAACCAGCAGACACCGCATCTGAGATGCCCGTTCTGGAGTGATGACAGCCCAGCCTGGCGTGATGAGGAGAGTGGGTTCTGTGCAGCAGTTTAGCGCTGGTACAGCAGCAAGAAAATTAGTTTCTGCTGTCTTTAGCAACACAGGGAGCCGGCTGAATTAAATCCTACTCAGCAGTCAGCTTTCATTTCCCAAATACAAACACGAATGTGCGTCAGACCTTCAGTTATGTAGCTTACTCTATTCACAACCTGTCTCTGTGCTACATCCCAGCTGACACTCTACTGAGCCACATGCTATCCCAGCAGGAAAGAATGCAATAATGTAGGGCTACTCATCTCTCTCTCCTCTCTCCCTCTCTCTCCTCTCTCTAACCTGCTCTTGCTTTTATTTGAGGATATAAATATCATTTTCGTGAACGGAATCATCAGTGAAAGTCGTCATCCATGGAATTGAAAGCATTCATATGTTTGGATTAAAGATTATTTTTTAAAAAGCATGCACACTGGCCCACTGATTACTGATTACTGGTTATTCATAATGAGATAACATTGAGCCTGATATTCATTGTGAGACAACACTTGGTATAATTATTCATGAGACATTTGTGTGGTGTGTGTGTGTGTGTGTGTGTGTGTGTGTGTGTATGTGTGCGCACGTGTGTGTGTGTGTGTGTGTGTTGTGTGCGCACGTGTGTGTGTGTGTGTGTGTGTGTGTGTGTGTGTGTGTGTATGTGTGCGCACGTGTGTGTGTGTGTGTGTGTGTGTTGTGTGCGCACGTGTGTGTGTGTGTTTGTGTGTGTGTGTGTGTGTGTGCTTGCGTGTGTCTCCCCAAGGACAACTGCATCTCTGGTTGTCATGGAGATGGGCCTGGATGTGGATGAATGACCAGACCATGTCAGCAGGTGAAGCCACAGGTCTGTTGCTTGTGTGTACTCTATGTGTGTGTTTGTGTTAACTGTACGTGTGTGTGTGTGTGTGTGTGTGAGTGAGAGAGAAAGAGAGAGAGAAAGAAAGAGAGTGTGTGTGTCAGTGCTGTGTCTGTCTGTTACTGTCTCAGTACACATTTCAATAAGCCCCCCCCTCCCTTTCCAACTCTCTCCACCTCCCTTCATCTCCCTTTTGCCTGTCTTTCTCTCTTCTGCTTCTCCTCCTCTTGCTCACTGTCTTTTTCTCTCCCCCCTTACTCTCTTTTTGATCCCTTGCTTTAATTTTTTCTTTCTTATACTCTCCAACTTTGTCTCTCTCCATCTCTCTTATCTTTGTGGCTTACAGTTTTCCCTTAGAGCTACACTCATATTTTTGTCTCTGATATGAACTACATTGATATTTTAGTGTCTGATATGAACTACACTGATGTTTTAGTATCTGATATGAACTACATTGATATTTTAGTGTCTGATATGAACTACACTGATGTTTTAGTATCTGATATGAACTACATTGATATTGTAGTGTCTGATATGAACTACATTGATATTTTAGTGTCTGATATGAACTACATTGATATTTTAGTGTCTGATATGAACTACATTGATATTTTAGTGTCTGATATGAACTACACTGATGTTTTAGTATCTGATATGAACTACACTGATGTTTTAGTATCTGATATGAACGACATTGATATTTTAGTGTCTGATATGAACTACATTGATATTTTAGTGTCTGATATGAACTACACTGATGTTTTAGTGTCTGATATGAACTACATTGATATTTTAGTGTCTGATATGAACTACATTGATATTTTAGTGTCTGATATGAACTACACTGATGTTTTAGTGTCTGATATGAACTACACTGATATTTTAGTGTCTGATATGAACTACATTGATATTTTAGTGTCTGATATGAACTACATTGATATTTTAGTGTCTGATATGAACTACACTGATGTTTTAGTGTCTGATATGAACTACACTGATATTTTAGTGTCTGATATGAACTACATTGATATTTTAGTGTCTGATATGAACTACATTGATATTTTAGTGTCTGATATGAACTACACTGATGTTTTAGTGTCTGATATGAACTACATTGATGTTTTAGTGTCTGATATGAACTACATTGATATTTTAGTGTCTAATTTGAACTACATTGATATTTTAGTGTCTGATATGAACTACATTGATATTTTAGTGTCTGATATGAACTACATTGATATTTCAGTGTCTGATATGAACTACATTGATGTTTTAGTGTCTGATATGAACTACATTGATATTTTAGTGTCTGATATGAACTACATTGATATTTTAGTGTCTGATATGAACTACATTGATATTTTAGTGTCTGATATGAACTACACTGATGTGTTAGTGTCTGATATGAACTACATTGATATTTTAGTGTCTGATATGAACTACATTGATATTTTAGTGTCTGATATGAACTACATTGATATTTTAGTGTCTGATATGAACTACATTGATATTTTAGTGTCTGATATGAACTACACTGATGTTTTAGTGTCTGATATGAACTACATTGATATTTTAGTGTCTGATATGAACTACATTGATATTTTAGTGTCTGATATGAACTACACTGATGTTTTAGTGTCTGATATGAACTACATTGATATTTTAGTGTCTGATATGAACTACACTGATGTTTTAGTGTCTGATATGAACTACATTGATATTTTAGTGTCTGATATGAACTACATTGATATTTTAGTGTATGATATGAACTACATTGATGTTTTAGTGTCTGATATGAACTACATTGATATTTTAGTGTCTGATATGAACTACATTGATATTTTAGTGTCTGATATGAACTACATTGATATTTTAGTGTTTGATATGAACTACACTGATGTTTTAGTGTCTGATATGAACTACATTGATATTTAAAAATGTTCCTTATGAAATAGTCAGATACTTTAAAATACCCTATTTTTTAAACACTCAATTGCTAAAGAACTACACTGATAATGTTAAAGTCCCCTATATGAACCGGTATGTCTCCTTTAAGTAATATATTGCTATTTGTCAATGTATAAGTTTTCTATAACAAATATGTCTTTATAAAATAAAATATGTAATTTATTTTAAAAAATGAATTAGTTCAACAAGTTGCATATCAATTAATTACCAAAGGTTTATGAGCTTTGCCATATTTACTGGAGTTTATGAGATGGAAAATGTTTATTCAAAACACTTGTGGTGTGAAGTGCTGCAGCAGGATGATTCATTTGGGATCTGTGGCTGTTTCATGTTCATGTGACTCCTCAACCTTCATCATTTAGGCTCTATCCTAAAAACATTGTAAGTTGCTGATGAAGAGTTGGAAATAATGTTAAACTGGTATATTTCATAGTGTTTTAAGTTGGATAGTTTTTATGTGGCCATCAGAAGAAGCTTCAGGTTGCTAAGATTCACCAGGTCTGTCTTTTCAATACACAAGTAAAATCGTATATGTGCATTTATTTATGTTTTTTTGTGTTTTTTTTTCTAAATACTCAGCCTCTGTCAGGCTCTGAAACACACTGTAAGTACATTCATTTTGCCAGCAATTTTTCATGCATGTATTCTAAAAAATTTGCATTTGTTTTGTATTTAATAGTTTGTTATTTGAAATAAACTACTGGAGTTTATAATAGGTGTGATCTGTCATAGTAAATTTTATACTGAAGATTTTGTTAACATATTTGGTAACATTTTACTTGAACTATATGCTGAAAGACAACATAAAACTGTCATAAGCATAGCATAACACCGGTCATAACCGGTTGTACCAGTGTATTACAGCCGCTGTTATATGTCTGTTGCGTTACACTGACATTAATTATGTGCCGCAATAACTTTGTAACAGTTATTTCTAAATCTGCTTTGAAAAATGTATGTAACACTTTACAATAAGGGAACACACCTCATGCCAAATGCATGTCTCATCATGATTTAATGCATGAATCAATGCATGATGTATCATGAACTCTGTGCGGCTCAATATTAATAAACGATCAAGTCATTATTAATTTATGTATTGACTGTACACTTAATGTATCATCAATTAATGAACATTCACTCATAGTTAAGTCATACAGTAAGTAACATGTCATCAAAGTAGCTGCAAACCAGTTATGTAGACAAAAGCTTCTCAGACCATCAGTGGTGGATTTATCCATTTTGGGGCCGCCAAAACTCCTGACAGCTTGCTGACTAAGCTGTTCGCTTAAAGAAAAATTCTGCCAGTGTGGCTTCTAAGCCCCCCTCCTATCATTTACCTATGGAAAGGCTCTTTCCCTTGTGCAAATGGTGACAGTAATATCAAATGTTTTATGTTATTTTAATTTATCTTAGAAAGTGCATAATTAGTAGTTATTTTCAATGATAGCCTATATTTGCCAATATTCAGTCATTCAAACTATGCTTCTGGGCGAACCCTACAGTAGGCCTATCTCTAATGAGTCATAAACAATTACGCTTAATAGATTTGATGGTGATATTTGTAAATAATATGGAGTCAATGTGCATGGATTATGACAGCCATTCATCTGTACTTATTTTTCAATGATATAGTTACCAATACTCAAGGTTAATATATACGCTATTTGTTGGAAAAATTGGGTCAGGGTTGAATGTGATACCTCAAAAATATCCAGTAAGTGGCCGTTCAGAGAGCAGAAACAACCTTGTAATGAGAGAGGTCAGAGCAGAATGGCCAGACACATTCAAGCTAACAGAAAGGGCAAAAAATAAAAATGAACAACAGTGGTGAGCAGAGGGGCATCACTGAATGTGCGTGTTGAACCCTGAAAGGGATGGGCTGCAGCAACAGAAGATTAGATAATACAAGGTAGGTATTCCTAATACAGTAGATACTGAGTGTACATTGTAAGGAGTTTATCATAAAATTTCATCATTATTTCACACATGCGATCATCATTACTTTCTAAGTACTTGGCTGACTTGTGTCCCTCTAAGTAAAGTCATGGCATGATACTAATTTGTAAATGATTACTTAATGTACATTGATAGGAGGCAAGCATTTGTCAACCATGAGTTCATCATTACTTAATTATGAATTAAATGAATTGTGACCCTTCAAAAGTCACACAAGATTCTTCATATAGTAATGATTACCCCATCATCACATCACTATTACTTAATAAATAGCTCAATAATATCTCTACCCTTGAAAACCTAATATTAAAATAAACCAGTCAAAAGTCCAAATAGAACATCAATTCGTGTAACATGTGGAACACAATTTATTAAGACATTCAAAAGGACCTCACTCCCATTTTATTTCAGTCGCCTGATTTTTTACCTTCTCTATATTTTGTGTATGTCCCCCACTGTTAAGATCAATAAATCTCCTGCTGTGGTTAACAGTGAAATGGGTGTATCCAGCAGTGGCAATGCCACTGATCACATATTATTGTGGTCCCCTGACGAACGTGTCTTCTGATGAATGAGAGCAGTGTTCACCAGTCTGAGAACTGGCCATTTCCTTTGATACCCCAAAATTCATGTCCTGCCATATCTCCCACGGCCCTACTGTTAAAAGAATATAATTTACAAATCAAAACTAGAATGGCACTCAGAGAGATAGACACTCCAAAAAAAGTGCACTGAACTCTATGATATTGAACGGACTGCTTGCTTCTATTGCCGAAGTTACAGCAACCAATATGGCTTCCAGTGCACTGCACCTCTTAATTTCTGCTTGGGCTATAATTTAGAAACCCCTGCCCTTTTCTACCAAACCAAAACATTAACAGTCATAGATTAAACCCAGTTATATCCACAATACATATAAGAATAATAATCAATGTGTGATTATACTTCACATGATACAAAGGTAGTTGTTGTTTTACTCAATGGAGATGACTCTGGTTGGTCTTCTTGAACATGTAATGATGACTAACTGACGGATAGCCTACAGAAATCAGTATGAAACTACATGTAGGTTAATTACGACATCACGTAAAGTAGTTGAATCTAATCTATTCAGTTCAATATTTTTTTTGTCCAAGACCACCAAAATAAAGTTAATGAGTTTTCTTGCACACTGAATATGCATGCACAGATAGGAGGCAAACGATCACATCTATCACCAGAGACCATTTTAACACACACACACACACACACACACACACACACACACACACACACACACACACACACACACACACACATATATATTTCTGCTGGCAACTGAAGAATAACTAAGTTAGGCTACTGTACATGCTCTTTGCAAAATCTAATTATTGTAAGTCCAGTCCTGAGCTCACATGACAGGGTAACGTTAGATACATAAAAAGTTTACTCCGAAAAATAAATTTCTAAGGGAATTATGCAATTTTTCTAACTAGCTAATGTTATAGTTAGCAGCAATATGCAAATCCGTGTGTGTTATAATACTAATGCCACTGAACTAGCCTAAATAAATATAACTACTGGACATTGGCAAGCCAGCAAGCAAAATAGCAGCTAGCTTGCTAGCTATTTGTGTCTGAGATTGATTCGCTGCTAGGTCAATTTTTTTTTGTGCAAACATAGCCAACATTGAACGCATATACAATGAGCTAACTAGCTACATAAGCTACTTGCCGGAATTTAAGTAACATTCATGTAGTTTCAGAGGGTTAAAAGCATTCAGTTTTGTTTAGGATTTTCAGCAGTGCATTCAAGTTTGCTAGCTGGATTCAGTTTTCATGAAAGTTCGAACTACCATACTTTACAGTTGTGGTCCTTGTATACAGAATCCTAAAGGCGACAAAAGTAAGTCACAAACAGGTTATCTGTATTGTAAAAAATAAAAAACGCTTTGAAGCATTTTTTTAGCCTCCAATCAGTCGATAAAATAAATTTTAAAATGATTTATTTTACTCTTTACTTTTTACTTCCTATTTTTATTTTTCAACTCTTCAATTTGCCTATTTTCACAGTCCAAGCATACGTGTAATTGTAGGCTATTCATCATTATTGTACCTGTTCCCTAATCAGAGTCATATGTTCAGTGAGTCATATGTTGACCAACCAGAGTCTTTTGTTGGCTGTACGATAAGTAAAACATCAATACTATATATTTGTTATTGTGTCAAGTAAAATCACAAATTGATTATTCTGTATTATGGTATAACTGGATTGAAAATACGACTAAAGCATAGTTTTAGTAGAAACATATTAGAAGTAGGCGTAGGGTTCACCCAACAGCTTATTAGTCTGAATTATTGAATATTGCAAATAGGCTAATATTGAAAATGAATGACAAATTATACACTTATTGTTATAAAAATGTGTGATTTATAAAAATCTGAATTTCACTTATCAGTAGTTTTAAAAGCTAACAGCTTTGTCAGCACACTGTCAGGAGGAGTTTTGGGGGCCCCAAAATGGATAAATCCACCACTGATGGTCTGAGACGATTTTGTCTACCTAACTGAATTGCAGCTACTTTGATGACATGTTACTTCATGTATGACTTTTAACTGTGAGTTAATGTTAATTAATTGATGATACATTAAGTGTAAAATAATCACATGAACTAATAATGCCTTGATCATTTATTAATATTGAGCCACACAGAGTTCATAATAGATCATGCATTATTTCATGCATTAAATCATGATGAGTCATGCATTAGTTAAGGCATGAGGTGTGTTCCCTTATTGTAAAGTGTTACCGAATTTTTCAAAGCAGATTTAGAAATAACTGTTACAAAGTTATTGCGGCACATAATTAATGTCAGTGTAATGCAACAGATATTAATGCATTAGTTGCATGACTTGTGTTCCATTATTGTAAAGTGTTACCAAAAATGATCTGCGTGACTAAATGTCGTTACATGATGGTTTATGTAGCAATGTTTACCGAACCTTCTCCAGATTGAGACTTTGTTTTGTTTAATTTGGGTTCTGCGCACTTCCTTTGAGGTGAAATGTACTGTGAGACTCACCAACATGAAACAGGAGTAAAATCCCTGTCATTTCTGAAGGACTGCAGCAGTTTATTTGAGGCCCTGTCTCTCCGCAGCTGGAGACTGGCAAAAATACACACACAAAATACACAGAAAACACAAAATGCCTTTCCAAAAAGACATTGACACTGTATATATGAAGTATAGTCAAAATGGTATAGGTTTCGAGGTATAGGTTTTTTTGCAGGTGGCAGAGAGTTATAAACCAAAATAAGAGGTGAGTAAACCTGGATTACATATGAAATACATACATGCAGATACTGTACATATTACACATACATGGACTGTGCAGGCCATTAGAGTAAACTAAAGTCACTGGGTGCGTTTACATGCACTCAATATTCCGATCATATTCGGAATATGGCTGTTATCGGTTTATTCAAATTGTCATGTAAACGCAATATTCCGAAAAGTTATCGGAATATGAGAAATCCGATAACTACACCTGGATTTCTGCCGTGTTTTTCGTTTTATTGGTTGCATGTAAACGGTTATTCTGATCTAGTTCGTTTTTTTTAATCTGCACATGTGCGTGTTTGACAGCAACAGCCACTCCGGATATTGTTAGTAACGTAACTCTAACGTCAAAACAGTTGAGAGAGGTCAGAGAGAGATGTCAACCAACCGGAGAAGTCATTTCTGGAGCGAGGAGGAAACCCTCCGAATGTTATCCGAAATAATTAAGAGGAATATACTTCATCTCATAGATGGGAAAAAAGTTAGAAACGCGGAAATAATGAGCACGTTTACATGCACTCAATAATGCTCTTATGGGTTTCGTCGTCATATGGTAAATTAATTCACCGATTCAGAATGGAGAGGCAACTTCAGGATGGCTCGGAGATCATTTATGAAACTTTGTGGTTTGGTACAGAACATAATGAGCCCCGATGAAGTGACAGTGCGTCCAGCTGTACCTCTTCAAATGCGATTCACAATAGCGCTGTACAAACTCGGTAGCTGCAGGGAGTACAGGCTGATAGCGAACCAGTTTGGTGTCCACAAGTCTACGGTCTGAATCGGTGAATTAATTTAGCACCACTCTCTCAAACCAGTCCTTGCTCCTAACGCGCATCCAGCACGACCGGGTCCTTAACAGTGCTGGAGGAAGGCCTATTCTGGGTCCAATAATCAGCGCTTGTTGTAACGTTAAAGCTCTTTGTCGTCTTCTGCTCATAACACAGAACGCTTGAAAGACAGTGTTAGTTGCCACCCGCAACCATAACATCTGCCATATGACGACGAAACCCATAAGAGCATTCCTGTCTAACGTTACCATGTTTAACGTTACTTTCTTATACGTTATAGGCTACTGTTCTTTCTTATGTAACTAACGTTAGGCTATAGTTAATGTGTTTACTAATTTACAGTTACGCATACCAACCCGCGTGCTGTTTCTAGCAACCCAGCAGGAAGTATAATCACGTTATGTAAAAGCGTTAAAATATGTAAGTTATAATATATAACGTTAGGCTAATATGTGTTTCTAATTTACGTTTGAGTTGCACATCGCGTTCAGGGAAAGAAATCGGAATATTGACAGAATCATGTAAACCTGGATTTTTCCCATTATCGCATTACTTAAGTGCATGTAAACGCATTTATCGTATTATTGCCATGTTCAGAATACTCCCAGTTATCGGAATATTGAGTGCATGTAAACGCGCTCACTGTCATGTTCGCGGAACCAGGTTGAGATAATGTGTGCGTTATGACAGGGCACATTATCCTGCTGGAAGTATCCATGTGAAATAGGCTAGACTGTGGCCATAAAAGGATGCACATGGTGGGCACAATGCTTAGGTATGCTGTGGCATTCAAATTATGCTCAATAAGTATTAAAGGGCCTAATGTGTGCACAACAACAACAAAAAAATGATTCCCCACATCATTGGAGCACCACCACCAACCAGAGTAGAACAGAGGTTCTCAACCCTGTGGGCTGGTTTTCAGTCCAACCAATCTCTTAATTAATTACGTTTGTTGAAAACACGTGTTAAACTTTAACTCTTTAACTTTAACTCTTTGTGTTCTGTTTACTTATTAGCACCTATGAAACTGTTAGCCTGAATCAAATATACCCAGAATGTCATTGGGATTTTAAAGTAAAATATAAATACAATTTATGCAAAAATACTCAATATATATGATCTTAGGGGCGGCTGTGGCTCAGGAGGTAGAGCGGGGCATCCGCTGATCACAGGGTAGGCGGTTCGATCCCCGGCTCCTCCTGTCCACATGTCGAAGTGTCCTTGGGCAAGACACTGAACCCCAAATTGCTCCCAATGAGCAGGCTAGCACCTTGCATGGCAGCTGCCGCCATTGGTGTGTGAATGGGTGAGTGAGAGGCCATTGTAAAGCGCTTTGGATAAAGGCGCTATATAAGTGCAGTCCATTTATTTATCTCAATTTCAAACAATACAGTGTATTTGTAATGGTTCCCATATACCTCTGCTAGATCACATTTATCAATGAATGTGTAATTATTATTTTTTATATCAAAAGTGTCATTCCTCTTTTACAAAAGGTTCAAAACAGATCAAATTGGCCAAAAACAAACTTCTACTGTAAATGTGTATATTAAGTCTGGTTCACTAGCATTTGCTTTGTCTTTGAACTCTTTATATTCACAAATGGCTTCAGATTTCAGCTCATAGCAACCTTTTTAAAAAGGAATCATTTACTAAGCACAGTACAAAAAATTAAATATTCGTTTTGAGAACAAATCTTACTGAGGCCTTAAATAAATATTGAATATTATGGAACATTAATTCTTCAATTAAACATCAATATCTGTTTCTGACATAATGTGGCATTAAGACAGAACACCATCCTCCATTAAACATTAACAGTGTCTAATTATAACAATTAAGTGACCTTTACACTTCAGGAATTGAGATGAGCGTACGAGGGGGTAAGCCAGGTCCAGAAATGGGAACCTCTGGACTTGATTATTCAGACTCAAATCATTCACATGTTGCACATGTCCCTGCGACTCACAGCCAAATTAAATATTAACCATTCCAGAAAGCAGAAACACTGCGGCTACATTTATATTATAATTGGACATTGGCAGGTAATGAATACAGATGTAGTGCTTAATTGCTGGCAGCAGTATACGATCCCTGTGCTTCTTAAGCCTATGGCTGAGACCTCATCAGTGCTGTTCTGTGTAATAGATAGGCACGAGAGTTCAACTGCATTAGCATTACAGCTAATAATCTCAACAACACTAATTACACCCAACCCAACACAATGCAGTGCCCACCAGAATTATTGGCAACACTGGAAAATAGAGCAAAAAAGGCTACAAAAATGTCTTTGTCGCTTAATAGCATGACCTTACACTAAAAATATAAGGAACATCTAATCAATAATTTAGGCTAAATATTTAAAAAAATATATATTTACTAAAAAAAAAAACATGTCACAATTATTGCCAATACTGGACTAGAAATAGTTACAAACAAAACACACCCTAATTGAAGTGTATTACCAGTCATATTTTGCTTCTTTAAGCACACCCGAGTGGTTAGGAACTATTATGTGGTCAATCTGAACTTCGTGTTTCACTGGGGTATAAATCTGAGGTGACACACAGGTAAAAACTCCTTGGTCATCCATCAGCATAGGGAAGATCAGAGAACACACAGATTAAATGAGACAAAAGGTTGTTGACCTTCATAAATCAGGCAATGGCTACAGAAAAAAGGTTCATATCTGAACCTCCCTAGTTCCACCATTAGGGAAATAAATAAGAGGTTTAAAGCCACTGGAGCTGTGATAAACCCAGCTGGAAGGGGACATTTTTGTTTTTGAAAAACCCGGCTGGAAGGGGACATAAGTGTAATTTGCACCCAAACACAGTGAGGAAGAGAAAGATAGTCTGAAAAGGCAAACATTTGCCCAAGGATCACAGTTTGAGAATTTGAATATTAGAATATTAGAATATCTTATTTTAAAATAAGCTTTCTATGAGATGTTGGCATGCCTCGAAACCGGCCATGTATTGGGCATCAACCAGTCTAGCGCCCTCCTCTTCCTCCTCTTCCTCCCATAATGGGGGCCTCCCCCAGACAGCGATGTTGTAAAAGAAAGGCCACCGCCGGACTTGTGCACGCACCTGAGGCGCATTTTCCACCATCCGATGAAAGGCTCCACAACGCTTTGCACACAGTGGACCTCGTTGAGGCGACTTCACGATTGGTTGTTGGATACTCTTCCATACTGTTTGTCATTATTAGAAATGTTTGTTCAAGGAAATGAGGCCTTATCTAGGATTGTTAATTGGCTGACAAAGTAAAAAAAAAACCTGCATCAATTACTAATGGTATGCTTATTCAGGAAGCCTTTAGGCGCTGAAAAAAAAAAATCATTTTTTGAGAGAGAACGTTTACCTCCATTAAATTTCACATTAATTCCATTAACCGTATCAGCAGCACCACGGACAGCGACGTTAAGTATAGCTCTTAATAGGTGAGTGTGTATTCTCGCTTTAAGAACTGTTTCAGGAAACATGTTACAAATTTAAGAGCCATTGTAAAATCACTCATAGGAATCACACTTAAAGGCATACTGAACTTTGTTAGAACACAATATTGTATAGCTACCTGGTACCAATATGAGTCATATATGAGCGTAATATTTACGCTCATCTTTATGACTGGCTCCAGTGGTCAGCAACTGGTCAACAGAGAATAATTTTTTTTTTCTCCATTCCCTCACATTGCATGATGAAACAGGTCTCAAAAACACACTTTTAGCACATAAACAAATGCAAAAAACGCGGATTACGCCGATATATAAAATCACGACATCCAGAACTGAATGTTTGAAACTTTTGAAACAAATTTTGATTGATTAAATTTTTAAGAACAATTTTCTGAGAACTAGAAACTGTTGCTAACTTTTTTGCTGCTCGGTTTGTTTACTAAAGCCCACTTCAGGAAGTGAGTGGGACTGTTACGGTCGCAAGAATGAAACAAAGAAGTTAATAAGCTAACGACCGGATCGTCTTCCAAACCTTTGTTTGGAAAAAGTGCAAAATATCATGATTGGAGCTTTTTATCGTTTCAAACGTTCGGTTCTGGATGTCGTGATTTTATATATTGGCCTGGTATATATTGCATTTGTTTATGTGCTAAAAGTGTGATTTTGAGACCTGTTTCAACGTGCGATAGGACTGAACGGAGAGAATAAATACGTCATTCTTCGTTGGCCAGTTGCTGACCACTGGAGCGAGTCATGAAAATGAGCATGAATATTATGACTCATATCGGGACCAGGTAGCTCTACAATATTACAATACAATATTATGTTCAAACAAAGTTCAGTATGCCTTTAACTCTAAGATCAATCGCCATTGGAAAACACACCCCTGGAGAGATTACGTATGAAGGAATGGTCTCAAATCCCTTGCTATGTGTTTTTCAGCCTCATCAAACATTACAGGAGAAGACGCAGTGCTGTTATCTTGACAAAGGGATGTACTAAAGTACTAAATGCAGCGAGGCCAATAACTGTGACACACATTTTATAAAAATGGTTTTGCATTAAAGATTTGTTTATCCTCTGTTCAATGGTAACACAATTAAAGTACATCTTTTTTCATTTGTCCACACATAAAAGACATTTGAAAAACAATAAATTGCATTTTATCCTGCACTTTCTGAGGTTGCCAATAATTCTGGTGGGCATGAGCGTTTACCTACATTAGCATTACAGCGACTAATCTCAACAGCACTAATTACAGGCCATCCAATCAGAATACATTTTTTAAATAGGCCTCAATGCTTTTTTTCCAAAGCATTAAGGCAGAGTTTATATTCTGCATTTCAAGGCACTTTTTTTTCTTATGTAAAATGATTTTTATTTATAAGCACCTACTATTATTTAAATACAAGCAGAGATGCATTTTAAAGCAATAAAGCGTTGCTGCATGTAAGTGGCATCTTGGTCCCCTGCTGAAGTCTTCCTCAGGAACCCTGCTGGCCAGTCGCTCTGACTTCCCCCCGATTCCAGCACAATACAATGCGAAAGCAGCAGATTAATGCAAGCAGCTGCCTTTCACTACAGAAAGCAGATGTCTGATCTTTAATAATATTGCTACATATAAAAAGTGTCCAATGGACAAAATTCCATTGTTCAGGTGTATATTCTAGTGCAGGGGTAGGCAACCCTGGTCCTCGAGTGACAGCGATGGTCTTGGGTTTTGCTCAATCCAGACCTATAACTACATATTGGATTTATTTTAATTAGTTTTGATTAATCAGGTTTAATGAATGCAGGTGACCACGTGCTTGTGGCACTCAGCATTTAACCATTCAGAATATTCAGGCTCACACTTTTAATCATCCATCAGACTCTTGCCATCAAGCTTGGATGAAACAAAAACCACAAAGGTCACTGGCACTCCAGGACCAGGGTTACCTACTCTGCCCCTGTTGTAATTCATACAATGGACCAGCTATGCACACACAGAAACGTGCACACGCACACACAAACACACTACTCTACAGTGTGAACTCCTCCAGACTGCTCAATACCTCATGAACAGAGGGTATTCTAGTGGAGGTTTTTAATTTAAGTTGTGTTTATTACAGTGTTCTCCACTATCGACGTCTTCTGTGCCCAAGACTCTCGGAAAGACCACAGGTGTGTCCTGGAGGACAGGCACTGTAACATTTGACCAGCCAGAAAGAAGAAAAGAGAAGGGGGGGAACAGAAACACAGAAAGAACAGAAATTCAGAGAGAACAGAAAGACAAAAATAACAGAAACAGAAAGACCAGAAACAGAAAGAACATAAACACAGAGAGAACAGAAACAGAGAAAACAGAAACACAGAGAACAGAAACACAAAGAGAGCAGAAATGCAGAAAAAACAGAAACACAGAGCGAACAGAAATGCAGAGAGAACAAAAACACAAAGAAAACAGAAACAGAGAGAACATAAACACAGACAGAGCAGAAATACAGAAAGAACAGAAACACAGACAGGTGGAGGGCGGCCGAGTCTAGGCACGCTATTAGGGTGAAAGGAGCCTGCTGTTTGGACTGAATTGTTCATCCTTGCAGCTGGATTGTTATTGTCCTTTCCATGCTTAAGAAAGCCTTCTAATCCATAATAAGAATATTGTTATTGGCAGCTGCAGCTTGTAATAGAATTTGTACCCATTTTAAAATGTTGTTAATCCTTTTTTTTTTTAAACAAAAATCTGTTTGTAAGCCTGTACTCCAGAAGAGTGTGTGGGTATCCTGCCAGTCCAACAGACTTATTGGAAATGAGTAAACTCTGCCAACACAACTGATAGACACAAAGAGTTTACTCATTACCCATAAGCCCTTGAGACTGGCAGGGCACCTTTACACTCTTCTGGAGTGTCCTGCCAGTCCTGAGGGCTTATGGGAAAGGGGGACACTCTGCCTACACAACTGATACACACCTTGGTCTATCACACACATGCCGGGTTACCATGATGCATAATTCAGTCAGCATGCATACAAAGCTTTTTTCAAGCACCTCATACACACATTGCATTTCCTGTTCCACCCCGTCAGACTCTGCCCCCTATGCCCCCACCAATCACACTCCACTCCATTACACTTCAGCCAATCACACAACACTCTACTTTTTTTGATAAACTTTAACCAAACACCAGAAAATTTAAAAGGACCGACCATTTTAAAAGGACCGTCTTCTTTCACCAATGTTCTCTTATCACATGATAATGCATTTTGGTTTGTAAGAGCAATCTGCAGGGATGTTTTTAATTTTTCCTGGCATCTACAGAGATAATATAAGTCAGATATGCATTTAACATGTTTGCTCCCAGTACACACTATGTGCTGTGTCACAGTTGCACAGTTTACTCTCATCATGTCCCGAAAAAAAACTATTTTCTCCTGCACTTCTGCTGCATCAGGGCATTAATCACACGCACACACACACGCACGCACGCACGCACACACACACAGATACGCGCACACACACACGCGCACACACACACACACACACAGACTCACGTACACACACACACATGCACGCACACACACACACACACACACACACACACATACATGCAAACACATACACACACACGCACACACACACACACACACACACACACGCACGTACACACACACACATGCACGCACACGCGCACACCCACACGCACGCACGCACACGCGTCTCATGATTGTAATCATTGTATGTCCGTTTAAATACAATCATTCTCTCTTGAGGTCAAATAGACCAGATGCATTTTCCCTGTTAGAATAGTATGCTATATTTAGTAGGGCACTGACATCTAATAGTCATTAATTAGTGTCAGGACAAGCCTATATGTTTCAGAAATGGATGAAATTCTTGTTGTCATGCTGTGATCATTTGCATAAAACTTTATTCTTCTTTTTCAGATGTCAGAGATTCTGGGTCATCAGCCAAAATGGAAAAAATTTGCTCCTGATAATATAACTGTGTTATCTCAGCATAAACACTGTCATAGTTAGAAATGGTGTTTCATTTCCCACAGAATTACCAGCTTAAAAAATGTGAGAAATGTAGAACATGTATGCAGTATGTAGAGTAATATCCACTGATATATACTATGTGTGTGTATATAGGATTGGGGAGTAGTTTAACTACATGTAGTTATTTCGTTTGTTGGTAGTTTAACTCCATTCAAATGTGTGTAGCGGTTATAGTCGTACACTCTGAGGTGTGCAGTTATATGATTTTTATGCGCTCCACTTCACGCCAGTAGTTTTTTGCCTCTGCATCGTGCATTGCAATCATATAACTGCCCACCTCAGAGTGTACTACTACAACCTACATATAACATATAATCTATCTTGCTTCATACTGGTGTGTCAATTTATGCGGGTAAATGTTTACGTGTTAGTACGAGTGAGCACGCACGGTGAAATGTACTGACACGCATGAAGCTGTCATGTCAATATCGACTCCTTGTATCGCGTGTATTCCATGTGGAGGCAATAACAGAAAACATATTATTTGAGTTGAAAGGTTTATAAATATGTCATAATGCTGGAGTTACAGAGCTTTAATCGGCAGAACTGAAATGACTGATATTTTATGAATGAGCCTCTCCGGGCCGATTGATCCCATATTTAACAGCCCTGGCTTCCTATTGATTTTTGACTCAACTTTGATTGACATCAAATACTCCAATTAATGTTATGGGCCTTGACCAGCTAGAGGTTGTTTTTTTTTCTTTGGATCATTTAAGTCTGTGATTCAATCATGATGTCTTTATATGCATTTATATCTATTCTCCCAATTTGGAAAGCCCAACAGCACTTTAAAGCCTCACAGGTAAGAAAATGTGTTGACTGAATTCAGGTCCCTGCTACGTTATATGATTTGAACACTTATTAAAGCCTCACAGTTAAGAACATGTGTTGACTGAATTCAGGTCCCTGCTACGTTATATGATTTGAACACTTATTAAAGCCTCACAGTTAATAACATGTGTTGACTGAATTCAGGTCCCTGCTACGCTATATGATTTGAACACTTATTAAAGCCTCACAGTTAAGAACATGTGTTGACTGAATTCAGGTTCCTGCTACGTTATATGATTTGAATACTTATTAAAGCCTCACAGTTAAGAACATGTGTAGACTGAATTCAGGTCCCTGCTACGCTATATGATTTGAACACTTATTAAAGCCTCACAGTTAAGAACATGTGTAGACTGAATTCAGGTTCCTGCTACGTTATATGATTTGAACACTTATTAAAGCCTCACAGTTAAGAACATGTGTTGACTGAATTCAGGTCCGTTATATGATTTGAACCTATGATGATGCTCAGATCATAAATCTATTTCTCATCGGCATAAAGAATACACAGAAATTCTACACCTTCATTATATTTCCACAGAATACTGTATGTGAATATGTCACAGTTGTCCTTCAAAAATAATAATGAATTCTGCCAAAGAACTCACATTATCCAATGAAGATTTTTTAATCTATACATTTACATATTTTTTTACATGCGTCCTGCAGTCTTTTATCACCTTATTACTGTGGTGCTATATGTAATCACTGATTGTGATTAGAGCTGAGATTCCAGTTCCTTGAACAGGAGAAAACATGAGTGCGTCTCAGGGCTAGCCCGACAGAACTGGCTAACATGCCTAATCAGTGTGTTGCTTTGGCTGTCAGAGTGGTACCTGCTTGCACAAGTCGTGAGGGCTGTTGCTAATGCATCCTAGGAGACTCATCCTACGAGTCTCTAGTGATGGAGGTATAATTCAAAGGGTTATGGTAATAGGATCCATTATTTGAACAATTATTTTTAATGCGGCCATTTCCATCATTCTGTATGCGTGTGAGGCGGAAATGATCTGGCCTTTAAAATGTCCTTTCGTGTGTGTGTGTGTGTGTGTGTGTGTGTGTGTTGGGGGGGGGGGGGGCAGTAATACAACACAACCTTCGCCAGGGCTGCTGCTCGGAGGCACAAACAAAATGTGCATTGAGACATCAAGAGAACTACGTATGTGCTGAAAGCTGCATTTTTCGCAAGTCTGTGGGGAGTTTAGTCCGCAGCAAAACACGGACAACACCAACAGTACAGTCACAGTCCCCTATTACATATAGGCCTACCAGTCACAGTCAGCTCACAAAATAATCTGGTTGCAGCCAGGTAATTATATAAATCAGTCACAGTCAGCTTCCAGCCAACTAATTACATAAACCAGTCACAGTCAGCGAACAGAATAATCTGGTTCCAACCAGCTGATTACATAACCCTGTCACAGCCAACTAACAAAATAATCTGGTTCCAGATAGCTAACTACATAAGCGACAGCTGCCCTATCCCAGATTCTTCTAGGCTACAGGGTCCAGTGTAAATGGTACATTTAATCTGGAGTGCCTTTACTGAGTTACTCTGGAGAACATACAGTAAGTAAGTGTGATCCTTATAAGGGATGTTTTAAAATCAGTAAATGGTAAAGGTGTCAGAAGAAAGTGCGCAGGACATGGCAGGTGAGAAAGACTCTCTTGGTGTGAACTGAATCTCCTGAACCTCTTTGTTTGAAATATGTTGAAATTCAACATATTGGCTCAAAAGCCACATATTGATTTTCTCAGTAACATAAAATCAGACCTACAGACACAAACAGATGGTAGCAGCCCGCAGCAGTGCTGGCTCTCTCTGTACACGGATGCTCGGCCTTCGAGCACAGTCTTATTATTTAACGCTTGATCTTAATGTTTTATTGTTTTTAAGGCTTTATTCTGCACTGATCAGTGTACGGTGCATATTTTAAAAACATGATTAATAAATAAATGCAATGAAAATCTAAACTGGCTGCTGTCTGTCGGTGTCCCAGGCCTCCTGCCCAACACAGAGCTGTGAAACCTGCAGTGGAGTCACACAGCCCGCAATTCCACCCCTCTGCTCTGGTCCTGCACTGCGTGGCCAGCTGTCTGTCCGCCAGCTTGGGCACTGCAGCCGAATGTTTTACATTCTCTTAAGAGCTGATCCTCATCCCCCCATGTCTGTAAAGAAAAAGTAATGATTTTAAGCAGATGTAATATTATGACGGATTTGGGATATTTTGTGTGTGCTTTGTGAAGGGGGGTGGGGGGTGATAACTATGCATTCAGTGATGCACTCAGTAGCTGCATTTACGCAGCTTTCCCCCTTACCCTCCCAGTTTAGAACGTCCAATCATATTCACCGTCCGCGCTCATCGCTGGGATCTCTGCGATCAGTTCATTGTGTGCTGCCTTAAGCCATTGCTTCTTATGGCACCACAGTCCCAAGGACTCACACACCCAGTAGAGCTCACACACACACACGCACACACACACACACACACACACACAGACACACACACACACAGACACATACACAATGCGCACACACACACACACACACACAGACACACACACACAAGAGTCAGAGGAAGACACTTCATGTGCAGCTCAACAGGAGAACTGCGATCACCCGATCGACCAGCAGGGGGCGATGGTGGGCACTGCGATTCTAATCAGGGTGAAAAATGAGCACCCGCCACCCGCCAAATGCGGGTAGATTTCAGAATTGGTAAATATTCTAATGACAGATGACTGAGATATTCCCAGTTCGTCTGGGCTGCATTGCTGCCTTTTACCTGTGGCCAAGTAGCCTATAGCCTAGCATAGATTTGGCAAAACCTTTATCTAATTGTGTTGTTTTTGTTGGTTGGTGAAGTGACTGCATCACTGACTAGCTCTAGGTCTATATTATATCAATACCGTTGCGATTGATACCTTTTCAAGCTCAATGTTATTAAATGTTTCTAAAATATTTTGGCAGAAATATGCGTTCGATTTACCATAGCCTAATTAAAGCAATTCCAGCAAGACCACCAGCGTCGCACAGTAAAACAAAACAAACTGACTAATAGCCTACGCTCTGAGGTAGGCTAAAAGTGACAGCTCCGGACAGCTCGCTCTAACGTTATTTGTGTTCGTTCATAAAAACAGCAAACGCTAGCTAACATAGCCTATAGTGTTAGATCGGCTAATACATTTTTTATATCTATCTATAACAGGGACAGGCAACTCCAGGCCTTGTGGGCCGGTGTGTATGCAGGTTTTTGCTGGTTCAATAAGCTAATTAGTCATATACACCATGTATCTATTCCAGGGACAGGCAACTCCAGGCCTTGTGGGCCCAGGTGTATGCAGGTATGCTGGCTCAATAAGCTAATTAGTCATATATGCCAAAATCGATTCACTCGTAAATTAGACCACAATAAAACGCTACAATACATGCATAGAGGCACATGAACATTGACCAGTTTTCTGTTCATATCGCAGAATTTAGCTAAAATATCAGATAATGTAAATGATTGAGCTAATAAAATAACTGATAGCTGCAAAAACCTGCATACACACCGGCCCATGAGGCCTGGAGTTGCCCATCCCTGATCTATAATATGAAATGTATATAAATACATTTATACACAATGTTTAACTGTTTGACCCATAATATATGATGTAGAGATGACATGAGTATGCATTTTCTGTAAGGTATCTGAAATGTTATTCTAGCATGATGTAAAAAAAAATAATAATAATAAAAAAGTGTTGGGGTGGCTGGTAAAATCTAGCATCTACTAGCCACTGTGGCTGGTAGGTCAGGAAATTAATTTCCCACCCTGATTCTAATCCTGGCAGCTGAAAGTCCTCCCTCTCTGAGTGATGCTAGCGACACTCCAGGTTGGGCTCATACAGACATAAGTCATAGGAGGACACTTTGTGTGCAGCTGAAGCAAGCGGCCTGGGGTCATCCCAGCCTCCCAGCTTAACCCCCCCCCCCCCCTTCCTCACTGAATCCCTCCCTCACTAAGCAACACTCCAGCCAATCACGTGTCGCCCTGCAGGGCTGCTGGCCAGTCACCAGTGATTCAATATCAGAACATGGGGCCCACCCCCATACAATATATTTTTTAATGTAATGCTTGCATATTGAATTCTACAAAAACTGGCAATTGTTTTCTGTAGTGAAGCCCCTGTGATATTATTCTTTAAAAGCCGAATGGCTCAGAATAAATAATAAATAATAACTATTTTTTTATCAGCTCTACCACCTGCTGTTAAATATTGTTTTTGCCTCTCTCGGGTACATAGCATCTTTTCTGTAGTTTCTTAAAAGGAACTGTTTTCTATGAAACAAAGCAAAAAACTGCAGGCAGTCTGGCCAGTCAAGGTAATGAGTGTTCTTAAAGGGAACAGGAGTGAATCAAATGAAAATAAAATAATTTTATTTCAAAAGGCTCAGCTTGGAGAATGGAAGCGTCAGACTCTAAGAACATAATCCCTTGTGCGATGTTTGGAGGGAAAGACTAATGTGTAGCCGGCATTTATAATTTATTCTCAAAAATATGTTTCCAACTAGATTTTTTTTTTGGCATAATTTAATTGAAGTGTAGCCTGCCGTGGCGAAAATGTGATTGTTGTGTTTGAGACAGAAGTGCCGATGAATTTTTGTAAAGACTTCCTCTAAAGAACAGTGGAAAGCTTTGAAATCAGCCGCTAAGTGTTAATCAGTCTGAGTGGATGAAGAGAACAGCTGTCTGTATTCGTTAAGAGGCGCCACTGAACGTTAAAATCTGAAGAAGGAGATGCATTTATATATATATATATATATATATATATATATATTTGACAGCTATATTCCTGCAAATGCTATGCAGACAACCAGCCTAATGCAGTCTTCCAGCCCTGCCACAGACACTGAGCTATCCCACAGTGCTCACCTGGGAAGAGCTTTTATTACAGTCTTGGGTGAAATATGTATGGAAAAACCATCCTTCAGATATGCAAGAACCTGAAAATTTTCATATTCACAGTTAGAATTTATATTGTGCATCATGAAACAGCAAGCTATATCGGTTGTTATTAACTTCAAAATCAATACTCCACAATAGCAATGACAAATATATTGTTTTTAATCAGGTTTGTTTTGTAGAGCTGAGGTGAATTTTCTTTTTTGTTAAATTCAAATAGTATATTTTTCATACAGATTTAAAAATGTAATATTAAATCAAATTTTCTGATTTGGTATCCTGAGAAACTGTGGCGTGGTTTTTACACTTTATCACTGAACTGGAGCTACGGCACTGCGCGCAAATGAAATTTTCTTTTCATTAGGCTAGAACTTTAAAAATGATTTCAGGTTTTGACAGTCCTTTGTGTATTGCTTATGAAATATCCTGACAGATGCTTTTAATGCTGAATAAAATACATACATCAGAGAGCTGCCAGTCTTCCCAAGTGCACATCCCCAGCTGTGCTAATGCTGAATGTGCCAGCTTGTGCCAGGGTGTGCCAGCATGCGCCAGCCAGCACTTCCTGCTTTTATACAGATACTTATGGGCTTCAACACTTCCTGCTGTTATACACACGTATGAGCTTCAGCACTTCCTGCTGTTATACAGACATTTATGGGCTTCAGCACTTCCTGCTTTTATAGACATGAATGAGCTGCAGCACTTCCTGCTATTATACAGATACTTATGGGCTTCAGAACGTCCTGCTGTTATACACACGTATGAGCTTCAGCACTTCCTGCTGTTATACAGATACTTATGGGCTTCAATACTTCCTGCTGTTATACAGACATTTATGGGCTTCAGCACTTCCTCCTTTTATACGGACACTTATGGGCTTCAGCAATTCCTGCTGTTATACAGACATTTATGGGCTTCAGCACTTCCTGCTTTTATATAGACACTTATGGTCTTCAGCACTTCCTGCTATTATACAGATACCTATGGGCTTCAGAACTTCCTGCTGTTATACAGACATTTATGGGCTTCAGCACTTCCTCCTTTTATACGGACACTTATGGGCTTCAGCACTTCCTGCTTTTGTATAGACACTTATGGGCTTCAGCACTTCCTGCTTTTATATAGACACTTATGGTCTTCAGCACTTCCTGCTATTATACAGATACCTATGGGCTTCAGAACTTCCTGCTGTTATACAGACATTTATGGGCTTCAGCACTTCCTGCTTTTATACAGACACGTATGGGCTTCAGCACTTTCTGATTTTATACAGAGACCTATGGGCTTCAACACTCTCTGCTGTTATACTCATTTATGGGCTTCAGCTCTTCCGGCTGTTATACACACTTATGGGCTTCAGCACTTCCTGCTTTTATACAGACACTTATGGGCTTCATCACTTTCTGATTTTATACAGAAACCTATGGGATTCTGCACTTCCTGCTGTTATACAGACACTTATGGGCTTCAGTACGTTCTCCTTTTATAAATAGGGGCTGCAGCACTTCCTGCTTTTATAAAGACACTTCTGGGCTTCAGCGCTGCTTCAATCTGCGCTTTTGGCCCATCTTATTCCCTTGGTGATCGTTGGGCCAGCCACGGTTAAAGGGGCATGGTCATGGTCAAAGGCGGAGTTAACCCAAGTAGCATGTTATAAAAAATATGGAAGTTTGTGGCTATTAGTGGAATCTGCCAAAGGGGATACGATGTTAACAGCATGGAAGTTGTATGCATGGGTGGGATTTAGAGTGACATTGGTACTTCTGATGATGGTGGACAAGCAAACAGGCCAGCCGTCTTTGGCCTGCAACTTAAGGCACAAACTCACTCAAGCTTTTGGTTCAACATGGCTGGCTTGGTTGTAAAAATGCAGCTTTTGAATCTTAAAGGTACTATCATGGTTTCTCAGCCTGCTATTCTCTTGTTGGCTATTTCCCTGGGGAGCGTTCTTGTAGCGTTTCTTCCTTTTGTTTTCTTTGTCCGTTTCGTGTTTTGGTTTTTCTTTCTGCTCAGTGTGTTCACCTGTTCCGTATTTCTTTTCATTATTAAACCTTGCGTCATCTTTGTTTGACGCTTCCATATTGCCATTGATTTGACAAAAAAAGGCGGTATTCACGGTATAGGACTGACAGTTTGTTACGACCGTATATCTTCAACTTGATGTCGCTACACTGGACTTGTTTTAGGTTATTCTTCACTGTTTGTCTGTCCCTTTGCGGAACCTCTGTCTCCCTGTCCTAGACAGATTGTCTTCGCCTTCTTCTTTTCTTCTTGTTTGTGTTTTTGGCTCCCTCGTTGTGAGCTATAGGACTTTTTTGTTTGTTATTGTCTTAATATCTAGTATTAGAGTCATTCGACCAATACGGGTTGCTTTGAGTTTGGTAGCAGAATCTCTCGTTGTTAAGAGAGTTTATTATTTTCTGTTGTTGTATTAATTTCCTGTTTGCGGGTTCCCCCCCCCCCCACCCACCCCCGCCTTGTGGTGTTCGTTAAGAGCACTTCAAGAACCCCTATTGTCGCGCTTGGTCCTTCGTTCCATACGCTACCCCTGACAGGTACAGAATATATACGTGTGAGTGTGTGTGTGCGTGTGTGTGTGTGCATGCATGTAGAGCCTTGTATTAGGTTTCCCTCACTCTCTTTCTGTTTAATTTGCAGTCATTTTTCTCTTTTAAAGAGCCTGTCAGACCCCATTATGAGCTATATAAGTTTATGACGGGATTGTGAGAGCACGGCCTTTAATTAGAGCAGTTTCATGTATTTTGTGTCTAAATGCTAAACGCTGTATTTCACTCAGGAGTTGGTGGAAGCCAAAAATGTTTGCATGTGAATGCTGTTGTCTCTGTAGCAAATTACAACAATTATACTCTTCTGGACCTGCCCATATCCCTTTAATTTAGTGAGAAATTTTATTTAAAAAGATATTTATGCATACCTTGACCATATTCTGCATTGATACCTTTAAGAATCACACACTTATTAATGCAGCTTATTTCACTTATAAAATACTCATTAATGTTAGACAAGCATGTCAATAAATAAACACACTTACAAATATCCACTGAAAAGGCATCATGTTTATGTCCGGTTTCTCCCATACAAGGGAACATGCAGTAAAATAGACAGACAGACAGACAGACATAGACTTGCTCTCTATTATGCTGTTTCTCACCATTTGGCTTTTACCTGCACAATCCTATTTCCAACATAAGCCGTGAAAAGAATATCCTCATTCCAGGGCAATAAAGTCATCTAATGTAATCTACAAATCAAATCTCACCCTAATTCATTCTAATAAGAGGATTCCATGCTGTAGTCGTATTCTGGTGGTGTGCGCTCTTATGATACAGCCATAAATGTCATCAGAAAGATATTAGTCACTATTGCTGATTAATGTCACCATTCCGCAGAATACCACACCGCAATCTAATAAGATACCAGCATAATTAAAAGACATGATTTGCTCTATAATTCCTCCAGACTGCTCAACACCCCTGACTGCAGCCAGAGGCCAGGGTTGCCAGGGTTGCCAGCGCACCTGCCAGGCTGGCTGTTTAAAGTCAAGGCAGGAGACAGCCACCAGGCCATGCCATGTATTTAAGACGGTAGCATGGTCGAGGGCATTTTCATTATTTAGCTTGGTGTGAGATCTGTGTGCAAAGACACTCTGTAAAATAAGGCTTACTTCATCTCTAACCCCCCCGATTGACATTATCTCAGTTAATTTCAGTTGCCATGACAACTTATCAGACAGCGAACAGAGAGATGAACAAAAAAAAGTCTTCTCCTGGAAACTTTCCCACCAATCACACATGCCCCAACACAACTCATGCCCCATTGCATGCCTCAACATAACACATGCCCCATTGCATGCACCAACACAATACATACATCATTGCATGCCCCATTGCATGCACCAACACAACTCATGCCCCATTGCATGCCTCAACATAACACATGCCCCATTGCATGCACCAACACAATACATACATCATTGCATGCCCCATTGCATGCCCCAACACAACCCATGCCCCATTGCATGCCTCAACATAACACATGCCCCATTGCATGCACCAACACGATACATACATCATTGCATGCCCCATTGCATGCACCAACACAACTCATGCCCCATTGCATGCCTCAACATAACACATGCCCCATTGCATGCACCAACACAATACATACATCATTGCATGCACCATTGCATGCACCAACACAACTCATGCTCCATTGCATGCCTCAACACAACACGTCCCAGAACAGAGCATGCAGCAATGTGCATGATAAATAATCAAAAATGCCATGGTGTCATTACCAACTAGTGTGATACTAGCTAGTATGATTACATGTGATGCAAAGTGAATTTATAATGTACACTGTGTATATGCATGATGTACAGTGGTGCTCAAAAGTATTCATACCCCTTCACTTTTTGCACATTTTATTGTGTTGTATGGCAATTGTATCCATTTAAAATTAAATCTACAACACAATAAAGTGTACAAAAAGTGAAGAGGTATGAATACTTTAGAGCACCACTGTATGTGTCCTAATGCTTTCATAATGCCTGTTGACTGTGCAGCTGTGGTGTTGAGTGTGTACATGTGGTGTTACTTGTCACATAAACTGTTTTATGATGACTTACTATTGCAAAATTAATTTCCATGGAAATAGATACAATTCAGGTATCTAAACATGTCACATTGTATCATATCATATTAAGCAGCTCACTCAGAAGAAGCAACTCAGATACGTATAAATAGGAATGCCAGTGACTCACGACTCTTCTGTTGCCAGGTAACGGCAGGTGCATCTTAATTCTCTGCCCACCACAACCCCAGAACTTGAACGTCTGTCTGTTCTATCACTGGTGCCTCTCTGAGTTACATATATATTATAATCATGTAAATTATGCATTGGAGACATATACTCTGCTCATACATGCTGAGTCTGAAATCTGCCACAATTCTGCCTTCGGCTCCATAGGATTCTTTCTGGAGAGTAAGATGACCGTGCAAAAATACATACACCATTATTAAAGTTAGTTTTTCAACAGATTGTAATCAAGTACTAATGTGCAATCAGCAGCACGGTGTTATCCGTGTGCAATTAGATGATTATAATTTATTAAAAACATGCTTTGCATTATGCCCATGTCTTGAAGATATTCATAAAAGAGCAGGTTTATTTCACATTTTTATGCAGTGCTGTAAGATGTCTTCATTTTTCTTGTAGACATATTCTACCTGAACCTCAATTATGCTTGATGGAATTGCTGGTTTTAATTGTGTTAATCTCTTAAAACAGCCTCCAGCTTCACTGATAGGAAATTCATAAGGGACAAACATATTGACCTAATTTATGTACACTAATGAGATGGTATCTCGTGGTCCAAGTGTTGCTCATAATAAAGATGATTGTTGATTGCTCTGTAATTGTGCTTAGATCCCTATTCAAGAAGATGAGCTGATGCTGATGGGTAATTGGGAGCGCAGTTTGATTTCTGTACGGACATGATATAATTACGAGATAATCTGCATAAATATTATTTTGTTTCATAGTAATCATTCTTTGAGAAGTTGCAGCCCTTGACTGTGAGAGAATATGTGAGCAGTAACGGTACACAGTAATGGAATGCAGTAACGGTACACAGTAATGGAATGCAGTAACGGTACACAGTAATGGAATGCAGTAACGGTACACAGTAATGGAATGCAGTAACGGTACACAGTAATGGAATGCAGTAACGGTACACAGTAATGGAATGCAGTAACGGTACACAGTAATGGAATGCAGTAACGGTACACAGTAATGGAATGCAGTAACGGTACACAGTAATGGAATGCAGTAACGGCATAAAGTCAACTGTCACAGTCCACTGCCACGGTCAACGGTCACAGTCTATGGTCATGGTCTGTCATCACGATCTGTCAGGGTTCACTGTCACGTTCTGCTGGTTTTAGGGCAGCCATTATTCAGGCCAAAGGCTGTTTTTTATCTGCACAGTGTGGCAGGGGACTCATGCTAGTGGATAAGGGTGTGGTCTTATTTAATCCTATACCTGTGAGGTACATGCTGGAGAAACCCATTCTTATTTTGGCATGTTGGATTTTGCACACAATTTGTAAGGTGTCAGGAGAGCAGTTTGCTTCAGGAGATGTGTGAACAGAAGAAAATGGTGTATAATATTTTTTTGGGACATTTTTTTTTGACAAGGTACTGCTACACTTCAGATGTAATTCAGAAGTAATCTCCATGGCAACCCTAAAAGGCAAGCAGTCTTACTTGTTCCCACACCTAACCTTATACAGGCTCAGTGCCCTTATACTAGCCCAGTGCTCTTATACGAACCCAGTACCCTTATACTAGCCCAGTGCCCTTATACCAGCCCAGTGCCCTTATACTAGCCCAGTGCCCTTATACTAACCCAGTACCCTTATACTAACCCAGTACCCTTATACTAGCCCAGTGCCCTTATACTAGCCCAGTGCCCGCCCTTATACTAACCCAGTACCCTTATACTAACCCAGTACCCTTATACTAGCCCAGTGCCCTTATACTAGCCCAGTGCCCGCCCTTATACCAGCCCAGTGCCCTTATACTAGCCCAGTACCCTTATACTAGCCCAGTGCCCTTATACTAGCCCAGTGCCCGCCCTTATACCAGCCCAGTGCCCTTATACTGGCCCAGTGCCCTTATACTAACCCAGCACCCTTATACTGGCCCAGTACCCTAATACTAACCCAGGGCCCTCACACTAACTCAGTATCATTATACTGGTCCAGTGCCCTTATACTGGCCCAGTGCGCTTATAATAGCCCAGGGCCCTTACATTGGTAAAGTGCTCATATCACAGTTATGTATTCTTACGCAGGTCTAGTGGCCTTATCCCAGTTAGGTATTCTGCCACTGGTTCAATGGGCCTCATTCACCAATCACTCTGCAAACAAAGTTGTTCTTAAGACTTTCTTTAAAATGTATTTACAAACATTTCGGGATTAACTGATGTTTGTGTTCTGAGCTTCTGTTCTACCCCAAAAAAAATCTCAAATAAGAAAACATTGGTGAGCACCAGAGTGTTCATGAAAACTTTTAAAAAAAGATCTTAAGAGCAGATTTGTTCATAAAATGCTTGGTGAATGAGGGCCAATGTATTTTCCCAATATCAGGATCCATGCCAAGATTTGCATCAGAATGGACTGTTGTATAAACAGAAATTGGAGCAGATGAGTGTGGTGTGTACATGGGGTTGGAGCAGATGAGTGTGTTGTGTACATGGGGTTGGAGCAGATGAGTGTGTTGTGTGCATGGGGTTGGAGCAGATGAGTGTGGTGTGTGCATGGGTTTGGAGCAGATGAGTGTGGTGTGTGCATGGGGTTGGAGCAGATGAGTGTGGTGTGTGCATGGGGTTGGAGCAGATGCGTGTGGTGTGTGCATGGGTTTGGAGCAGATGAGTGTGGTGTGTGCATGGGGTTGGAGCAGATGAGTGTGGTGTGTGCATGGGGTTGGAGCAGATGAGTGTGGTGTGTATATGGGGTTGGAGCAGATGAGTGTGTTGTGTGCATGGGGTTGGAGCAGATGAGTGTGGTGTGTGCACGGGGTTGGAGCAGATGAGTGTGGTGTGTGCATGGGGTTGGAGCAGATGAGTGTGGTGTGTGCATGGGGTTGGAGCAGATGAGTGTGGTGTGTATATGGGGTTGGAGCAGATGAGTGTGTTGTGTGCATGGGGTTGGAGCAGATGAGTGTGGTGTGTGGACTTTAGAGACATTATTCAGCAGAGCAGTGAGCACATTCTAAGCCGATGAAATCCACATTCGACTTGTCACTGCAAATGCTTGTTGTCATGGTAATGCTGATGCTGAATGTTAGTACACTGCTCAAAAAAATTAAGGGAACACTTAATTAACACAGTATAACACCAAGTCAATTACACTTCTGGGATATCGATCTGTCCAGTTAGGAAGCGTAAACGATTGTGAATCAATTTCACCTGCTTTGGTGCAAATGAAACAGATGGGCAGGAGAGGCAACAGCAAGACAACCCCCAAAAAGGAAATGGTTTTGCAGGTGGTGGCCACAGACGATTTCTCTCTCCTTATCCTTCCTGACTGATTTTTCTCTAGTTTTGCATTTTGCTAGTGCCCTTGTTACTACTGGTAGCATGAGGCGGTACCTGCAGCCCATTCAGGTTGCACAGGTAGTCCAGCTCCTCCAGGATGGCACATCCATACGTGCCGTCGCAAGAAGGTTTGCTGTGTCTCCCAGCACAGTCTCAAGAGCGTGGAGGAGATACCGGGAGACGAGCCATTACACGAGGAGAGCTGGACAGGGCCATAGAAGGGCAACAATCCAGCGGCAGGACCGGTATCTGCTCCTTTGTGCAGGAGGAGCACTACCAGAGCCCTACTAAATGACCTCCAGCGGGCTACTCGTGTGCATGTTTCTGACCAAACTGTCAGAAACAAACTCCATGAGGGTGGCACAGGACTTCCTGTAGTGGAACCTGTGCTCACAACCCAGAACCGTGCAGCTCGATTGGCATTTGCCAGAAAACACCAGAATTGGCAGGTTCGCCATTGGCGCCCCGTTCTCTTCACAGATGAGAGCAGGTTCACACTGAGCACATGTGACAGACGTGAAAGAGTCTGGAGACGCTGTGGCAAATTTTATGCTGCCTGCAACATCATCCAGCATGACTGGTTTGGTTTAATTGACTTGGTGTTATACTGTGATTAAGTGTTCCCTTAATGTTTTTGAGCCGTGTATAATGGCTGAACTTATAATCAAAAACACACACAATCTGGAATAACTAGTAATACAGAACATCCTCAATGAACAATTTAAAATTCCAGAATATTCTCCGGGAGCTCCGGTCGACTTTCCCAAAACTTTAATATGTCCAGTATTCTGACACTCTCTTAAATGTGATTGAATATTTTTCCGTGACTATACAGAACTTGCTCACTTATACATTACATCATATTCACTTGGCAGAAACTGTTAACCAGAGCGACTTAAAGAAGTGCAGAACATTAGTGTTTTCACAAATAAGGCTCCTCTTAATCAATGAGTCGCGTTAGCTAACTAACAATAATATTGTAAACAAAAGTAATTACCACTACACATAAAAAACGAAAAGAAAAAAAAAAAAAGAGGGCACTCTGTAAAAAAAATTATTCAGGGGGCTAGTCTCCAATATTTAAACTAAACATATAATTTCAGGATGAAATTTTCAATGAAAAAATTCTCAAACTTTATAAATAGCCAACTTAATTTAATGAGTTATGGGAACATTATAAAAAAATTATAATCATTTGGACTTTCTCTTGTGGACAATTTCAAACCAAATTTCTTCAGTTATTCTACAAGAAACAACTATGAAGTTGGAGTAACTAAATTTTTCTGCACGTGCATTTCATTGACACCCATCCACCTACATGCCTGGACAAGTTCAGATTCAGAGCTCAACATAAGCGCTGAGTTGATTAATCAAATTATAATTGCGAAGATGCATCTATTACCAAAATTAATTGGTGCATTTACACAGTCTCGGATTTTGTTAATCAAACAAATTGATTGCAAATGATTTAATTTAATTATTTAATCTATTCTGAATTAACTGTACTTTTGATGACCTTTCTTATTTTATTAGGAACCTTGAGTAGCATAAACTTGAATTCATCAATTTTTTTTGCTGTTGCCAATAGCAACGTTTGGAACCAACTTTACTGCGAGGCCTATCGCCAAAGCCAAACAGTAATGCATCCTTTGGATTGTTTAGTAAACTTAAAATACTCTAGATAGAGATTGTCCCTCAAATAAAATATCAAGAGACGTTTGATATTCTTTTATACCCAGTCACGATAGCATCACCTGTTTACCTGTGGAATGTTCCAAACAGGTGTTTTTTGAACTTCCCAGCTTTTTTTTCCCCCTGTCCCAACATTTTTCGAACGTATTGCAGGCATCAAATTTGAAATTGGCGTATATTTACAAAAATCAATAAACTTGATCATGTAAAACATTAAATATCTTCTTTTTTTTATTACTGTTTTCAATGAAATATATGTTAAAGATAATTTACAAATCACTGCTTTCTGCTTTTATATGCAATATTATATTTGAAGTGCTCCTTGATTTTTAAACGGTAATTCCACCCAAAAACAGCATTAACCTTATTGAACAGATCAAGGCATAACTAATTAAGTATTTCTTTGTTGCTGGCCAAAAAAAATCTGTACTGAGTTATTTGAATATAAAGTTGAAAATTTGGTAGAGGTATACGTCATTTTGATGTAACACTACATTGTTTTCAAGTGGACGTGTAAATTACATAGCAAGTAGGCAGAACCAGCGAGGGAAGAATTGCTGCCTGCATCTCACTAGAGATGAGAGGTTCGACTCTTTTTACTAACTCGAGTTTGTATGAGTCACTCACCAAAGAGAGTCGGGTTTTGGAGTCACTCGAGTCATCAAGTCAGTCTAACTTCCGGTTTAGCACTCCTGAATGGGATAAAATAATTTAATCGTGCGGCAACTTTGAGACTCCAAATGTTATCGGAATGAATGAAACGAGTTATTTCGCGGGTGTTGTGATGCTCAAGAAAAATTATCCACCGTTTTACAGAGAAAACTGCTTTTCGGACCTGGAAGTTGTAATTGCACGGTTTGACCACTAAATAAAATTGACTTCAAAGCCCGGCGCTGTTCTCGGGGCTTGCTCAGTACTTTCGCTCATGAGTTAGCGAGCTCAGGCGGGTGGCTGGTTCCGGGGCTGGGAGAGCGATTACTGGGTGACCGAGTGAGTGAGTGTTTCGTGCAACCCGAGTTAGACAGCTCCGGGCGGGCTGGGAGAGCAAGTGAGTGAGTGATTTGTGCAGCCAGACCTTCAGCTCAGGGCAGGGAGAGTGAGTACGAAGTTGAAACAAGCGCCAAAGTGGTTGCTTTCTCACAGGGCTAGGTTAATACAGTGATTTACTTGATGCATTCCACAAATACAGTTAATATAAGAGTTGCACAGTAGTGTGAGTAACATGTTGTCTCGCCTCATCTTCGCAGTTCACATTAGCAGGTAGGAGGGGCGAGTCAGTGAACGAGTTTGTGGAGGAGAAGACTTGTCACTCCTGAGTCAGTAAAAAGAGTCGTTCGTTTCGAACGTTTTGTTCAAACTCACACATCACTACATCTCACTGTTCTGAATAGGGACGGGACACATCGTAGATCAAGCTAGCTATCATTCTTTTATCATAATGTCAGAAAATTACATTGATAGGCTACGTTATTTCTTAAAGATGTTTTGGCAAACTAAACCAAACAGGACTCGAGTGCTGTTAGTTCCAGAGTGGCCTACATGACCATTAAGTATACTAACATTAGCTAACTGACCATAATTGAACGGTTTTGCTCTGAGCATTCGATTAGTTGGTTTTAAAATGTTTGCCATGGAGTAGGCTATAGTAGCTAACATTGCATTCGTTAATGAAAGGAGGTCGGATATCAGGGTGATAAATGCGTTGATTCCATGTTTTTACCGACATCAGTGTATTCGAGTTGCACTGGGAAAGTTTTGGCTTTGCTAGCAAACATAGCTAAAACGGCTAACAAGTAGCCTACAACAATGACGTTTTAACTTTTAATTGTATATGTTTAATATTCTGTATCGGCATGTTGGTCGATACAAAAGCATTTCACACTGAAAAACAGTGGGTGTGGCAACCTATTGTCTTAAAGGAACATGCCAACTTTTGGGGAAATTAGCTTATTTGCCATCTTCCCCAGAGTCAGACAAGAAGATGGATACCTTTCTCTTCTCTGTGCATGCAGTAGGAAGCATAGAGACCCACACCGTTAGCCTAGCTTAACTGCAATCACTGGAAGTGGGTTAGTCCAGTTAGCCTAGCTCCCTCAAAAGTGACGAAATACACTTTCCAACAACTGGCTGTTGTAGTTAATTCTAAAGCAAGTACCTGGTACATGTACAGTAGTTTGGGGCCATATCACTGCTCTCACTACAGGTAGAAAGTTGGCTGAGAGCTCATTTTAATCAGGAGAGCTACTTTTCTACAAACCAAACATAATTCTTGGGTGGAATTCCCCTTTAACTATCTTTTAAAGTGAGGTTTATATTGTTGGACAGATATGCTATTTCTCCGGGGCAAAATTAAACTGTTAAAATAAAACGGTGCTTCAAAACACAGGTTTTTGGTAATTCAACTTAATCTGCAAAACCCCCTAACTTTGATGGCTCTAATTTGCATATTATCCAGCATATTGTGGTGGGGGATAAGATTTATAATAAGATTTAAATAAGATTTATACATCAGAAATATTGGTAAAAAAACAACACTGCATAAAATGTATGTATCTACTGTTGTAATGACTGTGATCCAGCCACAAAGGCCCACAACAAGTCAGAACATTGTTTCAGAAAATTCACACTTACAAAAGTAACACATATTAATGGATAGTAAATGGATTCAACTTAATGCTTTAAATGCATTGGTGAAAGTCTAGTTGGACCAATCCATATGCAGTTAATATAGTCAACTCAAAGGTGTCTTCATGCAGGGAGATATTACGTGGATTGCAGTTAATATTGCTTTCAAATCTGGCTGAGTCTAATTGGCTGAACTAAATGTAGTTCATAACGTACTTAATTCTACCACAAGTTGACATAACTCAAAAAGCTGCATGCAAATTGTTGTGTTTATTCTTTTGAGTCGAGCCAATTTATCCGTTTTTAGAGTGCAGCTCTAAGGATAAGAGACTATAAGACTAAGCCTAAGGTTGTTTGGTTTGGGGAAACATTCTCATCATAATGTAATCTCACAGCCAGATGGAAACCTAACCAGAACATTCCTCAAGATTCTTCTAACGTACTGCACGAGTTATGTCACACTCTGTGTGATGTGGATTGACATTAAATGTTATCTGGCTTCCCACGGTGCTTTATCAGGTGCCCTGCGATCGCCATATTAGAAAAAGCCCAAATCAAATGAACAGGATCAGAATACAGATTAATAGAATAGATGTGCATTTTTGAAGATTTCACCCATAGATCCCATTTCAAAAGAATGTAGAATTACACTTGAATTATGTATTAAGGTATACTGGTCACACATTCCACATAGCACATATAATAGAAAAGTAGATACATTTTTTTTGCAATCTCAGAGTGTTAAGGCACCTCAAGTGGAGTATGAAAAGAATCCAATATGGCTATGAATCTGTGAGCCCGCGCAGAGACTTGGGGTGATAGGACAGCCATGACAGGGGGGAACAGCGTTTGTTAAGGGGTGATATGAGAACTGAAGCGATAAGGACACTCATCTGCTTAATATGGGCAGCAGCTGGCGGGAAGGAACACTCCGTTCCCGGTGCCAGGAGGGCCGATAAGGGAAGCCGTCTCCATGTTGTTGATGAGCTGGATTACACCTGTGACAGGTGAAGGTTACGATGCACCTGCTCTTATCAGACAGTGAGATGACACGGCGCTAAAACGTTATCACATCCAATCACATCCTTCCAGTCTGGGGCGAAAAGAAACTATAGGTGACAACACTATCAAGGTTTACTCCTTTGGGACTTCTGAGGTTTTAACTAGGAGACATTCATTTTCTGTGAAAAACCAGGATAAAAGTTAAGAGAGTTTGGGGTCACTTCACTGGCGACCTGTTACCGTTTGCTTCAAGTTTAAAGCAGTGGTACTAGGGCAGTGAATGGAACAGCTCCATCACACCTCCAATCTGGATAAGAGTGTCTGTTAAATTAATGTAATATAGAGTCTCCTGTAAATGTTTCATTTTATATGCCAAAATAATTCTTTAAATAATTGTAATAACTTAACTATTTATGTCATAATCTTTTTCCACAATATGCCACTGCACCTGGCTGTTCCTGTGAAGCAGCACAGTGTGGCTAATTTACATCAGGGCCAATTCATAGCAGGGCTAATTTACAGCAGGGCTAATTTACAGAAGGGTTTAATTCATACCAGGGCTAATTTACATCAGGTCAAAATCATAGCAGAGCTAATTCACAGCAGAAGGAAATTAATGTTATTATTCCCAAAAAAAAAAGAACATAGTTTTACTTCCATTACAGACAACAACATTATACTAAAAGTTCTTGTACATAACAGTCTTTCCAATTAAAGTGATCATGGAGGAGCACACATGGCAGGGGCTCAGTTCAGTTGTGCAGTAAAGAGTGTGTTTATGGTTCCCTACAGCAGTTACATGATGTGGATAAAGTAGAGGAGCGTGTTACGGCAGGTCACCGTCTCATCTATAAAATACATGACAAAGCACAAGCCCTAAATTGGCAATATTTCATGCAGAGCCAGAGAGATCGTCTCTGTGCCAGTCTACAGAGCAGGAAAGACCGTTTCTGTGCCCGTCTACAGGTCAGGAGAGACTCTACGTGCCAGTCTACGGGACAGGAGAGACCGACTCTGTGCCAGTCATCCTTTCCCTTCTGATTTTTTAATAAAAATAATTATTTTCCTCTTTGGTTTGTGGAGATTAAAATGCAGCTATGTATTGATCCTACGGGGTTGATGGTCAAACCCCCATATAACTGTGCACCTGTCATTGCTCTGTCCCAGTCTCTATCCTCTGCATCTCTGTATCAGTGCCTTTACCTCTGCCAAGCTGTGCTTGGGAACCTGCCCCACCTGAACACAGCACAGGTCAACTCCACTGGCAGGCTTTTTTGTAAACAGTAAAACCCTAGAAAGCAGGTTCATGAGTTGGGGAGATTGCTAGTAAAATGAATGAATGTATTATAATAAAATGTTCTGAATATCAAAAGGGTTCAACTCCATTTGTCCAAGTGTCTGTAATGATAGCCATTTTCTGCTATCATGTGTTTTCTGCCATCTATCTTGCTGTGTGTAATTAGCATATGAATGTCCATATTTAATACCCGGACACATTAATATGTTTCTCATAAAGAGTCCATCTGTGTTTAATGTGCTCTTTTCTCTATAGCTCTGCTGCCAACACTGAGTGCTGATCACCGACAACCAGGATCTGAGATCTTACTGATGTAAACACCCATTCGCTGAAAAAAAACACCTAGTCTCTTATATAAATGTCCATTCCCTGAAATAAACACCCAATTTTAAAAAAAATAAACACCCAGTCTCTTATATAAACACCCAGTCCATAAAATAAACAACTGGTCGCTGAAATTAAAACCTGCTCCTTTGAAAAAACACACTTCCTTATATAAACATCCACTCGCTGAAAAAAACACCCACTCCCTTATATAAACACTCACTCTCTGCTGTAAACTTACAGTAATAAACTGCTTTTTGAACACCTACTCTGCAATCAAAGCATATCACAAACTGCTACTCATATGAGCAGTCACATACACACATCACAAATCTAACAGTGGCCATAAGGACAATCCCAAATCTAATAGCAAGTTATAAGGACAATCACCAATGTGTCAGCAATCATAAGGACAATCCCAAATGTAACAGCGATCAAAAGGACAATCCCAAATGTATCAGCGATAATAAGGACAATCCCAAATGTAACAGTGGTCATAAGGACAATCCAAAATTTAACAGCAGTCACAAGGACAATCCTCAATCATATAGCAATCAAAAGGACAATCCCAAATATAACAGCAGTCATCACAAACAAACCCGCTATAAACAGAAATTCCTCCATAACTCTGTTCCCCCCTTCATGGCTGCCTAGAACTGCTGAACAATCCCAGCATGCATCAGCTAATTGAAAAGCAGAGCAGATTCCCAGGAGAACCAGCATGGACACTTCTCTGTCACGAGCAGTAAGAATACACAACCGTGGGACGATGATGCAAGAAGGGAAACAATCCCTACTCTTCCGTCTTTTATGTAACCAAAACAACTCAGCTTCTGGGTTCAATTCGCCTGCACTGAGTTTCACTGGCCCAGCATGTGCACCTCAATGCAGTTAATGCTAGGTGAAGGGCAGCCATGTTTAATGCCTTTTCATGCACAATTACAACACTCACAGCAATGCTGGAGTGGCTTTTAAACAGCTCGGCGCTATTACAGCGTACGGTGCTACAGAAACATGTTTCACAAAGGCCAGTAATGTTAGATTGAACTAAAAATGGTGGGTAAAAATGACTGTAGACTGTAGGCAATTCTTTTCTTTTTAAACGAGGAAGAGATGACAGCCACTCGACTGCATAGGTTGGGCACAAAATAACAATGCAATAAACCTCGTCCTCATAGGCAAAAGATCAGGGTACAACAGTAACCACGCTCATTAAAAAAAGGGCTTGGAGCGCAGAGATGTCAACTTCTATCCCCCAGGCAAGGCACTGAGGTTGTACCCTTTCTTCAGCCAATAGAACCAGCTGCTGAATGCAGGATGTGTAAATCAGTCTGGAATAATATGGCTGCTAAATGCCTAAACTGGTAAAGTTTCACTTCAACACTTTTCCTCTTACTGTCAAGAGAAATATATTATTGTGTTAACTCAATCTGCAATCAGCACACCGTTTCCCTGTTCCCCACTCTAAATGCCGATAGGCCGATATGAAACGCGTTTAGCCAGAGAAAATTCAGGTGAGTGTGCTTTGGGTGAATGGAGTGGAAAGCCTCCGGATCAGCAAGAACAATGAGTGCATCTGGCATTTTACAGCTCCAGGGGGCAGCCGAATTTGTGCGTCCCGTGACATCACGGCGTAGAATTATATTTACATAATGAGAACCTGACCTCTGTTGAAGTGCACATCTCACCTGGCTTTCTCGGGCGAATACATTATGCTGGGCGCAGATATAAGTTTGCCGCTGCATAGTAAATCTAAAATGGGGATTGCCGGTTTGCGTGATATTCATTTCTGATTTGACTCAATCAAACAGGGATTCCCCCAGCAGGCGAGTGTATGGAATAACACGTGTCACTTATTAACACACAGCATATCAATGGGGTCATGAAAGAATGTCGATTATGAGCCTGCCCTCAGAAATATCTCTACTGAACTGCGTTTACTTCAGTTATGAGCCTGCCCTCAGAAATATCTCTACTGAACTGCGTTTACTTCAGTTATGAGCCTGCCCTCAGAAATATCTCTACTGAACTGCGTTTACTTCAGTTATGAGCCTGCCCTCAGAAATATCTATACTGAACTGCGTTTACTTCAGTTATGAGCCTGCCCTCAGAAATATCTCTACTGAACTGCGTTTACTTCAGTTATGAGCCTGCCCTCAGAAATATCTCTACTGAACTGCGTTTACTTCAGTTATGAGCCTGCCCTCAGAAATATCTCTACTGAACTGTGTTTACTTCAGTTATGAGCCTGCCCTCAGAAATATCTCTACTGAACTGCGTTTACTTCAGTTATGAGCCTGCCCTCAGAAATATCTCTACTGAACTGCGTTTACTTCAGTTATGAGCCTGCCCTCAGAAATATCTCTACTGAACTGTGTTTACTTCAGTTATGAGCCTGCCCTCAGAAATATCTCTACTGAACTGCGTTTACTTCAGTTATGAGCCTGCCCTCAGAAATATCTCTACTGAACTGCGTTTACTTCAGCATCAGATATGCCGTCTCCCGTCGAGTTTCTGATTTGTCTTGAGGCAAAAACCACTAAACACGGAGCACCACAAAACACTGCAGCCTTACACTTGAACGATATCCATACAATTACAACTTTACACTATCCATCCAATTAACGCTTTTAAATAAGATGATATCCATCCAATTAACACTTCAAACTCAAATTATATCCATCCAATCAACACTTTACACTGAAATGATATCCGTTCAATGATGGATTTCAATAACATGTCTTCAATAAAACCAACACGTTATATGGAAATGATTTCATTGTAAACTGTTAATGAGTAAAAGATTACTTTATTATTTTGTTCTGAAATTGATTCCATCAATTGAACACTGGCCACAGTCAAATTAATCTTAATAGAGCATATATGGGTCTGCAGATCCCAGAAACATACTTAGTTTTATTGTTACAGCAAAACAGACATCAAAAAAGTTATTTCTGTTTACAGCCATAAGACTTTGCCCTAAAATTATTTTTTCGGTTATGCCCGGGCCTCAGTACTGAATGGGTCTGTGGGTATTTAATTGGCCTTAACGAGGCAGAATAATTAGGCATGGTAATTAAGGATTAGTCTGGTAAGACTGACACAGGAACATACAACAGGAGAGCCAAGGTCATCCACGTCCGCCACGCTTCAGAGAGGATCATGGGATTTCACAGCGCAGCCTGGAAGCGGCAGGACTAATCCGGGCATGTCCGGAATAATGATGGCGCCAATCGAACCCTCTGCAAATGCTGGGTAATAATATGAGAACATAATTTACCTCAAAATCCAACTGAGTTTCCCCAAAGTCTATTGAGAGTCACCTCAACACGCCCCCTGTGAGTTACACAGACCCCCCTGTGAATCAACCCAAAATCCCCCTGTAAGACACCCCAACATAGTCAACCAAAAATAACCTGGATTTGCCAAACTGGACCCATTCTGTGGGTTTAATATTTCACTAGGGATGGATTCTTGTTTTAACATTTTTAGTGGCATCTGGGGTCTACCCGGCAGCTGCAATTCTCCCGCCAACTGTGTTGGCATGCAGAGCATATTCAGACTGTCGGATGATTCTGGAATCGTGCTCTGAAAGCTTGCTGTCATTCCCCTGGTCTGTACACTAACGTGTGTTCTAAATGGCTCTGAGTTAGAGCATCTTCTAATTGTCAGTAAGGTTATGCCATTTGATGTAATCCTGTTTATCTGCATGCAAAATGCATGGCTCTTTTTGTGTCTGTGGAGTCACCACACCTGCACAAGAAGCCGTGCAGTCCATCGACACGCTCACCTGCAAGGCACTGAGCACTTTGGCGCCTGTAGGCCGGGCCTGAACCTGCAAAGCCTCAGCTGCTCATAGGGTTTTCCCCTAGACAAGCCTTCTGCTCCTGACCTTTATCTGGACTCCAAATGAGTGAAACTCAACGGGTCAGATGACATAGAGTGACTCCTTATAAAACACAATGGCAGAAATTACAATGATGAGAAAAATATTAATTAGAACGACAAAGTGAGTAATCAGTTCAATGACCCTATTAGGAAATCTCCAGGAATATGCCGTGGTCACTCGCGAGGATTCGGTACCACGGCAACAGGTGTCCACCAGAACCAAAGCATTAGCGTGCAGCGGACTGATGCACACAGCAGGGGATTTAGAACCTAAAAAAAAGTGTGTGTCTTAAGACAGGAATTTGTGCCTTATAACCCTGGTTATCTGTGCCATTCAGTAGAGGGCAGTGATTCGACAACCTTTTTTAACCAAAGAAAATCTACACATTTCGGTTTATACACAGAATAAACTGTGAATGTTTCAAATACGTAAAAATGACAACAACAAAAAATACATATTCTTGGTCAGAAAGGACCATGGAGTACTTTTCTTATCTGAGAAAAGAACTGCAGCATCAACACAGAAGCAAAACAGCTTGTGATATTATTTCTGTCAGCAGAACAGGGGGGCGAAGGTGGAAATGTATTACAGGTAAATTCTCATATCGGTAGGTTTTTTAACTTATGTGTTTGTTTTCACAAAAAGTGGTGTCGCTGTGTGGAACAGCTTCCAGATTGTATAATAGACAGAGACCCTCAGGGTGTTCAAGTCCAGAGGATACTCTCTAGTCTGTAGGTAGATGATGAGCCAAGACGGGCTGAATGGCCTGTTGTCATCATTATGCATAAAATATATACAGTATATAGAGTGTAGTCTGTAAGTATTTGGACAATGACAATATTTTTGTTGTTTTGGCTCTGTACTCCAGAACATTGGATTTGAAATGAAACAATGAATATGACAGTAAAGAATTACGTTAAGGGCATATGCATCCATGTGGGGTAAACCACATAAGAATTTCAGCTCTTTTTATACATAGCCCCCCCCCCCCCATTTTGGGGGACCAAAAGTAATTGGACAATTGGCTGCTCAGCTGTTTTTTGGCCAGCTGTGTGGCGTTGCATCATTCGCTAACAAAAGGTTGGCTCTAGGTGTGACATTTGCATTAGGAGTCTGTTGCTGTTCTTAGTCAATGCCAGTAAGGTACGCCATCATGTGGTTCAGTAAATCCATCAGATATATAGCCATACCATCGAATGTGTCAAAATCAATTGTTTGTTACATTGTTAAGAACCAAGAATGCACTGGTGAGCAAACAACCTGGTAGACCATGAATGACCACTGTAGTGGATGGCCAAAGAATGCTTTTAATTGTGAAGAAAAACCCATTTTATCCCTATCCCTAACCCTATCCAACAGTTCAAAAAAACTCTTAGATGTGTCAACACCTAAAATAAAATAAAAACTACACCAGCATGACCTCTGAGGGTTCAGAGAATTCTGAAAAGTACAAAAATGTAATTAACACTCCAGATCATACTGAGGCACAATGGAGTGTCTGTACCCTTCTTTATGTGACTCTGAGATGAACACAGACTGCTTCATCGATCAGGCACCAGTCAGTGACTTTTGAGCATAAAAACCCATGCAACTTTACCAACTTTGCTCTGATGGTAAAGATCCAGTCTGACCCCTACCAGACGCTCCACTGAACCCGGACGGACTCTGTTTCCCAACCCGCATCTCGCCTGATCACCGAGACAGAGTTAGCCTGCCACCGTCCACGACATAAACCAAGCTGGTTTATTTTCAACAGCTGTTTTGAGAACACGTTTCTTCAAACTGTTCCTCTACTGTCTTCCTTGCGGCCGGACTTAAGTGAAGATCTGTGCAGGTCCACGTCGACCTGACTGGAAACCTGTCACGACCCGACTTCAGTGAAGAAGGAGTCCACACACCTGCCGGGACCTTGGATCAACTGACGAGCTGACATCACTTACGAAATCGGGACTGGCCTCCCTTTGTTACCGTTAAGTATTGAAATGCATTTTATTTAGTCCTGACATCAATTGATAAGCTATCATAAAACCTGTAAAGCCCAGTTGAGGTCATTTTACTGCTGGTTCCTACTGTTTGTATTTTGTTTTGCTATGTGCGCTTTGGTCGGGAATAGCCAATTTCTCTGACCTTATAGTTTTACACTGTTAAAACTTTATATATATATGAGACTGATAAAACAAGCTAACCACAAAATATAGTTTAGCGTGTCATTAACCCATAACACAAACTAACCTTTCTAAATCGTAGGACTGTTAGCTTCTATATTTAGCCATCACGTAATTATAATTTCCTCTGATTAAGATGAAGTCATAGAATGCTATATCAATTATTGTTTCTATTATTCACATATTCATAGTTGTAGCAATAAAATAAAATGTCATTTTTTCAAGCCATTGTCGTGTCTACGTTATTTCACTAAATTGGGCTCTACTGACGAATAGAATTCTAATTGAGTGTTGAACTTAATTAATTCTAAATAATAGTGTCCAAACCTCACTACAGAAACATCTTATCTGCTCAGATCCAACAAAATGCCTCAAAACTCATTGCCCAATACTTGACCTGGCAGCAGGACAATGACCCCAAATATACTGTGAAATAAGCAACCAAGCAGGACCAAAAAGTGGAATGTTCTTGACTGGCCCATCCTGAATCCAATTGAAAATCCCAAAACAAACAGGAACTGAAACAAACAGGAACTTAAGCATGCACTGAAGATGGCTCCAATACAGGTCTGGCAGAGCATCACCAGGGAAGATACCTAGCATCTGGTGATGTGATTTGGGTCATTGAATGCAAATAATTTGCAACCAAGTATTAAATATGATGACTTAAGATGAGGTTATTCAAATCAAATGTGCTGGAGTAGAGAGCCAAAACAAGAAAAATGGTATCGCTGCCAAAATATTTGGTGTGTGTGTGTGTGTGTGTGTGTGTGTGTGTGTGTATGTGCATGTGTGTGTGTGTGTGTGTGTGCGTGTGTGCGTGAGTGTGTGTGTGTGTGCGTGTGTGTGTATGTGCATGTGTGTGTGTGTGTGTGTGTGTGTGTGTGTGTGTGTGTGACACCTGGTGCTGATTACTTTATTTTTATTTATCACAAATTAAAAAAATGATTTGGGCTAATTACGTGTTTAAGCCATTTACCGTTCCGGAAATGCAATTATCTTTGAAACGGGGTGCCATGTTGAGCAGGACTCACCGTGTTTAATATCTGGGTTTTGAAATGTCTCAACATCGTGTTTTATGAAAGATAATCACTTTGCTACAAGACGTGACTGTGAATACTGTGTGCCACCAGCAGCAGTCAGAGCTCATGCACAGTCTGATAGAATGCCATGTTCTGTTCTGTCCAATGCCGTGCGCAATCAAAATATCCATTACTCTTTTTATTTGTTTGTGATTACTGTAATAATCTTTTTTATTACATTTTAACCATGCCTAGGTTTGTTTAGTGGGCTAGCAACCCGTAATGAACTTAAAGTGAATATTATTACAGAATGGGGACACAGGCAGGTTTCCAGCCCTCCTGTTTGAAAATTACCCTTCACTTCAAAAGGACATTTTATAATTTTCCCTTTTATAAATTTGAAATATAATATGTGTGCATGGGTGTGTGTATGTATGTATGTATGTATGTACTGTATGTATATATATATATATACCTATATATATATATATATATATATATATATATACACACACTGTATATATATATGTGTGTGTGTATGTGTGTGTGTGTGTGGAAGTGATTGCAAGAAATCATTAAGATTCTTAACTTTTAAAAGGAACAATTTTATTGGATGTCATCCATAATCAGCTCCACTGCTGCTGATCACTGATCCATTAGTGTGCTTCAGCTCACATTGAGAAGAAAACGAAGCCACTGCATGCGTCCAATCAGCTTCTATGGGAGATAGAAGACCTTCACTCAACCTTGACAATGTGAGAGCCACTCCTGCCAGAATAATTTCAGCTTCATCGCACGAGACACGGCAGGTTCAGGCTACTTCAACAGAGTCGCTATCTGTGAGCAAATGCATCTGATGAAAGATTATATTTGAAGTGCTGTGCCGTTAAATCATGCCGGCACCACGTTTGCTTTTACTCAATGCCCCACGCACCAGAACAGCCTCTTTCTGGAAATATAAAAATGTTTATCACAGCTTTGCACTTCAATGAGAAGCGTACAGAAAGGTGAGAAGAAACGCACGCCATTTAATTTCTGAATATATCATCAGTAGTGGCCCGGTCTCTCAGAAGGAAGCTTCAGTACCGGCACGTCTTCTGGACTTTGAGTAGCACCATATTGAAAGCTTCAGTACTGGCACGTCTTCTGGACTTTGAGTAGCACCATATTGAAATCTCTTCAGTAGAGTGACTTGCCCTAATCTCTGATCTGACAAAAGCAACCGCACTACAAACACTTGCAGGTGCACAAACACACAGCTGGATTTCAAAACCAAGTCTAATTTTATCATGCTATGTGTGTTTGTGTGTGTGTGTGTGTCTGTGTGTGTGTTTGTATGTGTGTCTATGTGTGTCTGTGCCCACATGCATGTGTGTGTGTGCGCATGCATGTGCATGTTTGCGTGTGTGTGCGCATGTGCGTACACTTGCATGAGTAAGTGTGTATGTGTGTGTCCATGTGCTCTTGCATGTGTGTGGGTGTGTGCACTTGAATATGTGCCTGTATATGTGTGTAATTGTGTGTGTGTGTGTGCATGTATGCATGTGTTTGTGTGTATGTGCATATACACATGTGTGTGTGCGCATGTACGCATGTGTGGGTGTGTGCATGTACGCATGTGTGTATGAATGTGTGTGTGTGTGTGTGTGTGCTTGTACGCATGTGTGTATGTGTGTGTGCATGTACGCATGTGTGTACGTATGTGTGTGTGTGTGTGCATGTACGCATGTGTGTGTGTGAATGTACGCATGTGTGTGTGTGTGCATGTACGCATGTGTGTATGTGCGTGTGTGTGCGTGCATGTACGCATGTGTGTATGTGTGTGTGTGTGTGCATGTATGCATGTGTGTATGTGTGTGTGTGTGTGTGTGTGTACGTATGTGTGTGTGCATGTACGCATGTGTGTACGTATGTGTGTGTGTGTGTGTGTGTGTGCATGTACGCATGTGTGTGTGCATGTACGCATGTGTGTACGTATGTGTGTGTGTGTGTGTGTGTGTGCGTGTGTGTGTGTGCAAGTATGTGTGTGAGTGCCCAGCAGGGCACTTATTATTCAGATTCCCTCGGGTAGTGCAGTACACCCCTTTGTCCCCTAGTTTCAGCACTTAGCTGAAGCAGTAAATCAGCTCTGGCTGCATGTAATCATTAATCAGCACATTACTCACAAACTTTCCACCGTACAGTGATGTCACGCTGTGCTGCATGTTCTGTGGGCTGTCTGTCACCTGCTCCCTGCTGTCTGTCACATGGCAAGCCAACCCTCACACTCACAATTACATAAGCACAGGAACACACGCATACATTCAGGTACACAAACTTACACACACACACACACACACACACACACACATGAGAAAGGACACCCAGGGGGTGTGGCCTGAGACAGGTGGGGGGGGAGACCTGAGACAGTGGGCGTGGCCGGAAACAGGAGGGGGGGGGGGAGATGTACAGGGACCCGCCCTGATGCCTCATAACCCAGCAATTACCCTCATTCTTTGCTACATCTGGACAGGTTCAGGATTCTCACCAGGAGATGGATCACTAAATTATAATTTAATCAATTTTGAACAGATGTTTTATTTAAATCTCATTTATGGAAAGTGCCACCAGGGGCAGCTCTCTTAGAGTTTGTTTTCAGGGAGTATCTACCGCCAAATCATGAACATCTTGTCGCTGTTAAAATACACTGTGCGCTAGCTGTGTCTCAGCATTGGCTTTGTGCATTTGGTGAGTACAATGGAGAATGCTAGCTGGGTTTTGGCATTGTATGTGCCCCGGCTATACAAGAGGCTCAGTTTAAACACCGCTGCCGGTTTACCCACCCTTAACACACAAGCCTGCGTGGCACTCAATTCCGTGCCTGTGATTGGTTGTAATTTGCTTGGTGACAACCCCAATTTACAAGCCCCGGTTAGCAGTGTAATTAGAGATGCCACGCGCATTAATTGTACCCTCTGGTTGCTATTGTTGTACTGATAGACCCAGTAATTGTCTGGAGGCAGTGTCCTGGTGGCTGTTGTCTTGTTTAGCTTCTATCTAAACATAGGCATGGCTTGTGTTCTGCTGTTCTGTGCCTTTAAAAATGCTGTCTAAATGGGTTTTACTATCGTCACGGAAACAGGTTCTTCTACTTTTTCAACCACACGCTGACTGTAATGTCCACCAAACAAGGGTTTCATCAGCTAATTAATTACCTTTACTGATGTAAAATCTACAGATGCATGTAAAAATGCCCTGCAGTAGTATAGTTTAGTCTACATACTTTTCTGGCATTATTGTCAGATTAACACATACACAGCACTGAGGGGACAGGGACTCCTGTTATCCCCATCTTCATCCTCTTCATCCTCAGTCCATCATCATTCACTCACCTAGAACAGCTACTCCTAACAAGTGAGATCTGATAATGCAGAACTGTGGTATGGTTTACTCACTGTAGTTGACCCTCTAGATGTGTGCAAACACAAGGACTTACTGTATGTCTAAACCACAGAAACAGGTGTTTTTATCTCAGTAAAACAGTAAAACAGCAGAATTGACCTGATAAACACATGAATTTACTGGGATGATGTCTGGGTTCGTTAACTTGGAATCTGTCTGTGGCAACGGCAAGCTCAGCTGTTTGTCCTACTGTCCTGAAAACATTTCTCACACACACTCTCTCACACACACACACACACACGCGCACACACACGCACGCAAACAGACACGCACACACACACACACGCACATACACACACACTTGCATGCTCACACACACACAGAGACGCATGCACACACAGACACACGCATGCACACACGCATGCACACACCCGCATGCACACACACACACACACACACACACATATGCCTCCATAAATCATGATCCAGTCTCTGGCAGATATAGCACTGCCTCAGTTTCCAGTGGGATTAGAGTAAAAAAAAAAGAATGGTTCTGGTTACACATTTAATACATACACGAGCCCTATTTTTTCTGAGTAAAACTATCGTAAACATTAATGTTGTTTTGGGGTAATTTAGACTGGGCCACAGTGCCATTAGGGCATATAAAAGCATGTTAGATCAGAAACTGATATTTCATTTTCATCCTTGTTTTTTTTTTTTTTTTGCGCTAGCGCAGGGCGGATATAGAACAGGGGGGGGAGGGGGGGAGGTCGGGGCAGCGTTACTTCCTTCACTCTCTTAAAATAGAGCTCATTGTGTCACAAAGCCGTCTCAATTATTCACGTGTGTCAGTCTGTAGGCTCTGGTGGTGGGTTCAACTCTGCAAAGCGGCGGTAACCAATCCACCCCCACATTTCCCTGCTATGCAGAGGATAAATTATGCAGCACTGAAGGGTCCTGATTTAGATGTGAAAGACAGACAGTGCACATAAAATCAGCCTGAAAGGAGATTATCTGATTCTGTCCCAGTTGTGTGCCGATGATGTCAGAGCACAGTTCTTATTGAGGAACGGGACGCAGTCCTACAGATTTCACTGCAGCAAAGCTGAGCTCCAGAAATACACGGGATATCACCCACACACGGGCAGCATGTCCCCACACATGGGCAGCAAGTCCCCACACACGGGCAGCAAGCCCTCACACACGGGCAGCAAGCCCTCACACACGGGCAGCAAGCCCTCACACACGGGCAGCAAGTTTTCACACACAGGTAGCAAACCCCCACACACGGGCAGAAATTTTCCACACACAGGCAGAAATTCCCCACACATGGGCAGAAATTCCCCACACACGGTATCTGCAGCAGTGCCTGAACATTTTACCACCAGCTAATTCCATAAGCATAATTCGATAAGCATAATTTGATAAGCAGAGTATTTCAGGTACAGATTTCAGACTCAGGTCTGACTTAGCAGCACCCATAATTCCACAGGTTAAACGTGTATGTTTACGGCCGAACACATGCCATAGTCAGCAAGCTCTTTAGAGCTTCAGCTTTGGAAAAAGCACTCTTTTGTGTGTTCGCTATACAACAGATGAAACGCTTGAAATAAAACATGTTAAAACCCAAACGGATGAGAGCTGCGGGATGTTTCAGGGTCTGTTAAATTCATTCTGGATGGTAAACATTTGCATTTCCACTAAAACTGGCAGCCAGGTGCAGAATAAAGTGGCAGTGTCACGAGTGACAGTCTCTGCACAAGGTTAAAGTAGTGAACATAAATCACCTAAATTAGATGATGGACATACAGCCATCACTGGAGACCAAGAGAAGTGATGCTCTCTTTGCTGGTAAAATCATTGAAACTTTAAGACAGAAATTAAGTAGATTATTTTTTCTTCTGGTGCAGTTTTCTCATTCATTTTCTCCTCCAGACATAAAAAAAAACATTAAAATATTCTAATTTCTGAAGACAATTAAAGGGTCTCTCTGATATAAAGCACCTCAAATAAAATAAACTATTTATGTTGAAGAGACTCAAAGTGTTGTTTGTTTTATTTGTCTTCACAAGAGTTTATAAATGACAGAAAAATTTGAGCATTTTTGTACACACATTTCAGCGTGAGAAGCAAGTGGGTGTGTATGGTAATTGACAGTAGCTTTTTGGATGAAAGTCCTGTATTAAATTAGTAAGGGATTTGGAACTGGTAGCTTCAGACAAAACACAAATTAAACTGAGAAAGAAAGAAATGAACTTTATATTTTTAGATATGAAAGCTGAATAAAAAATTACTTTAACTTTAAATGGAATTTTTTACAAGGTAATGGCAAACTGATATCTGAAGTTGAGGGAAAATGTGATTAATTCTGAGTTGGCTCCAACCGAACCCCTAAAATTCAGGCATTTTCTAATTTCACAATGAAACTGATGAGAGTAATCTATCAAATAAATCTATCGGAAAATAAATAAATAATTGAGTACTACAATGGATCCCCAAAATATTAGTATTGGGGTCTGTTAAAAAAAAATCTGAATAAACTCAACATTTGTGCTTAACTATAACATAAACAGAGGGAGAGAGGGAGAGAGAGAAGGAGAGAGAGGTAAAATACTGCCATTTTGTTTGTATCTCTTGCGATTAGTCATGAACACATCAATCTTATGTAATCTGTGAGGTTGTTGCCACTGAAACCCACAACCAGATGTTAAGAGTCACACACAAGAGGCACCATGAGGGTTCATCATTTCAAACACATTTTGCAGAAGTAAAATAAGAGCCCATTTGCTCCAGCCGAGTGCCGTGGCGTTAGATTCTAATTCAGGAAGGGGACAGTGAGCGCCATCACTCCAAATGGATTGTCTCTAGTTCCACTCATCTGAAGCCAAGTATTGAGAACTTTCCAGTCTGACACAGCATTGCCAGATGCCTGGAATTTGTATTCCCCTAAAATGCTGCTCAAAATCCTCAGTCAATTTTAAACCACATAAAAAATCTGCAGGATTTTATACCCCCCCCCCCCCCAGTGCCTTTCTTTTAAAACTCCCTCACCATTGGCTCCCATCCATCATTACTCTGTAACTTTCCAGATTAATCTTTCCAAACTGGCCGCAGCCAGCTGACATGCGGCATGGCGGTATATTGTTGGATTAGTAGCACTCACTCAGGAGTCACTCACTTGCAGTTTCCTCTTCCTCTAGTGTTACGATGTGGAAACATGTTTCCCATAAATAGAGAGAATAAAATAATCCTCCTGGCTGAACTGTAGTAGCAGAGATACAACTGGTGATAGAGCTGCGTTAACACGTCTTCATGCGCACAGTAATACAGGCGGTCGACTCTTAACAGAGCTCATTACTGAGGTCTGTGTTAGATTGAAAACAGCAAACCTTGAGGAATCAGAAGAGACCTCTGAAGAGGTTTCCGGCCAGCGAAAACCTCCCGACAACCGTGTTTAAATGTGAGGAAAACCTTTCCGTCAGTCGCCCTACATTCCGCTCTACGTGAGACTGCCTAGAGAGGAGAGCAGAATAGAAAAGACAGGAGATAAAAATGACTGCACAAATATAGCAGGAAGAGAAAGGCAACATAAGGATGAATATTTAAAGAGGAAAGAAACAAGCAAGCAACTGGACTCGGTGAAAAAATAATCATCAGTAGAAAAACTCCCTTAATAACAGACGTGTACCATGTAGCATACACGTATAACATAAAGCACATGAAAAACAATACAATATTAACAATAATAATGTTATTTTTGTAAAGATGCTTCACTTCAACATCTGATATTGATTTTGTACAATCAGGTAAATCTCAAACATTGTATTTATCATTTTCCACACAAATATATAAAACATATAAAACCAAAATTAGTTATGTCACTGTAATTTGGTGACACTCTTCACAGTTAAAGGCTCATTTCGTTATCAAAGTAAAAGTGAATTGGAGAATCACTCAGTATTATGTTTGACAGTGAAAGGCTTAGACGAGTACTGGTTTATTAGTCCTCTACCGACAGACCTTTACAGAAAGCCTTTTATACAGTTAGTGAACTCTTGTGGGCGGCACAGAATAATCGTCTTTCATCGCGTTTATGTAGGCTAACTGACAAAAGCGGAGTCACCTCGAGAAAAAAAGAAGGCCGGTCCTCATGCCCGCTCAGTGTGCACGCGCTTTTAGACCTGGGGAGGGAAAGGCTGATGCAGCATATTTATAGAGCTGGGTTTTTAAATCGACTCTGGCGATGTACACTGTTAAAAGACAGCGTGCTTAAATGCTTCTACAACCTCAAAAGTGGAGAACAGCCTTCTCTGTCATGTTTGAAAAGCCAGCAACCACATCACAGAATTCTGCATGAAACACCAGCGTCGGTGCCTGTGGCCTACGCTGTCGCCGCCGACGGAAGAATCATCTTCACCGTAATGTGTACGCCCATCCCAGCCAACGACATCTTAAATTATTTTTTTTTTTAACAATGAAACACTGAAAGTACCAATTTTCCCATATTCAGTTTCCAGTTCACACACAATTTCACCAGTTCACACCATATGTTTGCAGTCCTCCCCAAATTATGCACCCTGCCTCATCATTTTGGGAGCGTGCAGAAAATCACGCGTGCTCCTCTGAAACACACAATGGGGATCAAAATGCCCTACTGTGCAATCCAAAAGGAACAGCATCATAAATGAATAACTGAATCTGTCATTGTCATTAAATGATTTGAAAGACTGTTAGTGTTTACAAATGCATTCATAATAAGCGTTGCTTTACACGATTTGCCACTAAATTCCTTTCATTTTTACATTTTACCATCATACTATTATTGTTGCCTCAAGGTTTATATGAAACAAAACAGACTCTGGTCTTTTTTAGCACTTCTGCTGTGAGCCATTAAGAAGAGTACAAGTCTTGGTAAAGGGTTCAACTCCAGGCATTAATGGAAAAATGCTTTAGTCTCATTCAATAGCAGGAGCTGTCAGGAGGCAAACCGACATGCAGAAAAGGATCAGTAGAGAATTTGTCTGAGAAACTGTCACAGCAGCCGTCTCAGAAGACGCTCCTTCCAAAGAACCGGATCCATGATGGGTCTCCTTCTGATGTTAATAATCAAGCAAGATTTTATTTCATTTTTTAAAATGTAGCCTCATTCCCGAGCAGACCAGCTGTTGAGATGCAGAGTTTGTGCGGAGACTGCTCTGTGGCAGAACGCGGCTCGAGTGTTTCACAAAGCCATTATTAGCCTCGTCTCTGCAGCAGACATCTTACACCGCCTCCCTGCTTTTTTCCCGCTCAGAGTGTCCATCTCAGCACAGAGGAAAAAGCACCACACAAAGAAAGAGATAAACCCGCAGTTTGAGGAGAGAAATGGATTATGAATGCATCATCAAAGGGCAAGCAGCTGTTAGCTACAGTGGCATTACAAGGGTATTAAAATGTACATGATCATGATTTATATATATATATATATCTAATTTTAAAAATAAAAAATTGAAATATATGTATGCTATCAAACTTGAGTGTGTTATTAAGCATCCACCAAAGTTTGCATTAAAAAATATACATATAAATACAATAAAACACTGCTCAAAAACAGCTGAATTAACTGATCAGACCTGTATTAGGACGGTCGGGCCATGGTCGTAATATTCTACCGAGCACGCTTGATTGACATTCCTCTGTCCAAGAAGACACTCGGCATCTCACACAACAAAAACTTTCTGCCCCAGGGCCCACTGGAAGGGCAGCATTTCACTCTGTTTTTTCCCATCTGAATAATAAAATTTGGATACAACACAAGACAGGTTGGATACAACACATTAACAAAGAAAGAGCAGCTGCTTGATGATGATCATTTCTAATGTCTGTTTGAAATTGATAGAGTGTAACTTTATTCTTTTGTTAATGGCAACGTCTGGCTGTGACGTTGCGGTACTTCAGGGTTGTGCTGGTGTTTCAAAACAGTTCAAAGATGGAAAAGGAAAACTAGCACTCACAAAAATCTTCTGAATTATTTTAGACAGGCAGCATGTCGGTTTGAACGTGAAACTGCTGATGAAGGTTTTGTAATCTAAATATATTCAAACAGACACGCTGCCTGTCTAAAATAAAGAAGAAGATTTTAGATCTTTGTAAGTGAGCGTTGATTTCTCTTTTCTATGTTTGCCTCATAGAAGGGCCAGTGCTATTGACAGCAGCAGTTAATGTCTACAGCAAATGTTTGAAGTCGCTGGTTGCATCAACACATTTAACGTGTTATTACTGCTAATCAAACACATTTTATTCGCTACTTTTTTTTCAGGAGGGGGGGTGTTGTTGTTAGTGATATAGGGCACTCAGCATTTCACCATTCAAAATATTCAGGCTCAGACCTTTTGTCATCCATCAATCTATTGCAATCAAGCTCAGATGGAAAAAAACCCAGAGATGCACTGGCACTCCAGAACCTGGGTTGCCCACTCCTGCCCCACGATCTGGTATCTGTTAAGGCATTGTTCCAGTGTGTGGATGGCCCGAGAGTCTGGTATCTGTTAAAGCACTGTTCCAGTGTGTGGATGGCCCGAGAGTCTGGTATCTGTTAAAGCACTGTTCCAGTGTGTGGATGGCCCGAGAGTCTGGTATCTGTTAAAGCACTGTTCCAGTGTGTGGATGGCCCAAGAGTCTGGTATCTGTTAAAGCACTGTTCCAGTGTGTGGATGGCCCGAGAGTCTGGTATCTGTTAAAGCACTGTTCCAGTGTGTGGATGGCCCGAGAGTCTGGTATCTGTTAAAGCACTGTTCCAGTGTGTGGAGGGTCCCCACGGTCTGGTATCTGTTAAGGCATTGTTCCAGTGTGTGGATGGCCCGAGAGTCTGGTATCTGTTAAGGCACTGTTCCAGTGTGTGGAGGGTCCCCACGGTCTGGTATCTGTTAAGGCACTGTTCCAGTGTGTGGAGGGTCCCCACGGTCTGGTATCTGTTAAAGCACTGTTCCAGTGTGTGGATAACCTCAGAGGATGGTATCTGTTAAGGCATTGTTCCAGTGTGTGGATGGGCCCCACAGTCTGGTATCTGTTAAAGCACTGTTCCAGTGTGTGGATGGTCCGAGAGTCTGGTATCTGTTAAGGCACTGTTCCAGTGTGTGGAGAGTCCCCACAGTCTGGTATCTGTTAAAGCACTGTTCCAGTGTGTGGAGGGTCCCCACGGTCTGGTATCTGTTAAAGCACTGTTCCAGTGTGTGGAGGGTCCCCACGGTCTGGGATCTGTTAAAGCACTGTTCCAGTGTGTGGATAACCTCAGAGGATGGTATCTGTTAAGGCATTGTTCCAGTGTGTGGATGGGCCCCACAGTCTGGTATCTGTTAAAGCACTGTTCCAGTGTGTGGATGGTCCGAGAGTCTGGTATCTGTTAAGGCACTGTTCCAGTATGTGGAGAGTCCCCACAGTCTGGTATCTGTTAAAGCACTGTTCCAGTGTGTGGAGGGTCCCCACGGTCTGGTATCTGTTAAAGCACTGTTCCAGTGTGTGGATAACCTCAGAGGATGGTATCTGTTAAGGCATTGTTCCAGTGTGTGGATGGGCCCCACAGTCTGGTATCTGTTAAAGCACTGTTCCAGTGTGTGGATGGTCCGAGAGTCTGGTATCTGTTAAGGCACTGTTCCAGTGTGTGGAGAGTCCCCACAGTCTGGTATCTGTTAAAGCACTGTTCCAGTGTGTGGAGGGTCCCCACGGTCTGGTATCTGTTAAAGCACTGTTCCAGTGTGTGGAGGGTCCCCACGGTCTGGTATCTGTTAAAGCACTGTTCCAGTGTGTGGATAACCTCAGAGGATGGTATCTGTTAAGGCATTGTTCCAGTGTGTGGATGGGCCCCACAGTCTGGTATCTGTTAAAGCACTGTTCCAGTGTGTGGATGGTCCGAGAGTCTGGTATCTGTTAAGGCACTGTTCCAGTGTGTGGAGAGTCCCCACAGTCTGGTATCTGTTAAAGCACTGTTCCAGTGTGTGGAGGGTCCCCACAGTCTGGTATCTGTTAAGGCATTGTTCCAGTGTGTGGATGGCCATAGATTCTGGTATCTGTTAAGGCGCTGTTCCAGTGTGTGGATGGGCTCCACGGTCTGGTATCTGCTAATGGCCCTGTCACACTATTACGTATGAGAGAAATGTATGAGTTGCATATGTAAATTCATAAAATAACTCTACGGTACACCTTCATGTCGGCGTATGTCAGCCTATGACCAGCGTACTCGACCTATGAGTAACGTACCTCTAGCGTAATTCTAGCGTATTCAGTGTATGCCTAGCGTGTGCTTAGCGTATAAACCATACGTCCGAAAACGCACAAGATTTTTAAGCATGCTTAAAAAACTTTTTGTGCCTCGCCGTATGCCAGCGTATGCCTTCGTATGCGACCGTGCTTGAAACGTATACAACCTATGCCTAACGTACCCCTAGCGTATGTCAGCGTATATCAGCGTATGAGTGATATTTTTCATACGCTGGCATACGCTAGTACGATACGCAGTAGTGTGGCAGGGCCATAAGGCACTGTTCCAGAGTGTGGATGGGCCCCACGGCAATGCATTGATTAGAGTCACCCAGAAAAAGAGGGATTCACTTCTCACCAGCGACCCCTGTTGGTCAAGTGGGTGCTGGTGAGCAGTGAGTCCATTTGCTTAAGCTACATGTGAAAGCAGTGATGTAACATGTTTTGTAGGAGAGGGCATGCTTGTCTGCATCCTCCTATATAGTTAGAAGAATATTGAATAGTTGGTAAATAAGATTGTGTTTTAAAGTGAGATAAATCAGTGGGGGAAAAGACTAAATAGGGTGAACATGTTAACAGCCTATTTCAAAATCACAGTTTTCTTTCTCAGACAGCCTCAATCTGCACTCCAAAATGAAACCTCACGTTTTCTTTAAAATGAATATTTGAAGACCAGTGTAGGCAAACTGAAGAATAGGAAATGACAGTAAAGGATTTATAAGAATGGTAATTCGGATGATAAATATAATTCACAGCATGGCCCTGTTCTTATTTGGAAAGGGAATACATTTAAAAACGGCTTCCTCTGGGCTGTCCAGCATTTGAAACAAGACAGTGATTTATGAAATGTTACAGTTTTTATGAAATAATAGGGTGATTCATGAAATGCTCCAGTGATTTATGCAGAAGCATTGTCTATTGCAGGACATCGGCAAACGAGTTCACATAAAGTAATAGTGTGAGTTTAATTTGGTGGATTATGTTAAACCTGCTGAATAAAACCAAAATTTATAACCGACTCACCAACTTACTTGATTAGGCAGTTATGTTTTTAGAAACCTTAGAAGTGTTTATAAATAACACACAGAGAAAAACACCAAGATTACGCCACTAAAAATTTAAATTTGTATTTAAATTTGTACCCGTAGATTCAAAGTACAATATTGAAATGGAAATAGAACCCTTTCAACATTCAAAATGTCTTAGAATATTCAAAAGTCTCTGTAAATCAACAGGAGAGTCTCCATGTCCTTTTTGAAGAAAACAAAAATCACTTTCTTTGCCGAAATGTAACTAATACAGCCCCCCCCCCACCAAAATTGTCTTAAAGTCTCAAAATAGATCACCAAAACAAGAATAAAAAAAGCAATATATTGCAGAAAGAGATGACTTGACCACACTGGATTTGCTCACCCAATAGCCAACCTGGATCTTCACTGGGTGTAGTATATTCCACGCTCACAAAGAATATACTAATACAATCCGTTAAAAAAGTGGTTAACTGTGAGTTTTTTATATTCCATCACTGGCCTTTTGGATTTACTGTCAAGTTAAACAGCCACCCCATCACCAGCCATTACAGAGCTTTCCTCGAAGCAGCCATTTTGTCATTCGTATCTGGACGCCATCTTGAGAGGTTCAATAAGAGGTGTAAACCATAAACCTTTGAGTTTATAGGGCCATTCACAGCTATTAACACGTGTCACATATACAAATAAAGAACAAAAGACAGACATTCAGTCGGAATGTTTACATTACAGGGTTTATATTATAAACATAAACAGTTAATTATACTGTGTTCTGAGCACATTATATACAGTCACAGGTTCAGTTATCTCTAATCCTCCACCAGTGCCTCATGTGCATTGCTGGTTATTTGCGCACTCCAGTGTATTTCAATCCATTCCAGAAAATTCTAAACCATTTCAGCACAATCAGAAATATCCCATCGCATACCTCCGAGTCTACTACACACATATTCAGTACTTACTCAGTGCATACTCTGCCTTTTGTTCAGCACTTAATCAGTACATAATTTATTTAGCACTTACTCTGCACATATTTAATGAACATATTTTTCATTGGTTATGTAGCTGTTAAGGCAGTCCTACTCCATGGAATTCTGTATGGCTGGGTTTTCATGGAGTAGCACTGCCTTAACAACAAATATAAAATCCACGCACGCACACACACACACACACACACACACACACGCACACACACACACACACACACATATGTACTCACACATTTCCCAAACTAATGCAAAACTCCAATATCTCTGCAAACTGAAGTATGGATGATGAATGTCCATTTTCTGCCAGTCATATTCATATCCAAAATCATATTCTAATTTAAACGAGATTATGTTCCACCACCTGATTGGTTTGTCATGTAGAGGTCAGTGGAAATTATATATGTGGATAATATCAAAATAATGAAGGCTCCAGTCATTATTAGGTTATAAATTAGTTTACATAATGTATTACAACATTGTCTTTTGACAGTGCAATTCAAAATATGCGCTTAGTCACACAGGGAGATTTAATTAAATTTGATCAAGCTGTGTTTACATAATATTGCTTTAGATTGGCCCCCTAATAAATAATGCACCCGTCTTCTCAAAATGTTATACATTATGTAAATATAATATATAACGTACAATAGCTGATACCCTTGATCATAATTAAAATATGATGAGATCATATGACCACAAAGTCTGGATGCAATACATCAGTCTGCTTAGCAGGGAAGGAAGAGGGCACATGACAAGACAAGGACATTTCCCTCAAATGCGATATAAACTATTAATCAAAATAATCTAAACTTTATTCAAATAACAGCTCAGATGGACTGGCTCAACTTGTGTTTTTTGCAAATAAAAAAAAAAAACATATTTCAGGTACAAAATTTCAACACTTTGTATATTTTTCTGCAGTTCATACAGAGTTCAGTACTTGTCTTTGCTTCTGTTTCTGCTTCCTCATTATTTGTCTGGTTCAGTTGTGTTGGATTCTCAGAGACAGAGAAGAAAAAACAGGTGTAAAATGTGAGTAGGTCAGAATCCGTCTTTCCTACTCCTACTCCCATCTCTTCTACAGAACCCATTTGTCCAATAGAACCCATCTTTTCGACAGAACCCATCTCTCCAAAAGACCCTTTTACGGTTTGTAAACAACCATGATGTAATGCGCGTGCAGACGCTAACTGGAGGCAGAAACGCTAACTGGAGGCAGAAAAGCTAACAAAGTTCTGTCAAGGGCAGTTAGTGTCCATCAACAGGAGCTGCACTTCCTGCATTTGTCTGCTGCTGCAGCTGCAAACTCTGCATTGACACACTGCTTGTTATCTGAAGAGACTACAATGAGCCTAAATAAACATTAATTAAAAAGATATTGAGGAACATGTTTAAACTAACACGTATGCGTTTTTTAGGCTACTTAATGCTGTAAACTCAGAACATTCACTGCGGATGTTCTAGACCAGGGGTGTCAAACTCCGGTCCTGGAGGGCCGCAGTGTCTGCTGGTTTTTGATGTGTTTCAGCACAAGTGATTCATTTAAGTCACTGATTGGCTAAGAAGTCCAAACACCTTCTCAATGCTTTAACTGGGTGCTAATTAAAAGGAAACCACAAATACCTGTAGACACTGCGGCCTTCCAGGACTGGAGTTTGACACCCCTGTTCTAGACTTATAACGTTATTCATTTTAGTGGCCCAGTGTTTTCTAGTCAGGGTTTTCATCATCAGTGGTGGCTTCTACAAATTTAAAGCCAGTAACATTAGCTAACCTAGCAGGTAGCTATATCATGATGGACTGCAGCAGCGTTATTGTTGGTTTTCCATTCATTATCTAGTAGAGTTAACGTTAGTTGTTTCCAACTAACATTAGGTGAAGTGACTTCTAACCAGTCTTGGCTAGCTAACTAACCTCTACATGTTTACCATATTGACTGAACATCAGCACGGCCGCCACAAAATAAAAAGTGATGGTCAATAACGGGATTTATTCAGGAGATGCGTGTTTACAGAGGCACAGTCATCACAGATGAACAACTGCATTGACATCGACAAGGCAACGAAAGGTAGCCTAACTTTTTATTCACCCCCAATGATAAAAAAAAGTTATCTCTCTCTTCGCTGTCCACTATCGCAATTTATCTCCCCTCGGTCGACGATCGCTATTTAAATTAAACCTTCAACGGAGTGTAATGGCTAACATAAGGGTACTGTTACCCCCAACACCTATAAGCTAACGTTAGCTATACAACATATCATGCCACCACCGCAGATAACCTCAATGTAAACAATGGGGAAATTTAAAAAAAACTCAGACACACAATGCACATGATCTAACTTTAGTTATGATAAATCACCAGCAACAATATCCACAAACATAACGTAGCAATTTAGCAAAGTATGTTGCCTGATATGAAGTGTACACACCCGGGTATTAGGCTATCAATATGAATCTGCCTGGTGAATTGCTTGAATCCAGAAATGCTGAAGGTATCCTTTTTTATTAAAACAACCTTATTGTTTTGGCACCCAAAGTCGCAACAGGTTGATGCCATTTTAGCAGTTTGTTTCATTTATAAGCAGCTAGCTATATATAAATATGCACTCATCAGCTGTTTGGAAAAATAACTGATTATTTTGCCTCCAGTTACAGTACACACGCATGTTGTTGCTGTTATGACGTTGTTTGTAAAAGGGTCTATAGAACCCATCTTTTCTACAGAACCCAACTTTCCAATAGAACCCATCTCTTCTACAAAACCCAACTCTCCAATAGAACCCATCTTTTCTACAGAACCCATCTATCCAATATAACCCATCTCTTCTACAAAACCCAACTCTCCAATAGAACCCTTTTTTTCTATAGAACCCATCTATCCAATAGAACCCAACTCTTCTACAGAACCCATCTCTCCAATGGAACCCAACTCTTCTACAGAACCCATCTCTCCAATAGAACGCATCTCTTCTACAAAGCCCATCTATCCAATAGAACCCACATTTTCTGCAGAACCCATCTCTCCAATAGAACCCAACTCTTCTACAGAACCCATCTATCCAATAAAACCCACCTTTTTTACGGAACCCATCTATCCAATAGAACCCATATATTCTACAGAACCCATCTATTCAATAGAACCCAACTCGTCTACAGAACACATCTCTCCAATAGAACCCAACTCTTCTACAGAACCCATCTATCCATTAGAACCCAACTTTTTTATGGAACCCATCTATCCAATAGAACCCATCTTGTTTATAGAACCCATCTTTTCTACAAAACCCATCTATCCAATAGAACCCACATTTTTTGCAGAACCCATCTCTCCAATAGAACCCAACTTTCCTACAGAACCCATCTATCCAATAAAACCCAACTTTTTTACGGAACCCATCTATCCAATAGAACCTATATCTTCTACAGAACCCACCTCTCCAATAGAACCCAACTTTTCTACAGAACCCATCTCTCCAATAGAACCCAACTTTTCTACTGAACCCATCTATCCAATAAAACCCAACTTTTTTACGGAACCCATCTATTCAATAGAACCCATCTCTTTTACTGAACCCATATATCCAATAGAACCAATCTCTTCTACAGAAACCATCTATCCAATATAACCCATCTCTTCTACAAAACCCATCTATCCAATAGAACCCAACTTTTTTACAGAACCCATCTATCCAATAGAACCCATCTCTTCTGCAGAACCCATCTATCCAATAGAACCCAACTTTTCTACAGAACCCATCTATTCAACAGAACTAAACTCTTCTACAGAACCCATCTACTCAACAGAACTCAACTCTTCTACAGAACCCATCTATCCAACAGAACTCAACTCTTCTACAGAACCCATCTATCCAATAGAACCCAACTCTTCTACAGAACCCAACTCTCCAATAGAACCCAACTCTTCTACAGAACCCATCTATCCAATAGAACTCATCTCTTCTACAGAACCCAACTCTCCAATAGAACCAAATTCTATTGCGGTATACAGGGTTATGTTTGCAGTATTCTTAGATCTGTGGACCTCAGGTGAGATCTATCCCATGAGATGACAAGTAAAACATTATGAAGCATTCATAATGCTCTTTATAATTGTCATATAATGCTTTTGTAATTCTCATGAATGCCTAATGAATGCTTTATGAAGATGCAGTTAATGTAATGTGTTAATCATTACCAAAAATGTATTTAAAATATAGAGAAATGGAGCTTGTTGCGTTAATCATAGTCAACAGAGCGGTACAAAGGCTAGAGCCAGCCCTGCCTGTAGAACCCAACTCTCATGTGGAAGCAAACTCTCCTGCAGATCCCAGCTCTCCCATAGAATACATCTTCACTGAATCGACACTTATTATTTTAGTATTTTAGTGTCTTTTATTAGCTGTGTCAAGCCATTTTTCCCTTTTAAATGATAATTCTAATGTGTGAAATTCGGTATCTCATATTTTGCCTGTAATAGAGGGCCGTTCTCCGCTTGCCTGCTGTTTCTCTCCTGAGCATGTACCCTCACTTAATCCATGCCCATTTCAGAAATAAGCCCTTGTCTTTTCACTCAGATTGATGATCATGCGGAATAAATATTCATGTGTTCATTTGCATTTAGACATCAAGTTCTACATCGGAGAGCAGTTAGTTCCTACACTGCTGGCCGGCGTGTCTGTACGGGGAGTGTGGGAAGAGCAGAACTGCCCAATGTTTAGGCTGAGGCAGGACCAGGGGGAGAACACAGGGTCATATCCCATGTGACAAATTACAGTTTTATCTCGTGGCAGAGCACTGGCCCTGAGCCACAAACATCTGAAAATATCCAGAGCTATAAAATGAAGAGGGATCTGGAAGAAGAGGGGGACTGAGGAACAAACGAAGTGAGCAAGTGTGGAGGTGGCACTGCACCATGAGTTAAACCCCTCAAAGGTCTGTTCTGACCCCATGTGAAGGTCCTCCTATATGTTGAGCTCCCAGAGAGACTGTGCCCCAATCTCTCTGGCAACAGCCCCAAGAAACAGTACAGTGTTGGTTTATTCCCATGTCTTAACCTCTGAAAGAGCACAGTGTTGGTTTATTCCCCATTTGTCCTAACTTCTGAAACAGCACAGTATTGGTTTATTCTCATTTGTCCTAACCTCTGAAACAGTACATTGTTGGTTTAATCACATTCATTCTAATCTCAGAAAGAGCACAGTGTTGGTTTATTCCCATTTGTCCTAACCTCTGAAACAGTACATTTTTGGTTTATTTCCATTTGTCCTAATCTCTGAAACAGTACAGTGTTGGTTTATTTTTATGTCCTAGTTTCTGAAACAGTACAGTGTTGGTTTATTCCCACGTCCTAACCTCTGAAACAGAACGGTGTTGGTTCATTAGCGAGAAGAGACATGCAACAACTCTCTGACCTTTGACCTCAGATCTTTCTCCTCTGTCTTCCAGTATTTTTTCTGGTCTAGATGAAGAAAAAATGCTCCAGTGCTCCTCATGTTATTTCCTGAATGAATTTAGAGCTCAAAGTAGATTTCATTCTGTTACGAGAGAGAAGGAGGGTCTCTGTCTTTATTAGTGATGAGAGTTTTATATATCTGACACCTCTGATCAGAGAAGTGCTTTGTTACATTCAGTGCTTTGATGCAGTGGAATCATTCATCTGACCAATGCCCTCATATCGGAAACCACGTAAGGAATTAGCTCTTCACCTTTTCTGTTGGCATTGCTTTCTGTCACATTATATGAAGTCAGAGCAATTTATGAAAGACAGGTCTGCAAACAGCACTCGGACTATATTGTGTGGTTTATGCATTCAGTTTAGCGTGCAGTGTCAGACGATCTTCTGTTCACTGATTCCCTTTACCTCTAGCAAGACAGGGCTGCGTGCATTAGCAATCACTACTAAACAGAAGAGAGGAGTACCTGATGTTCTGCACGCTCTCAACAACCCGGCTTGTCAGCCACAATCCAGCAGAGTAAAGAACAACTTCTCAGGGCATGGAGAGGTTTCCGGGGTGGAGAAGATCACAGGTAAGACAGAAGTTTCTGGAAAAAGCCTCCTTCAAACCCATAATTTAATCTTCCCCCCCCCCACCCCCACACACACACACACTTCAGAAATCACTTTACCACACACAGTATGTGACCATTCATACTTCAAACTGAGCAGGGGAATGCATGGGAAAGAAAACCTGCAAGAACACAGGCCCTCCTGAACCTTTTGTACTCTACAGACATACTGGCTAAAACAACTAATAGACGAGGCAACTTAGAATTATAATAATTACAATTGAATGAGAATGTAAATAGCAAACAAGCTAATACATGCAATTATGTGCTTTAGTCAAACATGGTGACAGATGGATTCTTAACTGGTGGATATTAACCTTAATTGTAATTATATGGTAATTATAGTCACATTGCTCATATATCTCATATTTCATTGCAGCCATATTGCTCATGGTAGCCATGTTCCTACAGACAACGCAGACGAATGAACATGAAACACGGCCGAGCGGAGATTATTCATAACGAGCTGTTCGAATGAGCCCTGTGGATAATGAGGACTAGCAATCGTCCGCTCCAAACTTCTTTCAGTGCAATTTCACTAGAGGACAGAAGAGTTATGGCGCAGATCTCAGTGTGTAAATGTATCTTGGCATCACTCCCTGTTAACCTGCCAGGTTTAGTGATTTTTCTTCAGAACCCATGTAGAGTTTATTGTTGTTTTGGTCCAAATTGGTGGCGAGCAGGAGAAATGATACTAAGCCAGGGTGCGTTTGAACCTTCGGGCGAGCCTAATTATATCCGGTGGACTTACGAACGGGCGCGGCGAACATTCTCAAGCAAGTTTATTTGTTTATTTATTTATTTCCCTAATTTGAACTTTGTTAAAATGATTTCTGGTGCTTTTGCCTGCGCTGAGGTGTGAAATCATTTTGACACATTAATGGAGGCCCCGCCTGAGGGTCACGTTTACAGCCGCCGAGTTGTTTGGGGCTGGATGAGGTGCTGCTGTTAATGCTGCTTCATTTCAGCTTTTAACTGCTCACATAATTAGCGAACCGACAGAGAACCTCAGTCTCGCTCAATCAATATAATATGATAAGCGCATGCAGACCCAATATGACATATGAAAGCTTTATTAGCGCAATTGGACTGTCTAAAAATACGCCTTCCTTCTTTCTCTGTGGCATTACTCATCCCCGAAGCCCAGGTGTAATGAAAGCTTAATGTTTGCACTGCTAATAACGCCAACGTGTCTCTCATCAAAAAATTGTAGGCAAATAAGCAAGATACACAATAACACACATGCACACTTGCTCAGTTTTGGAAAAGTCAACACTACTAGAATTTATACAGGAATCAAATGTATTCTGTCCGAGTAAAATCTATCAGAGTTGATTTTTTTATTGCATAGGCCGGAAGCATGAGCCCAAAGAGCGGGGCAAATAATAGATAGTTTAAAAATGTGTCTAAACTGTATTTTAATGCCATACTGTATGCATACTGTACTGAAGAGTATTTGGAGCAAATTAGCTGGCCTGGCTCTAGATTATGAAACAGTGCCTCGTGACTCAGGACTATGACTTTGAGACAGCGAGAAGGTTATGAGTGGGAGTTGCTGTAAATGGTCTGGTCAGGTGAGTTCTGCCTGCCTGAGTCTCTACTCTAGGGGTGAAACAGGTGCTGGATGTTGGGCTCGGCCTGGGAAGTGATGGACATGCGAAGAAGGCCGCCCCCGACTCATTAGCATACTCTTATGAGGAGGAGCCGTCAGGCGGCCGGAAGGCTCCGCTGCAGCCAGGGCACAGTTTACCTGAAAGTGACATGGAAAAAACGGGCACTGGCAAAACGTGGGGCTTTACGGATGGACGGACGGACAGGTGCGGGGGGAGGGGGGGGTTTAGCATTTTAATGTCCTTCACCAGCCTCTGCCTGCAAGACCAGCAGGAGGAAAAGACAGTTCCGGAAGGAGAGAAGGAGCTGGGACTTTGTCCCTCTGTGCTGTTGCCACCCCCGCTCACCTGGAAGGTGCCGCAGCACTGCGCTGTCAATCAAATCACAATGTGTGCATTTACTGGAGGGGAACCCTGTGTATGTGTGTGCGTGCATATGTGAGCATGTGTGTGTGTGTGTGTGTGTGTGTGTGCGTGAGACAGAACACAGATACAGCACACAGCCCTCTGATACAGAAATTCTGACATCCATAAGATATGGCCAGTGACTGGACAAGACAATGGCTGTCATTGGTCAGATATACTGCAAGCTCTGTGATAGGCTGAGGCCCACAGCTGCTGTGATTGTTCTGATCCAATGTAAGCTCCACAGTTGCTGATCGGTCAAATCCTCACCCCCACAAGGAACTGCAGTATAGTCACCGAAACCCTGAGTCAGAAAGTACAGATCACACACTCGAGCGTTTCCATGGAGACCACTTATCCACCCTTATACACTGAGCCCTTTCCTTTCCAATTTTATTTTTTTAAAAACATATGTGAAACTTTTCCCCCCAATAGCAAAGCAAACAATAACTCTATCATCTGTTAGTTTGATGTCTGAGGGGGGATCAATAACTCTATCATCTGTGAGTTTGATGTCTGAGGGGGGATCAATAGCAGGTCAGGCAGCTAAAAGAGGGTGGAGTGTTGTTGTATTATACTCCGTTCCATTCAGTGGAGGAAACTGAACAATGAAAAGAGTCACAATCGATGTGTGTGGGCTGCCAGTGTGAGGCTTTCACTGCTGATAGACAGCACTGGAAAATAGAAAGTGCACCCCCACACAGCCATGACCCCACGCCCAATGTTTCTGTAGCTCATCCTTTGCAGAGATATCGTCTTCTCCTAGAACATAAGAATACATACTGAGGCCATTCAGGTCATCTAGAACATAATAACATAACCATATATAATGAGGAGAACAGGCAATTCAGATCATCTAGAAGATAATAACATAACCATACATAACCAGGAGAACAGGCAATTGAGCCCTTTCAATTCAATTAAATTTATTTTGTATAGTGCTTTTTACAGAGAACTGTCGCAAAGATGCTGTACAGAGAAACATTCTAGAACATGAGAACATAAGAATACGTAATGAGGAGAACAGGCCATTCAGCCCGTCTAGTAATAACACAAGAATACATGATGAGGAGAACAGGCCATTCAGCCTATCCAGGCTCATTGTTTACCTACAGACCAGAAAGTAGCAAGCAGTGCATAAAGCCTGTATTTGAGCACTCAGAGGATTTGTACCTCTATCTGTTATATAGTCTGGCAAGCTGTACCACATGTAAACTTATTTTCAAAACACTGATCAGTGTGGAAAGGGCGGAATGTACCCTTAACTAATTTCCACCTGTATTATTGTTCTGCCAATGAGAGTTCTACTCCTCGTTTTCCTTCAGAGAATGTCATTAAGGAGTGGCCATCCAGAACTTGTACCATGTGCTGTCTCTTAATGTTTAATGTGGATTTTAATGCACTTCTAATGTTCAATCTTGGTCTCTGATACTGCCATGGAAACACTGACGACTCACCATGTCTCTGCAGAATTAATTTGGTTAAATTGTGCATGTCTTCATTATGCCGCATGTCTGCAGTGCAGTGGACTCATTGTGCTCTCCGGGGCCGTGAAGCCAGTCTCTCTGCACGTCCGTCTCTCTACTGTAGCAGAGGCGCACTATAAATGGCATGTCCTGGAATGATGGAATTGCAAATGATCCATTAATCACTGAGAGAATAAACATGGTCATTCAGGCTTCTGGGCCCTGGAGATATATCACTATAAGCCAGTCAGCCATTACCTAAGAGTGCCACCTGTCTGAAGCCACATTTGAGGTGATTTTCCTGTCATTTTTATTCATGCCAATTATTTCCTATGAATCTTGTTAATGATATGCAAATGAGAAGAGTGTGGATGCCATGGTGTTTACCGCATGCATTACAGCAAGAACTAGACCTGATAATTACAGCAGTGGTGTTTTATGAATGAACAAACAGGAAATGATCAGTCTCTCTCTTTCTCTCTCTGCAGAACTGTTGTCCAGGTTTACCAACAACCCTCTCTTTCTGAATGACGCAGGTTTCCAGGGTGACCACTGTGTCATCACACCATTACTGGTTTACCAGGGTTAGCATCACAGCATCACGTTGTTACAGAGTTACCAAAGGATACCATCAGAGCATCAAAACATTTCAATTTTTGAATCTCTATATCGTTGTATCTATTCTACAGAAACATGGTTCTATCCTGCTGGTACAGACTACAGAAACATGGTTCGATCCTGCTGGTGCAGACTACAGACACATGGTTCTATCCTGCTGGTACAGACTACAGACACATAGTTCTATCCTGCTGATGCAGACTACAGACACATGGTTCTATCCTGCTGGTGCAGACTACAGACACGTGGTTCTATCCTGCTGGTGCAGACTACAGACACATGGTTCTATCCTGCTGGTACAGACACATGGTTCTATCCTGCTGGTGCAGACTACAGACACATGGTTCTATCCTGCTGGTGCAGACTACAGACACATGGTTCTATCCTGCTGGTGCAGACAACAGTGGTTATGTTTTCTTGGCAGCGAAATCTGTGCAAGCTGCCAAGCGACATGAAACTAAAAGTAACTGAAATTACATTATTCCTGTGGCAACCAACCCAAGTGGTCATTGAACATGATGGTCTGCTTGTTTGAAAGCTACCCAGTCACATCACTCAAACAGTGCACTGGTGTACAGAATATGCTAAAATGGTGTGCTTCTTAATAGTTTTTAAAGATGTCAGAATACAGATAACCACCAAATCTCTAAAAATAAAACTCACTGTAGCCATTATTTTTCTTATATGAATGACTATTCCACAGCTTGGATGGTTTACCATCATCATTTCATATACGTCCAGCCATGTGGACTATAAAGAAAATGTTATAGTACATTATGGACACTGTATCTTGCCACTATGCCATTATTAAGCAGTCCTTATGAATGCATTATGTATGCATTATGAAGATGCAGTTACCTTTTTTTGATACAAGTTCATTGTAAAAGTTTCACTGAAGATAAATGATGTTTTCAAAGAGCGAGCCAAGTTGTCCTTGAAGCTGTCAATTCCTTAGGGCTACAGTACTGTTATTTATCACTGTTTATGAGCAGAGGCTCTCACAGACTCCTTCTCTCTCTATATCTCTCTCTCTCTCCCTTCCTCTCTCTTTCTTCCTCCCTCACTCTCTCTCCCTCACTCTCTCTCTCTTTCTCTCTCTCCCTCTCTCTCTCCCTCCCTCTCTCTCTCTCTCTCCCTCCCTCTCTCCCTCCCCCACTCTCTCCCTCCCTCCCTATCTCTATCTCTCTCACTCTTTCTTTCCCTCCCTCTTTCTCTCCCTCCCTCACTTTTTCTCTCCCTCCCTCACTTTCTCCCTCTCTTTCTGTCCCTCCCTCACTCCCTTTTTTTCTCTTCATTCCTCTTTTTCTTTCCCTCCCTCACTCTCTGCCTCTTTTTCTCTCTCCTCTTTCTCTCTCTCTTTCTCTCTCACACACACACACACACACACACACACACACACGCACAAGGAAGAGTGCAAAGCCAGACGACACAGCAAAAGCCAGAGTAATTGGAATCAATAATTCATTTCACCTTATGAAACCATCTGGAACTTCTTCATACATTTTCAAGTTTGAATCCACTAAGGACTGCAGCAGCTGATTTCCCCCAACCTAAAGGCCACAGGTGATTATGGAGAACTATGCTCCTTTTAACACTCATTGCGAAATCATATTTTTAAAATAATATAAAGCACGTTGCCCGATCAACTCATAAAGGGAGACCACAAATTACAGGCACAGTTATTTATCACATCATTTCCACCACCGTCAGTCTTTGCTGAAAAATATTCTTTCCATTTTATGTTATAGTTAAGGTACAGTAAATCTCACTGTTTATCTCCAAAGCGCTCTGTAAAACAGAGTAAGACAGCCGTAGCTCACTGAGCGCACTTTGACTGGCCGACTGACTGGCCAAGCACTGTTTGAGCACAGCGCTGCATTCATGAAACATGCTACTTAAATGCACAAAGACAAAAAAAACTCTTTCTCAATCTAAGTAGCCAAATGGGTCTTGCACAGATCTGGCATTGGCTCACTGTCGGCTTTGAATCACGACACGATTCTGGGCCGAGTGATGTGGCCAGAGTCATTCGGACTGAACTGTACTAATGTTGTTATGTATTCTTATTATTTTTTACATGTATGAAGACTATCATTTGCTTCAGGTGGGGTTCAGGGTTGGTGAAATTGAATAGAATATGCCACTCTGGTCAGATCTGGTCCAGTTTTGCCAGAGTCCATCTGCATGTGGCCCAGTGCTGGTGCAGTTACGGCACATGCTGTAACATGGCCGCCCGGACTCATCGCCATATCACTCGGCCCAAAATCGTGCCGTGATTCACGGCTGACACTGAGCCGAGTCAAAATGCCAGATCTGGGCCAGACCAATTTGGCTACCTGGGAAAGGATTTATATCTGGTACCACTCTGTGTGATAGTCCATCAGCTGTCTTGAGCGACGGTAGGAATAATTAAACAGCTAACAATTTATTAACTGGGCTGCTACAGCACTGACAGAGAATGACAGATATTCTGCACATGACAGGTATCTGGGAGCCACACCCCAGGAGTTTTCTCTTGACTTATGTAGCAAAGATTAAATCATGTTTCAGATCCCCCATCGTCCCTGTGTAATAATGCTTCCCAAATAATTGGCTGGCTAGTCGTGTGAGCATAGCTGCCCAGATAACCACATTCAAATGGACCTGATAGGTGGCAATAGGCACAGCCCCAACAAGCCACCAGATGATTAGTTAATTACTTAGACTAACTGGTTGCCTGGAGACACAGCTGTCTGCAGAGATTGGGCAAACATTATGGATAAACAGATGGCTGTGTACATCACAAGAGGGAAAAGCAACAAAGATCTCAAACAGCATGGATACGGGAGGGTTCATCAATCAAATTCCTTAAAGTGTTAAAAAGAAGAGAGACCAAAGTCCCTGCTCTCATCTACATGCATTCACACATCATCAGGTCACCTGCAGGATTTCCTTTGGTGTGTGTGAAGCAACTCAAATCCGCTGTCGTTGTGGAGAAACTTTAAAACGTATTTTTGGAAAATGTTTTGGCTGCTGCTCTTATGAAGAAAATAAAAACTTAATTTGCCAAAAAACTTTACAAACCAAATAAACAGAAACTTTCATAATTATATTCTCAAATCTCTTTCTCTCGCTCTCTCTCTCTCTCTCTCTCTCTCTCTCTCTCTCTCTCTCTCTCTCTCTCTCTTTCAGGCTTTTGGGACATTAATATTTCATCCTGTTCCACCTCTGGTAAAATAATATGAATGAGAAGGTGTTTCAGCAGCTGCGCAGGATGAGGAAGCAGATGTACCAGCTTACTGTACAGTCACTATGCTCTGCAATGCTAAACTAGATCAATGGGAGAGTTTGGTTCCTCCATGTATCTGGAATGATTAGGCTACATGGGACAGTGACCTTAGCATGCGATTCAGTTTTATTACTCCGGTCAAAAAATTTTTTGGATGGTTGTCCATGTTTGTTTCATCATGAAGGTTAGCAATGTTAATAAAATTTGCTATTTCAGTGCTTTCATTCAGAATATTGTCATCCTTCTTTGCGACTAAATAACAGCAGGGGATGTTTTCAGTGCACTTGTATGCAACACACCTGGTGGGTATTCCATAAAGTAGGATTACTTAGTTAGCTGGATAACTGCACTGATTGAAATCTGTAACAGCTCTTTTTACTTCAGTCCATGTTCCAGATTTGGAACGGTTCTAGGTTTAACCAGCTAAAACAGTAATCCTGCTTTGTGAAATACCCCCCAGGAATGTTTATTTTTGTTTTGGTCAATGTTCGCATCGTAAATTAATCTCACAACCAAGTGACAATCTAACCAATACATTGCCACAACATTCCTAAAAGGTTAGTGTGAGGTGCCTGTACATACTGGGTCAGGGCCAGAGTAGTGCCTGTACACACTGGGTCAGGGCCAGAGTAGTGCCTGTACACACTGGGTCAGGGCCAGAGTAGTGCCTGTACACACTGGGTCAGGGCCAGAGTAGTGCCTGTACACACTGGGTCAGGGCCAGAGTAGTGCCTGTACACACTGGGTCAGGGCCAGAGTAGTGCCTGTACATACTGGGTCAGGGCCAGAGTAGTGACTGTACACACTGGGTCAGGGCCAGAGTAGTGCCTGTACACACTGGGTCAGGGCCAGAGTAGTGCCTGTACACACTGGGTCAGGGCCAGAGTAGTGCCTGTACACACTGGGTCAGGGCCAGAGTAGTGCCTGTACACACTGGGTTAGGACCAGAGTAGTGCCTGTACACACTGGGTCAGGACCAGTACAATAAGAGTCTAAGCCACAGGGCTTTAAACCACCTGAGCTCTCTCTCCCCTCACAGGGAAGAGCAGCTGAACCCAGAGTGAGATGAATGCCTTGGCTGGAGAGCATGCAGGTGAAAGCAGCCAATCCCAGAGTGAGATTAATGTGTTGGTCTGAGAGCAGCGTTTCACAGATCCCTTCCTGCAGAGTTTAAAAGGTGTTTGTGACAGCAGGCACGCGTGCAAAACAATCTGCTGCCGCTGGCTCGTATCCCAAACTACCTGCTGCTGCCGCATAACAGCAAACACAAAACACTAATCCTTTCACAACAAAGGAGCATGTAAACATGATTTACTCCTGTGAAATACATACTGTACACAAGGGCCTAATTCACAGCCTCGAATAGAAACAGACTGCAATTCTGTGGCTGTGAATCAGCCCGCGGTTCTGTGTCTGTGATTTTGTGTGGTGTGATACTGTCCATGTCTATGGGCACCAGACAAACTGGCTGTCCAACGGGGGAGTACAGCACAGCCCAACCCTCATTTCAGCTCATGGGTTATAATGCATGGCAGAGGATGATACACTTATAAAATAAAGACATGAACTGGTGATGGTGACTGTGCGTGTTATCATAGCAGAATCACTGTTTAGAGCACAATCTATGTGTTATTAGAGCACAATCTCCGTGTTATTACAGCACAATCTATGTGTTATTACAGCACAATCTCTGTGTTATTAGAGCACAATCTATGTGTTATTATAGCACAATCTCTGTATTATTATAGCACAATCTCCGTGTTATTACAGCACAATCTATGTGTTATTACAGCACAATCTCTGTGTTATTATAGCACAATCTATGTGTTATTATAGCACAATCTCTGTATTATTAAAGTACAATCTCTGCGGTATTACAGCACAATCTATGTGTTATTACAACACAATCTCTGTTTTATTAAAGCCCAATCTATGTGTTATTACAGCACAATCTATGTGTTTTTAGTGCACAATCTCTGTGTTATTATAGCACAATCTATGTGTTATTATAGCACAATCTCTGTATTATTAAAGTACAATCTCTGTGTTATTACAGCACAATCTATGTGTTATTACAACACAATCTCTGTGTTATTAAAGCCCAATCTATGTGTTATTATAGCACAATCCCTGTGTTATTACAGCACAATCTATGTGTTTTTAGTGCACAATCTCTGTGTTATTATAGCACAATATATGTTTGTTATAGCACAATATCTGTGTTATTAGAGCACAATCTTGTTATGACCGGTGGAATAAGGGACCCAGTAGCAGGCAGGAGGACAGAAAAAAACGAAGTTTAATCTCAGGTAGGTACAAAATCGTAATCCAAAGGAAAGTAAAAAAACAGGCAGAGTTCAATAACGGGAAGGCACGGCAGAAGTACAAAAACACAGTCCAGGAAACAGGGTCACGAGAACACGAGCAGAAGTCGAAAAACCAGGAAATCAGAGGCATGGAAAAATAAACAAAAGAACGGACAACAAAAACCAACAAACTCAAAACAAGAACTCAGAAATAAACAGATACTAAAAACCTAACTAAAACACGAAACAGACTCGGAAGAACAGATACAATATAACTCGAGGAAAACAGGCAACAAACCAACGCTAACAGGATATGTGACGAACTTGCGACGAGGGACTAAGACTACTGGGTTAAATGCAGGTGTAGACAGGTGCAGACACTTAGCTTAAGAGCAGCATGCGAATAGAAATCAGGTGTGGAAGGTTGACAAGTAAACAAGATAATTAGTACTCGTCAGTAATAAACCTATCCTGACCTAGCGTTAGTAAATTAGTAAATGACATGCACAAGAAACGTAAGGTAACATGAACACATGGTTAGAGAGTTAGTATTACCCAATCCTGATCTAACGTTAGTAGATTAGTAAATAGACACGGGAGAATTAAACAATTAGGGAAGCGTGAGCGACAGCAAGAGAGAGAAACAGCATGAATGCAAGGCTGCGGAAAAACACGGAAATATGTATGCTTAAGAAACTACAAATACCTAAATGAAAATGAAAATACAAAACAGATAGACTCAGTCAGACTCAGAACATAACAAATCTATGTGTTATTGTAGCACAATTTCTGTGTTATTATAGCACAATCTCTGTGGCGCTTCTGTCAGGCAAGATGAGACAGTGCACCACCACCATCATCATCATTGTCACCATCATCATCATCATCATCATTGTCACCATCATCATCATCATCACCATCATCATCATCTCACACATGTTATACATGCTGTCAACTGTTCCCAGAGAAACAAAAGGGAGTGAGTGAAAGGAATATAGAAAGTGTGAGAAATATAAAATAGGAGATGAAATGAGGGAGCTGGGGAAAGGTGAAGAGAAAGAAAAAAGAGAGGAGGGAGAAAGAGAGAGCAAAAGATTGAAAAATAGAGAGGTAGGGAGAGGGTAGAGAGAAAGCTGAAGGGTGAAAAAGAGATAGAGAGATGAGAAAGAGAGAGACAGAGAGGAGAGTGACAGAGAGAGGTGAGAGAGGGGAGTGACAGAGAAAAAAAGAGTGACAGGGAGAAAAGAGTGACAGAGAGAAAGAGAGTGACAGAGAGAAGAAAGTGACAGAGAGAGAGAGAGAGGAGAGTGACAGAGAGAGAGAAAAAGAGAGAGAGAAAGACTGTAACCCATGTAACCAAAAACTAAAAACAAATATTTGCTTGCTTTATTGATTTAAAAAAAGCATTTGATTCTATTTGGCATCAAGGATTATTCTACAAAGTTATTGAAAGTGGTGTAGGGGGTAAAACCTATGATCTCATTAAATCAATGTATACAGAAAACAAATGCGGCATAAAAATTGGCAACAAAAGAACACATTTTTTCTCTCAGGAACGTGGGGTTAGACAGGGCTGCAACTTAAGCCCAACCCTATTCAATATCTATATTAATGAATTGGCAAACATATTAGAAAAATCTGCAGCACCTGGTCTCACTCAACACGACTCAGAGATTAAGTGCCTGTTCTATGCAGATGACCTTGTTCTGCTGTCCCCCGCTGAACAGGGGTTACAGCAAAGCCTAGATCTGCTAGAACAGTACTGCCAGCCCTGGGCCCTGGCAGTAAACCTCAATAAAACAAAAATTGTGACATTCCAAAAAATATCCAGATCTCAGGGAACAAAACACAAATTTATGTTAGGAACAAATTATATTGAACATTCCTCAAATTACAATTATTTAGGTTTAAAAATCAGTTAAACAGAAAACTTCAACATTGCAGTGAATGAACTAAGGGAGAAAGCATGCAGGGCCTTCTATGCCATAAAACAACACATTTCTGTAGAGATTCCCATTAGAATTTGGCAAAAAATCTTTGAAGCTATCATTGAACCAATTGTTCTTTATGGCAGTGAGGTGTGGGGTCCACTCATCAGTCAAGAATTTGGCAAATGGGACAGACATCCGATTGAAACCCTGGATGCAGAATTCTGTAAAC